>CM072776.1:43615000-44250000 GCA_036936925.1 Cenchrus fungigraminus
CCATATGACAGGCGACCAAGGTAACTTGCCCATCTATTGTCCTTCGTCAATGTTGAATTCCTCTCATATCATTGTTGGCAATGGGAGCACTCAGGCACCACCCACATCAACTCACCTAATGCATGTTTCCTTCTATCCAATGTTTTGCATACACCACAACTCATCAAAAACCTTGTTTCAGTTCGTCAATTCACAAAAGATAATTCTTGTTCCGTGGAATTTGACCCTAATGGTTTTTCTGTTAAGGATCTTCATAGTAGGAAAGAACTAATGAGATCCAGTAGTGGTGGCGATCTGTACTCCTTCGGCCCATCCAAGATCACGTCTCCCTTGGCTCTTACCGCCTCCTCTACAAATATTGAATTGTGGCACTGGCGCCTCGGACACCTTGGCAATCAGTCCTTAGCTCGTTTATTTTCTGATTTTCACTTCCTTGTACAAATAAAGCTAGCACTTCAAGTGTGTGTGATGCTTGTCAGCGAGGATGCCACGTTTGCCTCCCTTTCACACATTCAACTTCATTTAGTTATTTCCCTTTCCAAATAATCCATTGTGATATCTGGACTTCTCCAATTGTGAGTTTTACTAGCTACAAATACTATCTTGTTCTTGTTGATGATTATAGCCATTACTCCTGGACTTTTCCCTTACGTCAAAAATCAGATGCCACTGCCGCTCTCAAACAGTTTTACGCTCACATTTTTAATCAATTCCACATGTCCATCCAATGCTTACAGTGTGACAATGGTGGTGAGTTTGTCAACACTGATCTTCGTGGCTTCCTTGCAGATCGTGGGGTTACATATCGTCTCTATTGCCCATACACCTCCTCCCGAAATGGCAAAGCTGAGCGAGCTATTAGCACTACCAATGACATCATCCTCACACTACTTCTCCAGGTTCATATGCCGCCATCCTATTGGGTAGAAGCTCTTCACACTACCACCTATCTCCTTAACAGACGCCCATCCAAACCCATTCATTTTGTCACACCATACCAAATTTTATCCAACGAACCTCCCGATTACTCCCACCTCAAGGTCTTTGGATGTCTTTGCTATCCAAACCTTCTACCCACAACCCCTCACAAGCTTGCCCCACGCTCCTGCTGTTGTGTCACTACGTGAAAACCTCCAATAGGTCACGCAGCATTTGTAACGGGCCCTTAACACCCTTTACATGCATCCACATCTGTAACGGTTGTTGTTTGGCGCCCGTTACCCATAAGCGCGGCAGGCCGACCCCGGGGTTGGCCTCCACAACGCCTGTTACCAATGTGGACTTCTGGTAATGGGCTTCTTAAACGTCCGTTACATGAATTCTTTGTAACGGACGTTAAATAGAGTCCATTACAAAAGTTAAACCTATCGGTAACGGGCTCGTAAAGTCCGTTACCGATCAATGCCCTATCGGTAACGGGCTGTTTAAGTCCGTTACTGATCACTACCGTATTGGTAACGGGCTATAAAGTCCGTTACCGATGAGCATTTGACGCCCGTTACTAGACTGAGAGCTCAATAATTAAAGTCTAATAGCACTCTTCACTGCCGTGAAGCGGGAGCGCAGCGGTAGTGAACAAATGAGACGGAGGTTTGTTAATCTGTGTCTCCTTTGTGAAGAAAGGAGACGGAGGTTTGTGAATCTGCGTCTCCTTTGAGTCTGTCTTCATTGACAGGTCAGCTCGATCTCTCATTGCTTCCATTTCGACATACAGGCACAATCAACACATATATCTTTTGAGACAAAACAGACATCATAAGAGAGATAACTTGTACACAGGAATAAAGAATAATTATTACAAACAGTTAACTTAACTTGTCCATCAGGCTAGGACTTAACTTGTCCATCACATTAATTATTTACTATGGTCGTGTTATCTGACCATACACATCAACAAAAGCATGCCTCTTGAACATCCACAAAAGTATGGCTATCTGACCCTGCACATCAACAAGCTTGAACTTCCTCATGCCCCATCAAGGTTGGCTCTTTTTGCAGCCTCTTCGTAAGCAACCAAGGATTCTTGAAGCCCTTCGAGCGCATCTTCAATGGGCTCGAGATTTTGTTCAGTAGTATACTTGTACCTCCTTATGTGCTGAGCCTTTTTGATGAGGATGTTCACTTCTTTCGTGATTTTTTCAAACTCAGGTTTCACATAATCCCAGACATTAAGGTTTAGAAGTAACTCAAGCTCTGGTCGCGACTCATAGAGTTTTGCCTGAAACCGGGTTAAACATGGTATAAGAATAACATAGTTAATTCAAAACTAATTTGCCTCAGAACTTGGAGCAGTATAGGCACAATAATCATCATAGGAAAATTATATAAGAACTTGAAAATTATCCTAGGCTTCATAGCAGGGTGTGACAAGTAAAAGTAGAACTTAGTTCAGAACTGATTTGCCTCAGAACTTGGTATAAGATCATGACAAGCATGGAAGACATCATCATAGGCACTAACTTTATCAAGCTCAAGCTAGCTCAAGCTCCATCTATAGAACAAGTAAAAAGGCAGTGAGATTCAGAGAAACTTGCCTCGCCGTCGTCATGGTCCTTGCCAGAGTCAGAGATGAGGTCCCCTACACCTTCGCCGCTCGCTCAACCCCTCTTCGTCGTTGCCAGACACTTGTGTTCACAGACGTGAGGCAGGCACCTCGCCCACTTCGCTGCCCCCTCGCCGGCACGCTCCTCCTTGCCGCTGCTTGGCCCCTCGTCGGAACTCGAGAGGATCCAGTTGAGGACCCTCATCTCCGACATTGGGTTCACTCCACCGCCGCTTGGCTCCTCTCCGGCGCTCATCGTCGTCTCCCTCTTTGCCGCTATCTCGCCGGCACGCGCGCGGATCCAGTTGCGGCACCACTTCGCGTTCCGGTTCTCCTCGATCCTGGGTGCGTGGGGTCGTCCGTTGCTTGGCCCCTCGCCGGCGCTCATCGTCATCTCTGTCTCCACGCCTCCTCTGCGCTTTTTTAAGGAAAGTACTGCGCTTATCCATTCGGAAAGAAGAAGGGGAGACAGAATGGGTCGGTGCGGTTGAATATTCATTTTGCAAAATAGATAGTCACTGCCGACGCGGGTTAGCAAACCCGTGTCACTTTGTTGGCTGGTGCGCGGGCGAGCAACGGTTACCTTCTTTATACTAGGCTGCTGACGCTGACGCGTGGGCCCGACACTTTTTTTTGAAATGACACTTGCTTCCCTCAAAAATTAGGGCCCATAAAGCAGCACCTAAAAATTAATAAAAATACGAACAATTCATAGTTTTTTTATAATCGAACAACTCATAGTTGGGCATTTGGTATTTTGAATAAAATATGAACAGTCACACGTCTCCTTGTGACCACATGTCTCTTTTGTGGCCAAGAGCTCTCCTGAGCGTACACGGGTTCCGAGGCGTGTGACCGGCCGCCTGACGGTTCCCCGTCTTGTCAATATAAATCCCCGACCGGCCAAGAACTTCGTCAACCGCGGCACCAAGAAAACCCCAGCACCACCGTCTCCGGTCACCAATAAGTGAATCCAAGAGCTTCTTCTTCCTCAAGCGCGCGCATGGCATCGTCAAGCGAGCCGTCCAGGAAGCGGGGGAGGGAGGAGGATGATGACGACGAAAGCCGCTGCCGTCGGCTCGTCAAGGAGGGGAAGGCACTGGCGCCCGAGGAGCCCGAGGAGGTGCCGCCGCCCCCGCCTGACGAGCCCGAGGAGGTGCCACCACCCCCGCCCGAGGAGCCCGAGGAGGTGCCGCCGCCCTCGCCCGAGGAGGCGCCGACGCCGCAGCCCATGGAGGCCATTTCTGCTCCTGCACTAACTGCTGACGAAGCCACTTGGTCAGTCAACTTGTTCCGCAAAGCTTTCAACAGGCTTCGACAGGTGGCCGTTCATCTCAGGGTCCCAGCACCCAATGATCTGTTGCAGAGGTTCGTGAAGGATTACGCCTTCAAGATCCATATCTTGGCTGGGGACCTTGAGAGAGGCGTGCTCGCCCCTGTCGACGACGACAGCATCGACGATGGCAGCCTCGACGGCTCCAGCTCCGACTCCGACTCCGACGGTGGGGCTCCTCCGGCGGCGACTACCTCTGCTTAATTAATTTGTTCCTCTATTAATGTGTTCCTCCTGTGTGTTTGTTCCTCTGTTAATGTGTTCCTCCTGTGTGTTTGTTGAACTAGTAGATCTAAGAGACGCGGGTAGATCAATCCATGTCTCCTATAATGCATTGCAATGTCTATGGCGGCAGCTTACAATGAATTGCAATGTGTATGCCAGAAGTTTGTTACTCTGTTTGTGTCTATATATGGCAGCAGTTCACAATGAATTGCAATGTGTATGCCAGAGTTATGCCAGAAGTTTGTTACTCTGTTTGTGTTAATCCGCGTCTCCTTTGCCTCGTGCTGCAATGAAATGTCAGCACAGATGAATTGATGAATTTTGTAATGTGTGACACATTAATATTTGTGACCCAATTGTCATTCCATCCATTCTTCATTCATACATTTAAGTTTGTCATCTGTGACAAATTTTTCATTCTTCATCCACACAGATGAAGCAAAAGCACCACTTTTAACATCAGAATTACTTCTTTGTAGCATACATCCCCAGTAAACATCCAAATACTACACAAACAACAGCCACAATAATCAAGTTCATCTTCCAGATCACATTGTCCATCTTCTCCTCCAGTGCTTTCTTCCTCTGCTTGTCCTCCAGTGCTTGCCTCTACTCGCCACTTCCAATTTGACATTCCACTGAATCAACTACTTCATCGACCGCATCTGCCCAGTTCAACGGTCGAAAAACAATGACGCCAGCATCCTTCAGCATCTGGAGATACTCCTTGTCGAAATGATAAAATCCACAATTCTTGGTGTACTGTAGAATCAAAAGCACATAAGAACCCTAACTCAGATTTGGGAGACACAGCAGACTACTCACCGAGTTCCTTGCACACTTGAAATAAAGACGACCGTGGTTTTCACCTTCCTTTTGCGTCCGCCGCTCCACCACCCGAGCCATACCACAGTCCGGGCAAGGGACCAGTGGAAAGCCGCTTAGCTCACCGACTGGATCCAAGCCGATGGAGTGATTGCGGCTACTCCGACAACCTTGAACCCTGCTCCTTGCACGTGCACCTCTAGACGAATCGACGTAGTGCGACATGTGCGCGACGGCGGGGAAGGACGGGCGGGCGGCGGTGGTGGAGCTCAGATCGGGGAAGCAGAAGGGGGCCGGGGCCAGGGCGTATGGATATTCATTCGGCCAGGGGCATTTCGGACAATGGAGCACTTGTTGGCGACGAGGGTTAGTGTACCAGCGTCACTGGGGCGGATGCATATTCATTCGGCCAGGGGCATTTCGCATAATGGAGCACTTGTTGCGACGAGGGTTAGTGTACCAGCGTCGCCGGGGCGGATGCATATTCATTCGGCCAGGGGCATTTCGGACAATGGAGCACTTGTTGGCGACGAGGGTTAGTCTACCCGCATCGCCTTTGTCGGTCAGGCAGGCAACGGTTATCTTTTTTATATAGGCTTCTGACACTAACGCATGGGCCCGACACTATTTTTTCTGAATTGAAACTTGCTTCCCTCAAATATTAGAGCCCATAAACAGCACCAAAAAATTCGTAAAAAATACGAACAATTCATAGTTGGTAATTTAGTATTTGAATAAAATATCAACAGCCACACTTATTTAACCAAATTTCTTAAAATTAGATTTTTTATCTCTTGTTTATGATATAATAATTATAATAATGTCTTAGTGTGTTCTAAAAATTCTACAAATTGACTTGGCAACATAATTTAGGTCCCTAAGCTTGTCTACAAAAATTCAAATGGTTTCGAAAACGGAAGATTATACATGTGTACAAATGTCTACATCTCTCACATAGTTTCTTAGAATGTTACTTCAACATTGAAGTTTTCCACACTTTAAAACATGTTCAAACTCATATGCATTTGAAATTTTAACATAACCTTATGTTCACCATAAGATTACGAAATGCAAAGTTTCATTAGTACTGGTTGTGTAAAACAAATAATATTTCTATGTTGTACTTATAAGGAACAAGATAAGGCGTATAAACAACATCCAAGAAATGTAATTACATATGAAAAAATGTCATAAATGAATAGATGTTGATTTTAGAAAAAATCAGAAACAAATATCATCAAATTTGGATTACGGATGACGGAGAAATATGTGACACAAAATTTGATTCCAGATTAAAAGGGGAAAAGGAAACTGTTCTTCATTCGAATAGACCTAGCCCTGCCCCTTCATTGGCGATGGGTGGTTGTTAATCAGTGTATCATTTGCGCATCCGAACCTTTTTAATAAACACTCCGCCCCGCCTTCCACCTTCTATCCCCTTCTCCGGCTTCCGCCTTCCTCATCTCTGTCGCAGCCTCGTCTCCGTCGCAGGGATGGCCCGCGACTCTATGGGGAGGTTCTGCAAGGAGGAGGCCCCGCGGCCACATCCTCGTTCGTCTTCCTCGGTGCTGTCCGCCGCCCCCGCCAACAGAGTGAGGTTCCGCGGCGACGAAGAGGAGCCGTCCTAGCGCGCCGCCCCCATGCGTCTTTCTCGGCGCTCCATGGAAGAGGCCGGTTCTTCGTCAGCCCGGGGGAGGAAGCCGTACACGTGTGCAAGGGCCAAGTTGGCGGACTCCAGTGACGCCCGCCATGGAGAGGCAGGTTTTTTTCCTCTACGCGAAGAAAGAAGCGGTCCACGCGCATTGAGGTGAGCGCGGACTCCTCCGGCGACGACCCGGGCAGAAGAGTGGTGGTAGACCTCATCTCCTCCGGTGACGACTCCGGCAACAACTCCGGCGACGACTCCGGCAATAACTCCGGTGACGACTCTGGCAACAACTCCGGCAACAACTCCGGCGACGATTCTGAAGACCATGAGGCAAGTTCTGAAACCATCACGCATGATTTGTCCTTGTACCTTCACATCTTCACTGATCAATTATTCTAATGCATCAATTTCCATTTGTTGTAGAAAGTTGCTGCACATGACATTGACAGGATTTGGACTGAAATCAACAAGCTCAAGGAATCGGCTGAAGAGAAGCAGGCAAGTTTTGAAACCAGTTAGAGCTAAACAGCTTTCTTGTAAGTTACAACTGTTATGAAGCTTGCATCAATATAATTTTCCTTTGTTTTAGGAACGTGCTGTTACTCAGGATGACATTGACTATATCTGGAAAGGAATCGACAAGCAGGATGAGCAGGTTAAAGCCGCACAAAAGAGGCAGGATATTGAACTTCTAAAGAAGAATGCTGAGCTGGCAGAAAGAGTTGCAAAACTAGAGACAAGGCTAGCTGAACTTGAGGCAGCAGCACAAAAGAAGCCATCTAGCTAACTAGTTCCCTTGCAGCTACAATCTAGTTTGGTGATGCGCCCAGCTGATGCAGTCTTATTTTGGTGATGTGCCCTGCTGATGCATGTCAGATGTGAATATGTTTGTTATGAGTTAGTTTGCTTGGTGATGTGAACTTGTGATGCATGTCATATGTGAACATGTGATGCTATATCAACAGTCACACTTGTTTGCTTGGTGATGTGAACTTGTGATGCATGTCATATTAGAGCCCATAAACAGCACCTAAAAATTCGCAAAAAAATACGAAAAATTCATAGTTGGTAATTTAGTATATGAATAAAATATCAACAGCCACACTTGTTTAACCAAATTTCTTCAAATTAGATTTTTATCTCATGTTTATGATATACTAGTAGCAGAGTAGTACTTGACTACATTACTCATTTTAAGGCCCACACAAGCCCACTCGCGCTAGGTTAGTAGGGAAGGACGCCTCCCTCACACAGTCTCCTACCACTCTCCCCTCGCACCGCCGCTGCCGCTTTCTCCCCCTCGCCTTCGTCCCCCTCACCCCCCACGCCGCGACGCACGCTACACCCCTTCGCTGAGATGTGCATCACACCACTCTCGGCACGACATGCGCCACACCTTTGACAGCGAGATCTCTGTAGGAGGAGGGACCCAGCAGCGGCGACGACGATGATGACTAGAGGAGGGATCCAGCGACGACGGTGACGACGACGACTAGGAGGAGGAGGGATCCAGCCACGAGGTCGACGCGAGGACGAGGACGTGGCGGCGAGCAGGCAGCGACGAGGAGTAGAGATCCCTCCGCTCCGACAGTGACAAGGTCAGTGGCGAATCTAGGATTTGAGTTCATGGTATGCCGCTCTTAAAATGTCTTATACAATTCGGTAAATCCATTCTACCAACTCGGTAATAATTGTAAAATTAACAACAATTCAGTGGGAATTGCAGGGTATGCTGGTGCATACCCGGCATACCCTGTGGCTCCTTTGTATAAGTACATGTGGACATACTTAGCTATTGATGGTATACATACTTAGCATTTCCCTTTAAATTGACTCTTATATTTGGTTTTGCTCTTGTTCCTATGTACATGTGTACATTCTCTCCAAGTTGAATAAGTACCTCATCAGCAACAGAGGCAGCCTGCATCTTCCTCTTTAAAATGGTAAGGTCGCATTACCTGAACTAATTTTTTGGTTACTGAATTTTGCATTTATGTTAATGGTTTACCATAGAACCAATGATATTATAGTGGGCTAAAGTAGTTACTGTAATTGTTTTCTTATGTGTTTTCTCATGCTTAGCTGCTAAGCATGGTTAACTTAAAATGTGCTCTACTTGTCTCCTATTGTAGCATGTCTCCTGGGAGAGCTAGCAGTATGGTCTGCTTTTTGTGCTATTCTTGAACACTGAGCTGACCTTTCTCAAAATCCCTTGACTATTAATTCACAGGATAAATCTGACGAGGGCTATAGACCTGGGCCACAAGATGAAGAAGACAGTTATGGCACTGCTAGTGCACAACAAGACCAGGTGGGTGGGGATCAGCACCGAGGCAGAGCGCCAAGGACATCCACAAAGTGGCCAAGTGACACAATGATAGTCACTGAGGTCGACATAGGGGGGATGCCAGTACCATTGACTCAAAAGCGCAGGTTCAGGGCACTTGCGGGGCTCGTTGCTAGACAAAAGATACCTTTGCACTTGCCAGAATTCAAAGAACTAAGCAATGATGAAAAGTAGGACTTGTTTGATAAGCATGTGCAGAAACACTTGGCGTTCCAGGAAGGCATGAAACTGCAGGCATTCAAGCTTTTCTGGAAGACGGCAGCCAAGGCATGGAGACAATTCAGATTTCAGCTTAGGCGAGATTTTATCAGAAAATGACTTGAGCCATTTACAAGGCACCCGTTTATCGTCCCGGAACAGTGGAAGGAGTTCATGAAACAGGAGGAAACTGAGCAAGCCTCATCTGCTAGTGTCAAGTTCAAAGAACTCCGAAGCCGGAACACAAGCGAGCACAGCATGGGTCCAGCTGGTTATACTGTGAAACTAGAACAATGGGAGGAAGAGGATAGACAATTAGCTGCAGCTGGGATCCCCAACCCATATGACGCCTACCCTGACGATCGTTCCAAGAATTGGCTGCGAGTAAGGAGTAAGCTAGTGATTAAAGACCGTGTTGCCGTGATAGTGTTCAACAACAAAGAAACTAAAAAAGTGGCTGCAGACATCAAGGAGAAGAATGCATGTGCATAATCTTCAGGAATGGCAGGGCAGAGGGAATATGATGTGCTAAGTCAGTGCTTGGGCCGCCCTGAACAACCAGGTCGCGTGCGTGGTGTCTCCAGCTACCAGGGCTGGAAGTATGGATGGCCTCAGCATGCTTCCATGTACAGGAAGAGGAAGAGGATGAAGACCGACGCATCAGTTGATACAGAAAAGATAAAGGAACAAATCAAGCAAGAACTGGTGGCTGAGATGCAGATGCAGAACTGTTTACTAAAGAGGTTGTGTTATCACTAGGTGGTGTTGTCACCAGTGTCCAATCGCGCAAGCCCTTCACCCGCCACACTGAAGAGCAGCTGTGCGTTCGTAGATAATATAGGTTTGATCGATGGCACTGCAGAGTTGATGACGGAGGTGCGCTGTGATGATCATACACAGCAAGACCTTATAGGCATGTTGACTGAACCCACATACTGTGGCCTATGGATCACGTGGAAGGGTCTTCAATGTGAGGCTGCAATTGGTCTTGTTCATCCAGAGCAGACTACGCTACATACAGTCCCGATTCATGAAGACTGTGTTGTGGTTGAAGTGCTCTTTGTATATGATATCTTTGCAGATGAACTGGTGGAATTCCCTCCTAATGACGAGGTGATGACACTCCGACAAGCTAAAGGACAGAGGTTACAGTGGAGAAGGTGTTGGATTCACATCAAGGGAGCACCAACATATAAATCTCCTTCACAGGCTACAGTACAGATTCCTTGTAGTTCACAGAGTACGGGACAGGTTCCTTCCTCACATGGTTCCCCACATCCTCCTCCTCCTCCTCAATAACCACATCTGCAAGACGTTCCATTTGGACCTCCTCCTCGTCCTGAAAAACTTGCATCCCCACCTCCTCCTCGTCATCCTGAAAAAATAGAAAAACATGCATCCCAACATCTGCAAGATACACCAAATATTCCATCCCCACCTCCTCCTCCTCCTTCTCCTCCTCATGAAACAACAAAACCTACACCCCAAACGAAAGTGCTCAAAACAATCATACCAAAGTAGGAGCCCAAATTGATATGTTGGCTCATGCTGATAAATCTACCGACGACATTTCGAAGAAAGCTGCAGGTACATCTGGGCCTGTAATAGCTCCTGGTGAGACACCACCTTTACTAGGCAACCAGAGTGATGTGTTGGCTGGTGCTGATAAATCTGTCGACGACATTTCGAAGAAAGCTGTAGGTACATCTGGGCCCAATACCTCTGTAATAGCTCCTGATGAGACACCACTAGGCAAGAAAGCCCTTGAGAAACCTTCAGCCATTTCAAAGCAGCAAGGAAAGAAACTTGCCGAAAATAAAATCTCTACACCACGTACAGCAGGCAAGAAAGCCCGTTAGAAACCTTCAGCCATTTCAAAGCTGCAAGAAAAGAAACTTGCCAAAAATAAAAGCTCTACACCACCTACAGCAGGCAAGAAAGCCCTTGAGAAACCTTCAGCCATTTCAAAGCTGCAAGAAAAGAAACTTGCCAAAAATAAAAGCTCTACACCACCTACAGCAGGCAAGCAAGCCCTTAAGAAACCTTCTTCAGCCATCTCAAAGCAGCAGGAAAAGAAAATTGCTGTAAATAAAACCTCTAAGATGCCTACTAGAAAGCGATCTGAGAGAAACACTGAGAAGGATCCTTGGGCTATGACTAACCCAAAGGGATCTGAGAGAAACACCAAGAAGAATCCTTGGGCTATGACTAACCCAAAGCGATCTGAGAGAAACACCAAGAAAAATGCTTGGGCTATGGTTAACCCAAATTACAAATTCGGAAAGAGCCATCTCAGTGGTGATGATCTTAAAATGGCTGCTCCTTGTACCAGAGATCTCCACACATTCTACATGCAACGTGCTAAGTCAGATGATGATTCTTCGATTATGGTCGCACTGCAGCCTGAGACCAATGCATGGCCTAAGAGAGGAGACGAATCGTCAAATGGACTCGAGCAGATACCTGTGCCACTCAGTGATTTGTACGATCTCTTCAACTTGGATGCTTTGGATCTGGTACTTTTCCGCTGCTTCATCCTGTAAGTTGCTTGAAAATTTAATCTGCTTCTCACTAATCATTCTCTATCGAAATGTGCTTTTTGCCTCACATCATCTTTACCATGTATTTTGCCTCCTCACACTTTGTTTTTTCTTACTAATAGGAATATGGCTGTAGAAGTTGAGAAGACGGGCGCTGCAGTTGGCTTCCTTGATCCTGAATGCCTTTGCTCGACAATGTTGACCAGCACGGATGACACTCTTGCTTTCTCTGTGTCCTATATGCACCGTGCCTTCAAACTATATGCTAAAAAGAAACTCATCCTTACCGCTTATCTCAGTAGGAACCACTGGATTGCAGTGGCGATCGTTCTGAAGCAGCAGAAGGTCTACTATCTTGATTCATTCAAGAGCATTAAGACTGGTACTACCCCTTTCAAACTAATCATTAATGAGTAAGTTATTTCTTTCTTAACCTACGGATGTTCCTCAACAAACTGTGCAGAGTATATTAATTAATAGTGCCCTAACCATTGTTGCATGTTTCGTTGTAGGGGTTGGGAACGTTACTGCGCCAACAAGAAGTTGCCCCACAGCACCTTGGAACATGTCGACGATGTTAAGGTACATACCACTTATTTCCTTCCTGTGGAAGCTAGTACTAAAGCTAGAGTTTATTTCTCTCGATCACTACTATTTTTCTTTGTACATTTATTGCAGTGGCACCAACAACTTGCTAAATCCAAACTCTGCGGCTTCTATTGTGCCTATCACATGCTTAAATTAAAAGATAGAGGCCCAGAGATGGAGGTACTTTCTTGGGATCTTCATTTGTAAAACCTGCAACTAAGCACAGTTCTTGCTTATTAGCACTACACATGTTTGGTAACCACCTATATATGTGTGCTGACTGGTGACATTGTTATATCCAGAGATTAGGGCTAGATGAGCATCCTCTCCACCACAACACGCTGGTCTATGTTCATGATAGAATTGCCACATTCCTCATGGAACAGATGATCGCAGTCGACGGAAAATTTTATGCTGATGAAACTGTGTGGGCTAATATTGTACATGGTTCTTAGGAAATTTTTGCATTCCTCCTTGTCCCATGAATTTTGTTGATGTGCACATGCCAAGCCTCACTTACACAATAGAGTTGAGGACGACTCCTTTTCAAGAAGAGGAGGATGATGTGCACATGCCAAGCCACACTTACATAATAGAGTCAAGGACGACTCCGTTTCAAGAGGGGGAGTATGATGTGGACATCCCATGAGTTACACAAGACCAAGCATCAGATACACAAGCTCCTGCACTTCAAGGACCTATTACACGCAGCCATGCTAAGGAACTCCAACAAAAGGTGAATTCTTTCCTTGCTAAAATTAAGTCCAAAATATATAAGAATGTTATACTACCTAAATGTTGTACTTTTGTTGTCCTTAGGAATATACATGAAGAGGACAGTACAACTAAACATGGAGAAGAAGTAAGCAACAAGAAACAGTCGGACCAAGAATCACCAGCTCAAACCAAAGATCCAGGAGAATTCCATTCGGACGACTGTTCGGACAAGCCTGGAAACCAAAAATCATCCGTTTGGAACGACGATCCAGGAGGATTCCGTTCGGACGATTGTTCGGACAAGCTTGGAAACCAAGAATCACCCGTTCGGAATAAGGATCCAGGAAGTTCGCTTCAGATCTCCACTTTAGACCAGTTCGGACCTGCATAATGAATCGACGATAACTCTTTGGTCATGATGTCTCTGGAGCTCCATGAGTACTTGATGGAACGTGCTTGAAGTCAACTTTCCAATGCAAGAAACCGCATGTCTATTGGACTTCCCAATAAAGAGTTATGATAGATTTAGTGGAGGCTGCACAGAAGGTCAACAGCCACGTGAGTCCACCTCGGGAGTTGATTTCTGGGGAGCCTTTTCACATCCTTAGCCTTTTCATTTCCATCTCGAATTCACACCCATCTAGGAGGGTTGTTCCTAGTATAAATACCCCCCTATGTACTACTGAAAACCAAGTTTTGATAATCATGAATTTGTAGCCTCATATGGTTTGTCGCAGCCAAGCTGCTAAGTGCCTTGCACACTCCTTGTTCTTCGAGGACTTGTGAAGAGATCTCTCTGAGGTCCCCTACTTCGTGCTCTACGGCTTCCGTTCGGCTGCGCCGTATTGTGTGGATTAGTTCCGGCTTGTGGTTCTGCAGTCGTTCGGAGATCGAGTCGAAGTCCTTCGCGGTTTCGATGCCTATCTCCCCGTCGCTTGGTCATAACCAACCTTGGTCAGGTATAAAGCTAGTTATCCCCGCTGTTTTACAGCAATTTATCCTTGTTCTTGAACCTACTGTCATGAAGATCGGGCCATCCTTGTGCTGATCCAAATCGGCACCTATCAAGTGGTAATCAGAGCTATCATTGTCACGGTAGGTTTTGTTTTTACCCACCCTCCCACCCTTTACATTTTGTTACTGGTTTCATCCATCATATACATTTTTGTTCATGTCCTACAGTCCACTGAAAAGCCATACAAAAAATCCTATAGCCATTTTGTTGGTACAGTTACTTTGTGTTCATTTCGTTCATCGTGTTGCTAGTCACCGCCTTTGTTCTTCCGCCGTACTCTTGTTTAAATTTTTTATCCGCACCCCTTATATATTGTTTTGTGTTTGCTATTAGTGAAAAAAAATGAGAAAAAAATTGTGAAAGACAGAGCAAAAAAAGAAGAGAAAGAAAGAAAGAAAAGAGAATTGAAAGGTTGCAAGGGGTTGTGTTGCGGATCTGTTATCAAAAGTTTCATGTTCATATATTAAGTTGGTGCTGATTCTGGACAACAACATTTACATCTTGTTTGGACGGTTTGTTGCACTTGGTTATAGTACCATAGCCTCCCTTGATCAGCCACCTATAGCTCCACAAAAATCTGAAACCGGACCTCTCGTCTTGTATCCTTTCAACCGCTTAATCACAGGTTTGGTTACGCCACACTAGCACACTCACGATCCTTGAGAACGGGTAAGAACTTGGGTAAGCAAGAGGTGAGGTTGTGAGATTCCACATATTTTTCCTATTCCACTTTCTCTTGCAATATCTTAACATGGCAGGATCCAATACAAGTTTTTGTGGTGGTAGACATAGAGGAAAAGAACCACCAATCTCTCGTGTTGAGTTACATCACTTTGAAAACTCATTTGTGACAGCCATGGAGAGGATGTTCGATGAACGTCTTCCAATCTCAAATAGTGGGGTTCGACATCAATGTGTGAAAAACCTTCATGAGGGTCATTTTGACCATAGAGGACAACATGGGAAAGGTGCTCGTGGGCATAGTTCTCACCCTCATGTGCTTATTGGCGCTGAAGATTATTGTGTGTCCACAAAAAGAAAAATTCAGCAAGAGACACCAAGAAGTTCCTATGATCAGCAACACCCATGTGAGAAGGAGTGCCACCAGCCAAAATTGAGTGTGAGAGTTCAAAATGAGAAGAAGACGGACTCCACCATATGTGAGAAAGAGTTCCACCAGCAAAAATTGAGTGTGAGAAATAAAAAGAAAAAGTTGAGAGATGCCACCATACGTGAGGAGAGCCACGAAATTCTGTGTGAAGAAGATACACAAAAATTGAGTGAAGTAGAAGATAGACCATGTGCAACATCTCTTTCTAACATGACAATTTCTTCTAGTTTCTCTTTTGATGTGATGCAGGTTCATAAAGAAAATGATGTGGTAAATTATGATCAACCCCCAATTTTCGATGAAGAAGATCAGGTAATGCGAATGAACAAAGATGATGAAATTTTATTGTATTTGCAACATAAGGATCAGATTGAAGGCAACAATAATGCAAATGCTTCTCATTCAACTGATGCAAGTTCAGTAGCATTTGAGGAAGATTTAATTTTTGGTTCTTTTGCAACAACTGCTGCTCCATTGCCTTTACAGAACTTGGTGAAGTATGATACATATGCATATGTTGCTTCACATGATGTTGAATTGATTGTGCATCAAGACCTATGTGAGAATGAGAGCAACATAGCCAAATTGAGAGAGAGTGAAACCAAAAGTGAGTTGTGTGACTCCACCCACTATGACCTTGAGAGTACAAATAATGAAAATGTGAAGGATACACCACCGAGCAACAGAGAGTTTGAATGCCAATCATGTGAGGATATTTTTGAGACTAACCCTCTCATCCCTACCGCTAGTGTTTTCTTTTCAAGTGTGAAGGTTTGCAATAAAAATGAGGAAGACATGGCTGTTCATGATGTCATCATACTTGTTGAGAGAGATGAGAAGGTAGCCAATCAACCGAACCAATTGTATGTAGCCCAAAACATTAAACTTGATGAGGCGATTGGTAAGATTTCAAAAACATCATCCATGATACTAGCACTACCACAAATTATACAAGGTACTGAAAATGATTCAGATTTGCTTATGAAAAATATTGTGGTGAGTGATTGTGATAAAGCATATGTTTTACATAGACTTAACCATAATGTTTGTGCTGATTTGGTAGTGTCACATGATCATAACTTTGCTGAAAGTTTGCAAGTTGGTAACCATTGTTCAGTCATATATGATCTTTTCTATGCTTTGATATGGTTGATTTACATGATACTTTGCACTCATATATCAACTACTATGCATGTAAATAAGTTTGGTGATGTGGAAATAAATACTCATGATATTATTGTTTCAGCAATAGAACATAATCCAAACCTTTGTGCTGATTTGATTGAACAACATGTTGATAAATTTGATCATAAAATTTGTGATGATAATAATATTTTTACTTTGATTGATCCTTGCAATATTTTATATGCCAATAAAAACCACCAATTTCAGTTGATTAGTGGTGGTGAATTCTTTGCCAAGTTATCTCCTACCAACTGCTTGTTTTACACCATGCTTGATACACCTATTGATGTCAACAAAATGCTTGAGAATATTTCTGTGATAACATCTTCAAGATCTTTGAACACAATTCATAGCTGCAAGTTTACATTTATTTTAATTGGAGAACATGTTTTAAATACTTTTTATGTTCATGCCATTTGCATAATGAGTGACAAGCTTGCTGATTTGAAGTCAAACATGTTTTGTGTTGATTCTTGTGATCTATATTTTCCTAATGAGATGAATCAATTGTTTAGTGCTTGTAATTCAGAACCTTCAATGTTTTTCCCTTGTTCATCTAATCCACCAAAAGAAAACACTCATGGGCAAAGAAGTTCAATCTGTAGACATGCTGAACATTTGTTCTCATCCATTGGCATTGACTTTAAAAGGCATACAACTAAATCTGTCCATAAATCATGCAACAAAAATTTTGGGATTGTTATGAATTATCCATCACCATCTTTTGAACAATTTGATCTTGGAATGGTGAAATTGGATATGTTAAATCAGTTGTGTTGTTTGCATGAAATTTTCGTTCTCCCATCCTATCAATTATTTGCAGGTACACAAAAGTCAATCATGATTTTTCATCGTGGTAAGATGAAAGTTGATAATACAATATTTCAAGCTAACAATCTTTTGTGGTACAATCAAAAGTCGAGGTCGACTTTTTTTCCAAGGAAGGGAGGATGATGTGAACATCATGATAATTGTGACATATGGACCAACTCTATGCAGTTTTTCCTTTCTTAAGAATGGTGTTTTGCGCAACAAAGACAATGACAAAACAAATGACCTATTCATATACCATGCATATACTTTTGCTCTTTTGTGCAATCTTTATTCAGGTTATGAAAAGCTTGGAGTAGCTTCTCCTCAAGAGGGAGAGAAAGATCAGCATTACTTATGGACATTAGAAGCCATCATTGTCAAACAACTATCCAAGGTGAAAGCTAAATTAAACTTCCATCCTTCTTATTTTCCTATGGCAAAGCTACTATTTGGATTGTATGATTACAGATTGAAACACCTTGGAATATTGGAGGAAATAAATGCCACAACACCAACAAATCTTCATTTGAATCATTTCAACCATGAAGGGGTTGTTGAGTGTCCTAGAAAGAAAAAGAAGATTCATATGCAAAGGAAGTATAATGCAGCAACACTCCTCGATGTTGGCGACCTAGCTCCATTCTTTGGATCAATAAAGTCGAGGAAGACTCCTTTTCGAGAGGAGGATGATGTGCACATGCCAAGCCTCACTTACACAATAGAGTCGAGGACGACTCCTTTTCAAGAGGAGGAGGATGATGTGCACATGCCAAGCCACACTTACATAATAGAGTCGAGGACGACTCCTTTTCAAGAGGGGGAGGATGATGTGGACATCCCACGAGTTACACAAGACCAAGCATCAGATACACAAGCTCCTGCACTTCAAGGACCTATTACACGCAGCCATGCTAAGGAACTCCAACAAAAGGTGAATTCTTTCCTTGCTAAAATTAAGTCCAAAATATATAAGAATGTTATACTACCTAAATGTTGTACTTTGGTTGTCCTTAGGAATATACATGAAGAGGACGGTACAACTAAACATGGAGAAGAAGTAAGCAACAAGAAACAGTCGGACCAAGAATCACCAGCTCAAACCAAAGATCCAGGAGAATTCTGTTCGGACGACTGTTCGGACAAGCCTGGAAACCAAAAATCATCCGTTTGGAACGACGATCCAGGAGGATTCCATTCGGACGATTGTTCGGACAAGCTTGGAAACCAAGAATCACCCGTTCGGAATAAGGATCCAGGAAGTTTGCTTCAGATCTCCACTTCAGACCAGTTCGGACCTGCATAATGAATCGATGATAACTCTTTGGTCGTGATGTCTCTGGAGCTCCATGAGTACTTGATGGAACGTGCTTGAAGTCAACTTTCCAATGCAAGAAACCGCATGTCTATTGGACTTCCCAATAAAGAGTTATGACAGATTTAGTGGAGGCTGCACAGAAGGTCAACAGCCACGTGAGTCCACCTCAGGAGTTGATTTCTGGGGAGCCTTTTCACATCCTTAGCCTTTTCATTTCCATCTCGAATTCACACCCATCTAGGAGGGTTGTTCCTAGTATAAATACCCCCCTATGTACTACTGAAAACTAAGTTTTGATAATCATGAATTGGTAACCTCATATGGTTTGTCGCAGCCAAGCTGCTAAGTGCCTTGCACACTCCTTGTTGTTCGAGGACTTGTGAAGAGATCTCTCTGAGGTCCCCTACTTCGTGCTCTACGACTTCCGTTCGGCTGCGCCGTATTGTGTGGATTAGTTCCGGCTTGTGGTTCTGCAGTCGTTCGGAGATCGAGTCGAAGTCCTTCGCGGTTTCTGTGCCTCTCTCCCCGTCGCTTGGTCATAACCAACCTTAGTCAGGTATAAAGCTAGTTATCCCCGCTATTTTACAGCAAGTTATCCTTGTTCTTGAACCTACTGTCGTGAAGATCAGGCCATCCTTGTGCTGATCCAAATCGGCACCTATCATTTATGATATTGTTGTCAAGCTAGTTAACTATGGCTGTGATATTGTTGTCAAGCCAGTGATGCTTCTTTACTTGTGAGATGATGATGCTGAATTTTGTCATATGATGCATGTGAATTATGTGGATTTCTGTGAATTTGGATGCTGGATCTAATTTCTGTGAATTTAGTCATATCCTGGCTGGTTCCAGGATGCAGCCCCTGATGGCTGCCAAATCCTGGTTGGTTCCAGGATGCAGCCGGCAAGCAGGCAGCAGGTTACTGTAGGGGTGGCCTACATATCTGTAACGGGCGTTAATTAAAGCTCGTTACAAACACTGATCAGTGAGTAACGGGCTTCATTCGGAACTCCCGTTACAAACATGCCAACAATGTAACGGGCAGCGTAAAAGCCCGTTACCAATACTGACCGGTGGGCCCCAGAACTTGGCCCGTTCGTCAAGACAGAGGAGACGCAGTTTCACAGCACGCGTCTCCTATATTGAATTACTGTAACGGGCTCTGTTTTGGTGCCCGTTACCAAAGTTCCCCGTGGGCCCAGAGAAACAGTCATTTTCACGTGACCGGTGACTAGTTGTGGTAACGGTTGTTGTTTGGTGCCCGTTACGAATCCTAGTTGTGCTGAGACGCGCGTGAAATAGACGCGTCTCATTTCGTCGAGATATCAGAGACGCAGGTACATAGCACGCGTCTCCGATGTTGAGTTACCGTAACGGGCTCTGTTTTGGTGCCCATTACCAAAGTTCCCTGTGGGCCCAGAGAAACAGCCATTTCACGTTACCAAAGCATCTGCCCGTTACCTTTCTTGGCTCATTTGTAACACTTGATCGGTAACAGGCGCTTTGCCCGTAACTAAAGGCAATCTATGCCCGTTACCAAAGTGAGTTTTTCACGTAGTGTGTTTTCCTTGGGTACTCCCATGAGCACAAAGGCAATTGCGGCCTGGATCTAAACACAAACAAAATCATAATTTCATGCCATGTGATTTTTTATGAACATCAATTTCCCTTTCGGCACCGGCAGGCCACACAGCCACCTCCCGCAACAAATCTAGGCAAATTTGTTTGGGATCTCGTGCCCGGTCCGCCGCCTGCAACCTCGGCGTCCCCGAGCGGCTAGGCCTCCTCGCCGGCACATGCCTCCCCGCCACGTGGCTCACCCTCAGCCGCACAAACTCGGTCTCCGTCCCCTGCCACAGGAGCTGCCGCTCCCCTACCGACAACCTCAAACCCTGCAGCCACTCCCGCTGCTCCATCTGTCACGTAATCTGCTTCGCGCTCACCGTCGTCTACGACACCGCCTGCCTGTGTCCTACCTCGCTACATGGACCCCACACAATCTACCCAGCATCACATACAGACTCGAGCAAAGGGGGGCATCTTTATGCCAAAATGCCACTTCAATCTCACTGCCGTCACTCCCATTTCACCAATTCCCCACACCTATCGCCAAGCCCTGAAGGATCCCAATTGGCACACTGCTATGACTGATGAGTTTAACGCTTTGATGAAAAACAATACTTGGTGTCTTGTTCCTAAGCCTGCAGGTGTAAATTTGGTGAGCGACAAGTGGATTTGGTGTCACAAGTACAATCCAGATGGAACATTGTCTCGTTACAAGGCACGTTGGGTTCTCTGTGGCTGTTCACACCAACCAGGCGTGCATTATGGTGAAACCTTCAGCCTAGTCATCAAGCCGGCCACGATCCGTACCGTTTTGAGCATTGCCACTTTCTCTTCGTGGCCTATTCATCAATTGGATGTCAAAAACGCCTTCCTCCACGGTATTCTTACTGAAACAGTTTATTGTGCTCAGCCATCTGGTTTTGTTGATCCCTCCAAACCCTCCCATACGTGCAAATTAAACAAATCTATTTATGGCTTAAAGCAAGTGCCTCGCACTTGGTTCCTTCGGTTCAAAAATTTTCTTCTTTCCATTGGATACCATGCTTCCAAAGCCAACTCATCCCTGTTCATTCTTCACACGCCAACATCAATCTCATACATTTTACTTTATGTAGATGACATCATTCTTACAGCCAGCTCAAACACCCTTCTCCATTCTGTCATCAGCAAGTTGCGTAGTGAATTTGCAATGACTGATCTTGGCCCACTATCACACTTCCTTGGCATCCATGTCACACCAAGTCCCTCTGGCCTTTTCCTATCCCAAGAGCAATATATTCATGACCTACTTGATCGTGCACACATGCTAAATTGCAACCCTTGCACAACACCCATCGATACTAAACCCAAAATTTCATCCACCGAGGGGAGATCAGTGACAAATGCCACAGAATTGCACAGACTAGCCGGAGCACTACAATATCTGACCATCACCCGACCAGACATATCCTATGCAGTATAACAAATTTGCCTCTTCATGCATGCACCAAAAGAGCCTCACCTCCAGCTACTCAAACGTGTGCTTCGGTATCTCAAAGGTACTATGTCCTACGACCTTTAGATCACAAAGTCGGCCTCCACAGCTATAGTTGCCTACTCAGATGCCGATTGGGCCGGTTGTCCTGATACAAGGCGCTCCACATCCGGGTACTGTGTTTATCTCGGCAACAATCTGGTTGCTTGGTCCTTCAAGCGAGAACATACTGTCTCTCGCTCGAGTGCCGAAGCAGAATACAGGGCCGTCGCCAATGCCGTCTCCGAGACTTGTTGGCTTCGTCAGCTACTTCATGAATTGCGTCGTCCACCCAAGAGTGCTACCATTGTATTTTGTGATAACGTGAGCGCCTAGTACTTGGCCAGCAACCCTGTCCAACATCAACAAACCAAACACGTAGAGATCGATCTGCATTTTGTTTGAGACAAAGTGGCTCTCGGTGGGGTGAAGGTACTGCATGTCCCTACTCAATCACAATTTGCTGATATATTCACCAAGGGACTGCCACGCGTGTTGCATGAAGAATTTCGACGCAGCCTGCACATTGTCCCACGTCCAGGCTGAGGGGGGCTATTGGAACACGGTGCTCATCCCTGGATATCCGGCATGACAGAGTCCACACCGCCAATGTTCACCACGAACGTTCTCCTGAAGATTTGGTCCACTACTACATGTAACATAGGTGTATGACTCTCCTTGTTTGTAGCCTCCGTATGAATCGCTGGTGATACTCATCACCACGCCCCTGTAACAGACTGTACAACCTATATAGGCTCATGTATTTGCAATGCAATACAAGGCAATTGCCATTCTTCACTTGGGGCCGCTCTCTGCCCATGAGGCCATGACAGTATGACACATTGACCTTATGGATCCACTGGAGTTTGAGAGCCTCAAGCTCAGTGAATCAGAGATTCCGAGGGACTTCAGGCTTGCAACAGGCAATCAGAGATTGAATCCGCAGTGGATAGGAGAGGGGGCCAAAACAAATTCGAGTTCCAACGGCAACATCTATCATTGGGGGCAAGGAGAACACCAACATGACCTGCCACATCAGCCTCGCCGGCTACCGCCCGAGCCTCCCGTGCTCAGATTTGCCGCTAGATAGCCCGGCACACGCGCCCAGGTCAGCAGGGTTCGACCCCACGCCCCTCCCAAACGTTCGTCTTGTCCCCGTCAATCACGGAGGTGCGCTATCAAGGTCATCGACGACGCCGGGTCGGACACCTCCTACAGTGAGGCAAAGAACTCCATGTTCACGAAGCCCATCGCCTACATGCCCATCGTGTAGCCTGAGAGCGAACCCAAGCGGCCAAGCCCAGCCTCGACGATGCAGTGTAGCTAACATGGCCTCATATGCCATTAGTTCGAGCGTGATTTTGGTGATTCATGACAACATGATCAATGGGACTAACCATATTGTTTAGCATGTCCTTGTAGACATTTCTAGGTCCCATGGATGCAAAAATACCACATGCCAAAATGAGAAGATAGTTTATTTTTCAAGGGCCAAAACCGAGAAAGGAAAGGAATAGAATAGACACCGTCGGATGAACCGATGGTACCTTGGAACAAGCGTCGGTGTATGCGTCGGAGTACTTGGTACACTGCGAGAAGGCTCAAGTCAGCTGGCACCGTCGGATGAACCGACGGTCCAATTCCTACATGCGTCGGATGATTGGAAGAAGCAAAGCAGCAAAAGACAGTAGCACCAGATGAACCAACGGTCCGGTTGGTTCGACCATCAGTCTATCCGACGCTCAGTTTGAATCAAGACAGAGACGCGCCAAGAAAGATTCAGTAGCACCGGATGAACCGACACCATGGTCAATGGAAGCGTCGGTCTATCCGACGGCCTTGAAGAAGCTAATAGAGAGGTTTTGGCCGCGGGGTCTTCAGCATCGGATGAACCGACGGTGCATCTGATGAAGCATCGGATGAATTGTGTCAACGGTCATGTGTAGTGGAGGGCAACGACTAGTAGCACCGGATGAACCGACGCCCAGAAAAGCATAGCATCGGATCATCCGATGGTACTACTTTCTGCAGCTTTTAGCCAACGGCTCTTTGGATGCCTTAGGCTATTTATACCCTCTCCACTCACCCATTTGAGGTTGTTGGATTGTATGGAAGTGCAAAGGAGTGCAAGACACCTAGAAGATCATATCCAATCCATCCAAGTGCTAAATTGCTCATCTATAGACTTGCACATGCTTTGTGTGTGCTTAGTGCTAGGCTTAGCTTAGAGCTGAGTGAGTGCAAGGTTGTGCCAACCTTGTGAGGTGATTCTTGAGTGAATCAAGTTGTACAAGGTGCGTTGGAAGCCTTGGGGCCTAAGTGTCTCACCGGCAATCGTCTTCGACCCTCCGGCTTGGTGTGGAGTGGCGAGGACACTTTGTGCGGGGGATGTGGAGCCCCCTTCCTTAGTGGAGAAGCTCCTTAGTGGAGGTGGCATCAAGGTGACCAAGGGAGCTTGGCGAGTACCTAAGTAGCGAGCCATTGTGACGAGTCAAGTGGTGCTCATGGGAGAGACTTGGTGACCGGGAAGTAATACTCTTGTGTGAGTGCTTCAACAACATGGACTAGCGGTGGCTTAGTGCCTACCGATACCACGGGATAAATCGCGTGTCAAGAGTTTGCTTCCTCTCATCCCTCTTTACGTTTCTGCAATAATCTCTTGCAATCCTTGCTTGCCTTTACTTTCCTAGAGTAGTATCATGCTAGGATTGGCTATAGGTTGCAAAACTTGTTTTGGGATGAGGGTTTCACACTAGATCACCCTAGATTGCACATCTAGATAGATTTGATCTGGTTTATTTTATGCAAAAGTAGTAAAGCCATAGGTTAAGGTTTTAAGTTGCCTAATTCACCCCCTCCCCCTCTTAGACTACGAGCATCCAATTCCTTACAAGCAGATGAGTGGGTCGTCGAAACCACCCAGAGATGTGCGCTTGCCATGGTAATGGCGTGCCCCAATATTTCATCTGTGCCAAGTTACTACTGACCGGCACTAGCTGCAAGCAGATCGAGCCACACAGGACAACCCTGTAGCATTGGGCGAGGATGACGTGGTGCGCCCCCGCCGCCTCACTTGTTCACCTTCATTTCCTCCTTCAAAATGTAATATACCATTCTAATCATCGAGATTCCCTCCTTTATACAACCTTATTCCGCATCCATATTCCTTTATATTTCTCCTCCACTCCAACTACCCACAGTGGGACCCACCTATCAGTGATATTTATCACCCTCACTACCCGTGCCGCCCACCCATCCTCGCTCCATCCGCCCGCCACCCACCTCGCAACCCGCCACCGACCCTCGGCTCCACCTCTGGCGGACCCCGCGCGCCCCGACAGCGCTGCTGTCCTGCCGCCAGGACCGCCACCTCGCGACACGCACGGATGGTGGGGCCGAGGCAGCAGCCGCGCGGGCGCCGCTGCGGCGGATGCGCAGGTGCCGGTGCCCCTGTCGGCCGTCGACCCCCTCTTATGCTCCACATCTTGGGCGACTCCGGCGCCAGGTCGCCATGGAGCGCAGTCAGAGCCCGGAGGCAGCCCCCGCGGTGGATCTGCGAGTCCTTGAGCTCCGCTCACGGCGGCGGCCAACCTGCTCCCTCGGGCATCGACCTCCCCTGCCTGCTCCTCCGCAAGGTCCGCGCCGCCTCCACGCCCTCCTCCTCCGCGCGCCGACGGAAGCGCCGTCGATTCAGGGCGAGCTCTGCCCGCTTCTCCTCCGACGGTGTGGATCTCGGGGCGTGGAGCTCGAGGAGGAGCGGTGCTGCAGGGCGACGGCGAGCTCGAGGAGGAGCGGAGGACGAGGCGCACGTCTCGAGGTGCTCCACGGCAGCGACTCCGGTGGCGGCGGCGGAGCTCCACGGCGAGGCTGCAGCTATCCCTCTCCCTCTCCTCCTCTCCGACGTCGAGCAGCAGCGGCGCCCCTGCTCCCTCCTCTACTCGCGCACCTCCTCTGCTTCCGGCGGCGCGGGTCCGCCTCCGAGGGATGGCGCAAGGTGTTGAACGTGTGGGCCCCACGCGGATACCGTCGCTCCTCCATCCCCCGGACAGCGCTGGATTTGGCGTCACCTGGGGTCGACGGGAGAATGGAGGACCTTATCCGATAAAGGCCCCAGTGCGGTTGGTCGTGCTGGAGTAATTGACGCATAAATCTTATTCCAGTAAACGACGTGTCTGGTCTGGCGATGGCAGTTGCAACTCCCTTGAGTCTGATACTCTGATCCACATCTTCATCACGCCAAATCAAGAGCTTCTCCAAGCGCCATGGTCGGTCAGAGTACTCAGCTCTGTTGGTACATACGTCAAATCACCACGCAGCTGCTGGAAGAGGTCTTAGTTCAGTACGTGCTGCGGTGCTGGAACATCTGGCTCCTTTGGTCTTGTCTTCAATAAAGGTACATAGGTCTGGCTTACAGTCATTGGGATGTGCAATTATCCCATCTTGAGTTAGTCATTGCTACATGGGAACGTATCAAGTGGAAACCAACCTCTCCGTGCAAACTATAGAAACTTCAATCTGAGTCACACGATGTTGATCCAAAGGAGGGCTCATGGGAGGTGGGAGGGGTGATTTGCAAAAGTGCATTTGCAAATCATCCCTCCCACCTCTCATGAGTTTTACACATCACCCCACCCACCTTCCATAAGTCTTCCATTGGATCAACATCATGTGGCTCAGATTGAAGTTTCCATAGTTTGCACGGAGGGGTTGGTTTCCACCTAATGTGTTCCCTTGCTACATAGTATATATATATGCTGCATTGTTTACATTAACTTAGAGCTTATTCAGTGTCCGATCATGTTTTATATGGAGATTCAGTTTCATTTGCCACGCGTGCTTGCCTAAACTATCTATTTCTCCGAGTTGAATAACCCAAAATGTATATAGTTCAATGTGTTTAATGTATCTGGAGTTGAGGAGAATGGATCTTGGGCAGCTTGGAATTCAAAATGCTGAGAATGCATCTCAATCTGTTAATACTTCTCTGTGAACCATAAAAAGGCAAAACTAGTTCGGACTCACTACCGGAATCCGCACATTCGCCGTGCGCCACAAACGCACGGCGAACACCAAAACACGCACAGCGATGCCTTCGTCGTGCGTAATACTAGGAAACGCATGATGAAACTCTGCACGGCGGACGGCCATCATCGTGCGTCTTTTATTGTGGCACACGGCGACAATTTTCGCCGTGCGTCACCAAGGACACATGGCGAAATAAAGTACTAGCGGCACATCAAAAATACCGCAGGCCGCCACCCGTGCCTAGGCAAAAAAGGCTAACATTGTCATGCGTCCAGACTCAGCAAACAAAAGCAAAAAAAGGGGAAAAAAATGAATCCTGCCCAACCGTCGTAGGCCGCCACATCCCTCGCTGTCGCCGCCACCACCACATCCCTCGCTGCCTTGACCACGTCTCAAGGACAGGGAGGAAGGGGAGGCCGGTGGAGGGAGCCAGGGCGCCACCATCCGCGTCCGCCGTGCTCTAGCCCACCACCAGCTGTCGTGCCGCGCTGCCGGAGAGGGAGGCCATCTCCTCCACCATGGCAGCCGTCGCCACCTGTGGAAAAATACGGGGAGAGGGAAGGACATGAGAGAGGGGGGAGGGAGAAAACCTAGATCCGGAGGTAGGAGCGGTGGTGGATCCCTCACCATGGCCGGCGAGGCTCGCGGCCGTCCGCACGCTTGGAGGCTCCACCCGCCGGTGACCGCTCCCTCGCTGGATCCGTCATCACTGCCATCGCCCGCCGTGGAGAAAGGGTCGCTGTCATCGCCTGCCGTGGAGAAAGGGAGGGGCACCAGCGGATCCCACGCTCACCACCTGCACCGCAGGATCCCGCGTCGGGAGGGGAGGGAGTGGAGGACATCGGCCGCAGGGGACGGAGAGGGCCCATGCCTCCCCGTTCTCCTCCTCCGTGATGGCCATGGTGGGAGTTGGTAGATGAGGGGGAGAGAAGGTGGCCGACAGATCCGAGGAGAGGAGGTGAAGCACCGATTAGGCGACTAGAGAGGCGGCAAGTGAATGAGATCCGATAAAATTTTCCCCGAAGAAATGTCGGCTAAGTCCCAATATCACAACCAAGGATTCCCACGCGTACTTGTCAAGGTCACATAGTCACAGCGGACCTACCAACCCTAGGAACAAGTCCAAATAAGTTGCAAAGTGGAAGCACAACTCAAGAACCAAGGGACTAAGGCAAATCTGCCTGCCTGGGACGGACCGTCCGTGAAGGCCTCACAGACCGTCCGTCACTTACGGCGGACCGTCCGTGGGTCAAGAACGGACAGTCCGTATTAAACACCAGAACCACCAAAGAAGCACCCGACTTATACGGATCGTCTGACACGACACTTTGGACCGTCCGACCTACACAGATTGTCCAAGCTAAGCTCAAGGACTGTCCATCAAACTCGGTGCAACAAAAACAAAGCCCTCCAACCGATCGAACGCCACGTGCTCAAGAACACGACGAACATGTGATGAACACTGGCACTCACGGACCATCCACGCCCCTGGGATGGACCGTCTGTCCTGCTCGCAGAGCACGAACAAAACCGGGGGAACGAGGGTCAACCCCGCCTATCCATCCATGGATCTCCCAAACGGCTGCACAGATTGAGACAAGATTTTGGGGAAAGAAGAAGCGTCTCTAGGAGATGCTATGCCCAAAAACTTAGAGCCTTAAACAAACTAAAACTCCGGGAATCGAATCACAACCGAGCTCAAGCCACCACCTAGGGTTCGAACCGAAATTCCCTAATCGAAGGCCAAATCCGGTGTTTGAGGGTTCATAGCCTAAATCATTTTTCCGGTGGTGATGGCTTGATCTTTTTGACGAGATCCTTTGGGAAAAGCTTCTTTGTACCATTGAGAAGCCTTGGTTCAATTCTCGTGATTTTTGGAGGTCGTTTGATCGAGTTTTGACTTTTTCCCTTTTCCTCTCAAAGGCTGATTCTGAACTCTGGAGATGAGTTGCGGAGTCTCCGGAAGTTGTGGAGTCTCCGGAAGTTGTGGAGTCTCCGGAACTTAGTTGTGGATTCTCCGGAAGTTGTGGAGTTTCCAAAACTAGGGTGAAAACTCCGTAAGTTGTGGAGTCTCCGGTGGTTTGTTGCGGAGTCTCCGGACTTGTGATGACAGTTCGCTTCCGCTTTGTCCCGTTTACTCCCTGGTGTTGCTCCTAGGTCCAATAGCTTTCCATATGGCTATGTGGGCTTGGTGATACTTGTGGAAAGGGTTGATTGGTGCTGTTTGGAGCTCGGGAGGTTGTTTTCTCAGATTTGGGGTTTCCTGCCCAGGACCGGTCTGACCGGTGTGCTGTACCGGCCTGACCGGTGCAAGGGCTTTTCTGTGGAAATCGTCAAGTCTTGCTCGGGTGATCCGGTTTGGGTCTAGGTTGATCCGGTTTGGGTCCAGGTTGATCCGGTGTGTCTCTGGAGAGTGTTGGGTGATCCGACGGCCTAGTCTGGGTGATCAGACAGGGACCGATCTGACCGGTGTGGTCTGAGTGCTGCTCGAGTGTTTGTTCCGCTGCGTTCTCGAGTAGGTTTCGGTGGTTGTTGGTTGCTAGGACTAGTAGCACTTCAGTGGCTACGTGGTCTTGACCAACTTGGGTAGTTGAGTCGGAGAAGTGATTTGGCCAAGCCATGTTCATCTTGTTGGAGAAGACATCTCCCTCGAGAAGAATTTTTAACGGCTCCCATTCACTCCCCTCCTCTCTGGTCGCCAGTTCGGTCCTTCAACTCCGCGTCTTCTTCTTTGGAGCTTCACGGTTTTTCAAACGCTAATTTTGCCGGGTGTCGGTTGGATAGGAAGTCCACTTCTGGGACTTGCCAGTTCTTGGGTTCTTCTTTGGTGTCTTGGTCTTCCCGCAAACAATCGATTGTTGCTCAATCTGCAATCGAAGCCGAATATGTTGCCGCAACAAGTTGTTGCTCTCAGCTCCATTAGATCACATACACCATGAGTAACTTTGGTGAGTAGTATACCCAGGTTCCACTTCTTTGTGATAGCACGAGTGCCATTAGTGTTGCAAAGAACCCAATGCTTCATCCCAAAACCAAGCATATAGAAGTGAGGTACCATTTTCTGAGGGACAATGTTGAGAAAGGAAAAATAGCCTTGATCCATGTACCCACAGAAAACCAACTAGCAGATATTTTCACCAAGCCCCTAGATCAAGCAACTTTCACTCGTTTGCGGGGAGAACTTGGTGTGTGTTTGGTTTCTTGAGCTGGTGGTGGGAGCTCCTTGTGTAGCATATGTATAGTTGCTTTTATGCATTTCTTGCATTTTGCATTGCACATGTAACATGATGTATAGGCATCTTTGTATCTTAGGTTGTATGCATTTTGTATCATATGCATTTGGTAGGAAAAGCTTCTCCTGCATACATTGTTCACCATGATGTGCTATATATGATCTTGTGAGCTAGTTTGGTATGATATGGTTTAGTTTGACTTAGCTCTTGATGATCTTCATTTATATCCATGGTCGATAGCTATGTATTTGAAAAATACTACATGTATGCTCTCTTGTGAGTAAATGTCTTTATATGATCATGACATGTTTTAGTGGCATTTCTATACTTAATTTGTGCTTAGATAGTTTATTTTGAGCATATGGGGCCAAAGGCTCATTTGTCATCATGAATGTTTAGCCCCCTTGCTTTATCTTGTAGAGGGGCATAAGTTCCTTTTTGTCGCAAAGACATTTCATGTACCAAATATGAATCTGAAAATGAAATGTAAATTGCTTGGAAAATGTGCTCCCATGTCATATGTGCTTAATTTAATTGCTTTTGGGTGCTAAACCGTTGCATGTTGCTTACCAATGAGAAGTCGTATATATAGAAGTAGGCACATGGCTCGGTGGCTTTGACATGACATGAGGTGCTTGTGGGTGTTTATGATGATCTTATGCTTAGAATGATTGTCCTAGCATGAAGTTTGTGTGGCTTTGCCATTTTGACATGTTTTTCTCATGTTTAGGACTTTGCTCATGAGAGGGTAATTTTTCGCAAAAATGATCATTTCTCTCTTAGCTTTGCCCAATGGTTGTGAAACTTGGTGATCTTGTAGTTTATGTTCATATGAAACTATAGAGTATATAACTTGCTCATTTGGATATGTGTAGAATCTTGTGATGAGTTTTGTCTATTTTAGAAGCTCTAGGTTGAAACTTTTCATTTTATGCCTTGATTCATGCATTGTCAACAAGGGGGAGAAAGGGAGCTTTTGGAAGGTGTTCAAAGTGGTTCGGGCAAGTTTTGAATAGTTTGGTGCAGGGCCGGTTTCTTGGGGCGGTCTAACCGCCTCCAGGCGGTCAGATCCCAGAGGGGGCGGTCTGACCGGCCTGGGCATGCGGTCTAACCGCCCTGGGTAGTGTGAGCAGGTTTTTGCTCCTTGTTGCATTAAAATGTTGCATTGCTGCATTGGTTCAGGGGGAGTGTGCTTTGGCTCAGGGGGAGCTTGCATATGTGCAGGGGGAGCTCTTGTGTGAGTTTGCGGCTTGTGGCCTTGTGTGCCTTTGGTGGTCTTTGCTCTTTGTGTGAGCTTGTTTTTGTCTCGGTTGTGTCGAGCCGTTGCCCTTGCCTAAGGGGAGCGAGACTTTCCTTCTTCAAGTGATCTTGTTCTTTGCCTTTCCTCTGGCTTTCGATCACTTGTTGAAGTTTCTTTTGGTCGTTTCTTTTCTTTTTCTTTTCTCTTTGGTTACCAATCATGTGTGTTGTCAATGCACTCATCAAGGGGGAGATTGAGAGCCTGTGTGGTTCGAGGACCGGTGGATGGTCGTTTCCTGGTGTGACGACTGATTGACAACGTTCTTTGGACTGACTCTTGGCTAAGTATTGCAGGTGCAGGCTGCAGCTTGATTGGTGCTGGTGCAGGTGAAGAACAAGCGCGAAAAGGTCGATGTCGGTGAGGCCTCCAGGTGTGGAGCAGACAAGTAGGCTTGGTTCGAGAGACCCGGTGGCCAGCGGGGTCAAGTGCGGGTCGCATGGTTGCAAGAACAGCAAGACGAAGTCATGTACGGTTTCTTGGTTGAGCCTCAAAACCAAGGTCGAGCCGGGACATGGTGGGAGCCGAGTCATGAGTGGAGATTGGCGGAGGCTACACTAAGTCTGCGGGGTTTACAGTGGTTCACCACAAAACCACTGGGTTACTCGGTTGAGTAAACAAAACCGAGGCCGAAGACTTGACGGAGGAGTGTGGCCGGCCAGGCCGGTTCAACCGCCCAGGAGGGGCGGTCAGACCGCCTGGGGCCGGTCTAACCACCCAGGGGCCGGTCTGACCACCCGGGTCGCAGCCGCCGAGAAGCTTCGAAGCGGAGGACACGCAGCATGATCGCAAGAGTTGCGTTGGTGCTACGTAGGCTTGCGGTGGATGCGCATCCGTCCGATGGTGCTGAACTGAAGACTTCCAAAATTGCCCTTGAGGGGCTTGTATCCCTAGTTTCTAGTAAGGGTAGTTTAGTGTTTTGGTTGCCCCATATAAACACTTGTGTTGTGGGATGGCAGCCAACTCTTGGAACCCTAGCTCATTTTCCCTTTGCTTTTTCCTTCCTATTTTCCTTAGGAATTTCTAGGACTAGCTTGAGAGCTTCATGGTGAGATCTTGAGAGAGGGATGGATGACCGGGGGGCAAGCTAGACCTTGTATGAACCTTCATGGTATGTATAGATGATTCGGCGTGGTTCATCAAGGTCTTGTGTTGCCTCTCCTGTTTGGCTAAGAGCTTACAGACTTCTACTTCTATGGCCTACTTTCTATCTTTTGCAAATCGCCAGAGCTTTTGCTTGATAGGTCTTGCTGTCTTGCTTACTTCAAGGGCATGCTCAGCCAGCTCCCTGGGGACACCGGGCATGTCGGACGGGCTCCATGCAAAAATATCGGTGTTGTCCCGGAGGAAACTGGTGAGCGCGAGTTCCTATTTGGGGTCGAGGTCGGCCCCGATGGTGACTTCCTTAGATGCATCGGGTAGGCCGAGGCAAACTTTCTTCACAGCGGGACTTGGGTCCAAGGCAGTGGCTGTACGCTTCTGTTCTAGCACCTCTAGAGTAGTTTGGTTGATCTTGGCAGCCTGAGCGACCATGACCGTAGCGGCAGCTTTGCACGTAGAAACTTTGGCAAGGTCGACGGTGTCACTCTCGCAGTTGTAGGAGACGAGGATGTTGCCGTAGACGGAAAGGATCCCGTTTGGTGCTGGCATCTTCATGATGAGGTAGGTGTGATGCGGTATGGCCATGAACTTGGCCAACATGGGTCGACCAAGGATGGCATGGTAGGAAGAGCGGAAGTCCGCGACCTCGAACGTCAGGTACTCCGTGCGGAAGTTGTCCTTTTTGCCGAAGGTGACCGGCAGGCATACACGACCTATGGGGTATGCAGCCTTGCCAGGCACAACCCCGTAGAAGGGTTCGTCACAGGCAGTCATCTTGGAGAAGTCGAAGTGCATCTTTCTCAGCGTTTATGTGAAGATGATGTTCAGACTGCTGCCCCCGTCGACGAGGGTCTTGGGCAGGAATGCACCATCCACTATGGGGTTGACGACTAGCGGGTAGGTCCCGGGGTCAGGTATGTGCACTCAATGGTCTTTTCTAGAGAAAGTGATGGGGTACTCCGACCAACGCAGGGGTTGTGGAGTTTCAGTGTTGACTTGGCCGATCTCCCTTGCGTTTGATCGCTGCTGTCTGTTGCTCTTGGCTGCTTGACGGCCAACGACGATGAAGTTGATCTGTCGGTTGGCATTCTGGAATGCGCCGTTGGGATTGCCCCCTTTTGGTGGTGGTGGGGGAGAAGGCTCCTTGCGACGGTTGTCGTTGCAGTTGTGGTCGTCGTGGTGACGATCATCACGCCTGTCATCGCGCCGCTCGTCACGGTGATCATTGCGGTGGTCCTCGTGACGATCGTCGCGGCAGTAGTCGTCAGGATGATCGTTACGTCGGTCATCGTGGTGGTAGTCGCGGCGATAATCACGGCAATCCCTATCGTCGTTGCGACGGTAAGGTCGCCGGTCACGGTAATCACGTCGGTCAGGTCATCGGTTGCAGTTGTCGTAGCGGCGGCTGCTGTTCTGGTCGTCGTTGTTGCCGCTCTTGGTCTTCTTGGGCTCTGGAGGTACGCCTAGAGCACGCTTTAGCTGCTCGCACTCCCTCATGGTATGCTTGGCGTCGCGGTGGAACTAGCACTGGTCGTCCATGACCATGTTGAAGTCACCTTCGAGGAAGGTGGAAGGTCTGGGTGGGTCGGTCGCATAGACCTCGCCAGATCGCTTGCGCGACCTGCCACCACCGTCGTCATGATCGTCTCCTTTGAAGTCGTGCACCACCATGTCGACGAGCTTGTCGACGTAGGCCATGAGGTCGGCGATGGTGTTGGCGTCAGCTTCATGAATCTTCTCGAAGAGCTTGAGGTTGGTTACCCCCTTCTTGTAGTACGCTATGACGTCTTCATCCTTGACACCTGCGAGAGTGTTGCGGTTCTCGAAGTAGCGGTTGGTATACTCACGGAGAGTTTCGTCCTTCCTCATCCGCACTCTGGCGAGGTGGTGAGTGTTGCCGGTGCGATTATAGGTCGCTTGGTAGTTGGTCGTGAAGAGCCGCGACAAGGTCGCCCATGAGGTGATGCACTCCGCCGGGAAGTTGTCGAGCCACAGGAGTGGCGCTTTGCCCATCACAAGAGGGAAGTATCCCGCCATGTGGTCTTCGTTGCCTCCGGACGCCCGGGCGGTGATGCTGTACATCTTCAGCCAAATACTTGGGTCGGAGCGGTCGTCGTATTTTTCAATGGCTGGCTTGAAGTCCTTAGGGTATCTGATCATCCTGAGACGTCGTGAGAACGCAGGGAAGTTGTTGATTGCTCCAGGGCTGGCTGATGGGGCGTAAGCTGACGGGATGATGTAGAGGTCATCAGGAGGGCCGTTATCCTGGTCGTACTGGGCACGACGTAGGAGCTCTTGGTCGTGCATCTGCCGGAGGTCCGTAGCTTGGATGGGGTGAATTGTGTCAAGGGGATCAGGGACCCCGTTGTCGCGGTCGTAGTTAGCACGACGTGCTATCTCCACTTCATCTCGTATGCGTTGACGTTGACTGCTCTGGGCGCGATTGGCTTGTACTGGTGGAGGTTGAGCTCTTGCGTTCTGTCTTCCGTTGCCGGTGACGTTCTGCTGCTGGGCGCCAGCAGCGTTGGTGACGTTGTTGGCGACGTTGCCTGCAGCATTAGTGGCGGCGTTCGCTGGAGGGTTGGCTGCTGCGTTGGCTGGTGCATTGGCAGCAGCATTGGCAGCGGCATTGACTGGTTGCACCACTTCGTTTTCCCCACCTCCTTCTTCGGCCATGGGCTGAAGAGGAGCATTGCCATTGTTGTGACGACGATGTCGAGGTCGCTCCGACCTACTCCTGGAGTAGGAACTAGAGGCCGATCTGCTGTATCCCGGTCCCCTTTCTTCGACCTGGGCAGTGGCGATGCGGATGTGAGCTTGTAAACGTCGTGTCGTAGGAGTATCCTCAAGTTGTCCCAGCTCGGCAAGGGCCGTGCCTAGGTTGGCTTGAGGCGAGTTGTAGACTTCATGGCCATCTTGCTCAGAGTCCTTCAGGAGGTCTCTGGCATGCAGGCGGTGTCGACGAGGCTCGTCTTGATTGTGCTGCTACTGAGGAGTGGACAGGGCCGCGGGGGGTGGTCCCCCGTTGACGATGTTGCCTGCGGGTTGGTCGCCGGCACCTGGTACAATGTTGCCCGTGGCTTGACCTGGGGCTTGGGCTGCTGCAGCTGCATCTACTTCCTGCTGACGACGCACAGCTCGTGTGGCATTAGCGTTTTCGCCCTGTATGCGCTGCCCATCCGTCTCACCAGCTTGAGGGGGTACGTCTGCAGAGACCACGAGGACCTCTCGCTCCGGGATATCAAACACTTCCCCTAGATAGTTGGGAGAGATGGTCGTCCGAGCGATCTGGAACGCGAGGTGGTCTGGAGACGGCTCACGGTTGATCTGGCGGCGATGAGCCGTGATGAGAGGACGACGAAGCTTCTTGAGCACACGGCACTGGCGAGCCGTGTGTTTGGAGTCCTCGTGGATAGGGCAAGGGTCGTCGAGATGACCTCTACAGTTTCAACGATGTGGGATCTTGGGTCCAGATTCGATCTGGATCTTGTTCTTCATGTAGCGAGACGCTACGTGGGCCGCATTCCGCAGATCAAGAGGCATGCGGGGTGAGGGTGCGGAGGTCCTGCGAGGGCGCTTGGCGCGTTCGCAGACCTTGATCGTGTCGGAGAGCATGTCTTCGATGCGATCGAGCCCCGCGATCAGGTCGCGAGGAGTGGGTGGGTGGGTTTCCGCCAGCAGATCGGTTTTGACCTGCTGGTTGGAGGTGACCGTATTGCCCTCGATGACGAGGTAGGCGGCTGGAGTGGTGGATTCCGCTGGCATAGAGCCGAAGCAGATGTCAACGGGATTGGCGAGGAAGTCCGCCATGCTCTCCGGGAAGATGACGCCGCTTGACGAAGCCATCGAGTTGCACGAAGAAACCTGGATTCACCCCTACCTGGCGCTCCAACTGTCAGAGGTTTAGATCTTGACAGCCCACAGGGGGGTTAACCCCAGTGGTTTATTTGTTCGGCGGGGTGGAATCTAGGGCTAAGAACTCGAAGATTGCGCACGAGCACACGGAACACAGAGAACATGGCGAGTTTATACTGGTTCGGGCCTCCGGAGAGTAAAACCCTACGTCCAGTTGTCGGTGTAGATTGCTTGAGGATTGCGTGATTGTACAAGGGGTCGCCCTGCCCGCCTTATATTGGCCAGCGGACAAGGTCGGTGCCCAGACGCCTAGTCGGTTACGACCAGGAGACCTAAGTCTAGTTGTTTACAACACTTGCCATATCTGTCGATCTGCTTGGTCGGAATCAACCGATGTCTTGTCTTGCACGCCAAGTCTTGAAGTCGTTCTGGATAAGGTCATCTGGGAATCTTCTAGAAGGTCTTCAGGAGGTCGTGTGGGCCACCAACTAGGTCGGTTGGGCCCACCGTCAGGTCGGCGGGTCTTCTGGTAGGCCGGACCCACTTGTCGTGGACGGCCGTGAGCCTGGTCGGTGGGGACCCAGGGGTACCCATGTCTCACACCACTCACCGAAAGATCGAGCACTCCGCCTCTATCAAGTGGTATCAGCTTTCCTGGTTGATCGGTGAGTTTACTGAGTGTTTTTTATTTTCTACAGTCCAAAAAAACAAACAAAAATTTGTTTTAGGTTAGATTCTTGTCCCAGCAACCCGTTTAGCCTCGCACTTTCATTCAATATTTTGCTCTGTTGAGTTTGTGTGCTTTCTTCGTTCAATTGTTGCTGGTTACTTGTTTTTTTCTTCTAACCCTAGTTCGTCACCACCATTTCTCTCCGCTGCTTACCCCCCACCACGCCATGATCCCCCCCTCGCGAACACCCCCCACCCGCGCCGCGAACCTCCCCCATCCGCTGTTTCTTTTCCCTGCGCCGCGAACCTCCCCCATCCACTTTTTCTTTTTCCCCTCGCGACGCAACCCCCTTCACGCCACACTTCCATCGTGCCAAAACCCACACCCTTTTCTTTCTCTTACGCGAAACCCCCCTCGGTCGTGACTCCTTGGTCACGCGTGTTGCGGTGCCGTGGTACTCCCCGTGCGATTTGGTCCCTCCTCCCCTCCCGTTTTTCCCCCCTCGCGCGCCGAACCCCCAGCCTCGCGTCAGCCCCAGTGTATCATGCTGATTCCCCTCGTGCCGTGACTGCTGGTCGCGCGCCGTTGGAGTGTTGCGGCTCCCCCGGTCTCCTCCTTCCTTTTTTTCTACCTCGCGAACTCCCCCTCGCGAACTTCCCCCTCGCGCCGCGACTGCCAGACCGCGTCGCGTGTCGTTTTTCTCGATCGCCTCTCCCGCTGCTTTGTGTTTTGGCAAGTCAAAAAAAAGGAAAGGAATAAAAAAGGAAATGTTAAAAAAAAGGAAACAAAAAAAGAGACGAAGAGTCCAGCAGGGAAAATTAGGCTGGTTCGGTTCGGAGGAGAAGTCCTAACTCGCGCCGCCCCCTGGTCGCGAGGCACCCTCTTTCCCTGTTGCGCCGTGAGTCACGCGTTGGCCCCCCCCCCACCGAACCCCTTCCCCCTCCCACGGTTTGATCCCTTGTTCCCTCCGCTTTTGCACTCGTTTCCAGCAACGTTTGTTCGTGTTAGCACTATTATTCAACTTTGCAATTATTGTTTGATTGTGCTAATCCTTCCATTGAGTGCAGCCTTCCCAGAACTCCACAAAGTTCTCCGACGAGCTGATTTTGATTCTCCAAGCAATCGCTCCTCCAATCTTTCGCAGGTTCCACCGGTTGGTTGCAGTTCACCCCTATGTGCTTGGTAAGAACGGATAAGAATTTGATAACAGCATTAGTTTGAGCACCTTGTGAGCCAATACACCCCTGTTTTGTCGTCGATTTTGTTTTTTGTGTTTGAGCTAACCATGGCAGATGACAACAAGAGGGATGACCAGCTGCAGGACATGCGAGCACGAGTTGATAGACTTGCCGTGGACATTCAGACGACACATGCACGACTGGATTCGATGACCACTTCATCAAAGGAGCGGTTCGATAAGCTTGACCTAGGTTGCACGGCCGCTACGACCACACTCGACACCGTCGTGGCACGATTCGATGTATTGCACACTATGATTACAGAGTTGCAGAAGAACAGTCGTCGTTGTGACCGCCATGTGCCACGCCATTCTGGAAATGATTCTTTTGCTAAGATTCAATTTAAAATTCCACCTTATAATGGTAAATATGATCCTACTGCATATCTTGATTGGGAATTAGAAGTTGAACAACAATTTTCAAGCCATGATATTCCTACTAGTTCTCAAGTTGAAGCTGTTATTAGTGAGTTTATGGATTTTGCTTTAATGTGGTAGCGTGACTATAATAAACGACATCCTGGTACAATTCCATCCACTTGGGATCAACTAAAAACTGCTATGCGACATAGATTTGTACCTTCTTATTATGCCCGAGATTTGCTTAAAACAATACAACGTTTTCAGCAAGGTTCCCAATCTGTAGAGGACTATTACCAGGAGTTACAAAAATACATAATTCGTTCTGGGTTATTAGGGAAAAAGTGACACTGCAATGTCACGTTTTCGTGGTGGTTTGAACCACGAAATTCATGATATACTTGATTGTACAGAATATGTAGATATGACCACTTTATTTGAGTATGCTTGCAAAGCTGAACGTGAAGTGCAGGAACGCCGCTCGAAGACATATTATAACTCTTTTGCAGGACGAAGCTCGACATCCAGCTCAGCGCCCGCTCTCCCAGCGCCATCCACGCCCACCACTACAGCGCTCGAGAGCCCAGCGCCATCCACGCCCACCACTACACCGCTCGAGAGGACAGCCGAACCTGCAGGCGCATCCTCATGTGCAAATTCGGAACCATCAATTCACAATGCACCTAATACTCCTACTGAGAACATAGAAAATGCCCATGGTGCTACTACTTCCGTTTTACATGCTAGTGTTGAAAATAAACATATTATGCATGTTGCTAGTAAAAATGATGAGCTACATTTGTTGTCTTCTTTACATACCTTAGGTTACATTGAATTTGATGATTTGTGTAATCTAGATTGTTTAGAAGAGAGAATTTTTGCATATGCTGATTTGCGATGGTTGTCTAGACATTCATATCATGTTATTGGCAAATATAACACCAAAGGACAATATATGGTACATCGGGTTTACATTTGTACAAATCTGAATTCTCCTTTTGTTGTGCAAGATTGTGATCGATTAGAGGGTAACCATCATATAAACATATTCACATGCTCCTCTAGTAGTATTGTTTCGCAAGAAGGGAAGCATTACTGGTGGCTCTCAATGATTTTTAGTGCTGAATTTTCTTGCAATAAACTGGCTATTCATGTTGTGTCCTTTGTTGGTACTAATCTTTTGTAGGATTGTAATGACAAACATCTTGTGTCTTTCGATAACGACGTGTCCTGAGATGCTGCCAATTTTGTGAGACATGACATGATACACAATTGGAAACATGGTCACATTCCTCCTCACAATTGTTTTGGTTTTCTTTATTTCCACAACCCCGTTCTCTTTTGTGTTGTGCGGGATCATTTTCGAGTACAATCGACGTTGAGGACGACTTTTCTTCAAAGGGGGGAGAATGATGAGGACATGACACCCATGCATACGACCATGATTGGTGCATCGAATGGAGTAGAAGAAGTCCAACAAGGGTGTCCACATCGAAGAGGAGGCACGAGGCTAATCCGGTTCGAGTCCCCAAGGTGGAGGCCCAAAGCAATTCAAGTTCGAGTCTAGTTCGGAGTCCAAGAGCAGTGCGCACTAAAAATGATACCCAGGTCGCATACGAAGTCGGTTTTGGACGTTCTTTATATGGTTGGAACCAGAATTTCATAGAACTTCTAATGGCACTGGTCTCATGCCAAAATGCGTCCTGAGTCAATAGGAATCGTCGAAATAAGTTGACATCCAGAATCTGCCAAGGTGCTGCGTCGCCAATTTGTTGGGCCTTAGGCCCAAGTTGTGGGCACCCCACCCTAGGACGCCCCCAACCCTAGGACGCCCCTCTTCATATACTCAGTTGCCGCAACCTTAGAAACTTGAGTTTTGTTTTACATCTAGCTTTAGCTACACCAGACCACGCACAAATACGTGTTGTCCTCTGTAATTCAAAAGTCCACCTTCGAGGGATAATTAGATTGCTCGCCTCAAATTCTTGTTTGTTCTTCGATTGCGTACAGGAATTGATCTTCGTGATCAGGCTGATCTTGCTCCAACAAGGTCGGTAACCACAGGGAGTTGGTTCAGCGATTGCATTGGCACTTCGGGCTTGCTCGTCGTAGTCGGACCGTGAGGGTCGTCTCCCACCGAAATCGGATTTATCTCCACTCACCGAAAGATCGGGCACTCCGCCTCTATCAGGCGTAGTCTTAGGTCGTGTGAGGTGGAGTCTTCCTTCGAGGTACCCGTTAGGTCGGGACGCCTCCATAAATCACGAGGGCGAGTGCTTAAGTTGGAGCCGGGCCTTCGGGTGACACGGGCCTCAAGTCGGGTGATGAAGGCCCCTTGATGCCTTGCTAGTGCGAGGGCGTGGGCCGGCCTTCCGGGAGTTGTTGTTGGCCCGTAGTGACCGTCAGCCTTCTTACCCTTGTAGATGTGGGGATTAGGGGCTAAGTTAATTACCCCTGGTTTAACCCCTTGCCAGTAGCCCCCGAGCCTAAGGGGAAATCACAGATTTTCCCTTAGGATCAGTGGTCAGCGATGCTTCTTCGTTGATCTTCTTCTGCTTTGGTGGGGGCGCGTGAGTGCACCCACTGGGTGTAGCCCCCGATCCCACAGTGGAGTCAAGGACTCTGTCGCGGAGTTTTGTTTAGTCGTGGCGAGGACATGCTCGCCTTTTGATGGTGGCGTGGTCGGATAGAGGGATTTAACCCGACGTCGAGGGCTGCAGCTGGCCTTAGTTGACGCGACGAGGCGGGAACATGCCATTACTCCACTGCCGCGCCTCAGTGGGGTAGGAAGCTAGGTAGTGGTGGCATGTCTTGTAAGCTGTTTCGTCTTCCTCACTATTCCTCTCGTGAGGCTTGGCTGTCGCTGCCCTATAAAAAGGGCTCCGCTTCACTTCGGTGAGACTCCATGGTTGCGAAATGAAGAGGAAGAGAAACTTGCTGCTTCTCCTATCGTGGAGGGTCTATCCCCCTAAGAGTAGTGCTAGCTCTCGCCTCTTCCGACGTTAGAGGGAGTCCAGCGAATGGAGAGGGATCCGCGAGATAGATGATCCTTTCCCTAGGGTATTCTTGCTTGTGGCAGGTCAGGCGTAGATCCTTAGGTTTGGATCTCCCTATACTCGTGTGTCCGGGACACAGAGGATTTCGGGGCCCCGGCTGGCTACCCGTGTCCTTACCCGGAGTGCTCCTCCTCTGGCTCGATGAGGATGCTCCAACGGCATCGTCGTGAGTGCGCCGACGACCTCGGGAGATGCAAAGGACGACTTTTCTTCAAAAGGGGGAGAATGATGAGGACATGACACCCATGCATACGACCATGATTAGTGCATGGAATGGAGTAGAAGAAGTCCAACAAGGGTGTCCAAGTCGAAGAGGAGGCACGAGGCTAATCCTGTTCGAGTCCCCAAGGTGGAGGCCCAAAGCAATTCAAGTTCGAGCCCAATTCGGAGTCCATAAGTAGTGCGCAATAAAACGGACGCCCAGGTCGCATACGGAGTTGTTTTTGGACGTTCTATATATGGTTGGAAGCACAATTTCATAGAGCTTCCAATGGCCCCGATCTCATGCCAAAATTCGTCCTGAGTCAACAGGAATCGTCGAAACAATTTGATGTCCAGAATCTGCCAAGGTGCTGCATCGCCAGTTTGATGGGCCTTAGGCCCAAGTTGTGGGCGCCCCATCCTAGGACGCCCTCCTTTTATACTCAGTAGCCGCCGCCTTCAAAACTCGAGTTTTGTTTTACATCTAGCTTTAGCTACACCAGACCATGCACAAATATGTGCTGATCTCTGTGATTCAGAACTCCACCTTCGAGTGATACATAGATTGCTCGCCTCAAATTCTTGTTCGTTCGTTGATTGCGCATAGGAATTGATCTTCGTGATCAGGCTGACTTTGCACCGGCAATGTTGGTAACCATCGGGAGTTGGTTCAGCGATTGCATTAGCGCTTCGAGTTTGCTCGTCGTAGTCGGATCGTGAGGGTCAACAACCACCAAATCGGATTTATCTCCACTCACCGAAAGATCGGGCACTCCGCCTCTATCATGTCACCTTTTTGGTGGCGACTGTCCCTTGTTTCGGTCCCAAGAACCAGTGGGTCCTCTTCTCCCGGCGGTCGTTGTTGCTTCCGCGGGGCTTGGATCTCCGAGAATCCTCACCCGCTATGTCGCGGTCGGTCTACTCTTGGGGAATCGCTCCTCTAGACCCCGGGGGTTGTCCAAGGGTAGTATTCACTGGCAGGAGGAGACTCAAGGTGCGGGATTGCGTTGGCTCCCGTTCCTGCTGACGGCTTACCCAAGAACTAGGGCGTCGTTCGTGTGGCGACCTGCTTATGTATTTTATGTTGGTCTTTTGGCGACTGCCCATTTGTACTTTCTAGTCTCCTAGGGCTTGTGGAATTGATGATCTTTTGCAAATGCTTATTACGCTCTTCCTCACGCATCCCCTTTGTTAGGGGGAGGGGTGAGCATCGCCATGGTTTACCTTGGTGGTCTAGCCACGGGGCTCATTTAGTTGCTAGCGGTTTAGTTCTAGTAAGGCCCGAGTCCCGTTCGCTGGGTTCCGGCAGAGTCAGCTGGTGATAGGTCTTAACAAACCACTACAGTCATCTCATTTAGTTCCAGAATCGTGCGATCGAAACTGGTGGCTTGTTGTCTGTTTACGTTTTTCCTCACGCGCCCCCTTCGTCGGGGGGGAGGGATGAGCATCGCCACGACTTACCTCGGTGGCCGAGCCATGGTGCTCGTCGAGCTACTGGCGGGTTAGTTCGAGTACCACCCAGGTCCCGTTCGCGGGGTCTCGACAGGATCAGTTGGTGATAGGTGTTATTGAACCCCTACAATTATCTCATTTATTTTTGGAATCATTCGATTGGCTTCAGCGTCTCGTCGCCTTCCCTACGGTGGGGATTCCATAAGATTTTTTTCGTTAGGGGCTCGAACACGAGCCGAAATGTGCATAGCAGCCGTGCGCCTGGGTTCTGGCTGGTTGCGGGCCCATTCCTTTTCCTCCCTTACTCTGGTGACGGCAGTGGCTGTCGAAACCCTTAGCTGGGCTAGCCTTTGAACCGCGTGTCGGTTTTGGCCTCCTGGCCAGAGTGGGCCTATCGACAGTGGAGATCGTGGGAGGAGAGGGGCGGTCGCACCTCTTTATGTCCATCGGTCACCACTCCTTTAAATCCAACCTTCCTAGGCGGGTTGCTCGCCTTGGTTGTTCACAAGTTCCTGCAGTAGTTCTTGTAGCAAAACGTTCAGCAGGAGTTCAGCGAGAGTAACCTAGGCTTCTTTGCCGACGATTGAGAGGGGCAAACGTGCTACATCTGAGGAGGTGTCACAGCCTCCGTTGTTGCGCCGCCAGAGGTTGGTTCCACTAAAAGTGGGGGATGGTCCTAGCTTCGCTCCATTTCCCCGTGCTCGTCGTGACTTCCGCCAACCTTTCATGTGCGTAGGATCCCTCATGGCGGAGCTGCCGGCTCAGCTGTCGAGTTGTCTTCTGGCGGCTCGGTGCCGACGCCACCGAATCCCGCAGTCGCGGCGCACCGGGATGACATCCGTCGGTTGACGGAGCAAGTGGAGGAAATGGCGAGCCATCTTCAGGAAGCTTTGCATGCCCATCGTCAGCTCGAGGAGGCCCTGGATGCCGCCCAGGTGGCGATCAGTGCCGCCGGGGCGGGGGTCGACGCGACTCGTCTTGCCGCCAACGAGGCGGAGGCTCACCATGTTGGTGAGTGACTTAGGAACTTCTTACTTTTTCTTAATCCTTGGGGTTTTTCCTTATCTTCTCTGGTTCGCCAGATGCGGAGAAGAGGATGCTCGTCCTTCGCTGGGAGATGGGGGACCTTTATCGTCGGGAGTTCGAGACAGAAACACGCCTTGACATCCTTACGACGGCGGCGTAGACCGCCGTCGAGGTCACACCGTCCGGGCCGGCTCTGCCAGTTGACTGCCTGCGCGGCTCTGCCGGACCGGTTCAGGGAGGCAGTGTGTACCGAGGTGCATCAGGGGGCGGCAAACGCGTTGGCCACAGCTGACGCACGTTCTGACGAGCCATGGCTTGCCGACGTGTGACTTGGATGGTTGGCAAACTTTGATGAGGACCTCCGTCGCCTACGCGCGCAAGGATTCATTAGGGCCGCCGATGCCATTGTCGCGGAGGTTGACGTTGACGCGGTTCTTCATGATAGTGATGCTGCCGGGCATGGTGGGATTTAGGCGGTATCAGTCATTGTTGTGGCTGCTGCTTATGTTTGGTAGTGCCCCCCTATTGGGAGTTTTATTTCTGCAGAACTCGAGCTACATGACTCTTTGCCAGTTTTTTGCTTTCTAATACCCCTTGGTTTATGAGTCACGGTCGGGACTTAGCCAAATCAAGGCTTGAGTCGATCTAGCCTCCTTTGTTTTTTCTTCCCGGGTAGACCCGGGGCTGCTGGTTGGTAGGGCGAGGAAGAGCGGGCTGCGAACCCGGGTGTTTTTTGTGGATGGAGGTTGGCCATTGTGGTGCCCTTGTCATTAGCTTTGGTCGGGAGGGGCCAAGCCCACAATTTGGACTTAGCTTGCGAGGCTCATGTACGTGGGCGCGGGGGCGTCAGTGTATGAGTCATGGGGGAGCGTGGTCGCTGAATCGTCGGGGCTCAGTCTCCTCAACTTCTGCAATCGAGCGAGTCGTAAAACATTTCGGACGGTAAGGCGTGACAGCGCCTCCGGGCCGAGCGACAAGGGATTTTGAGTGTGAGGCACGGAATGGCTTGTTGCTCTTGTAAGGAAATGCTTGGGCACTCTTATTTATCATAAGCACATGAGTATTCTTTTCAAGGATAGAAATGACGTAGTTGTTCAATGTTCCATGCTTTGGTGATTGGTCGACCCTCCTCATCCTTGAGTTTGAACGTGCCGAGGCGTAGGACTTGGTCAATGATGAAAGGCCCTTCCCACGGCGGCGACAGCTTGTGACGGTCTTTGTTGCTCTGGACTCGCCGGAGCACAAGGTCACCGACTTGAAAAGCCCTCTCGCGGACGTTGTGATCGTGGTAGTGCCACATGGCCTGCTGGTACTGGGCAGAATGGAGCAAGGTGACGTCACGCGCCTCGTGGAGTTGGTCAATGGCGTATTCGAGGGTGACTTGGTTTCCTTCGTTAGTGTAGGCTCATACCCTCTAGCTTCCGTACTCGATATCGTTTGGGAGGACCGCTTTCGACCCGTGGACCATGAAGAACGAACTGCAGCCAGTGCCGCGGGTTGGTGTGGTCAGCAGGCTCCAAAGCACGGATGGTAGTTCGGCTACCCACCTAGTCTTGCACTTCTCGAGCCTCTTGAACATGCGCGGCTTTAGCCCTTGTAGGATCATTCCGTTCGCCCTTTCAACTTGCCCATTGGTCTTCGGATGACAGACAGCGGCCCAATCCACCCAGATATTGTTGTTATCGCAGAAGTGGAGGAACTTTTGGCCGGTGAAGTTCAAGCCGTTATCGGTGACGATGGTGTTCGAGATCCCGAAGCAGTAGATTATGTCGGTCCGAACACTGCAGATAGGTCACGCTTCAATACACTTGGAGATCTTGTCGGTCGCCACAAGCAGGTGCGTGAAGCCCCTAGGTGCCTTCTTCAGTGGCCCAACCATGTCGAGCCCCCACACTGCAAACGGCTAAGTGAGGGAGATGGTTTGAAGCGCCTTTGCCAGGAGGTGTATTTGTCGTGCGTAGAACTGGCAGCCTTCGCAGCTGCGCATGATGTTCTTGGCGTCTGCGATCGCCATGGGCCAGTAGAAGCCCTGTCAGAATGCCTTCACGACAAGAGCTCTGGGGGCCACATGGTGTCCGCAGGCCCTGCATGGGGGCCACATGGAGTCTCGAACGCAGCGCATGAGGATGCCCGATGCGCCGTGCCGGTGGAGTTCCCCATCAATGAGCTTGAAGGATTTTGCTCAGCGCACGATGCACCGTGCCTCAGTGTTGTCGGGTGGAAGCTTACCCTGTACTATCCACTCTAGGAGTAGGACTCTCCAGTCTGGGTCCTTGAGGTTAGGCTCTGGAGCCTCTTCGAGTATCATGACTTCTTGGGCCGCTGGCTTAGGTGGGCGGTCGTCATCGTCGTAGCAGATGGAGGGCTTGTACTGGTCGCTTGCGAACACACCGTTGGGCATGGGCGTCTAGTTCGAGGCCACCTTGGCGAGAGTGTCAGTCGTCTCATTGTATCTTCACAGCACGTGCCTGAGCTCAAATCCGTGGAACTTGTCCTCCATATCTCGAACCGCCCGGCAGTAGGCAGACATCTTGGGGTGGACGCAGTTCGCCTCCTTCATAACTTGATTAACGACGAGTTCTGAGTCCCCTCTGACCTCGAGGTGGTGGATTCCCATTTCGATGGCGATCTTGAGGCCGTTGAGGAGGGCTTCATACTCAGTGACATTGTTGGATGCCGGAGAATGGAGCCAGACCATGTACTCCATACGCACGCCAGAGGTGAGATGAAGACGAGTCCGGCCCCACCCACCTCCTTCTTGAGGGACTCGTCGAAGTACATGGTCCAAGTCTCGTGCCTGGTTGGCGCCGCAAGCGTCTGGACCTCCGTCCATTCGGTGACGAAGTCGGCAAGGACATGGGACTTGATGGCGGTGCGAGGGGTGTAGGTGATACTTTGCCCCTTCAATTAGAGGGCCCACTTCGCGATTCTCCCTTCCGCTTTAGGGCTCTGGTCCACCTCCTTGAGATGAACTTTGAGACCAATGTGATGGGGTGGGCGTCGAAGTAGTGCCGGAGCTTCCTCTTGGATATTAGCATGGCGTAGATTAGCTTCAGGAATTGAGGGTAGCTCGTATTGGAATTGGAGAGCACTTTGCTGATGAACTAAATGGGTTGTTGCACCTTCAATTGTCGGGTTCCTCTCGATCGACAACCAGGGTTGCGCTTACGACCTGGGTCGTTGCGGCGATGTATAGCAGCATAGGCTCCCCTGGTGCCAGCGCTGTGAGGACGGGTGGGTTCTTCAGCAACTTCTTCAGCTACTAAAGTGCTTCTTGGGCCTTCGAGGTCTAGGCGAAGTGCTCCGACTTCTTGAGGAGTTGGTAGAGAGGTAGGCTCCATTCGCCCAGCCGGGCGATGAATCGGCTGACACTAGTAGTGATGTTAGCATCGGTGACGTTTACCTTTCGTCTCTGAAAATGCCATTTTGGTTACAGATAGTAATTTGTGGCGAATTTGTGACGATTTGGGTTTCGTCATTACGGTCGCGTCACATTTATCCATTGGTGACGAAATGCAAATTTTCGTCACAGATGTGTTGCTATTCCATGATGATTGATGTGTCGTCATTGAAGTGGTTTCAATCTGTGATGGTCGCTTTTAGTCATAGATGAAACACTGTTTTCGTCATAATCTCCCGTCTGCCGAGCGCCTTGATGACACCGTTAACGGCGTTTCTTGTTCTATGACGATCTGATTTGGTCACAAATAGCCTTGTTTTTTCGTCATTACCAACCGTTTGGACTCGTTTGACGGCGTATGCCACGTTAGCACTGATGTCAGCTGCCACGTCAGTGATGCAGCTGACATCATCGTGTAGGAATCGTCACATGATACATTTTTAAATCGTCACAGAATACTCTTTGTCATTGTCACACTTTAATATGAAATGGTCATGATATACCATCACTATGGTCACAGATGTAATTACAAATTCGCTATAGAAACAATTATATATTTGTCACAGAAACAATTATGGTATATCATGGTACATAAATCTCATTTTTGAATAGAATCACTTTCTACAAATATGTGTACACATAACAAAGTACCTAGTAGCTATTACATTCTGGATAAAATACGAGAGAAACATATAGTTGAGCTCATGCATAGTGCTAGACGACCGTGCATGGCATGAGTCCGGATTCCAGGCCATGACGTGTACGTGATAATCACAAAGCGTCCAATGAACATGAAGACAACCTGGTACGCAAAACACAAAACAGTAAATTCCCATGTTATTAGAAGTAGTAGTATATGCAGTACAAAATATATAAGAAAAGAGACAAACTGATGTCTAAACTAAACCCCTGCAAGAAAATATTGGAACCCTAGCGCAAGTGCTACTGCTGTTATCTAAAACCGAGGGAAGGCATGAGCTCATGGTTGTCACCGGCGTACACATATAGAATGAACAAATGGGCACAAGCTACTGGAAAAGACAACTGAGAAAAATGTAAGAAACATCTAGGATTAATGAAGTCAACTAGATAAATTAGGAAACTAAAAAGCATTTTAAACCAGACTGAACTGCAAGAGAGACCTACAACTTGTTATTCTTTCATTGAATTGAATCAATTCAGTTCTTGACCACCTGAACATATAAGAAACTAAAATATTAGTGATGAAGATCTTTTAGGTGTGGCTTATGCAAATTCTAAACTGATGTAAAGTAGTGACTTCCCTTGCATATAGGCTACTGCATATATCACGTATACATGAACAAACTATTTAAAAAGTATTGAAACAAAAACTAGTTTAAGTTTTTAATGAGAAGTACAATGTAGTGCATAAATCACACAATCTCTACCAAGTACAAGGTAGTGCATATCTAATCTGCTACTCAATCCTGCGACAAAAACAATGACTGTAACTGAGGTTGCTGCAATAGTAATTATCAGTTTACCACAAATTCATGAACAGATTAGTTAACTGGACCAGGATTAAAATAGAAATTAGTGACATTAGGGGGTACTCTTAGATGGGAAATTCATCGGAGGAGCATCTCAACAGGAACCAACTAGATGGGGGCAACAAAATGGATCTTGCGTGAGATAATGAATCCAGAGACCCAAGATCGGAACTTGGGGGTTAGCAGTTGCTAATCTATCAGCACAAGCAGCTAGCACGCCACCGAGCAGAGCAGTGGAGAAGCCAGCAGTGTCTCGATGACATCCTGCTAATACTAGTTCAAATTTCAGTTCATCTTAATCTGGTATAAGCATTCCAACAAACACTTAACATGCAAGCCCCTCTGCAGATCCTAAAGGGAAATTTCAGAGGTCCATCAATCATGATTCTTCTTAGCAAACAACTGAGAAGAGGAAGGTGCACCTGGTGGTAGAGAATCGGATGAGAAGCAGCAGCAGGAAGTAGAGCAGAGGTACCTCGTGGTAGACAATCATGCTTAAAGCTTAATACAAGCAATATATGCAGAAAAAAAACTAAATGTAACATGGTAGTAGTTACGATAGAGAGGCATACTCAAGGAATTTAATCAATCAGGTTACTCAATCTGCTTACTTAAGTGCTACCCTTATCATAGTAGTACTGCTTACAATTTGCACAAGCTAGCACATATATGCAAGACGCAAATGCTACATGGAGAGGCCTCTCGATTTAGTCTTATCGAGAGAGCCCTCCAAATTTGGCATAAACGAGGTAAAGAGGAGGATGAAGAAACCAGAAAAGGAAAAAAAACAGAGAAGTAACAAATCCAAAAGAAAAGTAACTAATCCAACTCCGGTGATCTCCTCTGTCTCCGGCGGTCGGTGGGCGGGGCGGCCGATGGCGGGTCGTCGTCGGCCGCGGGCGGCGGTGGAGGAGGGCCTTAGGGTTCGGGGTTAGGGTTCGAGGGTTCGAGGTTAGGGTTTGGGGGTTCGGGATTTGGGGATCCTCCATGGTCATCGGACCTAGAGGGAGGTCCGGGGGCGGCCGCCGGACCGGCGGTGGTCGTGGATTGTGGGCGAAACGGCGGGCGGCGGCGGCGCCGCCCGCCGGGGTGGTGGAGGAGACCGGTTGGGCCAGGGTTGGCAGCGGGGGTGGGATTGGTGATGAACCGGCAACGGGGAGCTCGGTGGAGGCGGATCCGGCGGCGGCGAGCTCGTGGGCGGCGGATCTGGTGGCGGAGGCGCCGCCAGAGCCGGGGAGGGAGGGGTCAGCAGTGGGAGCAAGTGGCAGAAGTGGTTAGGAAGGGCGAGGAAGGGGGCCGCGGGCGGGAGGTGGGGGGAGCGGGCTGCGGCGAGGTCGCCGCCGGCCGCGGGCGGCGGTGGAGGCCGGCGGCGGCGGTGGTGCGGGCGGAGAAGACGACACGAGGCGGAGAAGACGATGGACGCGAGGCTTGCGTGCGTGGTGGGGCCAGAGGGGGGCTCTCCGCGGAAGCCTAACGCGAGAGGCCCCTCCCCGTAGCAGCCTCCTATGCAAGAACTCTTAACTGAGCAGTTATGTTTTATAGAACTCTACAGTGTACATCTACTCATTGGAACAGAGAGATACAAGTATCTATAGGATGAGCAATACAAAAATCGAATGAAGAAATCAAGCGAATTCCTCGGACAAATCAGATGAAGAACTCCAGCAGAGAGAATCAAAGCAAACGGGAGGACCTGAAAATGTAGTCAAGCACAGGGCCCGCTCCACCAGCCACATGCGAGAGGAGACGCGACTCCGCACCACTGTCCTCCCGCCGCTGCTCGCTGTTGACCGCCCGCCACTGCAAGCAGCAGGTGTAGAGCCTGGATCTGGAGCTTTGCGAGGGATCTGGAGCCTTGCGAGGGTGACATGGCACCGAGAGCACTCCTCCCAGTCCCAGCGTGCCGGAGAAGGAGAACAAAGCATGGGGGAAAGAAGAGGAAGAGGCGTCGGTGGAGGACCTGCAGCTTGCTGCACAGGAAGAAGGGGTTCCGCGCCACCGCCGGGGCCTGCGGAGTGGAGGCGGGGAGCGGTGGCGGGGAGGCCGGGTGGAGACGCAGAGGGAGATTGAAGGAAGGGAAGGGCTGTGGTGACTAGTGAGTGGATGAGGTTAGGTCTAGGGTTTTGAAGGACTCGTGGCCGTCGGATGGGGTAGATGGACGGACAGGGAGAATCGGGCCACGGAGGCCATACGTTGGGTTGAGAAATGGCCTATTTGTGGCCCGTTTTGTTTTCTTTATTTTTCACCTAATTAAGGCACTCTTTGTGAAGTAACCTGCAAAATAAATTATCTTAAATACACAAATACAATTTCTAAATGTAATATACAACATCTAAGTTGTAATGTTGGAGTTTCAAGAATTTTCAAAAAGATTTATTATTTTCTATCATTAAAATGAATTTTTACGTGCTTAACAAAAGTAATTCAAAGTTGACTTATGTGCACCTCCAATAAGTTTTTAAAATTGACCAAAAGTTATATTTAGGTTCATATGTTCCACTCTAGTATATTTCTTGGATATTGAGGAAAAAAATCAATTGACTTATAGTGAAAATTCATCTTTCTACCTCCAAATTACCGCATAACAATTAAAATAATATCTAAATTTGATCAGAAAATTTTACAAATTGATGTCACAACATATTTTAGTCACATGAGGTTATGATAAAGAATAAATGTGATGATGCACATCGCCACTAAAGCATACGTGTCTCACACTTGTCCTTGTCACTTAGCGAGAGATGTTCATCCCTGTGTGGGATGTGTAGTACCAGTTCAATAGCTTGTGACATATTCAAACTCATAGACATCTCAAATTTTGATAGAACCTTATGTTGACCACAACATTAGAAAATATCAAGTTGCATTAGTAATTGTTATGCCAACAAATGGTTTTCTAATATGTATACTTAGGTGTAAGAAAATAAGGTATATAAATAGATCCAAGAAATAGCAATTTCAAGACAAATTAATTCTATGAAGTAAAAGAGCATGATTTTACAAAAAAGTAGAAAAAAATCGTGAAATTTAGAGTTTTGATGAGGACGAATTACTAATTACAAGTTTTAATTCCGAATCAAAAAGAAAAAAATGAATTAATTCGTGTGTTCTTCATCTTCCCCTTGGCGTTGCCACGTGGAGGAATGAGATTGGTCCAGAACGAGATCGAATCCGTGCATGTCCTGTTATACCAACGAGTGTCTAAAGTATTACTATAATGACATTCACAACCTTATCACAAACCAACTGGTAGCTCATTGGTAAGGCACGATACATAGTTGTTGGAGGTCATGGGTTCAAACCCATGGTTCGACTCCTTTTTTTGTGGGATTTTGGCGCTGGGCGAGCGGACGAGGCGCGGGTGGGCTTACTGGGCTGTGTGTTCTGGGCGGGACAGGTGGGCTTAGTTTAAGAAGATAGGTGACTAAATAATTTTGCAAACATGGAATAGGTGTAATGGTATATCTTTTGTTACTTGAAGGCTTAGGTCATGGGTCAGATTCCCATGTTTGCATGTTTTTTTAACTTTTTTCAAACAATAAACACAAATGAAGTAGTAGTTCAATGGTATTTTTTAAAGTCCAATTGCACAGGCGATATTTGGGCCTAGAAAAATAATTGGGCTGCTCATAAATAGAAGAAAGAAAAAGAAAAAACAATTTCTGACATGGCATTATGGATGCAAGGCACCAAGAAAAATTAAAATAATTAAATAATTTTTTTGTGACGTCCAACTTTTGTCATATATTTATGACATTAACAACTAGGCCTTCCAACTATATGTCATTGGGTGATACTGGACTACAGGTATGACATATGTTGTGACATATGATTTTTTATTGTCATTGAATTGATATGGCTAATACATTATGTCATAAAATGAATGATATAATGACATTATGTCGTGTTGTCACACTAAATATGTAACAAAGTCATACATTTCTTGTAGTGATCGCAATGTTATCGCTCTTTGTAAAAAAAATGTGGAGCGGGTCGTCTGGGCAACGCCCAAGCTGCTTTCGAGCCGAAGCTATGTGACCAATTTGTTTCATCATTAGGTGTGCCAAACGAGGCAAATAAATGATGCTGATGTCAAATCTAATCTATGGCGATTATGTTTCATCACTACAATACGCCATATGAAAACACAATCTATGACGATTTCCGTTTAGTGTTCTATGACATTATTTTCATTTTCATCATTAATGTTGAAGCCAAATCTTCATCACTTGTAACTTATGACGAAGATCACAATTTCGTCATAGAAAGATAACATTCTGTGACGAAAGTAACCAGCGTCACTGAGGATCGGAGCGTCCGAGGACCGGTGGATGCTCGCTCCCTGGTGTGATGAGTGATTGACAACGTGGTGTGGACTGACTCTTGGCTGAGTATTGCAGGTGCAGGTTGCGGCTTGGCTCGTGTTGGTGCAGGTGAAGAGCGGGCGCGAAAGGTCTTAGCCTTACGGGGCCTCTGAGGAGTGGAGAGACAAGTAGGCTCAGCTCGATGGACCCGGTGGCCGAATGGGGTCAAGTGCGGGCCGCATGGTGGCAAGAAAAGCAAGACGAAGTCGTCGACCGGAGCCGGTGCAGGGTAGCGGCACACGACCGGAGTCTGTACGCGGGGTTTGCAGTGGTTCACCACAAAACCGTCGGGTTACTTGGTTGAGCCACAAAACCAAGACCGGAGGCTCGGCGGGCGAAGATGGGATCCGGGCGTGCCGAGAAGCTTCGATGCCAGAGGACACGCGGCGGGATCGCAGGGCTTGCGTCGGGAGGACGCGGACTGCGGTAAAGGCGTGGCCGTCTGATGAAGAGGAGTGCTACTTGACCATATTGCCCCTGAGGGGATTGTATCTTAAGTGTAAGTGCTAGGGGTAGCTTGGTCATTTGCCTAACCCAGAGGGACTCATATATATAGCTCTAGGGTTTCTGGGCAAACTATCCTTCCGGACTGCTTCTCATTTCCCTGCTCCATAGGCGTGGATTTTCTTCACCATTTTGTAGAGAATCTGACCTCTGAGTGTATGGAAGGTTTCATGGTTGCGTCGATTTCCTTCTTGTAGCTCGTGTGATTTTCGTGTCTTTTTCGGGCTATTTTCGTTGGATTTTCGTGCGCGGCTTGTTCCTCTGATTCTGGGGTGTTTGAGTTTGGATTTTCTTGTGGGGATCATGGATAGATGCCTTGCGCATCTTTGTGCTTGATCTTGACCCCTCAAACTCCGGATTTGGCCTTGGATTTGAGGATTTCGTTTGGAACCCTAGCTTTTTGGTAGAGCTCGGTAGAACTTCGATTCCCGGCAATTTAGTTGTTTTGAGGCTTCAATTTTTGAGGTATAGCATCCCCTAGGGACGCTTCACATCTCCCCCAAATCTTGTCTCAAGAGCTTAAGCCGTTTGGGAGATCCATGGATGGATAGAAGGGTTTGACTTCTCGTTTTCGAGCTCGAGCTGCTCTGTCCGTGCCTGGCGGACCGTCCGCGCCTGGTCGGCGGACAGTCCGCGAGGACACGTGTTCATCTCCTGTTCTTCAGTTCTTGATCTAGAGGCGTTTCGATCCGGGGAGTGTCTAGGTTTTCGTTGCAGGCAGTTTGCAGACTGTCCGCTCACCTGTCTCGGACAGTCCGCGTGGTACGAGTTGCCCACGGACCGTCCGAGGGTAGGGTGCGGATCGTCCGTTTTTCGAGGTGCAGTACTCGTTGTTCGGGCAGTTTTTGCGGACCGTCCACCGTGGTCCCGCGGACTGTCCGCCTGGCTCTAGCGGACCGTCCGCCCGGTCACCACGGACCGTCCGCCCCAGGCTTTCCAGATTGCCTAAGTCCTTTGCTTCTGGAGTTGCGCTTCCATGTTGTTTTGAGTTGGGGTTTGTTCCTAGGGTTGGTAGGTCCGTTGTGACTACGCGACCTTGGCAAACTCGTGTGGGAATCCTCGATTGTGATTTTGGGGTATAGGCCGAGTTCATCCCTCGGGAAGAATTTTTATCGGCTCCCATTCACTCCCCCCCCCCTCTCTGGTCGCCTAATCGATCCTTCAATTGGTATCAGAGCTGGTTACGGATCTTCATGATTCTAAACAGTCTAAGATCCAAAGATGGCGTACCAGGAACGGGGTTCGGGTCCTCCACACTTTAATGGTAAGAACTACCAGATGTGGCAGAGGCGGATGGCTGCTTTCCTCCGCGGCAAGGGTCAGATCCTTTGGGATGTCACGGTGAACACAGCTTATGTTCATCCAATGAACTTCCTAGCTCCAGGATCGAAGGATATGTTCGACGCCAACAACAAGGTGGTCGACTACTTGTTTCATGCTCTGTGTCAATCCGAATTCGATCGGGTTCAGACAGAGGACTTGGCTTGTAGGATTTGGGAGCAGTTGAAGAATGCTCATGCTGGAAATGCTCAGGTTCAGGCTCGGTTGTTTGCGACCTACCGGAGAGAGTACGAGAACTTCACTCATCTCCCCGGTGAGTCCATTGATAGCATGTTCCAGCGGTTCACGGTGATTGTGAACAACATGAGGGCTAATGTGTTCGTGCTCCCGTACGATGATCATGACAGGGCTGTGAAGCTCCTGCACTCTCTGGATCGTACCGTGTGGAGTGAGAAGGTCAAGGCCATTCTTGAGTCGGAGAAGTATGAGACCCTCACGGTGGACGAGCTGTTCTCCAAGCTCAAGTCGTCCGAGGTGGACCGTGGGGTGCGAGCAAGGATCGAGAACCTGGCTGACCCTCATAGTCCGGCTCTCGTTTCTGGACTAAGGACTAACGCTAACATGTCTTCGAGACAGTTCTCTTTGTCTTCTCTTGTGTCCATGCCAGATGAGGAGTTTGACGTGCTGGGCGAGGAGGATCTCGCGTTGCTGAGCAGGCGGTTCGAGCGCATGTACACGAACCGGAAGAACGCTCGGAGGAGCTCGGGCATGTGCTACCGTTGCGGGAGGCACGGGCACTTTATCGCCGAGTGCCCGGAAGCCATGGAGGTCAAGTCCGAGCACAAGCACCGTCCGAGGACCGACCACAAGCACCGCTCGAGGGACGACCACAAGGGCAAGAACAAGTCCGAGCGGAGGCCGAGGAAGAGTGGTGGTCACAAGAAAAAGGAGCGAGCGATGGTTGCCGGAGCGAGCGACATCGACTCGAGCTCTTGCTACTCTTCATCGAGCTCAAGTGATGAAGATGAGAACCGGCACAAGGGCAAGCGGTCAAGCAAGAACATCAACGGCCTGTGCTTCGCCGCCCAAGGCTTTTGCTGCATGGCATATAGCTCCGCAAGCAAGAAGAGCAACAAGGATGACTCGGACTCCGACTCCGAGGATGAGGTAAACAATGATCCATCCTTCTTGGTAGCGGAGAATGCTAGGTTGAATGAATTGCTTGACAACCGTGATGATGTGCTTAGAAAGACCTACAAGGAGAAGAGGGAGTATAGGTCTTTGCTTGGAGAGGCTAAGGATAAGGTGGTTGAGCTAGAGTCTTTGCTTGTTGATGCTAGGGCTCAAATAGATTCTCTTAAGTCTGCTCCTATTGTGACCAATGAACCTGAATGCACTGATTGTTCTGTTTTCCTTGGTGATTTGACTGTGCTTAAGGAAAAGTATGCCTCCAAGGTCGAGGAACTAGATGTGCTTAGGGTTGAGCTAGATGAGATGAAATCTAGGCCCTCCTTGCTTGGTGCTGCACTTCTTGTCCTGTTTTGCATGAGAAGCTAGATGTTTCGCTTGCTTATGCTAGATCTCTAGAGGCTCAGCTAAAAGCTCCTATTCCTACATCATGCTCTACTTGTGAAGTAAATGCTGTGAAGAATTTGGAGCTTGCACACTATGTTGATCGTTTGCAGGATGAGAATGATGAGTTGAGGAAGATGATGGGTTGGTTGTCTGGTCATGAGCCTCAGCTCAGGATGATGATTGCGGCATACAAGCGCTATGATGGGCAAGCGCTTGGGGCGGATAAGGTTGGTGAGGGAAGTGGTGAGAATGAGGGGAAGATCGGTGATATCCCAGAACCACCAAAAACCTACCACAAAAATGCCTATGCACCTAAGCCAAACCCTCTTAGGAACTGACTAGACACAACCCCAGCTCCACCCGTGTTTCCTCCACACACAGACAACTTCCAGAAACCCATCAAGTTCAAGAGTGACTTGGGGAATGAGTTCTTTGGGAAGAAGGGAGCGAAACCGAGTGAGGAGAAGCCAGAGCCCAAAGAGAGCCCAAAACCAAAGCCAAAACCAAAACGCTTCCATTGTGAGCATTGTGGGAGGGATGGGCACCTGGCTGAGTTTTGCTTCAGGAGGAAGCGTGAGGAGAGGTTTGCTAGGGAGATGGCAAACAAGGACAGGTACCGCCCTTCTCGTGGTGTGCCTGAGCCTAGGATGGTGCCAAGGGGCGAGGGTGTGGTGCGTACCGTTTACCCTCGGGAGAGGCGTGAGTTTGTGCCTCGAGGTGAGCCACCACATAGAGAAGGTGGTAGGCGTGTTGGGTTTGGGCGTGGTGAGTTTGCTGGACATTCCTTCGCTCGTGGCCAATACGAGTACGGGGGGAACAGTCGCAGTTTTAGGTCCTAGAGGAGCTACGGGCCACGGTCTCCACCTCGTGGTATGCGTAGTCCTCCAAGGGGACGTTTGGGTGTTCCATCTAGGAGAGATAGGATGGATTTTGCTAACCCCACTTTTGAGCAAATGGCACGGTACTGGTTTGATTCATTTTGTACTAACCCCAGTGCTGAGTCGTTTGCTCACTCTCGCTCTCGTTTTTGATTTGCAGGTGGGAGGCTTGGAGGGCTTTTGGTTGATCGACTCCGGTTGCTCTCGACACATGACCAGAGATCGAAGGTGGTTCTCCAGCCTCACCCCGGTGATGACCAAAGAGTACATCACTTTTGGGGACAATGGGAAAGGTAGAGTGCTTTCAGTGGGCATGATGAAAGTGAGCGAGTCTGTGACTCTTAGGCGTGTTGCTCTTGTCAAGTCTTTGGGGTTTAACCTTCTTTTGGTTTCCCAGCTTCTTGATGAGGGTTTTGAGGTCCATTTCAAAACGGGCGCTTCGCGTGTTTTGGATTCTCGAGGTGATCTTGTGTGCACGATCATCCCCGAGGGTCAGATTTTCAGAGCTGATTTTTCTTAGTGTGTCGGCTCTTCTCGTTGTTTGGTTGCTGGTGTTTCGGCGGAACTTGGGAAATGGCATAGGAGACTAGGTCACTTGAGTTTTGACTTGTTGTCACGCTTGAGTGGGCTAGGTTTGGTCCGAGGATTGCCTAAGTTGAAATACCAAAAGGACTTGGTATGTGCTCCGTGTAGGCATGGTAAGATGGTCGCCTCCTCTCACCCGCCTCTGACATCCGTTATGACAGAGAGGCCATGCGAGCTGTTCCATATGGACTTGGTTGGTCCAGCTCGTGTGTGCTCAGCAGGTGGGAAATGGTATGTCTTGGTTATAGTGGACGACTATTCTCGCTATGCTTGGGTCTTCTTTTTGGCTGACAAGGGGGAGACGTTTGGTTTTGTGCGGGATCTAATCTTGAGGTTGAAGAATGAGAGGAATGGAGATGCCATTCGAGCTATCTGTAGCGACAATGGCTCTGAATTTAAAAACTCTCATTTCGAAACCTTTTGTCGTGATTTGGGTCTCGAACATCAATTCTCTTCTCCCTATGTGGCTTGTCAGAATGGTGTTGTTGAGAGGAAAAATTGTTCCCTTTGTGAGATGGCTCGGACGATGCTTGATGAGCATAGGACTCCGAGGAGATATTGGGCTGAGGCGCTGAATATCGCGTGCCATGTTGGGAATCGGATTTTTCTTAGGGCCTTCTTGAACAAGATGTGCTATGAGCTCATGCACGGGCGAGCACCTAGAGTGAGCCATTTTAGGGGTTTTGGTTATCGGTGCTTTATTCTCAAGAAGGGTAGGCTTGATAAGTTTGAGTCGAGGTCTTCCGATGGGATCTTTTTGGGTTATGCTAGTCATTCTCGAGCATTCCGTGTGCTCAACCTTGATACTAACCTAGTCATGGAAACTTGCGAGGTTATCTTCGACGAGACCCAGCCATGCAGTTCGTCTGTTTTTGAGTGTGTAGGTGACGACGAGATTGGCAAGAAGATCTTTGAGGACGAGGAGGATGATGCTGGAGAGGATGATGGTTATGATGAAGCTCCAGCCGAGCATGTACCCTCTACTTCCACTACGACAACTACGGTGTAGGATGGTCCAGCCCCTACACTGACTACGATCCAGCAAGATCAAGTGGAGGCTGCAGCTGAGGGGGAGGTTGTCTCCAGCCGAGAGGCACCGAGGCGTGTTCAAGTTGATCATCCTCCCTCGAGAATCATCGGCGACATCAATGAACATACGACACGGTCAAGGTCCAGGAATGTTTCTCACTTTGCTCATTTGGCTTTTGTTGCTACCTTTGAGCTGAAAGACATTGGACACGCCCTCTCTGATCCTAATTGGGTGAACGCAATGCATAAGGAGTTAGAGAACTTTGAGAGAAACCAAGTTTGGGAGTTGGTAGAGCCACCACCACATTGCAAACCTATCGGGACAAAATTGGTGTGGAAGAACAAAGAGGGTGAGAATGGTGAGGTGGTGAGAAACAAATCGAGGTTGGTTGCTCAGGGATATAGTCAGAAGGAGGGGATAGACTATGAGGAGACATTTGCTCCTGTAGCCCGTTTGGAGGTGATTAGGATCCTTCTAGCCTTTTCCGTGGCTAAAGGGTTCAAATTGTACCAAATGGATGTGAAGAGTGCCTTCTTAAATGGGTTTTAGAAGAAGAGGTTTATGTGAAGCAACCACCGGGCTTTGAGAGTGCTGAGTTTCCTCACCGGGTGTATAGGCTGAGGAAGGCGTTGTATGGGTTGAAACAAGCTCCCCGTGCTTGGTATGGCCGTTTGAGGGGGTTCTTGTTCAGCAAGGGGTTTGAGATGGGCAAGGTTGATAAGACTCTTTTTCTCCTCAGGCAGGGTGATGATATCCTAATTGTTCAGGTGTACGTGGATGATATTGTCTTTGGCGGCTCATCTCACTCTTTGGTTGCGAGGTTTGCAGAGGACATGAGCAAAGAATTCGAGATGTCTATGATGGGAGAATTGCAGTTCTTTCTCGGGCTTCAGATCAAGCAGGTAAAGGAGGGAACCTTTGTGCATCAAGCCAAGTACACGAAGGACATCCTCAAGAAGTTCAAGAAGGATGACTCGAAGCCCCTGTCGACACCAATGAGTACGACTACAGCGCTGGATGCGGACGAGGACGGAGAGCCCGTGGACCAGAAGGAGTACCGGAGCATGATTGGCTCCCTCTTGTACTTGACGGCGACGAGGCCGGACATTCAGTTTTCTGTGTGTCTATGCGCTCGTTTTCAGGCGTCGCCGAGGACTTCACATCGGCAGGCCGTCAAGCGGATCTTCAGGTATCTTCGATACACTCCTGAGCTCGGTCTTTGGTACTCGGCGTCCTCTTCTATTTCGCTTCTTGGGTTTTCGGATGCCGACTTTGCGGGGTGTCGAGTTGATAGGAAGTCGACTTCGGGGACGTGCCAGTTTTTGGGATCTTCGCTTGTTTCTTGGTCTTCTCGCAAACAATCTAGTGTAGCTCAGTCTACAACAGAAGCCGAGTATGTTGCTGCCGCTAGTTGTTGCTCACAGCTGCTTTGGATCACATACACTTTGAGTGACTTTGGTGAGGAGTGTTCCCATGTACCTCTCATGTGTGATAGCACGAGTGCCATTAGCGTTGCCAAAAACCCCGTGCTTCACTCCAGAACCAAACATATAGAGGTGAGGTACCACTTCCTGAGAGACAATGTTGAGAAGGGAAACATAGACCTCATCCATGTGCCAATCGAAAAGCAGCTCGCCGATATCCTAACCAAGCCTTTGGACCAAGCTACATTTGCCCGTTTGCGAGGGGAGCTTAGTGTTGTTTTTCCTTTTTGAGCTTCGGTTGGGGGTTTGATGTACATACTCATGTTGCATTTTCATTTTTGTATCATATCATGCTTGCATCTTTGTATCATAGACTGCATGTGTATCATATGCTTTAGGAATGTGCTTCTCCTATATACTTAAATCACCACGATGTGCTGGATATGAGATTATGACTTTGTTAGCGATGCTCATATGATGGATAGCGATGCTCTTGATAGCTTTGGGATGTATATGCTTGTGAATGGCTTTCTTTTGTAAAAATGCTACATATGTTCTCCTCTTATGAGTTGAATGCCTTTCATGTTTGAATTGTGCACTTATGGCTATAGCTTGCTTAATTTGTCCTTGGAACCATGTCAAATTTGCTTTAAATTCCTTATCTTGGGTGCTAAACCGTTGCATGATGTTCACCGTTGAGAAGTCTAACATTTAGAAGTGGACACATGGCTCGGTGGCTTTGACATGACATGAGATATCTTGTAGGTGATTGTGATGATCTTGTGATAAGAATTTGTGACCTTGCATGAAGTTTGTGAGTTATATGTTGTGTGTGCTCATTTTGATCATGTTTAGGTCCTATGCTCATGAGAGGGAAATTTTTTTTGTGAAAAATGCTCTATTTTGATCATGGCTATGTCACATGCTTATATGTCCCTATCTATCTTGTTGGCGATGCTTGTACTAAATTTGTGGCTATCTTGCTTGTCTATGTCTTTATTTTAGCATGTTGTAGTGCTCTTTGTCTATTTGAGAAGCACATGCTTGCATTTGTAGACTTGATTCATGCATTACCAACAAGGGGGAGGAATAGTACCCAATTCTTGCTTTGGGGAGAAAGTTCATGTATCCAGGGGGAGTTTTGGATCAATTGGGAGAAATGCATTTGTTCAGGGGGAGCTTGCATTCATGTGCTTTGGAGCTCTTTATCGCCTGATTTTAGTTGTGCTCTTTTGCCGATGGTGTCGAGCCCTTTTGCCTCACCTTGAGGAGTCGGCAATTCTGGAGCATTTTATCTCGGTTGTGCCGAGCCGTTGCCCTTGTCTTAGGGGACCGAGATTTTTCTCACTCAAGTGATCTCTGTTTGGCTTTTGTTTGGCTTTCGATCACTTGTTTGAGCTTTTCATTCGTTTCTTTTCTTTTTCTCTTTTCTCTGAATTGGTTACTATGTGTGTGTTGTCAATGCACTCATCAAGGGGGAGATTGACGACCGGAGCATCCGAGGACCGGTGGATGGTCGCTCCCTGCTGTGATGTGTGATTGACAACGTGGTGTGGACTGACTCTTGGCTGAGTATTGCAGGTGCAAGTTGCGTCCTGGCTCGTGTTGGTGCAGGTGAAGAGCGGGCGCGAAAGGTCTTAGCCTTGCAGGGCCTCCGAGGAGTGGAGAGACAAGTAGGCTCGACTCGATGGACCCGGTGGCTGAATGGGGTCAAGTGCGGGCCGCATGGTAGCAAGAAAAGCAAGACGAAGTCGTCGACCGGAGCCGATGCAGGGTAGCGGCTCACGACCGGAGTCTGTACGCGGGTTTGCGGCGGTTCACCACAAAACCGTCGGGTTACTTGGTTGAGCCACAAAACCAAGACCGGAGGCTCGGCGGGCGAAGACGGGATCCGGGCGCGCCGAGAAGCTTCGATGCCAGAGGACACGCGGCGGGATCGCAGGGCTTGCGTCGGGAGGACGCGGACTGCGGCAAAGGTGTGGCCCTCTGATGAAGAGGAGTGCTACTTGACCATATTGCCCCTGAGGAGATTGTATCTTAAGTTTAAGTGCTAGGGGTAGCTTGGTCATTTGCCCAACCCAGAGGGATTCATATATATAGCTCTAGGGTTTCTGGGCAAACTATCCTTCCGGACTGCTTCTCATTTCCCTGCTCCGTAGGCGTAGATTTTCTTCACCGTTTTGTAGAGAATCTGACCTCCGAGTGTATGGAAGCTTTCATGGTTGGGTCGATTTCATTCTTGTAGCTCGTGTGATTTTCGTGTCTTTTTCAAGCTATTTTCGTTGGATTTTCGTGCGCGGCTTGTTCCTCTGATTCTAGGGTGTTTGAGTTTGGATTTTCTTGTGGGGATCATGGATAGATGCCTTGCGCATCTTTGTGCTTGATCTTGGCCTCTCAAACTCCGGATTTGGCCTTGGATTTGAGGATTTCGGTTGGAACCCTAGCTTTTTGGTAGAGCTCGGTAGAACTTCGATTCCCGACGATTTAGTTGTTTTGAGGCTTCAATTTTTGGGGCATAGCATCCCCTAGGGACGCTTCACATCTCCCCCAAATCTTGTCTCAAGAGCTTAAGCCGTTTGGGAGATCCATGGATGGATAGAAGGGGTTGACTTCTCATTTTCGAGCTCGAGCTGCTCTGTCCGTGCCTGGCGGACCATCCACGCCTGGTCGGCGGACAGTCCGCGAGGACACGTGTTCATCGCCTGTTCTTCAGTTCTTGATCTAGAGGCGTTTCGATCCGAGGAGTGTCTAGGTTTTCGTTGTAGGCAGTTTGCGGACCGTCCGCCCGCCTGTCTCGGACAGTCCGCGCGGTACGCGTTGCCCACGGACCGTCCGAGGGTAGGGTACAGACCGTCCGTATTTCGAGGTGCAGTACTGGTTGTTCCGGCTGTTTTTGCGGACCGTTCGCCATGGTCCCGCGGACCGTCCGCCTGGCTCTAGCGGACCGTCCGCCCAGTCACCGCGGACCGTCCGCCCCAGGCTTTCCAGATTGCCTAAGTCCTTTGCTTCTTGAGTTGCGCTTCCGTGTTGTTTTGAGTTGGGGTTTGTTCCTAGGGTTGGTAGGTCCGTTGTGACTACGCGACCTTAGCAAACTCGTGTGGGAATCCTCGATTGTGATTTTGGGGTATAGGCCGAGTTCATCCCTCGGGAAGAATTTTTATCGGCTCCCATTCACTCCCCCCTCTCTGGTCGCCTAATCGGTCCTTCAGTCACGAGCAAAACGTCATGGATGATCATATTTCTACTAGTGTGAGGGCCAAGCAGCCGATCACCTGCTAGACCACCTTCATGTTCCGGACCGGCCCCATGTTGGTGATGGCCGAGATCTTCTCCAGGATGGCTTCTATGCCGCGTTCCAACATGACAAAGCCGAGGAGCATGCCCCTCGGAACCCAAACAACACATTTTTCAGGATTTAGCCGCTAGGTCGGGGACCAGGTCTCCTATACACTTTGACTTCACCACGATGTCGTCGACATAGGCTTCGACCAGCCGTCCGATGAGCTTGCCATAGACACGCTGCATGCACCTTTGAAAGGTGGCTCCCGCATTGTTTAACCCAAATGGCATGGAGGAGTAGCAGAATCATCCAAAGGGGTAATGAATGAAGTGGCAAGCTGATCTGCTAGATCCATCGCGATCTGGTGGTAGCCCGAGTAGGTGTCGAGGAAGAAAAGGGTTTCGCACCCCACAGTCGAATCGACGACCTGGTCTATGTGTGGTAGAGGAAAAGGATCCTTCGGGCATGCTTTATTTAAGCTTGTGTAATCAACACACATCCTCCATTTGCCATTCTGCTTCTTCACCAGTATAGGATTTGCCAGCCACTTGGGGTGGTAGACTTATCTGATGAAGCCCGCTCCGAGGAGCTTCTTAATTTCTTCCCCAATAGCCTTGCACTTATCGCTATCGAAGCGATGTAGCCTTCGCTTGACTGGTTTGGCGCCAGGTCTGATGTTGAGTTTGTGCTCGGCGACCTCCCTCAGGATACCCGGCATGTCTGAGGGCTTCCAGGCGAACACATAGAGGTTCACTCAGAGGAAGTTGATGAGTGCATCTTCCTACTCAGGACTGATCATCGTCCCGACGCGGAGCGTGCGACTATCATCGGAGATGGGCACCTCTTTAGCATCTTTGGCGAGCTCGAAAGAACATGCCGCCCACTTAGACATCTCGGGCATGTCGAGAACTTCGGGGGCTGGCCTTGCGGCGAGTTCTTTAGAGCGGACGAGCGTCTCCGCGAACTGAAAACACTCAGCATCACACTCGTAGGCATGTTGGAATGTTGTGTTGATGGTGATCACGCCCTTCGGCCCGGGCATCTTCAGCTTGAGGTAGGTGTAGTTGGGAACCACCATGAACTTGGCATATGCCGGCCTTCCAAGGATCACGTGGTACGTCCCCGGAAAGCCGACCACCTCGAAGGTGAGCATCTCCTCGCGGAAGTTGCTCGCAGTTCCGAAAGTGACGGGCAGGTCGATATGCCCGAGCAGGACCGCCTCCATCCCAGGTATGACCCCGTGGAATGGTGTCAATGACGATCGTAGTTGGGACCGCAGAATCCCCATGTCGTCGAGGGTGGGCACGTAGATGATGTTGAAGCCACTACCCCCGTCCATCAGCAACTTGTGTACCCATTTGGTGCCGAACAGGGGCGCCACCACCAGCGGGTAGGCCCCCGGCTGTGGGATATGGTCAGGATGGTCGGTCCGGTTGTACGTGACCGCCGTCTCAGACCACCTGAGGTATGACAGTACCATGGGCTCAACGTGGTATATCTTCTGCAGGATGCACTTGTGCTTACGCTTCGGTGGATGGGTGGGCGTCCCGGTGAAGATCATCATGACCATGTCATCTTCCTTGGGGAAATCGTCGTTGTCGTCGTGCTTGGCTGCGCCGTCTGTTGCTATGTCGAGCGGCTTGTTCTTCATCGTCCCGCCGAGGAAGTTCTTCATGAGGTTACAGTCTTTCAGGACGTGATTGACAGGCCCTCATGATAGGGGTAGGGTGCTTCCAACATCATCTCGAAATGGTCCCTTGGATGGCTACCTCTAGGTTTGGTTGACCTTTTGTCAGCCACTGCCACCAGGTTGCCGCCACGAAGCTTCTGTTCCTTCTTCTTCTTTTTGTCGGATCGGGCAGTCGGGGCCTCGCCCGGATCCTCCTCCTGCTTCCTCTTGCTGAAGGCGATGACCTCCTCCCTGTCGGCGTGATTCGTGGTGAGGTCGACAATCTTCCGGGTGGTCTTCGGCTTGACTCGCCCTATCCGATGGACAAGGGTCTCGCACATGGTACCATCCTGGAACGCCGTGATGACCTGGTTGTCAGCCGTGTTGGGGAGCTCGGCACAGCGTTTGGAGAAGTGGCGAATGTAGTTACGGAGAATCTCGCCCTTCTTCTGTCGGCAATGATGTAGCTCGCAGGCATTGCCGAGTCGGGCATAGGTGAGGACCATGTGTGGTTCGAGGACCGGTGGATGGTCGCTTCCTAGTGTGATGAGTGATTGACAACGTTGTGTGGACTGATTCTTGGCTAAGTATTGCAGGTGCAGGTTGCGGCTTGACTGGTGTTGGTGCAGGTGAAGAACAAGCGCGAAAGGTCGTCGCCGGTGAGGCCTCCAGGTGTGGAGAAGACAAGTAGGCTTGGTTCGAGGGACCCGGTGGCCAGCGGGTTCAAGTGCGGGTCGCATGGTGGCATGAACAGCAGGATGAAGTCGGTGGACGGTTTCTTGGTTGAGCCTCAAAACCAAGGTCGAGCCGGGACTTCGTGGGAGCCGAGTCATGAGTGGTGATTGGCGGAGGCTACATCAAGTTCGCGGGATTTGCGGTGGTTCACCAGAAAACCACCGGGTTACTCGGCTGAGCCACAAAACCGAGGCCGAAGACCGGGTGTGGCTGTCAGGCCAAAACCGGCCTGACCAGTTTGGGAAACCGGTCTGACCGGTTTGGGGTCGCAGGGCGCCGGAAGGTTCGAAGCGGAGGACACGCGTCGGGATCGCAAGGCTTGCGTCGAGGCTAAGCGAAGTGCGGTCACCGGGCATCCGTCCGATGGTGCTACGAAGACAAATTCCCAAAGTGCCTTTGGTGGGCGTGTATCCTAGTTTAGGCTTTAGGGGTATTTTAGTCTTTCGGCTTGCCTCCATATAACGCAAGTGGTGAGAGGATGGCAGCCATCTCTTGGAACCCTAGCTCATTTGGTTTTGCTATTTTCCTTCCTATTTTCCTTAGGATTTCTAGGACTAGCTTGAGAGCTTCATGGTGAGATCTTGTGAGAGGGAAGGATGATCGGGTGGAAGCTAGACCTTGTATGAACCTTCATGGTATGTATAGATGATACGGCGTAGTTCCTTAAGTCTTGATTGTGTTCTTCCCGTTTTCCCTTTTTTGGTGATTTTCGGAGCCTTTTCTTGGATTTCCCGTGGGGAAGTTTTAGGGCCGTTTCTTTGAGGGATTCTTGTTGGATGTCACGTATGAGGACCTTGTGCCTCTTTGCTTGGTGATCTTGCTCCAACAAACCCTCCGAAACGGCTTCAATTTGGTGGTTTTCGGTGGAATCCATGGGAAGGTGCTCTTGAGGGTTGACTTTCGATTCCTCTTGATTGAGTAGGTTTTGGGGACCGAGCTTCTAGCCAAAGGTAGCCCACGAGGTACCCCAGCTATCCCCAAAGTCTCACTTGAATCCGTGGAATGAACCGGGAGATCGATCGAGGTGAAAGCTAGGTTTTTCCCGCGGGCTGAGTTCTTCCCGACTGTCCAGGCAAAACCGGCCTGACCGGTTTCCCAAACCGGTCTGACCGGTTTAGCCCCAGTGGGTTGTGGCAGAGGCGGATGGCGGCGTTCCTCCGCGGTAAAGGTTAGATCCTTTGGGATGTTACGGTGAACACAGCTTATGTTCATCCGATTAACTTCCTTGCTCCAGGATCGAGGGATATGTTCGACGCCAACAACAAGGCGGTCGACTACTTGTTTCGTGCTCTGTGTCAGCCCGAATTTGATCGGGTTCAGACAGAGGACTTAGCTTGTAGGATTTGGGAGCAGTTGAAGGATGCTCATGCTGGGAATGCTCAGGTTCAGGCTAGGATCTACGCGACTTACCGGAGAGAGTACGAGAACTTCACTCATCTGCCCGGCGAGTCCGTCGATGCCCTTTTTCAGCGATTTACGGTCGTGGTGAACAACATGAGAGCCAATGTGGTCGTGCTCCCATACGATGATCATGATAGAGCCGTGAAGCTCTTGCACTCGTTGGATCGTACTGTATGGGACGGGAAGTTTGAGGCTATCCTTGAGTCTGAGAAGTATGACACCTTGACCGTGAACGAGGTGTTCTCAAAGCTCAAGTCGGCTGAGTTGGACCGTGGTATGACAGCCAAGATCGAGAGCCCGACTGATTCTCATAGTCTTGCTCTCGTTGGTGGCAAAGGAGTTAAGTCTAATGCTAATGCATCCTCCAGGATGTACTCTCTGTCTTCTTTGATGTCTTTGCCAGACGAGGAGTTCGACGTGCTTGGAGAGGACGAGCTGGCGTTGCTGAGCAGGCGGTTCGAGAGGCTGCACGAGAACCGGGTGAACACGAGGAGGACAGCACAGACGTGCTTTCAGTGTGGCAAGCTGGGACACTTCGTCGCCGACTGCCCGGAGAAGACGGAGAACAAGGATGGCTACAAGGACGACTACAAGGACGGCTACAAGCACCGGTCGAGCAAGGACCCCAATTACCGATCGAGGCGCGATCACAAGCACAAGAACAAGCATAAGGACGAGCGACGGTCGAGGAAGAAGGACGGCCGCGGCAGGAAGGCCCGAGCGATGGTCGGAGCGAGCGACGTCGACTCCAGCTCCGCCTACTCTTCCTCGAGCTCGAGTAGCAGTGAAGACGAAGGTGATCGGCGCAAGAACAAGAAGTCATCCAGGAACTTGAGCGGGCTGAGTTGCTTCGCACGAGATGGCTTCTGCGGCATGGCTCGTAGCTCCGGCAGCAAGAAGAGTTACCAGAGCAACTCGGACTCCGAGGATGAGGTACGTGACGAGCTTCCCTTCTTGCGAGAGGAGAACGAGCGTCTTGGCAAGTTGCTTGATAATCGTGATGACATGCTTAGAGAGGCCAAGAAGATGAGGAAAGAGCTTAGGGCCTCACTAGAACATGCTAGGAACCGTGTGGCTGAGCTAGAAACCCAGAACCTAGATGCTAAGCTTGAGATTGATTCGCTTAAGGCTTCTCCTGTGGTTTCTGATGATGTTGATTGTGTCGATTGCTCTGTGTACCTAGCTGATCTTACTAGTCTCAAGGATAAGCATGCTTCCACTTGTGATGAACTAGATATGCTTAGGGTTGAAGTGGCTGAGCTTAAGTCTAGACCTGCTTTGCTAGGTGCCTGCACTTCTTGCCCTGTTTTGCATGGAAAGATTGATAAGATGCATGCTTACACTATTTCGCTTGAGGCTAAGTTGAAAGAGCCTATTCCCACTTCTTGCTCTACTTGTGAATTGCATGCGGTTAAGAATTTGGAGCTTGCGCATTATGTTGATCGCTTGCAGGATGAGAATGATGAGCTGAGGAAATGTATGAGTTGGTTGTCGGGTCAGGAGCCTCAGCTTGGTATCATGATAGCGGCTTTTAAACGCTATGATGGTCAGGCACTTGGGGCTGACAAGCTTGGAGAAAACAGTGGTGAGGGAGTTGAGAGAGTTGGAGAGATCCCTATCCCACCACTAAACAGACACAAGAACAAGTTTGAGCCCAAGCCTAACCATCTCAGAAACAACCTTGACACTACTCCAGATCTACCCATATTTCCTCACCCAACAAATGATTTCCAAAGACCGGTGAAGTTTGTGAGCTCCAAGGAGAGTGAGATTGGAGAGAAGAAGGGTGAGAAGGCAAGTGAGGAGACACCGAGTGAGCAACCCCAACCAAAACCAAAGCCAAAACCAATCCGGTTTCATTGTGACTATTGTGGGAGAGATGGTCACAAAGGGGAGTTTTGCTTCAAGAAGAAGCGAGAGGAGAGAATGGCAAAGGAGTGGGCAAACAAGGACAGGTACAACCCATCTCATGGTGTGCCTGAGTCTCGTTTACCACTGCCTAGGGGTAAGACCATTGTTCGCACAGTTCCGGCTTGGGGAGAAAAGAGTGTTTTGGGTGGAAGGAACCCTGCTGGAGGAGTTAAACCGGCCACACCGGTTTGGAAACCGGTCAGACCGGTTTGGGGTCGCAGGGCGCCGGAAGCTTCGAAGCGGAGGACACGCGTCGGGATCGCAAGGCTTGCATCGAGGCTAAGCGAAGTGTGGTCACCGGGCATCCGTCTGATGGTGCTACGAAGACAAATTCCCAAAGTGCCCTTGGTGGGCGTGTATCCTAGTTTAGGCTTTAGGGGTATTTTAGTCTTTCGGCTTGCCTCCATATAACCCAAGTGGTGAGAGGATGGCAGCCATCTCTTGGAACCCTAGCTCATTTGGTTTTGCTATTTTCCTTCCTATTTTCCTTAGGATTTCTAGGACTAGCTTGAGAGCTTGATGGTGAGATCTTGTGAGAGGGAAGGATGATCGGGCGGAAGCTAGACCTTGTATGAACCTTCATGGTATGTATAGATGATTCGACGTGGTTCCTCAAGGCTTGATTGTGTTCTTCCCATTTTCCCTTTTTTGGTGATTTTCGGAGCCTTTTCTTGGATTTTCCGTGGGGCAGTTTTGGGGGCGTTTCTTTGAGGGATTCTTGTTGGATGTCACGTATGAGGACCTTGTGCCTCTTTGCATGGTGATCTTGCTCCAACAAACCCTCCGAAACGGCTTCAATTTGGTGGTTTTCGGTGGAATCCATGGGAAGGTGCTCTTGAGGGTTGACTTTCGATTCCTATTGATTGAGTAGGTTTTGGGGACCGAGCTTCTAGCCAAAGGTAGCCCACGAGGTACCCCAGCTATCCCCAAAGTCTCACTTGAATCCGTGGAACGAACCGGGAGATCGATCGAGGTGAAAGCTAGGTTTTTCCCGCGGGCTGAGTTCTTCCCGACTGTCCAGGCAAAACCGGCCTGACCGGTTTCCCAAACCGGTCTGACCGGTTTAGCCCCAGTGGGCTGTCGTGAGGGTTTTGAGCAGGAGAGTCTTGTTCTGGCTATGGCTTTTCTTGTTCAAAGGTGGAGAGGTTCTTGAGGTGTTTTGGGGCAGTTTTGGCCTCGAAGGTCTTTTGGGGATTTCTTGGACAAAACCGGCCTGACCGGTTTGCCAAACCGGCCTGGGCAGTTTCCCCTGCCTGTGAGAGGCTAAGTCCCAGAGAATCGGTCTGACCGGTTTCAGAAACCGGCCTGACCGGTTTGGTTGCCAGCAGCAGTTTCGAGTTGTTTTCCGCTGCATGTTTCGAGTGGCTGTTGGTTGGATCTTGCTCCTAGGTTCAGTAGCACTCCAGTGGTTACGTGGACTTGGCAAGAGAATCTTGCGGAGGTGTCCGAGTGAAATTGGGTTCATAGGCCGAATTCTTGAGTAGAATTTTTATCGGCTCCCATTCACTCCCCCCTCTCTGGTTCGCTGTTCCGGTCCTTCAATAGGTACCCTGGAAGTGGCTTATAAAGGCATCTTAGAGTTGTGCTCAGCAGTTGATCGTCCCTCAAGGGAGGTGCTCGAGCCAGGTTTGTGCCGAGTCCGCAAGGTACAGCGGGATGCTCTTGATGATGAAAAGGTCGCCCCTTGCTCCTCTGTTATGGCAAGCGAGGCGGTAGTCCTCGAGCCACACACTCGGGTTGGTTTCGCCATCACACTTGGCAACTGTGGTTGGAGTGCGATAGCGAGCCGGGGGAGCGACAGCGAGCATGTTCACACTGAAGATTCGTGAACCCCGAGGGTCAGGCATCGGGCTCCAGCTCCGGTCTTCGTTGCTATCGTAGTGGCCTCCATGCCTCTGGTTGTACTCCCTACGTGGCCGGCGTTCACCGCCGGAGCCACCGCTGGTCGTAGTCCTCCCGTGAGCAAAGATTGTGCCAATCAGGTCTAGGAGTTGGCAACGGATTTCACCGATCGTGGCTCCTGAGGCTGCTTGTCCCGAGTAGCCGCGGGGGTGTCGGGTTGGGGACGCGCGAAGACGGCTCCAGCCGGTGACTCCACGGGTCCGTTGTAGGTGAAGTCCAGCGAGCCAAAATGCAGCACAGTGCCCGGCACCAAGTGCGCATCGGAATGGGCCATCCAGACCCTAATGGCGTCATGACACACGAAGTGGCCCTACCTTGCGCGCCAACTATCGGGGTTTGATACCGCTGGCAAGTAAATTTTAGTACATTCGTGCATCAGATCCGGACGGTTGGGACTAGAGACACTGTTGACGGCTGTTAAGTACCACTTTTACACCGTTAACTCCTGCATAAAATAATTGAAAAGCGATCATCAACACTAGAATAGGGGTTTATACTGACAATCTCCATAAGTGTTGGTGTTTCTAGCTTTCATTGTAGGATGTACCGAATTGCGCACCAAACAATGTATTCACAGAGCAAGAGAACCAAAAACTTATATAGGGCGCCATTGTAAAAAGTGTCAAATGCCAGATTGGACTCCGCCATTGCGACGATCTCGTCGAGACGATCGAAATGGATATATCATTTGCCTACTTTGGAGTTCGGATGAGAGAGATATGCACAAGACATCGTGTGGGCCCGGTAGGACCCACACTAGGCCACGTGGCGGCGTGCTGCCACATAGGCGCCCACGTGGCCATGACACCTCATCGATCCAAAGAAGCACACTCTCGACGAATCAGGAGCAAGCACGCGGATCCAAGGGCCCACAACCACGAGATAACTGGCTAGAAACACCGTGAACACCCCCCATACCCACCTTGGGACCCACCTAGCAGTCACCTGGACGAAAACCGGTGCGATCGGGGCCACCCCGGGATCGACCGACCCCCCAGGTCGGCCAACCCCACCTTGAGGCCCCTCGCGCCACCGTTCCACGTGTCGGCTTGTCGTGACAAACCAAAGGCGGTGTCAGGTGCCTGCCCGAATATCCCTTCAAAATCCTGCAGCTCCTTCTCATGGAAGATTCACCAACTTGCCCCCCACTCCTCTGCGCCACGTGTCACCACCTCATTTGTGCCTTGGTGGCGCCCAAGGCAGCCTAGGGACTTGTCTTGGCACTATAAATAGAGGTGGAGGCGGCTAGAATAGAGAAACATCCCATTCCTCCTCCCTCTCTCATTTTCTCTCTTGGAGAGGAGTCTCTCCTCTCCATGTGTAGGTGTGAGTAGGTGCTAGGTAGAGGGTGATGTAGGTGAGAAGCCCGCTTGTTCTTCATTTAGAGCAAAGTGAGTATTTCTGTATTTCCCATTTATACTAAAGTGGTTTTTATGCATAGGTGACATGTTCTTGAGTTCTTCATCTGTTCATCATATAGAGGCTCGTGTTCTTCGTGACACGACCCTTTGATCCTGTTGATTAGGTGAATAATTCTGCATTCCGTTTGTATGAATTAGCCCGTTAGATCTTGTTGGAATACATTAATTAGTGGCAAGTCGTTCTTCCTGTCGCCTATATGATTCCATGATGATCGAGGCCTAGTTCTGCTCGTGGGTTCGTCGCTCCGTATTTATACGGAGTGCTATAGTGTTGTTACGGGACGTTAGACGTAGCCGTGCTATAGTAGTGATCGGCGGTGTAGGCGTGGTGCCTGGACTGCGGGTTATCCTTCGTTTGCCCCGTATCCCACGGTTAGTTAGGGGTATGCCGCGGTAGTGACAGCCGTTGGACCCTTTGTACTCCCCCACGTTCGGATACGGCGTAGAGTTTTTCGGCCAGAACCGACCTGTTACATCCAGGAGGGAACTGGTGCCCGAAGCGAGTATTCCTATCCCGAGCTTGCGCCCTTCTAGAATCAATACCCATAGGAAGCACCTCATCATCCCCCTACCATAGCAGGGGAGTGGTGTCCTTGGACCATTCTGCTAGGATAGAAGCTAGTGCACATCGTTCCTTGGATTCGATACCCTTCGGAATACTCCTTAGGTGAAGTGCTACAGTGGTATATCCGTGCGCTTGCGGACTTATTCATACTCATAGGTGTACCCAAGTGGATCTTACGCTCACGTAGGTGCGCAACTAGTGGTGACGTTAAGAAATACTAAGAAGCATTTCTGGTGCCGTTGCAGGGGAACGATTGCTGTATCTATCTTCGAACCTAGTGGTCCTCGTATCTATCATTTTTGTTTCCTTGAATTCTACCTTTACCCCCGCTACCCATTGAGATGCCTTCTTGTCAAAGCCTCTCTACCCCTAGTGGCGAGTTCATCTTAGAGCAACCATCAACTTCCTCATCTTGTTGCGAACTCGGTCCTGGCTTTATAGCCATAGTTCGAAATTGACCCTTCTCTGGAGCGATTAGTGATAATCCTCATGTTCATGTAGAGGAGTTCGAAGGACTGTGTTCAAGCCTACTTGTGTTGGGTATGACACAGGAAACTTTGAGGTGGAAATTGTTCCCATTCTCTCTTGTAGATAGGGCGAAACAATGGTACACTCTCACAGTCGGTAGTGTGAACAGTTGGGAAGAACTACGAGATAACTTTTGTTACTCATTCTCTGGAACATATAAAATCTCTACAGTTTGACCTCTTTGACTTTGAGCATTTGGAGATGGAGTCCATAGGTGCAGCCTGGGCTAGGTTCTCAAGTCGCTTGACGTCTAGCCCAGACTTGTCTATATCCGACGACATTTCAACAAACATCTTTTACACGCATATAGACTTGGAATCTGCACAAGAGCTCGACCTTCTTACTGCAGGTTCGTTCAAACATCAATCCCCAATGGAAAGAAGAGAGATACTAGAATTCTTCTTAGAAGCCTCTTCTTCCCATACCAGCCACAACGAGCCCCACCAAGAAGCAGAGTCGATCCACGAGAGTCTCTTAATAGACGAATTTGAGTTCGACCCTGCACATCCTATGATTCGTCTACAGAGCCTTCTCCCGAACCGCGAACACCGAAGGAAGAAGAGATTCAACCTTCGGAGTTCTCTCACGTATTCGAGGATGATTCTTCTAGAGACATTATAAATACCTCCAATCACTATCGGCACGAGAATCCTACGGCATCGATAGATCTTTATGAGGTCCTCGATGAAGTTTGGAATCATGGGACCATAATGGATTGGTCGCCTCGAAAATCAAAGCCTATTTCCGAAGTAATTCGAGTTAGCTCGATTTCCATGACCATCCACTGTTCCATGAGGGGAACACCGTAGATGTTGTTCATGACCCTACTACTGGAGCTTGCATCATACCAGAGTGCTTTCTAGACACTCTGGTGGGTGACATGCCCCTCACCCTGACTGATAGATATATCCGAAGTCCCAAGTGGAACTACTTTTTCCCATGTCGGGGGATTGCTAGGGATGTGCCGATCATCATAGACGAGATCGAGGTGTGCTTAGATTTTCATATCTATGACATCATGGATTTCGATTTTCTCCTAGGCTTCCCATTGGATGAACTTCTTGATAAATCTTAAGGAAGCCTAGATCGTAAGCTTAGGGAATCCGATTTCGCCACTTCTATCACGGGTCCAGGACCTCCACGGGCGAAGCCTCTTCCCAAGTAAGACCTGCTCGAGAAGATGATGCATGTATCTCCGTTCGCATCACCCAAGCCTTTTCTCATTGAGGTTGTAGACCTCTCTACCCTCATGAGAATGACTCGGAAGATTATCTTCACTTCTGTGAAGGCGAACAATCATCATCCCTTCCGACCAAGTTGTGCCTCTTCCCACTGGCCCGTATCTTGTTCTAGCTTGTGTTCTTAATCATACATCTACAAATTGTCACTTCAATTGAGTTGCATTTTTACCTTGTTATTATAGCTTGTGTTCCTCGATTCACAGCAGGGATTAGCCTTCTCGGTGAGGTCAACCGGCTTGTGACACGGTTGATAACCAGAGGAGACGTGTTGCTAATGTTGCAGGGTTCAGGTCTTTGGATCTGAAGCCAGATCGGTGTGTCGCTCTCCAACCAAATCGAAAGTTATCCTTACCTAATGGAAGATCGGGCCACCTAGTTCCCATCAAGTAGTAATCAGAGACTCAGGTATTACCGTCAGGCTTATCCTAGATTAGTTTGTGCCATCGTCCTAAAACTCCAGAAAAAATTGCCCTACAAAAGTATTTGTTCATCATATTCCGCTGTCCTATCACCTTTTTGTGCCCTACGATTTTTCTTTTCAGATTGCTTTTCTGAATTTTAGTCCCTCATAGTGTCATTGTGTCGTTTGTTTAAATTAGTCGAGATCTAGTGTCTACTTGAGTTATTTTGCTGCATATTTGTTTTCTGTTGTGTCTGCAGCCAATTAGTTTTTCCATAAATATTTTGCTGCACACTTATCGTAAAAGATCAGCTCGGTCATGTTGTTTTGCGGCTGTGTGTGCTGTGATTTTTGTTGTGCCTCAACTAGCAAAGGAAAGGATCAGCCCACAATCTTTACAAAGTGTCTTTGTTATTGTTACCTGCGTGAACAGCCCATAGTGTCTTGAATATTTTTTGTGTAAAGGGAGGCCTAAGAAGGAAATTTAGTTTGTTGTAGTGTTAGCCGAGGCAACTGTCTTGTGATTTTTTTTCCCAGTGCCTGCTCTTTCTAGAAGCATAACTTATGTTGAGGACCGGAGCGTCCGAGGACTGGTGGATGGTCACTCCTTGGTGTGATGAGTGATTGACAACGTGGTGTGGACTGACCTTGGCCGAGTATTGCAGGTGCAGGTTGTGGCTTGATTTGCGTTGGTGCAGGTGAAGAGCGGGCGTGAAAGGTCTTAGCCTGTGTGGCCTCCGAGGAGTGGAGAGACAAGTAGGTTGGGCTCGATGGACCCGGTGGCCGAACGGGATCAAGTGCGGGCCGCATGGTGGCAAGAAAAGCAAGACGAAGTCGTGTACGGTTTCTTGGTTGAGCCTCAAAACCAAGGTCGAGCCGGTACGACGTGGCGGCCAAGTCATGAGTGGGATTGGCGTGGAGGCTGCACCACGTCCGCGGGGTTTGTGGCGGTTCACCACAAAATCATCGGGTTCCTTGGTTGAGCCACAAAGCCAAGACCAGAGGCTCGGCGGGCGGAGACGGGATCCGGGTGCGCCGAGAGACTTTGAAGCGGAGGACACGCGTCGGGATCGCAAGGCTTGCATCGAGGCTAAGCAGTGTGTGGTCACCGGGCATCCGACCAATGGTGCTAAGACGAGAATTCCCAAAGTGCCCTTTGGGGGCGTGTATCTTACTTTCATGTAATAGGGGTAGTTTCGTCTTTCGGTTGCCTCCATATAAACTTAGAGAGATGATGGCAGCCACCACTTGGAACCCTAATTCATTTGCTTCCTAGTTTTCCCTTTCCCTTAGGTTTTCCCTAGGCTAGCTTGAGAGCTTCATGATTCATCTTGAGAGAGGTTGGATGTTCGGGCGACTTCCTAGACCTTGTATGAACCATTCATGGTATGTATAGAAGATTTGGCGTGGTTCATCTAGTGTCTCTTTGTCTCCTGACGTTTCTCCTTTTTGGTGATTTTCGGAGCTTTTTCTTGGGATTTTCATGGGAAGCTTTTGGAGGCGTTTCTTTGCGGGATTTGTTTTGGGAATCACACATGAGGTTGGTGTGCCTCTTTTCTTGGTGATCTTGCCCCTCAAATCCCGTGGAAAGCTCTCCGATTTGGTAGTTTTTGGTGGAGCCCGAGTTCTTGTGGTTGAGCTCGGTTCGTGATCGATTCCCGGCGATTGAGTTGATTTGAGGCCTTAAGTTTTTGGGTATAGCATCCCCTAGGGACGCTTCTCATCTCCCCCAAATCTTGTCTCAAGAGCTCAAGTGGTTTGGGAGATCCGGTGATGGATTTGGAAGGTTGACTCGCGGGGCTGTTTCTGGTGGCTGTGTTCATGGCTCGCGGACAGTCCGCGAGTGAGGTGCGGACAGTCCGTCGGGACTTTAGTTTTCCCAGTTCGTCCGTGTTCTTCATGAGCGATTTTTAGAAAAGCTTTTTCAGTTTTTGCGGGCAGTCCGCAGGCTCAAGTCGGACAGTCCGTGGTTTGCCTTTTTTATCGCTTTTCTCTGGGTTTTGCTCGGACGGTCCGAGTGACCCTCACGGACAGTCCATGACACTGGCGGACGGTCCGCAAGGGACTCACGGACAGTCCGTGCGCATCCTAGAATAGGCTGTAATCTCTGGAGGCTCAGGTGCCTTTTACGGACCATCCGCGACTGTACTGCGGACAGTCCGCCAGCCCGCGCGGACTGTCCGTGACTGGTACACAGACGGTCCATCCCTGGCTGGCAGATTTTCCTAAGGCCTTTGCCTTTTGAGTTTTGCTTCCGCTTTGCAACTTGTTTGGACTTGTTCCTAGGGTTGGTAGGTCCGTTGTGACTACGCGACATTGGCAAGCTCGTGTGGGAATCCTTGGTTGTGAATTTGGGACATAACCGAGTTCGACTCTTCGGAGAAGAATTTTTATCGGCTCACATTCACTCCCCTCCTCTCTGGTCGCCTAATCGGTCCTTCATATGTGTAGTTTTACTCCTACATAATAATTCATCTTGCGGCACTCTGATATTAAAAAAGAAAGCAAAAGGTAAGAAGTACAAAAAAAAGCCTCACAAAAAAAGGCAAAGAGGTGCTGAAAAGTGAAGAAAAAGGCGCACAAGAAAATATAAGAAAGAAACAAGAAAAAGAAATAAAAAAATTTAGAAGTGCTTGCATCCTTTGTGTCCTTGGCTGGTTGTATCTCTTGCTTGCTTGAACTAGGTTTGAGACGAGTTTAGGCCACAACATAGACTAGCTTGGGACTAATTTTCAGATTTGCAATTTCTGAATTGAATTATTGTTTATCCTTGCTACTAAATATTGCCTCCCAAAGCTCCACATATATCCTTTAGATCAGTACAGGTTCGACCATGTAATCTTGGTGTTACGCCCTCACAGGTATCACGAACCAGCCACTGGTTGTATCGTCCACTGCTTTGCGTTGGTAAGAACCTTGCAATAGCTTGGTAAGACGTGTGAGAGTGTGCATCCACAAACACATATAGTAGTTCATGGTGATTTATTTTGATTTCTAACAAAACCAAACAACAACTTCTGTTTAAAGTGTGAATTGTAGGAAATCATGGCACAAATGTTTGCAGGGATGAACCAAAAGAACAAACAACAACTACATGTAGATCACAATCAGTCAATCATCAAGGTATGAGAGGTAAATTTACCATACCATCTTACTCTGGATCTTATGATGGAGACGAATATCTTGATTGGGAGATGACTATAGAGCAAGTGTTTAATTCCAACCTAGTTCCTGAGATACAATGAGTTCAACAAGCTACAAGTGAGTTTAAGGTTTTGCCTTTATTTGGTGGTATGGGTTAGCTGCAACAAATGTTTTACCTGCTACATGGGAATAACTTAAAGAAGCAACGTGTGACCATTTTATTCCTTTTTCTTATATATGTGATTTGCTTTGAAAAATGCAGTAATTATTGTAGGGCAATATGTCTGTCCAGGAATACTACAAAGAATTTCATAAGTGTAGAATATATTGTGAAATAAACGAATATGTAGAAGCAACTGAGAATAAAATTTTTGCATGGTCTTCAATCTGAAATTCAGAATATTCTTGTTGATCATTCTTATAATTCAATTTCACAATTCTTTGAACTTGCTTCTATGGCGGAAAAACAACTTTTAGGTGACGATAATGTGTCAAAACTACACGCACCGATTTGAAAAAAATGAGATACAATCTTTAGAAGAGGACATGACCCCTTGCCTTGTTCCTAACATTTTGCAGATACCTATCAAGCATGCTTCTTCCACAACCATGGGACAAACTACTAGAGTTCAGTACCATCATTGCCATGGATTTGGACACGTGCAAGATGTTTGTACTAGTCCACGAGCATACATTCTTCAAGAAGATGGTGATTACATTAGCACTTCTGATGTCGAGGATATTTATGAGGGTGCTGTCATTGGTGATCCATTCGAGGACAATGAAGTGGACTATGCGCTAGACAATGAGAAGGATCCTTCATTATGTGAGATTTCAGAACCAACAACTAGAAGTGCACCTACAATTTCTGAAAATATGAGTAAAGGTAATAAAAAAGGAGCTATCCTCACACACGGTGAGACTTATTTTGAACCAACTTTGTCCACTAATCATGCTACTGTAGAGCAACTTTTAGTGGAGCCTTTCAATGTTTTTCCTTTGTCAAAACGTAAATTTCATGCTCTTCATTGTGACGAAAAAGAGTTGTGTGAAATTAATTCATTTATTCATATGCCACAACTAGTCAATGTTAATGATACACATGCTTTGGAGCCCTACACTAGTGCTTAAAATAAAGTGTTCACTCAGATTGTTAGTGCACTCGATGAACAAAAATTATTCTCTTCACTAAATACTTTGGGTTATATTGAGTTGATGCTCTATGTGCTTTTAGTAGTTTGGAAGAGAAATTTAGAAGTGCTGAGTTGCTAGGGTTGTCTACTTGTACATATCACTTTATTGGCAAATATAATTGTAAAGGAGAGTATAGGGTGCATCGTGTCTACATTCGTTCAAATCTAAAACCTCCTTTTGTTGTGCAACAATGTGATCAAGTAGAGAGCTACATTAGATATAACCATGTCTTGTCAAGATCCCCATGTTTTTTCATAAATAAACAGGTTAAATTTCAAGAAGGTGAGCAATGTTGGCTACTACCTACCACATGTCCTCCAACTAAACTCAAGCCGAGGACGGTTTGTTGTCAAGATAGGGAGGATGATGAGGACATGACATCTTCGGATACGACTATTGATTATATGGTGAGCTCGTTTCGACATTTGCATAGTAACTCTTGGTACAACTCACTTGGTTCCACATGTACATGTATTTATTTGATTGAAGGTGTGTTTCAAAGTGCAAGCTCATCAATGTCCAACATTCAGAAGCGACGTTGTCATCATGAGCATGACATTTACCCTTGGGACTCCGGCCCAAGTAGTAGCATGCTTCAAGGACGTGGAGAACACTTTAAGAATGGTGCAAGACTTCCTCCACCTTGGCCACCACCTTAGGAGGACAGCAAGGGCGTCCAAAGCAAGTTGGAGGCCCAATCAAGTCGGTTTCGAGTCCGTCTCGGAGTTCAGAAGCAGTCTGCATTAAAACGGACGCCCAGGTCGCATACGGGCTTGGTTTTGGACGTCCTTTATATGGATGGAACCAGAATTTTATAGAGCTTCCAATGGCACCGGTCCCACCTCAAAATTTTCTCTTAGTGGTCTGGAATCGTTGAAACAATTTGACGTTCAGAAATCTGCCAAGGTGCTGCAACGCCATCTTTCGGCCTATTGGCCCATGTATCGTGTTAGGGTCCATTATGGTCGTGGCTAGGGAGTTATGCATGACCCAACCCTCATATAATCAGTAGCAGCCACCACATTAGGGTTTGGGGTTTGTCTTTAGAGTTATCTGTCTTCGAACAGTCGCCGTTATCGGTTTGAGAAACACCACGTTGAGATCTTAATCATACATCTACAAATTGTCACTTCAATTGAGTTGCATTTTACCTTGTTCTTGCTTGTGTTCTTTGATTCGCAGCAGGGATTAGCCTTCTCGGCGAGGTCAACCAGCTTGTGACACGGTTGATAACCAGAGGAGACGTGGTGTTAAGGTTGCAGGGTTCGGGTCTTTTGATCTGAAGCTGGATCGGTGTATCGCTCTCCGACCAAATCGAAAGTTATCGTTACCTGACGGAAGATCAGGCCACCTAGTCCCATCACACTCCATGCCCCGTGCCAGAGTACCGCATCTCGCGTATACCCTAGAAGGTGAGTAGTCGTGGCCGTACCCCCCGAGTACTCGTTGGTGAAGTAATCGTATTGATGCTTGTTGTTACTTGTTGCAGGAGGACGTCGAGAAGTACATGTCGATGCCCCTGCTACCCCAGCCGCAAGTTCCGCAACCCGAGGCGAGGGTAGCAGCGGAAGACAAGGGTAAGGCGACAGCCGTCAACCCTGAAGATGTCGTTGAAGTCGACGAGTGGTCGTCTAACAATGATGCCGATGAGACGCTGCAACAGCGCTTCGAGCTGCTGAAACGAACCGAATTTCCGCGAACGGAAACCTGACTCTCTGCACGTCCGTGGTAGTCCCAGGAAGGCTACCACGTGCAATCCCTATCTCAGCAATACCAAAATCCATACAACACAAGAAAAAGATAGAGTACAACATTCATTTATTACATTAATCAGAGTACATCTCTTCGGCACATGTCGGGTACAAGTCCATCAGGACTGAAGCAAACAAGGTAAAATCTTACGTAGTGAAGCATATGAAGCGAAGTCGACGCCAACTCCTCAGGTAGCTCGAGCAAAGAACCAGCCCTAGTCTTTCCATCCGTCGATCTCGAAGTCGTAGTCCTGCTTGCGTCAGAAATGCCAGGATCTACCCGATAAGCAGGTAGGTCATGTCAGCTTCCCAACAAAGAGAAAAAGTGGTGGTTGAAACTACTATGCATGGATAAAACCTATATTGGGTTGTAGAAAGCTGTAGCAAAGCAGCAGCACGGAAGCAACATTCAAAGCTTAGCAGAAAAGCAGCGTGGTCAACACCTCAGGGAGGTTCACACCTCCGAGGTCCACACCTCTGAGCCCAACGCCTCCGGGGTCAACACACCTGAATAAGGAATACAACACCAAAGCAGTGAATCAAACCCACGATACAGCTCCCAACTCTCATCTGCGATGTGGGGCCCGCCTGCTCCTATCCCCACATCTCAACGGCCAAAGCCAGCCTCACTCACTCGGGGGAGAGAGAAGAAGCACAAGAAAAGAGTCTAGTGAGGTGAGAGATCTGTGGACTGTCCATAACCAGTGGACACGGACTGTAGCTATAGGTTTAAACACTCTGCAGAGGTTGTACATCTGTACCCGCTATTGATGCGAAAATAGGACGTCACCTCCGCGCGCGACACACGTGACTCCCCGGTCTGTAGCGAGGCGTGCCAGTCAATCTGACCTGTTGATTGACAAGGAAATCTTGAAATATTAGATTAACGGGTTAGTCGGCTAAGGAGCTGATGTGCCTTGTGATAAAACGTAACAGCCGGGAGTAGCCGATACGAGAACGGGTCGGGTCAGCTAGATCGGCCGATATAAACTATCAGCCATGAAACCGATTGGAAACGTAGCATCGTTGGTTTCTTGTTCCACCATGACTAGAGACATAAACCGATGAGTATTATCCTGATGTCTACACCAGTGTATCTAGGTGTAACCACAACGATGCGCCCGGTAGTTACAACCTAGTAGAGCTGGCGGCAGGGTATCAGTTTAAGCCTCATAAGCCGATGGATCTACTCATAGTGCCGCTCAAAACCAACAACACTCGAGGGATAGCCGAAATTAAGATGCAACAGGCTATTAAATAATCTATCATCTATTATATGAGATTTAAATTAAACAAAGCCCACTAAACAGCAAGGCGATAGATTAAATAAATATTAGCCGATGCAATCTTAATCAAGGCAAGATAACTGTGATTCTACCACATCTAGCAAGAGATCAATCGATGCAGTCTTTCGAGGTATGATAGAACCGATAACTGGTGAGTACCGTAGATCGAGACGGAAGTGATGCGCCGTAAGTCGAAGATCTGCGATACTTGGTTCCAAAAATTCCTCTGGACTTACCCCTCCGTCGGAGATCAAGATGATGCAGCCCCACGTCAGGTGCCGAGGTTCCGTCAATGATTCAAAATAAATACATTGCGGAAAGGTAAAGTAGTAAAAAGGTAAAAAGGGGTGGCGATGCGCCGAGTTGTATTGATTGAGATTGATAATTTACAATGAACGCATACCCTTTATATTTATAGGGCTGCTGGACCAAAGATCTGGCGTGCGATTCAAGCAAAAGAAAGCAAACTCTTGACTAACTAGGACTAAGACTCGTATAGGACTTCCCTAACACAATATGACTAAATTAAAGGAAATACTAAGATACATGGACTCTATCTTTCCTTGTGTAGAATCCTTCTCAATTGTGCATGCATAATCTTGGACTCTTTTCTCAACCTCTCGTCCATGTGCATAGCTTGCATGTAGTTTCTTTATTATTTCTTCTTTGTTTTGGCCGAGACAGATAACGTATGCTGAGCTGGGCTGCTCCTCTATCCGTGAATATGATTTGGCCAAGCCAAGTTAGGAAATATTATTTATCCCTAACAGGCCGAATAAATTACGTAGCTGGCCACAACTTGATCATGGTCAATGCTTGCACGTACCAACCTTTCCTTGCCTTCTTTATTCCTTTATTTATTCATTTACTTTTCTTCTCTGCTCCTGGTCCTTGCGGATTCCTTAGTGAGATCTTCCACCAAAAGCTTCGTTGATCGGCCATCTGCCGATTTGCACTGTTGGCCGATTTTACTACTGCCGATCTTTTTCTTGCCGACTCCTGGCCCATTACTCTTTTTGCTGATTATCCTCCTTTCTTCATCAACAAACGTCTTTCTTGATAATGACGCAAGCTGGCCATGCTTGATTAATCACTATACATTTATATTTATCGCTTTGGCATGAGCGTACTGATCCTTCGTCTCTTCTTGATTAATCAATCTGGCCATAATTCCTTCTGTAATTAACTTGTACATCACTTTTCAATGCATGTAAGTGTATAGCACCACCTCCATATATATCCATTTAGCTCAATGCATCATTGCTTTGCAAGACCATCGGCTCCCATCGATCATGTGGCTCCTTTTATACTTCCTTCAAGTCCATATCCTTTTGACTCTGGATTTGGTCAAAATCCGGTGTCAACACAAGCCCCCCAGTTTCGGAGTATGAAGGATTCGTGCTTCGAAATTCTGTTAATCCAAAGCCTTTATCTTCTGACAGATACACACTGCTCCATGAATTTAATGCTTCAAACTTTCTGGCGGTACCCTTTCATAGCCGATACCCATCATAATATCTTGGGTAATATGAAGAATTAAGACAACTCTGCTCTTCCGTATCTCCTGTTCTAAGCCTCTGTTCCGTCAACTTTACAGCGATGTCTTTGGTTCTCTTCATGGAACTCTGTATTAGTGGCTACCAGCTACTTGCTCCATAGTCCATGACTTCATGAGCGAACTCAGTTCAAATTCCTGAACCATCGACTCCCATGCTCAGCATGTAAATTATTTCCACTAGAACCAACAACTGATCAGTCGATGCATGTACCGGTCGTCTTGTTTTTATTAGCTTCCTCAAGTGAACAATCGATGCATGCAGTCTTCCACAAATATTCTAAGAGCTCCTGATTTCCATCATGATCATTGTCTTCCATCAACACTCTTTCAGCTCGAAACCTCCAACCATCGGCTATTTTGAACAAGCAACCGATATATCATAGAGTGAGTTTTCTTATCTTGGTTCCCTGTAATTGCATGTACGTGCGACCCTGCATCATTGGCTACGCCATCTTTGCTCCTTTCGTATCTCTGTGGTGAGGATCAAGTCCGTATCAATGTCGTCGTCAGCATGTTGACTTGTTATTGACCTCTCGAAGGTATGGCAATGGATGATTGAATATCCACTAGTGGTCAGAACCCCCCTTTTTTCGATAAATCTTCCAATCTCATTGGTTTCCTCTTCCGTGTCCCTGACACACTAGACATTATAGCAGCTGAGAAGTCTATGTCGCTGTCCGACTTTTGTAACACCTATATTGGCTGTCTAAAAGAAACAATAGCTGGTTAAAGAATTATATCAGCTGTATGAATATTTTTTAGCCGATATACCATTGGCTTATTAGTAATCGAAAAATAATTTGGATCTCTCCCCATTGATGGTTCTGCAGTGCCGCGCTTGCTGACAATGTTGTCCTACTGCCCTTGAGTCAGTTTCCCATTGTGGATTCTGACTTCTCCAATTATCAATCCTATGTATAGCAAGCAGGAAACATGAGCCACATATTTGCCTGCAGTCGATTTACTTCCTCATCTACATCATCTCTTTATGAGCCTCTTCGTTTTAGGTCAGCACTTCTGCAGCTGTATGATGCTAATAATCCGGCCACACATATTGCACTTGTCTGAGGTTTACAAATGACCAAATAAAATATACTAGGTAGCCGATTGTTCTCCTTTCGGCTGTTTTGGGGCTGTCAACTTCTTGTTGCTTGGCATATCGCAAGCATCCTCAGGGATGTCAGTCCAACCTTGATATCAACTAGGTACTTTGCGGCATTCTCCAGCACAATCATAATGACAGATGGCACGGCACTTTATGCCGAGCATGATACACTAGCTGAGAGAGAGCATATACCTTTCTCCCATCGGCTTATTTGCATGTCTCAACCTGTCAATTCAGCTGATGATGGAAATAAGGTTATTAGCCCTTGCTTGTTTCACTGCTTCAGACGTCGGCTCTATTAAAGAAATAGCAATGCTTCTTCATAGTTCCTCCAATCAGATTACTCCTAGCACCCGTAGCTGATGTATTCAAAGTATAACTTCTCAAAAATTGTTGGTCAAACCCTGACATTATCAGAGCCAGTGTATCCTGGGCTATGGAAACGACTTGTCATCAGCTAAGAACAGGATTACTCCAACTGGATGTGCAGCTCCTCTTTAGATCAACTTTTAAAACAATATATTGGCTCAAGGCAATGTGCCTTGCTGACGCATCAGTCAACCAGGTAATTATAATTTGAAGAGCACTTAGCTGATGCTTGCTCAGGTCGAGCAGCAGCGACCACAAGCTGACTACCTCTTGCTCGCTCGGTGTTCACTGTCTTTGGCGCATCGACTCTCAGTTGCGAAGGGACTGTGATCAGCAAGGTGGTAGAAACAAGCCTACCCAAATCGTCTGGAGATTTTGCTTTAGCCGATAGGATCGGCTTTCTTAGCTGCCCAATCATCTGTTGTCGTATAAGATTTATACCATCAAATGATTTTATCTCATAGCACTTAATTTTGCAGCTTTCATGGATTAATGATGACGCACCAACGGCATATGGGTTTACCGGTGCAGCTGGCTTCTCCCAATCAGGCACATACACACTTGATTCAGCTTGTAGACGAGGTCATCCTTTTTAATGTCATCCACGCGCCTCGTGACCTGCTCCGTCGTCATGGTGTTGGTTTTGCCAATCACATCGGCTTGTCCAAAACAACAACCGATGAGAGAATCTGAGGGACTGATCCGTAGCTTTGAAGATGCACTCGGAATTGATAACCATCAGCTTTATTTATTAATGAAACAGATACTAGCTCCATTAAAGAGACAAACATCAGCTTCATTATCCGTTAGGCGATTTCTTCCAATATCAGTGCCGACATCTGTCCTGTAACTTTGGGTTATTTCCATCATCTATATTGACCCCTCGAACTGTACAGGATCATCTTCAGCTAAGGACAGGATCTCGAATCGGCCGTGTACCGACTGCCATTGATATACAATCATCGAGTGACTGAGGTCAGGTTACTGGTATTGATGGCTCTTCTCCATATCAGTGTATTTGTGACATTGCTGGTGACGTCGTTACTGCTGTCATCATGCGAAGTAGTTTGCTGATTTGGCTGGTCGTCTGACGGCCTTCAGTGTCACTTTGGCGTGTAGTAACTTGCAACAGCTTACTGCAGATGTCGTGCTTCCATGACAGGCGCATGACTTCAAGTTCTTTCGTAGCCGACCCGACTACTGGCTGATTTCGTCTATTTTTTCGGTTGTTTCTTCTGTCTGAAAAATAGTTCCATCTGCTAGTATGTGGAAACAAAGATATAAGCTGCTACACACAAATAACTCTCCCAACCAGCATATGTGCCAAATTTAGCTTGAACTATCTCCAGCATTTTAACAGTCTTGGCCCCATGGAGTCGCTTATGGCTCTGTTACTATAGCTTGAACAAACTTTGAGCAGATCATCTTTAGCCGACAACTGTACCTCTGCTGATAATTGCCCCCCAAAGTCGCACCACAATAGCCGAAGATGTTTTACCAGCCCAAAGCATCGGCTTAATAACTTTGTCAGCTCTTGTAGTGTCGGCAGAGCTTGGGGCAAGCATCCCTGTTATGTTTGTGTATGACTGGACCAAGGCTCACTTATCATTAACGCTGATAAAACCACAGTGGATGATGGTGAAGAACCACAATTACCATCATCATTGCCATTGCCATTGATAGGACACTGTTGATGTATCCCGCAGCAAACCTTCAGTTCAGTATCTCTCAGCCGACGCTCCTTTAATTTGAACGGCTATCAAGGGTCTCAGGATTTTTGAACCCATCGGCTAGCTGTTAATCCATTAAACTTTGGTTAGTGCTTTCAAGCATACCACCTCCGACCATGAAATCAACCATGCATGTTGTTTCCTCCAGCATCATGGCAATATATACATGGTAGGATAGTGTGGCGTTGACTCTGAGTATGACGTGTCAGCTGAGAACAAATCCTCTATCGACCGCCTGTCGGCCACTCTTATGTTGGTTATTCTGTCACCGACCATTGAACGAGGATACATCCGACGAAGTCACAAGGAACAAAGAGAGCAATTAGCTATGCAGATAAATAATCGGCTTTCCCTCTTTCCTCTGTTTTAGGCCTCTTCTCCTTTCGGTAATAGCAATACCAGTCCTCAGCCTATGATTCTTGAGCCGATACATCATTGCACCATCTTTTTCTAACCCCCACTAATTAATATGAGACACATGTGTAGATGATGCCCCACTCGTCAATACTTCCAAGTCCAAGCTGAACTTTGCTTTCTCGTGGGTGACAGGGTGCTTCATTATTGTCATCGGCCATCAATTAATTACAAAACCATATATAGAATCTCGAGTAGCTCCATCGGCCGATCTGCAAGTTGCCATGAGACTCTGGTGTACTGTAGAGAACTCAAATATATGTACGGATGTCTTGTACTCCCTCCGGTTCTATTTGTTTTGGTGCCAGTTGATCTACTCCACTTGCCGCGTAGGGCAGTTATCAGTAGATACATACCGCGTAGGGCATTAGGCATTGTTGTAGACATGCCTGCTTGATGACGAGTCGGTGCAAATCCGTCTGCTAATAATGTTGTTGTAGCCGTCGTTGGCGAAGTAGTCGCTGATGAAGTCGTCGGCGAGATCGTCGGTGTCAAGCTTGATGACGAATCCTTTGGCAAGGTCAACGAAAGGTGGTCGTGCTCTATCGGCTGACTATGTTGCTCTTCTAGTGGCCAACCTCTACTTCCATAGGCTATATTTTAAATAAAGGAGCCGATATATCTTGTCATTTTTTTTACAGTGACTTGTCCCATGTGCCTGCGGCATGCATGTAGCAAATAGACTTGTACGTAATGAATTAGCCTTCATCCAAATTAACTTAGTCGCCAAGCCCATATGAATAGCACATAGCCGATATCTCACCGGCTTTTAGCAATGAATATTCTGAGACGGTATAATAGAACCATACTTTAAACAATTCATGCCCTGTCATCCAGCCGATTAAAGACATCGGCTTTAAATTACGTACATAACTCTTGTCCACCTGGGTCCCACGGAAAATAATCTCGAGGTAGCTGATACTTCAGGGTAATAGTTTTGGATTCTCGATTGCCCGGATCCCATTGAGAATATCCCCTAAGCAGCCAATTTTTCTGAACAGTATCTCTGTGTTTTTTATCACCTGGCTCCCATGGAAAATAAACTCCAAGCAGCCGATATTTCTGAGTATTGTTTCTGGACAGTGGGCAATAAATAATCTGAAAAAGTGTCCCTTGTCCTGCTTCTGTATTGACCACTTCTTCCTTTAATGGCTCGCCATCTTGTTTTTCTCTATCTTTATAATTGGCCGGGACTTCTTCCTTATGAATGTCTTCAGAGCTAAACTCCTCTCCATACTGGCTTTTACTCTTGAACTCATCAATCGAGACCAGTTGCGGAGGTATTACATCAGACTGTTGAGCTGTTGGCGGTGATTCCTAAGGAGAAAATTGTGGCCGAACATTCTCATCTCTCATTAGATAGCTTCCTTGATTTTGAGCCGATGTTTGAGAGGTCCATACTTTAGCTTCGGATGCTTCTTCTTTTTTATTATCGGCTAGCACCTTTTCTTTGTGAGGCATCTCGGGATAGCATTCTCCTCCATACTGACCCTCACCCTTGATTTCGTCAACTGGGATGTGATCTGTGACTTTTGATCCATTAGTCACCCATGAACTTGATAATTTTGAACCAGCCTCTTCATCTTGGTTGCTCTCTGTAACCAAACCAGTTGGACACTCATTTCCATCAGTCTCCGTTGAATCTGCAAATCCTTGTGATTTTGCTAAAACAGACTGATTGGTCATTAATTGAGGAATTATTGGTTGAATCGGCTGTGAAATAAATGCTTCCGGCTGATGTACTTCCTGCCGTGAAGCCGATTCTTGCGACCAATAATTTTCTGATTGTTGTGGCTGAGCTGATAGCTGAGAACTCTGCAGCCCCCCGAGCCAAGATTGCTGAGTTATCGATTGTGACCGCTGATCCACCAATTGTTCATCCATGGCCGGTGACTGATAAATTTTTGGCTCATGCAGTTGATAAGTCATTGGTTGATAGATCGATGTCTGTCGCTGATCCGCTATCGGCTGTAGAGCCGATAATTGAGGATGATGGTTCCCAAGCTGCTTGGATTGCTGCGCAACTGGAGAGGCAATTTGCGGAAACTGTGTCGTCGGCTTAAATCCCACAGCTTGATGCTGAAAATTCCCTTGCTGAATTTGAGCTAATGGTCGAGCACATGTAACAATCCACTGTGAACTGTGGGGAATAAATTGCAGTCCTTGGGCAACACCTTGAATGCCTGTTGATTCTTGAATTTGAGTAGTATCCGCAGGCGTATATCCAAGAGCGATGAACAAATCCTCCTGTGCCATTAACGCTCAATACCATTAAATCTCTCACTGTCGATGCTTCTCTTCAAGTTCAGAATCAAATCAACAACTTCACTCCTAATAGATTAGCCAACATCTCCAGTACGACAAACAAGACTTCGATAACTGACAGATGAATCTAGACGAAACAACAGCGATGCGCCCGGAAGTTAAAGCCTAGAGTATCTAACAGATGAAGACCATAATGAACTGGAAATCGGCTGACCAAGATGTTCACAGATGAAGACCATAATGAGTTGGAAATCGGCTGACCAAGATGTTCGAATCGAAAATAATATCCAGCAATATCGGCTGAATGCAACACGACCACTATCGACCCTTTGGAAAAACGAGTCAACAGGTGACGTAGATTCCCCATTGATTGTCCACTAGCCAATGTAGTCCAAAAGCCAGGAGCCGATACACAGAAATTGTTGAGTTGATAGCTATCCTTCATTTATAGCCTTGCCGATTTAATTAATTATTAGATGATGATGTCACCGAGCAAGGAAGCCACCAACGTGTTCTGTGCTTCACAATACTCGTATCATCGTGGATCGAGCAAATAAATACTTGAACTGAAACTCCATTAGAATAATATGCAGTCGGGCAGAAAATTCTCTTTGGCTTTTATGCATGTAGCCAATAGAATTAAATAAAGAGACTTGTACAGTCTATAATAAAGCTATAATATGATGGACTTGATCACCAAGTCCATCGTATCAGCTTTCAGCAATAGTGTCCTCAGACGATATAATAATAGGATTTTTTATCGTGTCTTACTGGACGTGCCAAAAGTGTGTTGACGCGAAAATAGGACGTCACCTCCGCGCGCGACACACGTGACTCCCCGGTCTGTAGCGAGGCATGCCAGTCAATCTGACCTGTTGATTGACAAGGAAATCTTGAAATATTAGATTAACGGGTTAGTCGGCTAAAGAGCCGATGTGCCTTGTGATAAAACGTAACAACCGGGAGTAGCCGATACGAGAACGGGTCGGGTCGGCTAGATCGGCCGATATAAGCTATCAGCCATGAAACCGATTGGAAACGTAGCATCGTTGGTTTCTTGTTCCACCATGACTAGAGACATAAACCGATGAGTATTATCCTGATGTCTACGCCAGTGTATCTAGGTGTAACCACAGCAATGCGCCCGGTAGTTACAACCTAGTAGAGCTGGCGGCAGGGTATCAGTTTAAGCCTCACAAGCCGACGGATCTACTCATAGTGCCGCTCAAAACCAACAACACTCGAGGGATAGCCAAAATTAATATGCAACAGGCTATTAAATAATCTATCATCTATTATATGAGATTTAAATTAAACAAAGCCCACTAAACAGCAAGGCGATAGATTAAATAAATATTAGCCGATGCAATCTTAATCAAGGCAAGATAACTGTGATTCTACCACATCTAGCAAGAGATCAATCGATGTAGTCTTACGAGGTATGATAGAACCGATAACTGGTGAGTACCGTAGATCGAGACGGAAGCGATGTGCCGTAAGTCGAAGATCTGCGATACTTGGTTCCAAAAATTCCTCTGGACTTACCCCTCCGTCGGAGATCAAGATGATACAGCCCCACGTCAGGTGCCGAGGTTCCGTCAATGATTCAAAATAAATACATTGCGGAAAGGTAAAGTAGTAAAAAGGTAAAAAGGGGTGGCGATGCGCTGAGTTGTATTGATTGAGATTGATAATTTACAATGAAAGCATACCCTTTATATTTATAGGGCTGCTGGACCAAAGATCTGGCGTGCGATTCACGCAAAAGAAAGCAAACTCTTGACTAACTAGGACTAAGACTCGTATTGGACTTCTCTAACACAAGATGACTAAATTAAAGGAAATACTAAGATACATGGACTCTATCTTTCCTTGTGTAGAATCCTTCTCAATTGTGCATGCATAATCTTGGACTCTTTTCTCAACCTCTCGTCCATGTGCATAGCTTGCATGTAGTTTCTTTATTATTTCTTCTTTGTTTTGGCTGAGACAGATAACGTATGCTGAGCTGGGCTGCTCCTCTATCCGTGAATATGATTTGGCCAAGCCAAGTTAGGAAATATTATTTATCCGTAACAGGCCGAATAAATTACGTAGCTGGCCACAACTTGATCATGGTCAATGCTTGCACGTACCAACCTTTCCTTGCCTTCTTTCTTTATTCCTTTATTTTTTCATTTACTTTTCTTCTCTGCTCCTGGTCCTTGCGGATTCCGTAGTGAGATCTTCCACCAAAAGCTTCGTTGATCGGCCATCTGCCAATTTGCACTGTTGGCCGATTTTACTACTGCCGATCTTTTCCTTGCCGACTCCTGGCCCATTACTCTTTTTGCTGATTGTCCTCCTTTCTTCATCAACAAACGTCTTTCTTGATTTTGACGCAAGCTGGCCATGCTTGATTAATCACTATACATTTATATTTATCGCTTTGGCATGAGCGTACTGATCCTTCGTCTCTTCTTGATTAATCAATCTGGTCATAATTCCTTCTGTAATTAACTTGTAGATCACTTTTCAATGCATGTAAGTGTATAGCACCACCTCCATATATATCCATTTAGCTCAATGCATCATTGCTTTGCAAGACCATCGGCTCCCATCGATCACGTGGCTCCTTTTATACTTCCTTCAAGTCCATATCCTTTTGACTCTGGATTTGGTCAAAATCCGGTGTCAACACCCGCTCGAATAGAGCCAAAACGGTGATCAACCGTCCCAAACTCTACCATATGGGTTGAGTCCTAGTAAGTGGATAGCACTCTCCTGTTTCTTCGAGCTTGACTCGTCTGTAGCTGGTGAACACATCACCCAGCCTTGGTCCTCGAAGCTGTGGAACCATCCCCGAGCCAATCCTGGGGCGACGTCTTCTCGGGGGGAACACATCACCTCCTCGCACGATCACACTGATCCTCCTACAGGCTGAATGCTATGCACTACTAGTCTCGCCCCGCACCCCCACCCATAACAGGACGGACGGTATGTATGAAAGTAGTCCAAAGAAGCAAGGTCAACTGACGATCAGTCCTTAAGGGCAGGGAGCGAGCACCTCAACAACTCCACCCAATCCGACACGCCGCTAGTGGTGAGAGGCCAGGTCACATCTCCCCTAGTTAGGCGTTCACAAGTAACATAAGTAACCATAAGGCTCACTCCCGCCAAAACACGTCAAGGAGTACACTCTCACCCAAAACACACACTAGAGCACACCTAGATCTCCCAAATCTCAGTCCAAACCCAGAATACCATCCATAATCCAAAGCATAAAAAGTATGGATAGTAAGTAGTGGGGCTAGCTAGGGGTCTGTAACTAGCCCCGAGGTAGGTGAAGCAAGGAATCAGGATAAATCAAATAGCAAGGCATGGCTAAACAAATGGCTATGCAAACCATCAAATCAATGCATACAAGAATTTAAAGCACTAGCATCTAATAGCAAACATGGGATCTACATGGTTGGGAGCGACATGACACCTGCGTAACGGTCGTCGTTCACGTAGTCCTTGTCGGTGTAGACGGGGTCCTCGGGATGCTCCGGGTCGAAGCTCGGGCCTGGATGCACGAGATTCGACGCGTGTAAAACAACGGTTCACATCTAAGCAATAACTCCAAATAGAAACCTCTTTTTAGAAAGCCCAAAAGATCACAAACTAGCTATAATCAGCAAGGTTTCAAAATTACAAAATTATAGAAATTGGTTTCATATTTTCTGAGCTTCCTATAAAAAGTAATGATTTTTCAAAGGTAAAAGCATTTATAAAACATTTATTAAAACCTTTATTAAAAACAAGAAAAGGATTTTATTAAAAACATGCTGGCGTCATAGCAGTCAGCGAGTTAGTGGGCCGTTATTGGGCCGAAAGTACCAGTGGGCCGAATGTGGCCCAATGGATCTGGCCCAATAGGCCAAGTGGACGAAGTCCACCAAACCTCCCTGAACTCTATACTACAACTCTGCTGGATTACGATAGGCTGAGTCGGTCATCGATGGGCCAAAGCCCTGGCTGGAGCCCATCTAGTGTTTACCTACACAGAAGTCTAAAACTGGTCCCTGAACTAATCTAGGGTTCTCTGGTGGTCCTCAAACTCGGCTGGGGTTCGTTGCTGCCCATGCCACCGCACGGCGCTCTAGAGCGCAATGTCCGACCGCGTCGGCACGCGTCCGGCGGCGACGGCGAGACGGTTTTGGTCCAGGCGGCGGCTCGGGATGGCGGCTAGGTCGGAGTTACATCCACAGCACACGCGTGGCACACGGAGGCACCCAGGCGCGGCGGTGGAGCACGGCACGAGCAGCTGCAGAGCGTGATGTCGCCCGGCACGGCACCGGCGTGCGCGGCGGCGCGAAACAAGGCGGCCAAAGGCCATGCCTTTTGCATCTGCGTTGGGGTGCGTGAGGCTTAGCTGCGGTTCACACGCGCGAGCACCTGCAAAAGAAACATATGGCGCGAAGGCCGATTCACAGAGACGCGAGGCGTGGCGAGCGGACCTCGGCGCACGACGGAACGGTGCAGGGCTGGCCAGAGGCCATGCCTTGGCTTTGGCGCTGAGGTGCGCTCGGCTTGGGCCACGCGCGCACATTCCAGCAGAAAGAGATGCACGGAGCAAAGGCCGGCCACAGATACACGGAGCGCGGCGAGCGGCGCTCGGCGCAGGGTGTGGCGATGACAATGTGCCGACGGCGGGCGCTGTTGGTGGCTAAAGGTCAAGGCTTCGGCCTTTGCACGCGAGGCGCTCAGCACAGCTGGGCGCACGGCCACGCAACAAGGCGGCTCGACGGCCGTTCATGGGGAAATGACGACGAGCGGCGCTCGGCGGCTCGATGGCTTGCACTTAGGCAAAAGGAACAAAGGGGGAAAGGCGAGAGAGAAAAGAGGGTGACGTCGCTCACGTCAGGGCGATGGTGTAGTCGTCGCCGACCTGACAAAGACGGAGGCTCGGCGTAGACGTACACGGCGGCGCAACGCTTCTTGCTCTGCTCCGGTTCCCGCCGATGCGAACGTCCTCCTCCTCAAGCGGCGACAGCTCCGGCTCCACTCGATCACGAACGGCCTCCAGCTTCGGCGCGTCGGCAGTGACGCGGTGTGTGGCTTCTCCTTCTCCCTCCTCCACTCTTCCTCTACTTCCCCTCCTTCTTCTTCCTTGCAGTGGCGGAACAGAGAAAAGGGGGAAACCCAACTGGGTTGGTGGAGAGGCGGCTAGGGTTCGGGCTCCTCTAAAGGGCTGGGTCAAGGCGGCGCAGGGGCAAACTTCTCTCGGGCGCACCCCATTGGCGGCTGCGGCTTGGGCGACGACGTGGCCAAGCTCCAGTGGCCGGCAGGTCACCTTTAGCGTCATGGCGTGAGGTAAAAGGGAATTTCGCCCTGCGAATCTTTCGGGAAGGGCGACCAGGCGCGCACCGGCTCGGCGTCCGTGCCAGCGAGGCGGGTGCGGCGAGCCCGTGCCATCACGTGGCGCGGGCGCGCGCGTATGGTGCGGCACGGGTGAGGAAAAGGTGAGGAGAAGGAAATGGAGAGGGGATGACAGAGGGGTCCCACCGGTCAACGAGACAGAGCGAAAGGGGGATGCGGCGCTGGTTATTGGGCCGCTACGGCTGGGCCGGCCTGCTGGGTTAGGTGGGCCGGTAGAAGATCGGGGTTGTTTGGGGGTTTTTGCTAAAGAGCTGAGAGACCTCTAGCGGACTTCGATGAAAGGGATCAGGCCCAAGTTAGATGTTAGGTTTTGAAATTATATTTGAAATTAGATTTGTTTAGAGTTTGAATTTGGATCCCACATCGTTACTGAAGTCATCAGCCCGTCTACATATCGCCTCCGGTGGGGCGACGGGCAAGGCGTACCCAACCCATGGAACGTGGAGCACCTACGACGATTATATCCGTAGAATAGTTTTTATTACAACTATGTATTCCTTGTCTTTGTATTTTCAGTTCAATAAATATTAGTCAAAGCAGTCATCTGCTGTGTCTCGAGCTCTACCTTCTCTTCTTTCATGTTATGTACCCTCCCCCTCGACATGCTCGGGGGCTTGGCCAAAGCCAATACAAGGGTCGAAAGACCTGGGGGTGAAGTTTCCTGTTCCTCCCCCTCGACATGCTCAGGGGCTTGGGACCAGCCAACGTAAGGGTCCCTCGACCTGAGGACGTTGCCCCTCATGACTGCTCACCTTATGTTGTTGCGAACCTGCTTGGTCGTAAGGTTGCAAAACCTGAGTCCCAGACTCCTTCCCGCGTGCCGATTGCACGTAAGTCTCCCTGCTGAGCTGTGACGATTGGTAAGCCAACCTCTCCATGAGTAGTGGTCAGCGGAGTATGATAAAGACACGTTGCTTCAGGGCAACTAAGTTCGTGCAAACATAAGCTAAGTACATCATGTAGGCCAAAAGAAGATTATCGCTGTTATTTACAAGACTGGAGGAAGGAGGGGGTACAGCTCTCAGACTACGACCACTCTTCACCGTCGTCACCCTCGTAGTCGATGGCGTCCATTATCACCATGGCGGCCTCTCGTACTTCATCCTCTACGGCCTTGAGGTCCTTCGTCGCGTCTGGGCCTTCTCCGACCTTGACCATGTCAACGTCGGGGTGATGAGACTTTACTCGCACCAGCGACTCCGTAGCCGCTGTTAAGCTCGTCGCCTTCAAGAGGTCGACCAACTTCTCGGGTGCAGCCAGAAGCCGATTAATAGCTGGCTTGGGCTCCTCCCCAGCGACCTGCGTCTCCACTATGTCCATCACAAAGTGGGCAGTGTTCTTCAGGTCGTTCAACTCCACCTCTTGCCCTGCAATAGTTACCTGGTCATTCTGCAACGCCTTCAAAGCTACCTCGAGACTGACCTCAAGGTCCTTTCGAGCTTGCTTCTCATAAGCTAGCTTCTGGGACACGGTGTACTCACTGTCTATGGTGCCTTTCATCAGTTGCTTCATTTCTTCAGCACCGGCCTCGGCCTACCGCAGGTTCACTTCCAGGCTTCAGACCTTCTCCTTAGCATTCTTCAGGTCGTTCTTGAGGTCATCCTCTCGCCGGTGAAAATCTGCGGTGTACAAGAAGTCCTGAGGACTAACCCTCAGCAGTACAAATCAATAATGGACAAAGCTATGAAGCAGTTGGTCTTACCAGTGCTCATAGTATTGAACAACGTATCGGCCTCCCGATTTTTGCGCTTTTCTTCAGTTAGCTCGTCTTCGAGCTTCTTCTTGTCAGCCGCTGCCGCCTCATAGACCTGCTTGGGCTCTTGTTCGAGCTCCTCCACCCGCAGCTGTATAGCCGTGGCATCCTTGCACTGGTCGGCCCTGCCCTTGGCGCAGTTGGCCAGTGACTGCTTCGCAAAAATAGTAGATCGTCAGCCACATTCACAAGATAAGTGGCTTATTTAAAAAGCAGTTGCTTACCGTAAGGGCTTGATTGAGCGTCAAGATTGATCGGCGGACCTCCTTCATATCCTCATCATCCTCGAAGATATCTCCCTCCCAGGGAGTGCCGCTCCAGTCGATGTCCTCCCGCCTCAAACTTGGCCCCGTCGACGTCGAACCCGGTGCCTGCATACCGGTTGTTTCTGGGTTCTCCTGTGGTGGCTCGATCTGAGCCGGGTCCACAGTTGGGCCCTGAGCCGATGTGATGGGTACCGCGTTGATGGGGTCCGCCTCAATAACAGGCGGAGGAGCCGACGTCCCCACATCGCCGACCGAGCCTTGAGTCTCGACCTCAAGCTCGGACGACCTCGTCCGTGAGGGTGAATCTTGAGCACCCAAGGCGCTCTGTGGTTGGGCGTCTGACCTCAGTACTGAGACCTTACCTCACGGTAACCGACACAACATTCTTCGTCAACATAATAGAAGAGCTAACAATAGCTAGCAATGAACCAACTTCAGTACTGAGACCTTACCTCACGGTAACCGACACAGGCAGCTTCGGCCCCAGGGGCCGAACTCGTATCTTTACAGGCATTTTGGCTTGTGCACCAGCGGCAGCTCGCTGTGCCTCCCTCATACGGCAGAGGTCCTCTTCCGTCACTTGTTGCTCCAGCTCCCGTTGCCTCTTGGCCGCAGGACTCAGCGACCTCCTCGCTGAACGATCGTCAACGACCGGCGGATCATTGGTAACTTCGTCTTCCTCCTCCTCGACCTCCTTGGTCGCCGGGGTGGGGATCGTCGGTGTGGGGATCATCGGAGGAGGGCTCGTCTTCCTCTTCCTCTTCTTCTTGTCAGCCTCGAGCTTGGCAGGCTTGGCTGCCTCAGCCTTGGCAGCGGCTCTTGAAGTCGACTGCTTCGCCGTCGTCGCCCTTGTCTTGCGCCCGGGCTTTGTGGCGCTGCATGCCTAGGACGGCTCGCTGCATCGCCACTGACCTCTTGGTCGCTATCTTCATCAGCTCCAACCCATGAATCTGATTGATAATTCTCCAGCAGCACAGCTGCTGGAGGCTGGTAGTCCTCCGACCTTAGCTTCCGACGTGGTTCCTCACCCTTCGGTAAGGGTGCAGGACACCAGAACTGCATCTCCCGAGCCTGCAACAAACAAGTGACAAGGAATAAGATTGAAGCAACCAACTAACTAAGCCAAAACGACCTGGTAGTCTCAGGACTTACAGGGTCAGCTGGTCGGGTCAGGGAGTGTACCTTTGGGCACTTCCTGCCCCGGATACGCCCGGTGTAGATCTGCGTAAGCCTGGCCACCATCTCCTCCTGGGAGACCTTGCGATTGACCTCGCAAGTGGGGTCTGACTACCCCCAATACTCGTACGCTGGATGCACCCGGTCCTTGATCGGCTGGATCAGGCGGCGACAGAATGACATTGCCACCGAGCCCCCCCCCGGTTAGGCCTTTCTTCTTAAGGTCGCTCACTAGGGTCAGCAACTCCTTGACGTCGTCCATCTCACGGGAGGTGAGCGGCTAGTCCCACTCAGGTATCTTCTCAGGCTTGTGCCCGGTTCACTTCGGGAGCACCGGCTGCTGGTCGGCGATGTAGAACCACTCCGACCTCCACCCAGTGGTGTTGTCCGGCAGGTCCATATCTATCCATTCTGCCTTGAGACCTGATCTCAGGCAGAACATAACTGCTCCTACTACACCGGTGCGCTTGCCAGTGAACTTGACGTTGAAGAGATATCGCCAGAGGAAAAGGTGGGGCGGTATCCCCAGATACGCCTCACAAAAGTAGATGAACGACGACACCACAATAATGGAGTTGGGGACGAGGTGTACCAGCTCCAGCTTGTAGTAGTAGAGAAGCCCCCTGAAGAAGTTGCCGGCGGGAATGTTGAACCCGCCCTTGAAGAAGGAGGCGAAGACGACCTGCTCCTTGTCGTCCTCCGTCGGGAATGCCTCACCGGTGGGCGCCTTCCATTCAACCTCCGCCTTGGACCTCAGGAGCCCGCGATCCACCAGCGCCTGAATCTTCTCCTCGGTCATCACTGAGGGCTCCCAAACCATCTGCGGGTCTGAGATTTGAGAAGCCGCGGCCGTCATTTCTTTAGGACGAGAAGGTTTGGATCTAAAGTTGACTAGGGTTTTTACACGCATGCAGAGCGACGCGACGCGTGGATGACGGAACCGATGCGCGGTCTGCTACAGACGGCGACAGTGAGCTAGGGATTCAAGGGGCAGTGGATGGATGCGGGAGTACGGCGGCGAGAGTAAGAGGATTCCGGCGGAAGCGGCGAGAGGAGGAAGAAGACCGAAAGAGATGGTCAACACCGGTCCCCGCCGCTCTATTTATAAGGGCCCCACCACGGATGGCGGAAGCGGCGAGAGGAGGAAGAAGACCGAAAGAGATGGTCAACACCGGTCCCCGCCGCTCTATTTATAAGGACCCCACCACGGATGCCCGTTGCGGATCTGTCGCCGCAACAGCTATGTGCCACTAATTTCGCGAGACGATCTCGCCGGATTTCAAGCCAATGGCTATAAGCCCAACGGATAGATTGGCGACCTACACCCCGAGTTTAGGTCGTGAACATCCCAAAACTATCAGGTCATTCGATCTCCATAAGGTCGATAAGCCCCCAAATTACGTCACTTCAGGTCATTGATGAATAATTTCTTCAAACCGACCATTACATGACAGAAGAGAGCGAACATTACATGGGAATTTCGAAGGTACAAAAGTTGCCTGCGACCTCATTGGATCCAGAACCTGTTACAAGATACAAACATATTCAAAGACCTGGTCTACCTTGAGCAATCCTTGAGGTGTACTCTGCTATAGCAGAGCACGTCGCAAGAATTCTCCTAGCTCCAGGACCTCGATGGTGGCCTTGCGGTGAACAACTGCACGGCGCTGCACATAGCAGGTCACACTTTGTGCCTGACTATGGAATGCAGATACGAGCTTGCTCTTCGGCACGGACCGCAAGCCCTCGACGAGCATCTCATGCTTACCAAGAACCTGCAGCATCACCTCGGGCCTCTACAACATCACCTCCAAACTCTCCTTGATTTCTCGCTAAGGCACAGTACAAAGAGTGGGTGTGCTACCTATATTTCGCAAGAGTTTTTCTAGCTCCAAGACTCTACAAACTTTGCATCCTACAATCTGGTGGACGGACACATGCCCATGGCATGGCCTCAATACTACCCTGCGGCTTCATAGCTCAGCAATGCTCGGTGCTTGCCTCCTTCAGCTCCATGGTGCTATTTATAGTCGGAACCAGGCCTTGTGTGGCTGGTGTAGTGGTGACACTGTTACCATGTGATCGAGAGGACCTGTAGACATGTGCATGATTAAAGGCGATGTCTTTTCCCTACCTCGCGATGCTTTTGTCGCTAGTACATCAATGATGCCTGAGGCCGCTGCGGCGTCACATGGCTACAGTATACCTCTTGATCAGTGGGCAGTTTGTCGTTTTCTGGGTGGCAAGAGAATCTCCGATCACTGTTGACCTGTGACCCTGCAGTCTATGGAAAAAGACAAGCCTGACTCTGCGTCAGAGGGCCCGACACCTTACTATATCTACGGATGACGACGACGATTAAACGCACCCTTTACGGCTCTGTGTCTTCATTGCACCCGCTAGGCTCTGCGTCCTGGTGCACCCGCTATGGCTCTACACGTAAACGGACCTATTCCAATCAGCCTATATTTCTGTTTCCTAAGCAGAATAGTCGTAGGTTCGATTGAAGACCTTTCGGGGTAGGCGTGCCTCGCTGCTCTGCCAGATCCATCTGGGCGCCTGGAATCCAGATTCTTCACGTCTACGATTTCATCGGGCCCCTGTGGTCGGTGTGCTTATTGCTAAGGTCGACAATACTTTAGCGCCATGGCTCTACTGGTTGGCTGGCAGCTATGCTGGTCGTCTGGGCACCAAAATGGCCTTCCTGAGGTCGGCGTGCCTTAAATACCTAGGTCTTGCAATACCTCGGTATGTCTACGGCTCTGCCAACCTAGTTTGGCGCCCTGGATGCGTGACCTTCTTGAGGTCGGTGTGTTCTTGTAGCTCTGCCAGCCTGATCTGGACACCAAGAATTTTACGACAGGAATGAAGGCCTCCCTGAGGGGTGTGCGCCTACCGGCCCTGCCAAGTATCTCCGGGTGCTTGGGCGCTTTTTGATTTGAGACCTTCCTGAGGTCGGCATGCCTCGAGTGGCTCTGCCAGAATCTTTGCAACTATGCAAGATATCTGGATGTCTCTACACTCTAGTCGTTCAAGATCAACATTTTTATCCAGCTTCATCATTAACCGTTTCAAGACCTCTTCATGCGACACGCCTTTCAAAAAATCCTGCTGGGTATCCTCAGATACTGGACATCGTTGATTTGAGGCCTCTTTGAGGTCGGCAAGCCTACAAAGGACTCCTCGAGGTCGGCTCTGCCAGACTCCTTGCAGCCATGCTCAGAGATCTGGGTGTCTCTACACTTTGTTCGATCAAGACCATGACTCAGTTTTTCTTCTCTTCTTTGAGCATCAAACCAGCCATGCTGCCTGTTTCAATGCTCGGGGACTACTCTACGAGAGCGTCTTCGACGCCCTCTTGTTTTCTTCGTCGTACCGACCTGTTGGGAAACCTGTTTCTCATCAAGTCGTTACTCGACCTAATTTTTCTTCTCTTTCTTTTTTGGATCATCATACCGGCCATCCTGCCCGCCACGATGCTCGGATACTACTCTATGAGTGCATCCTTGATGCCCTCTGAAATTTTTTCATCGTCGGTTTGATCTATTGGAAGCCTGCTTCCTATAGGTCGTCACTCAACCACTCTTCGTTTGGCTAGACTACAAAACAGGTCGGCTAATAAGCTGATTTGTTCTTTTCTTTTTGGACCGACGTGCATGCTATTCGACCTATCGATAGCTCTACGATTTCATCATGACCTTTCTAAGGTCGCTGCGCCTACACATCGCTCGGGGGCTTGTGAGACATGGGTACCCCTGGGTCCCCACCGACCAGGCTCACGGCCGTCCCCGACAAGTGGGTCCGGCCTACCAGAAGACCCGCCAACCTGATAGTGGGCCCAACCGACCTGGTTGGTGGCCCACACAACCTCCTGAAGACCTTCCAGAAGATTCCCCAGACGACCTTATCCAGAACAACTTCAAGACTTGGCGTGCAAGACAAGATAACGGTGGATTCTGACCAAGCAGATCGACGGATATGACAAGCGTTGTAATCAACTAGACTTAGGTCTCCTGGTCGTAACCGAATAGGAGTTTGGGAACCGACCTTGTCCGCTGGCCAATATAAGGCGGGCAGGGCGACCCCTTGTACAATCACTCAATCCTCAAGCAATCTACACCAACAACTGGACGTAGGGTTTTACTCTCCGGAGGCCTGAACCAGTATAAACTCGCCGTGTTCTCTGTGTTCCGTGTGCTCGTGCGCAACCTTCGAGTTCTTAGCCCTAGATTCCACCCCACCGAACAAATAAACCACCAGGGTTAACCCCCCTGTGGGCTGTCTAGATCTAAACCTCTGACAATCGGCAGGATTGGAAAAGACCTCTCGCAAAATTTCTTCGTCAACTTGTTCCAATTCCCTTCAACTTCAAAGGACGCAAACGAGTACCATGTCTTTGCTTCGCCGGCAAGTGAGTATGGAAAGAGATTCCACTTGAACCATTCACCGGGAACTCCTTCTTGACGCACCATGTTGCATAGCGTCGTGAAATGCTTTATGTGTCTATACGGGTTCTCCGTCTCCATCCCTCTAAATGGGGTTGCCGCCGCGATCTCGATGATCCTAGCTTTGATTTCATACTTGGTCGCTTCAAGCTTCGAATCTGACTCTTGTACTTTGACGTCTTCACATCGAGGGCTAGCATAATCCCATAATGATTTCTCCGGTTCTTCCAAAGGGTGGTTGGAGAATGTCATCTAGACAACAAAATAGAAAAACAAAAACAAGACAAAGTGGTTTTCTATGTAATAGGGGTTAGATGTTAGCAATAGACAAAAATAAATGCAAAACCAAACAATGTAAACTGGTTTGCTCCCCGGCAACGGCGCCAGAAAAAGGGGCTTGTTAACGGATAAAACTCGTATCCACCTACGATCTGCAAGCGTATGGACCTACACCTTTTTCACCACCGGGATTCCATAGGTTCTTGTCAATCCGCAGAGCAAGGGGATTACAAGCATTTGATCTAGCACTACCTAGTTAACTAACCGAAACCTAACTAAAGATTAATCTAAAGAACTACTACGCTACACCAGAGAGGGCTATGAGACTCACAAGATAAATAAAAGACACTTGCCCATAGGGTCTACAATACTTGAACATGCAACTGCTTAGAGATACAAAACCGATCTAATCTACCAGGGGTTGTGACCATAGTTTCGCCCTTTCCCTCCCCCTGTACTGTCACTACACGGAGGTATTCGTGACTAGACCTATGATGATCGCGGCGTATTGAAGGGTTCTAAGGGACAAGTGAGATCTATACTCCTGAAAAGGCACGGTAGCTAACCTTAAACATAAAAGCATCTTCAACACTAGATGATAGATTGAAACCATAAAAGTAGCGATTACATCTCAAGATCGTTTACAACCCATGGACAAATGAGAAGATTACCCCATCAAGGCGCTAGACATGGCGCCGTTGATCATGGTGACGCTTCCGACGGTGTCTTCCTTCTCCTCCGGGGGTGTCGTGGCAGGGCCTCGACGTCCTCCTCCACTTGTGGTTGCTTCCTTGGACTCGAGCGATCCTTCTTGTGAATGATCTCTCTCCTCTCCTTCCTCTCTAGCTTGTGGACGGCCTCTCGGGCGAATGGCTCTCTCTCTGCGAATGGCGGCGCCCAAACGTACTTAGGGTTGCACCATCTTCACGCTCAAGAAATGGGGGCCGAACCGCCTCGGGAATGGGCCAGGCTGGCCGGCCTGGGCCGACCGGCCCAGGTCCATCCCTGCCCGGTTCGGTCACCCCTTCGCTCCCGTGGGTCCTCTTGACATTTTGCACTTTGCCCCCTTCAATTGCATCATTTTGACGATGTCATCCTCGCGTCCAAGATAGAGGGTCTTCTCGCATGAAGTCCGGTCTTTTACGCTTCAATCCTCGGGGATGTTCCTTTGTAACACTTCGGTCCTAGCCACCTTTAGGAGTGATTTCATCATGCTCTCGAACATGAACGAGACTCCTCATTTGCTCCTTTGAACTTGTTGTGACTCCGTCCCTTTAGTTCATGTTTTCCTGCAAAAACACAACACTTCCAAATGCACATACAAAGATGAACTTGTTATATCATTAGTGTGCCTAGTGGCTAGTTAGTTCCATAATCAAGCTCAAACCAAAGTGTAATGAACATGTTTGGTGTACCAAAATACACCGTCAACACACACATAGTAACCAATTCAGAGAAAAAGGAAAAAGAAAAGAAACGAACCAAAAACTCAAACAAGTGATCAAAAGACAAACAAAAGCCAAAACATGATCACTTGAGAGAGAAAAATCTCGGTCCCCTAAGGCAAGGGCAACGGCTCGACACAACCGAGATAAAATGCTTCAAAATTGTCGACTCCTCAAGGTGAGGCAAAAGGGCTCGACACCATCGGCAAAAGAGCACAACTAAAATCAGGCGACAAAGAGCTCCCAAAGCACATGAATGCAAGCTCCCCCTGAACAAATGCATTTCTCCCAATTTTTCTCCCCCTGGATGCATGAATTGGGTACTTTCCTCCCCCTTGTTGGTAATGCATGAATCAAGTCTACAAATGCAAGCATGTGCTTCTCAAATAGACAAAGAGAACTACAACATGCTAAAATTGAGACATAGACAAGCAAGATAGCCACATATTCAGTACAAACATCGCCAACAAGGTAGATAGGGGCATATAAGCATGTGACATAGCCATAACTAAAATTAAGCATTTTTCAACAAAAATTTCCCTCTCATGAGCATAGGACCTAAACATGGCCAAAAAGAGCACAAACAATATATAGCACACAAACTTCATGCAAGGTTACAAGTTCTCATCACAAGATCATCACAAACACCTACAAGCTATCTCATGTCATGTCAAAGCCACCGAGCCATGTGTCCAGTTCTAAATATGAGACTTCTCAATGGTGAACATCATGCAACGGTTTAGCACCCAAGATAAGGAATTTAAAGCACATTTGACATGGAAGCATATTTTTCAAGCATAGACATTTCATATACCAAATTCATGATTTAAAATTAAGCATGGTACATGAAGTGCCTTTGTGGCAAAAAGAAGCATAGGCTTCTCCACAAGGTAACATGTAGGCTAAACATTCATGATGACAAATGGGTCTTTGACCCCATATGAAAAGAGCATGATTCCCAGGCACAAATTAAGCAAGATATAGCCACATGAGCACAATTTGAGCATGAGAGGCATTCAACTTACAAGAGAGGATCATATATAGCATTTTCACAAAAGTAAGCCATCCATATGCATATACATCCCAAAGCTACCAAGAGCATAGCTATACATCACAAGAGCTTCACTAGCAAAGTCATAAGCTCACATCCAGCATATCACAGTGATCAACGTATATAGGAGAAGCACATCTCTAAAGCATATGATACAAATGCAGTCTATGACAAAGATGCAAAACATGATATGATACAGAAAATGAAAATGCAACATGCATATGTACATCAGACTCCCAACCGAAGCTCAAAATGGAAAAACCACACCAAGCTCCCCCCCGCAAACGAGCAAATGTAGCTTGGTCCAAAGGCTTTGTCAGGATATCAGCGAGCTGTTTCTCGGTTGGCACATGAATGAGGTCTATGTTTCCCTTCTCAACATTGTCTCTCAAGAAGTGGTACCTCACCTCTATATGTTTGGTTCTGGAGTGTAGCACGAGAATTTTGGCAACACTAATGGCACTCGTGCTATCACACATGAGAGGAACATGGGTACACTCCTCACAAAAGTCACTCAGCGTGTATGTCATAACCGTTGAATCCAGCCGTTCATGTAGCGTCTTCATGTCCGTGGTCAGTCCCCCAATCTGCGTCCGCATGTCCTGCAGCTGGTCATCCTTCTTGTCGTCGCCGTCTGCCATGGTTAGCGCAAACACAAAAACAAAATCGATGACAACAATAGGGTGTAAAGCTCACAAAGGTGCTCAAACTAGTGCTGTTATCAAATCCTTATCCGTTCTTACCAAACACACAGGGGTGAACTGCAACCAACCGGTGGAACCTGCGAAAGATTGGAGGAGCGATTGCCTAGGGGAACTAAACCTGCTCGTCGGAGAACTTTGTGGAGTTCTGGGAAGACTGCACTCAATTGAAGGATTAGCACAATCAAACAATAATGCAGAGCTGAATAAGGGTGGTAAACACATCACAAATGTTGCTGGAAACGAGTGCAAAAAATGGCGGAGAACAAAGACCAAAACGTCGAAAAGGGGAGGGGTGTTCGGTGGGAGAAAAAAAAGGCTTGCCCTGGTAGAACCGTGAGGGGCTCGGTGTGTGAGGGTCACGGTGCCAGGGGGAAAACACCTGAGGTGCCCAGATAGGTCGCGACCCAGGGAGGAGTCCGCGCGTGACAGGCTCGGTTCTGTTTCCTTGTCCCTTTCCTTTTCTTTTTTTATTGCTTTTTTTCTTTTTGACTTTCCTTTTTTTATAACTTTCTTTCTTTTTTTACTTGCCAAACACACAAGCATGGAGGACTTTGATGGGGGACTGTGACTCGCGACCAGGAGTCACGGTGTCTTTCCTTTTTTTTATTACTTTCCCAAGGACACACGGAGGAAAGGAGGGCACGTCCCACGGTGGCAGCACAGCGTGAGGGGCACACAGCCAGGGAGCCTTAGCCACTAGGGGTTGTAGAGGGTTTGCCGAGGGGGGTTGCGGCGTGCTGGCAGGGCAGCGGAAAATGAAAAAAAACGACGGCTAGGGTTTAGAAGAAAGAAGAAAACAAGAGAACAAAGCTAGAACACGAGTTACCAGCAACAGTTGAACGAACAAGCATACAAACTCAACAAAGCAAATTATTGAATGAAGGTGCAAGGCTAAAACGAGTTGCTGGGACAAGGATATAACCTAGCACAATTTTTGTTTGGTTTTTTGGACTGTAGGAATTAAAAAAAACACTCGATAAACTCACCGATCAACCTGGAAAGCTGATACCACTTGATAGAGGCGGAGTACCCGATCTTTCGGTGAGTGGAGATAAATCCGATTTCGACGGGAGATGACCCTCACGATCCGACTACGACGAGCAAGTCCGAAGTGCCAATGCAATCGCTAAACCAACTCCCTATGGTTACCGACCTTGTTGGAGCAAGATCGGCCTGATCACGAAGATCAATTCCTGTGCGCAATCGACGAACGAACAAGAATTCGAGGCGAGCAATCTTAATATCACTCGAAGGTGGAGTTCTGGATCACAGAGATCAACATGTATTTGTGCGTGGTCTGGTGTAGCTAAAGCTAGATGTAAAACAAAACTCAAGTCCAAAAATAAAAGAGGGGTCTATCTAAATAGAGGGGACGCAGCCCCTGGCGGTTGGAGGGGGCGTGAACAGTGCCGCGCTACAGTACCACGAGTGCTATTCACGTCAGACTGTGAACAGTATCGCGCTACAGCAGCTTCCACTTGATCTTGCTGGAACGTAGTCGGTGTAGGGGATGGGTCATCCTGCACCGTAGTCGTCGCAGTGGAAGTAGAGGGTACATGCGTGGCTGGAGCTTCACCATCATCACCATCATCCTCTCCAGCATCATCCTCCGCGTCCTCAAAGATCTTCTTGCCAATCTCGTCGTCACCTGCACACTCCAAACAGACAAACTGCATGGCTGGGTCTCGTCGAAGGTAACCTCGCAAGTTTCCATGACTAGGTTAGTATTAAGGTTGAGCACACGGAATGCTCGAGAATGACTCGCATAACCCAAAAAGATGCCATCCAAGGACCTCGACTCAAACTTATCAAGCCTACCCTTCTTGAGAATAAAGCACCGACAACCAAAAGCCCTGAAATGGCTCACACTAGGTGCTCGCCCATGCATGAGCTCATAGCACGTCTTGTTCAAGAAGGCCCGAAGAAAAATCCGATTCCCAACATGGCACACGGTATTCACCGCCTCAGCCCAATATCTCCTCGGAGTCCTATGCTCTTCGAGCATCGTCCGAGCCATCTCACAAAGGGAACGATTTTTCCTCTCAACCACACAATTCTAACAAGCAACATAGGGAGAGGAAAATTGATGTTCGAGACCCAAATCACGACAAAAGGTTTCGAATCGAGAGTTTTTAAATTCAGTGCCATTGTCGCTACGAATAGCTCGAACAACATCTCCATTCCTCTCATTCTTCAACCTCAAGATTAGATCCTGGACAAAACCAAATGTCTCCCCCTTGTCTGCCAAAAAGAAGACCCAAGCATAGCGAGAATAGTCGTCCACTATCACAAGGACGTACCATTTCCCACCCGCTGAGCACACATGAGCTGGACAAACCAAGTCCATATGGAATAGCTCGCATGGCCTCTCTGTCACAACGGATGTCAGAGGTGGGTGAGAGGTGGCGACCATCTTACCATGCCTACACGGAGCACACAACAAGTCCTTTTGGTATTTCAACTTAGGCAATCCTCGGACCAAACCAAGCCCACTCAAGCATGACAATAAGTCAAAACTCAAGTGACAAAGCCTCCTATGCCATTTCCAAAGCTCCGCCGAAACACCAGTAACCAAACAACGAGAAGAGTCGACACACTGAGAAAAATTGGCTTTGAAAATCTGACCCTAGGGGATGATCGTGCACACAAGATCACCTCAAGAATCCAAAACACGAGAAGCGCCCGTCTTGAAACGAACCTCAAAACCCTCATCAAGAAGCTGGGAAACCAAAAGAAGATTGAACCCCAAAGGCTTGACGAGAGCAACACGCCCAAGAGTCACAGACTCGCTCACCTTCACCGTGCCCACTGAAAGCACTCTACCTTTCCCATTATCCCCAAAAGTGATGTACTCTTTGGCCATCTCCGGGGTGAGGTTGGAGAACCACCTTTGATCTCCGGTCATGTGTCGAGAGCAACTGGAGTCGATCAGCCAAAAGCCCTCCAACCCTCGCACCTGAAAATAAAAAACGAGAGCGAGAGTGAGCAAACGACTCAGCACTGGGGTTAGTACAAAATGAATCAAACCAGTGTCGTGCCATTTGCTCAAAAGTGGGGTTAGCAAAATTCATCCTATCACTCCTAGGTGGAACACCCACACGTCTCCTTGGGGGACTACGCGTACCACGAGGTGGAGACCGTGGCCCGTAGCTCCTCTGAGACCTAAAGCTGCGATCGTTCCCCCCATACTCGTATTGGCCACGAGTGAAGGAACGTCCAGCAAACTCACCACGCCTAAACCCAACACGCCTACCACCATCTCTCTGTGGTGGCACACCTCGAGGCACAAACTCACGCCTCTCTTGAGGGTAAATTGTACGCACCACACCCTCACCCCTATGCACCATACGAGGCTCAAGCACACCACGAGAAGGGCGGTACCTGTCCTTGCTTGCCATCTCCCTAGCAAACCTCTTCTCACGCTTCCTCCTGAAGCAAAACTCAGCAAAATGCCCATCCCTCCCACAATGCTCACAATGGAAGGGGATTGGTTTTGGCTTTGGCTTTGGGCTCTCTTTGGGTTGTGGCTTCTCATCACTCGGTTTCTCTCCCTTCTTCCCAAAGAACTCGTTCCCCAAGTCACTCTTGAACTTGATGGGTTTCTGGAAGTTGTTGGTTTGTGGAGGAAACATGGGAGGATCTGGGGTTGTGTCTAGTCGATTCCTAAGTGGGTTTGGCTTAGGAGCATAGGCATTTTTGTGGAAGGTTTTTGGTGGAGCTGGGATATCACCAATCTTCTCGTCCTTCTCACCACTGCACTGCCCAATCTTATCCGACCCAAGCGCTTGCCCATCATAGCGCTTGTATGCCTCAATCATCATCCTAAGCTAAGGCTCATGACCCGACAACCAACCCATTATCTTTCTCGACTCATCATTCTCATCCTGCAAACGATCAACATAGTGTGCAAGCTCCAAATTCTTCACAACATTTATTTCACAAGTAGAGCATGAAGTAGGAATAGGAGCTTTCAGCTTAGCCTCTAGTAATCTGGCATAAGCAAGCGATACATCAAGCTTCTCATGCAAAATAGGACAAAAAGTACAAGCACCAAGCAAGGAGGGTCTAGATTTCATCTCATCTAGCTCAACCCTAAGCACATCTAGTACCTCAACCTTGGAGGCATATTTTTCCTTAAGCATAGTCAAATCACCAAGAAAAGTGGAACAATCAGTGCATTCAAGTTCATCGGTCACAATAGGAGCAGACTTCAGAGAATCTATTTGAGCCCTAGCATCAACAAGTAGAGACTCTAGCTCAACCACCTTGTCCTTAGCCTCTCCAAGCAAAGACCTATACCCCGTCTTCTCGTTGTTGGTCTTTCTAAGCACATCATCACAGTTGTCAAGAAATTCATTCAACTTAGCATTCTCCGCTACCAAGAAGGCACGATCATTGTTTACCTCATCCTCGGAGTCGGAGTCTGAGTCCGAGTCATCCTTGTTGCTCTTCTTGCTCCCGGAGCTGTGTGCCATGCCGCAAAAGCCTTGGGCGGCGAAGCACAGGCCGTTGATGTTCTTGCTTGACCGCTTGCCCTTGTGCCGGTTCTCTTCTTCATCACTTGAGCTCGATGAAGAGTAGCAGGAACTTGAGTCGATGTCGCTCGCTCCGGCAACCATCACACGCTCCTTCTTATGACCGCCACTCTTCCTTGGCCTCCGCTCGGACTTGTTCTTGCCCTTGTAGTCGTCCCTCGAGTAGTGCTTGTGGTCGGTCGTCGGACGGTGCTTGTGCTCGGGCTTGATCTCCACGGCCTCCGGGCACTTAGCGATAAAGTGCCCGTGCTTCTCGCACCGGTACCACATGCCTGAGCTCCTCCGAGCATTCTTCCGGTTTGTGTACATGCGCTCGAACCGCCTGCTCAGCAATGCGAGATCCTCCTCGCTCAGCACATCGAACTCCTCATCTGGTATGGACACAAGACAAGACAAAGAGAACTGTCTCAAAGATAGATTAGTGTTAGTCCTTGGTCTAGAAATGAGAGCCAGACTATGAGGGTTAGTCGGGTTCTCGATCCTTGCTCGCACCCCACAGTCCACCTCGGACGACTTGAGCTTGGAAAACAGCTCGTGCACCGTGAGGGTCTCATACTTCTCTGTTTCCAGAATAGCCTCGACCTTCTCACTCCACACGGTATGATCCAGAGAGTGCAGGAGCTTCACAGCCCTGTCATGATCATCATACGGGTGTGCGGCCACATTAGCTCTCGTGTTGTTCACAATCACAGTGAACCGCTAGAACATGGTGTCTATGGACTCACCAGGGAGATGAGTGAAGTTCTCGTACTCTTTTCGGTAGGTCGCAAATAACCGAGCCTGAACCTGAGCATTCCCAGCATGAGCATTCTTCAGCTGCTCCCAAATCCTATAAGCCAAGTCCTCTGTCTGAACCCGATCGAATTCGGATTGACACAGAGCATGAAACAAGTAGTCGACCGCCTTGTTGTTGGCGTCGTGCATATCCCTTGATCCTGGAGCAAGGAAGTTAATCGGATGAACATCTGTTGTGTTCACCGTAACGCCCCAAAGGATCTGACCCTTGCCGCGGAGGAAAGCAGCCATCTGCCTCTGCCACATCTGGTAGTTCTTACCATCAAAGTGTGGAGGACCCGAACCCCATTCCTGGTATGCCATCTTTGGATCTTTGACTGGTTAGAATCACGACAATCCGCAACCGGTTCTGATACCAATTGAAGGACCGATTAGGCGACCAGAGAGGGGGGGAGTGAATGGGAGCCGATAAAAATTATTCTCCGAAGAGTCGAACTTGACTATGCCCCAAATTCACAACCAAGGATTCCCACACGAGCTTGCCAAGGTCGCGTGGTCACAATGGACCTACCAACACTAGGAACAAGTCCCAAATCAATCCCAAATGGAAGCACAACTCAAGAGGCAAAGAACTTAGCCAAACTGTAGAGCTCTTGGCGGATAGTCTGCAAGGTTGGGGCGGACGGTCTGCAAGGGCTCGGCGGACTGTCCGAGGGTAGGCGCGGACGGTCCGTATTAATGGACAGAACCTCCAGTACCTCCCTGGAAAATACGGATTGTCCGTACTCGACCCGCGGACGGTCCGACCGACGTGGATAGTCTGAGACCTACCCGCAGACGGTCTGCAAACTTCGTGCAACAAAACCCTCGACTATCAGCAGATCAAAACGTCTCGTGCTCATGAACTGAAGAACACACGACGAATCCTAGGTCGCGCGGACTGTCCACACGGCACTCGCGGACGGTCCGCCGCCTTCGCAGACAGTGAACAGAAGCAAGAAAATGAAGGTCAACCCTCCCTTGCCTTCCATGGATCTCCCAAACGGCTGCACGGATTGAGACAAGATTTGGGGGAGATATGAAGCGTCCCTAGGGGATTCTATGCCCAAAAACTTGAGGCCTCAAACCAACTAATTCGCCGGGAATCGATCACGAACCGAGCTCAAGAACAAAGCTAGGGAACCACCCGAAATCCTTGAATCGGAGGCCAAATCCGGAGTTTGAGGGGTCAAGATCAAGCTCAAAGATGCACAAGACATCTATCCATCATCCCCACAAAGAAATTCGAACACAAACGCCTCAGAATTGAAGGAACAAGCCTCACACGAAAATCCAACAAAAATAGCCTGAAAAAGACACGAAAATCACTCGAGCCACAAGAAGGAAATCGACGCAACCATGAATGCTTCCATACACTCGGAGGTCAGATTCTCTACAAACCGGTGAAGAAAATCTAAGCCTAAAGAGCAGGGAAATGAGAAGCAGTCCAGATGGATGAGTTGCCCTGAAACCCTAGAGCTATATATATGAATTCTCTCCGGGTTGGGCAAATGACCAAGCTACCCCTAGAACTTAAATTGAGATACACACCCCTCAGGGGCAATATGGTCAAGTAGCACTCCTCTTCATCGGGCGGCCACGCCTTCGCCGTAGTCCGCGTCCTCCCGATGCAAGCCTTGCGATCCCGCCGCGTGTCCCCCGGCATCGAAGCTTCTCGGCGTGCCAGGACCCCGTCTCCGCCCGCCGAGTCTCCGGTCTTGGTGTTGTGGCTCAACCAAGTAACCTGACAGTTTTGTGGGGAACCACAGCAAACCCCGCATGCAGACTCTGGTCGTGAGCCGCTACCCTGCACCGACTCCAGTCGACGACTTCGTCTTGCTTTTCTTGCCACCATGCGGCCCGCACTTGATCCCGTTCGGCCACCGGGTCCATCGAGTCGAGCCTACTTGTCTCTCCACTCCTCGGAGGCCCCGCAAGGCTAAGACCTTTCGTGCCCGCTCTTCACCTGCACAAACGCAACTCAAGCCACAACCTACACCTGCAATACTCGGCCAAGAGTCAGTCCACACCACGTTGTCAATCACTCACCACACCAGGGAGTGACCATCCACCGGTCCTCGAACGCTCTCGTCCTCACCTGGCAAGGCGTTTTGGCACGCACCCCTCAGGGAGGCCTTCAGTCCTAATGCAAAAAAACAAGGGTGTCCAGATTAGGCTGGCAGGGCTAGAAACGCACACCGACCTTAAGAAGGTCACGCATCCAGGGTGCCCAACTAGGTTGGCAGAGCCAAAGACGCACCAAGGTTTTGAAAGACCTAGGTATCATGGCACACCGACCTGAGGAAGGCCATTTTGGTGCCCAGACGACCGATATAGCTGCCACGCGTCCAGTAGAGCCATGGTATCAAGGTATTGTCGACCAAGGTAGTGGGCACACCGACCTCAGGGGCCCGACGAAATCATAGACTTGGTTGATCTGGACTCTAGGCGCCTAGACGGACTGGCAAAGCAGCAAGGCACGCCTTCCTTATGAAGGTCTTCAATCGAACATACGACCATTCTGCTTAGGAAATAGAAATATAGGCTGATTGGAATAGGTCTGTTTACACTGCAGAGCCCAGGGGGTGCAACCAGGATGTAGAGCCTAGCGGGTGCAACAAAGACGCAGAGCCATAGAGGGTGCGATTTTATCGTCTTCTGTAGTCATAATGGGTGCAGGGCCATCTGATGTAGAGTCAGACATGTCATCCCAAGTAGACTGCAGGGTCAAGGGTTAACAGTGGTCGGAGATTCTCTTGCCGCCCAGAAAAGGGAAAGTGTACCACCTGATCACGAGCGCACTGTAGTCATGTGACGCTACTGCTGGCATCAACGATGCACAGATGTTGTCGTGTAGGTAGGGGAAAGGCGCGCAAGGACGTTCACATGTGCACAGTGCCCCATGACCACATGGTAACAGTGTCAAGGCACAGATGGCCACAGCCAGAGTTGGCCTTCACTATAAATAACGATATAAGCCTGGGGGCAAGGCATCGAGCCATTGTAGAGCTATGAAGCCGCAATGTAGTTATTTGGCATGCCATGGGCATGTGTCTGTCCACTAGAGCATAGGTTGCAAAGTCGTAGAAGCTTGGAGCTAGAAGAACGAAGTCGCTGGGGAGGTCTTCCGAACTGGTGAAGGCAACGATGGAGTCGTAGGAAGGTCCGCCAACCTAAAGCCGGCGACGATGGAGCCGCAAGGAGGTCTAGCGACCTGACGCCAGCGACGATGGAGCCACAGGGAGTCTCGCGACCTGACGCCACGACGACAGAGCCATGGGAAGGTCTAGTGACCTGATGCCGGCGACGACGAAGCCGCAGGGAGGTCTAGCGACCTGACGCCGGCAACGACGGAGCCGCAGGGTGGTCCACCAACCTAAAGCAGGCGACGATAGAGACCCAGGGAAGTCAACCGACCTGAAGCAAGTGACGAAAGAGACGCTGGGAGGTCCGCCGACCTGAAGCCGGCGACAACAGAGCCGCAGGGAGGTCTAGCGACCCTACACCGGTGACGATGGAGCCGCAGGGAGGTCTAGCATCCTGACGCCAGCGACGATGGAGCCACAAGGAGGTCTAGCGATCTGAAAAAGGTGACGACAGAGCCGCCAGGAGGTCCACCGACCTAAAGCCAGTGACAATAGAGCCATAGAAAAGGTCCCTAGAAGGTGACGCCGGAGCTGCAGAGAGGTCTAATGACCTGACGAAGGCAACATCGGAGCTACCGGGAGGTGTTGCGACATGGTGAAGATGTCAGGGGACCTACAGGGAGGTCTACCGAGCTGGACTTGTAAAATAAAATAAACACCAGGTCGGTAAATCAATCTGTAAAAACTTATTGAAGGTTTTATCCTAAGATAAGTATGCAGATGTTGTGTAATGTTAGCTGGAGCTGGACATTCGTGTGCTATGTTTCGTTTTAAAAAAAGAATCTCCTTTATCATGCTAGACACGCATTATGCAAACTCGAAAGCTCTGAAGCAGCAAAGTGTTTCACCCCTCTACAATGCTCAGCAGGGAGACTTAGATGTAGCCGACATATGGGGAGGAGTCAGGGACTCAGGTTTTGCAACCACACAACAACGAATACTCATAACGAGAGTCAAGCAGTTAAAGGAAGACCACACATAGGAGGGTTAGGACCCCTCAGGTCTTGTGACCCTTAGATTGTCATGGCCAAGCCTCCGAGCGTGTCGGGGGAGAGGGGAAAACATAGCAGAAGATGCAAAAAAGTTGAACCCTCAGGTCTGGTGATCTACATGTTAGCATTGCTAAGCCCCCGAGCATGTCGAGGGGGAGAAATCGAAAGAGTAGAAAAAACATGTAGAGCGGGTCTACAAAAGAAATTGCAGCCATAAAATATTTAATTGTAAATAAGACTTATCTTGTGGAGTAGAAGTGATCGAGTCGAAGTCATCATTGATGCAAGCTGCTATGCCGAGTTGTCGAGACGTCGAAGAGGTCGGCTATCTCAATTATAATCATTGGAAGATCAGCGACAATGCCGCTGTCGACGTGCCTCTGCAGTGGTTGTGCGCATGGCGCATGACGTAGGTCTGTTTATGTATCCATCTCAAGGATGGATTGGTCTTGATCACATGCACGTGGTGGACACGTACTCCTAGTTGTTGACTACAAGTAGCTGTAGATGGAATCCTAGATGGTGACGTTAGCATTGACGGACACGGCATCGTGCGGCTCTGTTCGTGAACACGATCCACAAAAATCTTGGTCGGACTCTTATGAGGCACCTCGTCGACTTGACGTAGATGAATTTCTGAGCGGCACGTGGATCAACACGGATAGCACATGACAACATGTTCGTGGTGCCGACGCGCAGCAGTCGGCTGCCCTATCACCGACCGATGACGCGCAACACCTGGCAGCATGCGCTCGATTGAAGAGAAAAACGATCTGCTTAGAGCTTGACGGCATGCGCCATGCTCTGACCTCGCGAATGGATCACGGGTATGGTTGTGTCAGTCGCCATGGAGGAATCCTCCGTGTCATCGCAGAACAGGTCACCGGAGTGGGCTGCCATCACGCTGCCCGAAGAACTCCCGATCTTCCCCTACCTAGCGCGCCAACTGTCAGAGGTTTAGGTCTGAGGAGTCCACAGGGGGGTCAATCCCGGTGGTTTATGTTTTCAGTGGAGGAGATTGGGAGCTAAGAACGCGATGGTTATGCTAGCGTAGCACACAGAAATCACGGCGAGACACAAGGGACAATGCGATTTTATACTGGTTCAGACCTCCGGAGAGTAAAACCCTATGTCTAGTTATTGATTTGTATTGATGTGTGGTCTATTGCCCTTAGAAGGACGCCCTGGCCACCTTATATTGGCTAATGGACAACATCGATGGACCGGAGTCCAAGTCAGTTACAACAGGGAAACCTATCTCTAGTTGGTTACAACATGAAAGGCTTATCTGAGCTGCCTTAATCCATATGGACTGCCTTGGCTTGCACGCCAAGTTGTATTCTCGTCTTTAGGCCCACATGTCAGGTCGGGCAGGCCTACTGATAGGTCGGTAGGTCTTCTGGTGTGCCGGACCCACTTGTCGGGGACGGCCGTGAGCTTGGTCGGTGGGGACCCAGGGGTACCCATGTCTCATAGAAGATCCAGATCTAATATGGGTCGACCACCATCACCTTGCAAGCACCGGCCTGCGGAACTCGCAGGGACCTCCACGACGGTCCTTGCCCCATCCGCAAGAAGGCAAAGCGCACTGCCCGCCAGTGTTGTGTGTTGAAGAAGCTTCGTCGACCTAATCCTCAACCAGCAACCAGGGTCGGCAGATTCATCACACCATGCAGTCTCTAGACTGTGGCGAATTTCAGGTCACCCTGCGTTATCATCACGCCTAATGCCTATGGCCATGAGGTCGATGCACGTCATGGGATCCGAGGTTGTGAATCCCTCGTGGTCTCCGCTGACGTACCTCCTCAAGCCGGCGAGACTGAAGCCCAACGGCAGCAACGTGAAGCTAACAACACTGGTCGAGCTCAACGCCACCAGGCAGAAGCAAACCAAGTTGCTCAAGAAGCAGAGGCCCTAGCCAATACCAACGCTCAAGCAAACTGCAAGGCCCAAGGCAATAGTCCACCCCCCACGGGTCAAGAAGCACCACATAACAACACCTAGGGCAACGGCCCAACCCCCGTGGGTGAGGTAGAGCAACATCAGCAATGCCAAGACGACCAGCGGTGACACCACCTACATGCTAAAGACCTCCAGAAGGACTTTGAAGAGGTTGGTCACGAGGTCTACAACTCTTCTCAAGCCAACCTAGGTGTGGCCCTGGCCGAAATTGGTCAACTACCAGACACCCTGGTGATGCGTCGAGCTCTTGCTCACATCTGGGTTGCCACTGCCCAGGTGGAAGAACGGAGCCAAGGATACAGCATGTCAGCATCAAGCCAACACTCCCGCAGTAGGTCAGTGTGATCTCTTACCAACAACAATATCATTGCTCCTCTTCAGCCCATAGTTGAGGTAGGGGGTGGTGAGAATGAGGTCGTGCAACAACCCAATGCTGGTGCCCGTGCTGCTGGCAACCCAAGACCAAACGCTGGTGCTAAGCCACCACCTGTCAGGGCCGCGCACATCCTCTATGACAATGAAAATCAATAGCGACCTGCGCGTGATGAGCAGGAGATTGAACGTCGCGCAACTATGATTGTGTCAATGGTCCCCTGGACCCCCTCAACGCCAACAATCCCATCCAGGAGGCTAAGCTCTGCAGGCTCCACGATGAAGAACTTCAGTGTCGTGCCCAGTACGACCAAGTCAACAGAACTCCTGACGATCTGTACATCGCCCCGAGAGGCTCTCGTGTCGATTACAATGACAACGCAGGCACCGCAGCGACCAACAACTTCTCGGCTTTCTCACGACGTCTCAGGACCATGTGATATCTGAAGGACTTCATGCCGACCATCTAAAAGTACGATGGTTGCTCCGGCCCGAGTATCTAGCTCAAGATGTACACCGCCATAGCCCAGGCTGCGGGTGGAAACGAAGACCACATGGCGGGATACTTCCCCTTGGTGATCGGTACAACGTTGTTCACTACAAACTACCAGGCCACCTACAATCACCCTAGCAATACTCACCACCTCGTAAGAGTGACCATGAAGAAAGGTGAAAGTCTCCGAGACTACACCAATCGCTTTTTCCAAAACCACAACTAACTTGCCGGTGTCAAGGATGAAGACGTCATCATCTACTACAAGAAAGGCGTCACCAACCTAATGCTCTTTATGAAGATTCATGAGGTCGGCACAACCACCATAGCCAACCTCATGTCCTACGTCGACAAGCTCGTCGACACACAAGATGATGTCATTCATGACTTCAAGAGCGACAAAGAAGACGACGCCTGCCTTGGCGTCCGCCGCCGCCGCCAGGTCGCGCAAGCGGTCTGGCGAGGTCTTCATGGCTGATGCTCTGATAAGGTCTACCTTCGTCAAACAAGACTTCTGCTGCATGCTGGACGACACTTGCTAGTTCCACAAAAACGCAAAGCACACCATGCGCGACTGCGAGGAGCTAAAGCGTGGCCTTGACATCCCTCCAGACCCAAGAAGACCAAGAGCAATAACAGCGGTGATGGGTGCTATAATAGCCGCTATAACAATAATTGCTGCTACAATGACCGCTACAGCCGATCTGATTGGCGTGACGACTGCGACCGCCGATCTTATCGTCATGACAACCGTGACGATGCAGAGACCACCACGATGACCGCCGCGATGATCGCCGTGAAGATCGCCAAGATGATCATCACAAGGATCGATGTAATGACGATGAGCGCCGCAAGGAGCGTACCCCTGCTCTACCACCTAAGGGTGGAAACTCGAATGGTGCCTTTCAGGCTGCCGATCGGGAGATCAACTTCATTTTCGGTGGTCGTCAGGCCTCCAAAAGCAACAGACAGTAGCGCTCCGGAGCGCGAGAGATTGGACTTGTCAACATAGAAACTCCCCAGCCTCTAAAGTGGTTGGAGTTCCCCATAACCTTCTCTAGGGAAGACCATTGGGTGCACATACCAGACCCCGGGACCTACCCGCAGGTCGTTCATCTCGTAGTGGATGGAGCACTGCTGCCTAAGAGCCTCATAGATGGGGCAGTAGCCTCAACATCATATTCACAGAGACCTTGAAGAAGATGAAGTTCGACTTGAAGAAGATGACAGCCTACGACGAACCCTTCTATGGGGTTGTACCTGGCAAAGCAGCCTACCCCTTGGGTCGTGTCTGCCTACCGCTTACTTTCGGCTTAGAGCAAAACTTCTGCACGGAGTACCTGACTTTCGAGGTGGCGGACTTCTGCTTATCCTACCATGCCATGCTGGGTCGACCTAAATGCTCAGAAGCATAGGGGGAGTACCTGACTTTCGAGGTGGCGGACTTCTGCTCATCCTACCATGCCATGCTGGGTCGACCTAAATGCTCAGAAGCATAGGGGACAATGTTCAGAATACATGATCGACACATTATTCACAATACCAAAGTGACACTTGTAGAATACGTGATCGACACATCTAATTAGCCTTGCCACCGAGCATCAATCCCGCCATTCCCACGAAAACAACAAATAAAGCAAGCAACACATGCGTGAGTTTGACATTGTGACTATAATTCTCAATTGACTTTAGCTTGGCGGTAGCCTTCTGAAGTTTTTGTCGCGCTATTTTGAGCTCATTCCTAATCTCTTTAATCTCATAGTTAGCTTTTCCCAATTCTCCTCCCACTGCTTCGCATCCTCTTCAGCTTTTGCTTTCTTCTTTATGAGCTTCACCATAACAGCATACGACCTTTCATCCCATTCTGGATCAATCTAGCAGAAGTAATCACATTGCTCTTTTTCTTCCTGCAAATTAAACACCCCATTAACAATCGCTGTTGATGAGAGCCTGTGTGGTCTGAGGACAGGTGGATGGTCGCTTCTTGGTGTGATGAGTGATTGATAATGTTGTGTGGACTGACTCTTGTCTAAGTATTACAGGTGCAGGCTGCGGCTTGATTGGTGCTGGTGTTGGTGAAGAACAAGCGCGAAAGGTCGATGCCGGTGAGGCCTCCAGGTGTGGAGCAGACAAGTACGCTTGGTTCGAGGGACCCGGTGGCCAGCGGGATCAAGTGCGGGTCTTATGGTGGCAAGAACAGCAAGATGAAGTCGTGGACGGTTTCTTGGTTGAGCCTCAAAACCAAGGTCGAGCCGAGATGACGTGGGGGCCAAGTCATGAGTGGAGATTGGCGTGAGGCCACACCAAGTCTGTGGGGTTTCTAGTGGTTCACTACAAAACCACTTGGTTCCTTGGTTGATCCACAAAGCCAAGACCGAAGACCGAAGCGCAGTTCCACTAGGCCGGTCTGACCAGTGGGTCGGACCGGTCTGACCGGTGGGTACCGGTCTGACTGGTTGGTAGCACCAGTCTAACCGGTGTGCGACAACGGCTTCCGGAGATTTCAAAGCGGAGGACACACGTCGGGATCGCAAGGCTTGCGTTGAGGCTAAGCAAGGTGCGGTCGTCGGGCATCCGTCCGATGGTGCTACGATGAAGATTCCCAAAGTGCCCCTCGGGGGTGTGTATTTTAGTTTTATCTATTAGGGGTAGTTTTGTCTTTTGGTTGCCTCCATATAACCCAAGTGGTAAGAGGATGGCAGCCATCTCTTAAAACCCTAGCTCATTTGCTTTTGCTATTTTCCCTTCCTATTTTCCTTAGGATTTTCTAGGAGTAGCTTGAGAGCATCATGGTGAGATCTTTAGAGAGGGATGGATGATTGGGAGGCAAGCTAGACCTTGTATGAATCTTTCATGGTATGTATAGAAAATTCGGCGTGATTCCTCAAGGCCTTTTGTTGTCTCTCCCGTTTTCCATTTTTTGGTGATTTTCGGAGCCTTTTGTTGGCATTTTTCATGTGGTAGATTTGAGGCCTCTCCTTTGCAGTTTTGGTTGGGGATGTAGGCATGAACCCTTCATGGTTCTTTTCATTTTAATCCCCTTCTCAAATCCGTGGGAAAAGGTGCTTGATTTGGGGTTTTTCTTAGGTTTCGCGAAAGTGGTGTTCTTGGTAGAAATCCTTCGATTCCTCTTGATTTACCAAGTTCTAGGGGACCAAATCATAGCTATGGGATGCCCATGAGGTACTCCTAGTATCCCCAAAGTCTTGTGCGAATCCGTGGAGCGAATCGAGAGATCGGGAAGGTTGTTTGGAAGGGTTGACCCGTGGCTCGTTGTTCATCCCGAGCTGCCCAGGCCTGACCAGTCGGACCGGTGCGTGTGACCGGTCTGACTGGTGCCAGGTCCCTGTGGGATTTGCCTCGGGTGAATCACTGGATGTGTGTAGCTTTGGGTTGTGGTGCTCTTGGTCAATTCTTGGCAGGTTTCAAGTTGTTTGCTAGGTTTTGTGAAGGTCTTTCGTTTGCTTCAGTTTGAGTTTCGGAGGTGACTTTTGTTTCAGGGCCTAGAGGAGTCACTGAGGCTTCCTGGAACGTTTCTGTGCATCTACTGTTGCCACCGGCCTGACTGGCTCTATCCACCGGTCTGACCGGTGTAGCACAAACAACAGGTTGTGCAGATTTCCGCTGCGTGTTGGGATTGTTTATTTTGTTTGGTTGAGTGGTTTGCTTCTAGGGTCAGTAGCACTTCAGTGGCTACGTGACTTTGACAAACTTGGGTAGTTCGAGTCAGAGAAGTGTTGGATAGGCTGTGTTCATCTTGTTGGAAAAGACATCTCACTCGAGAAGAATTTTTATCGGCTCCCTTTCACTCCCCCCTCTCTGGTTCGCCATTCCGGTCGTTCAAGTGGTATCAGAGCCAGTTACGGGTCATTCAGGACTCTAACCAGTCTAAGTTCCAAAGATGGCGTACCAAGAACGGGGATCGGGTCCTCCGCACTTCGATGGGAAGAACTACCAGATGTGCCAGAGACGGATGGCTGCTTTCCTCCGCGGCAAGGGTCAGATCCTTTGGGAAGTTACGGTGCACACAGCTTATGTTCATCTGATTAACTTCCTTGCTCTAGGATCGAGGGATATGCACGATGCCAACAAAAAGGTGGTCGACTACTTGTTCGCGCTCTTTGTCAATCCGAATTCGATCGGGTTCAGACAGAGGATTTGGCTTGTAGGATTATGGAGCAACTGAAGAATGCTCACGCTGGGAACAGTCAGGTTCAGGCTTGAATGTTTGCAACTTACCGGAGAGAGTACGAGAACTTCACTCATCTCCTCGGTGAGTCCATAGACACGATGTTCCAGCGGTTCACGGTGATTGTGAACAACATGAGGGCCAATGTGACCGTGCTCCCGTATGATGATAATGACAGAGCTATGAAGCTCTTGCACTCACTGGATCGTACCATTTGGGGCGGAAAGATCGAGGCCATCTTGGAGTCGGAGAAATATGAGACCCTGACGGTAGACGTGCTATTCTCTAAGCTCAAGTCGGCTGAGGTGGACCGTGGGGTGACAACCAAGATTGAGGGCCGGACTGACTCGCATAGTCTCGCTCTCATCGGTGGCTCAGGTGCTAGGTCTAACACTAACCCATCCACCAGGATGTACTCTCTGTCTTCCTTGATGTCTTTGCCAGATGAGGAGTTCGACGTGCTTGGAGAGGACGATCTGGCGCTGCTGACCAAGAGGTTTGAGAGGATGCACGAGAACCGGGTGAACACAAGGAGGAACTCACAAACATGCTTTCAGTGCGGCAAGCCAGGACACTTCGTCGCCGACTGTCCAGAGAAGATGGAGAACAAGGACAACTACAAGCACCGGCCGAGGACGGAGAACAAGCACCGGTCAAGGCGCGATCACAAGCACATGCACAAGAACAAGGACGAGCGAAGATCAAGGAAGAAGGACGGCCATGGAAAGAAGGCCCGAGCGATGGTCGGGGCGAGCGACACCGACTCCAGCTACGCCTACTCTACCTCAAGCTCGAGTAGTAGTGAAGATGAAGGTGATCGGCGCAAGAGGAAGAAGGGGTCCAAGAACTTGAGCGGGTTGAGCTGTTTCGCGCAAGACAGCTTCTGCGGCATGGCACACAGCTGTGACAGCAAGAAGAGCCAGAAGGATGACTCGGACTTCGACTCCGAGAATGAGGTACGTGATGACCTCTCCTTCTTGCGCTAGGAGAATGAGGAGCTAGGAAAATTGCTTGATAATCATGATGACATGCTTAGGGAAGCTAAGAAAATGAGGAAAGAGCTTAGAGCCTCGCTTGAAGATGCTAGGAATAGGGTGGCTGAGCTAGAAACACAGAACCTTAATGCTAAGCTTGAGATAGATTCACTTAAGGCATCACCTGTTGTTTCTGATGAGGTTGATTGTGCTGATTGCTCTGTTTTCCTAGTTGATCTTACTGCTCTTAACGAAAAGCATGCCTCCAAGTGTGAAGAACTAGATATGCTTAGGGTTGAGTTGGCTGAGCTGCAGTCTAGGCCTAGTTTGCTAGGTGCTTGCACATCTTATCCTGTGTTGCATGAAAAGCTTGCTGAGTCTCATTCTCGCATTGTTTCGCTTGAGGCTGAATTGAAATCTCCTGTTGCTACTTCCTGCTCTACTTGTGAAGTGCATGCTGCGAATAATTTGGAACTTGCACATTATGTTGATCGTTTGAAGGATGAAAATGATGAGTTGATAAAAATGATGGGTTGGTTGTCGGGTCATGAGCCTCAGCTTAGGATGATGATTGAGGCATACAAGCACTATGATGGGTAAGCGCTTGGTTCAGATAAGATTGGAGAGTGTAGTGGTGAGGGAGGAGAGAAGATTAGTGATATCCAAGCTCCACCAAAAACCTTCCACAAAAATGCGTATGCTCCTAAGCCAAACCAATTCAGAAATCGACTAGACACAACCCCAGATCCACTAGTGTTTCCTCCCAAAACAAATGATTTCCAAAAACCCATCAAGTTCAAGAGTGACATGGGTAATGAGTTCTTTGGGAGAAAGGGAGAGAAACCAAGTGAGGAGAAACCAAAAGAGAAGCCTAGTGAGGAACCACAACCAAAGCCCAAGCCGAAACTGATCTGGTTCCATTGTGAGTATTGTGGGAGAGATGGTCACAAGGATAAGTTTTGCTTCAAGAGAAAGTGAGAGGAGAGAATGACTAAGGAGTGGGCAAACAAGGACAGGTACCACCCTTCTCATGGTGTACCTGAGCCTCATATGCCACTGCCCAGGGCAAAGGCCATTGTGCGTACAGTTCCGACTTGGGGAGATAGGAAAGCTACAGGTGGTGTTGCTAGCCGAGCACCACTGGTCAGACCGGTCTGACCGATGCTGGTCTAGGTGCTGGACAGTTTAGTTTTCATGCTCGTGAGGATGCTCGGTTCAGTTCTTCTGGTCGTGGTACTTGTGGTTGGCATGGTGAGTCTGGTGGTGTTGAGTTTGCTGGACGTTCTCCTCCTCGTGTGTCGGTGTTTTAGACCGGCAAACCTACCAAGGGGGTACCCGAGGTAGTAGATTGTGCGGTGTGGGATCGTGATCGTGGGACCTGGAACTTGAAGGTATGCGTAAGGACACAGGACACAAGATTTATACAGGTTCGGGCCGCCAAGGTGGCGAACCCTATGTCCTGTTTGGGGTCAAGTATGGCGCCCTGTGCTTGGTGTTGGGTTGGTTAGATGTCCTCCTAGGTACCCGACCCTCCTTTATATAGTCCAGCGGGCGGGTTCCTAGTCGGTTACAAGGCGGGAGTCCTAGTAGGATTACACAGAACGAGTCCTAGTAGGATTACAGGGGAATTCTAGTAGGAGTCCGTCTTTACCCTTCCTTGCATGGGTACCCAGGGTGTATGCCCGACAACCCCCCGAGCACGTTGGAATCGAGAGTAGTAGCTCAAGTAGTCTTGGAGCCTCTTCGAGTAGTTCTTGAGCGTCCTCGAGTACTGCTTGGAGAAGTCTTCAATAGTACTTGAACTGCCGCGAGGCTGGAAGGTGGTCCAGCTCATCAGTCTTGAAGTCGAGATTATATGGAAGTGCGATTGCAAAATCGCACTCCATATGGAGTAGCCCCCGAGCCTTAGGTTGAGTTACAGACTCTAGCTGAGGGTCAATCTTGCTCCCGAATCTTCCGTCTTGAGAAAAATTGAATGAGGGGTGCAGCATAGCAGCCCCCGAGCCTTGAAATGATTAGGTAATCAATCGAAGGGTCTTCAGTGTTCGCGAAAGCCATCATATGAGTACTCTTTGCAACATGCAGTCCCCGAGATAAGAGAGTCGTATGAGCCACGCCGAGTAGTTGTTGGTGCGGAGCCCCTGAGCTTGAGAGCAAGCGAAGCCTGCTGAAGTTATGCTCGAGTAGTAATTTGAATGCAGCCCCCGAGCTGGAGAGTTTCCGAGTAGCAATTTGACGTCGAGCCATGTAGCTTGAGAAGTAGTCGTGCCGTCAGAGCGGACTTTAGATGCGACCGAAGTCGACTTTAGATGCCGACAGAGTGGACTTTAGAATGCGACTTGAAAATTGAAGTCGACTTTAGATTGCCGCGTAGAGCGGACTTTGAGATGCGACTGAAGAAGTTGACTTTAGATTGCCGCGTAGAGCGGACTTTGAGATGCGACTGAAGAAGTCGACTTTAGATTGCAGTGCGGAGCAGACTTTAGATGCGACTACAGTAGTCGACTTTGTGCCACGCGGGGTGGACTTAAGATGAAAAAACGAAAGGCACTTTCCGGAAAGCCAAAACGAATGAAAAATCAGAGAAAATGAGTAGTTTTGCCGCCGGAGCGGGCTTAAGATTGCGACTGTTGAAGTCGACTTGTGCCATCGGAGTGGGCTTGGGTGCGACCGTTAGCGTCGACTTGTGCCACCGGAGTGGACTTGGGTGCGACCGTTAGCGTCGACTTGTGCCACCGGAGTGGACTTGAGGTTGCGACCGTTAGCGTCGACTTTTGCCACTGGAGTGGACTTAGGTGCGACTGTTGAAGTCTACTTGAGTACTTAAGGTACTAGGACCTATGGTACGGAGCGTGAGTACTTAGGGTACTAGGACCCATGGTACGGAGCGTGAGTACTTAGGCTACTAGGACCCATGGTACGGTTGCCACCAGAGCGGGCTTGAGATTGCCTCCTTGGGATACAGCCATTGTGACCTCCAAAACTCGGTACACCCAAAGCCGTGGCGAGAGCCCCTGGGATGTAATGTACCAAACTCGTGGTGGAGCCTCCGAAACTTAGTATACCAAATTCGTGGCCGGAGCCCCCGAGATTCAGTGTTGTAAGCCTGTGGCGGTTTGGTTGATATACCCCAAGAGTAGTCGGCAGAGTGTAGCTCTCGTGAAAACCCGCCGAGAAGCGTACACCGATGAGTAGTCGCTAGGACCCGTAGGCCGCTTACAGCTAAGGATCCGTTAGGTAGCCGTAAAAGCTGGACCCTGGGGTACTTAGGGTTCTTGGACCCATAGTACGGTGCGCGAGTACTTAGGGTACGAAACCCATGGTACAGAGTGTGAAGACTACGTGCAGCTAGGTACCATCGTTGCCAGGACGCGAGGGCCACTTACAGCTAGGTTCCATCGAAGCTTACACACGTAGTATGCCGCCGAAGCAGGTGAAGGTGCGACTGGAGTCGACTTTAAGTTGCCGCGTGGAGCGGACTTTAAAATGCGACTTTAGAAGTCGACTTTAGATTACCGCGCGGAGCGGACTTTAGAAGCTGCCTCCTTGGGATAGCCCCCGAGTTGATGAAGTAGGCTTGTGGTGACTTGATCGATATACCCCAAGAGTAGCCAGCAGAGTGTAGCTCTCGTGAAAACCCGCTGAGAAGCATACATAGATGAATAGTCAGCATGTTGTCCTGCATGATGAGGAAAACAAGCCAAGCAAAGAGAAATAATCATTTAAATAAATGACTTAGCTTTGCTGCCTGGGCAGACTGTTAATGCGACCGGAGTCGAGTTGTCGAGCAGCAAGACGGCGCGTCCCGATGCACGGCATAGGCGCAGTAGAGCCAGTGCAACCGGGCGACGAGTAGTCGAAGTCAAGCCAGTGCGAGACGCATGGCGTAGGCGAAGTAGTCGTCGACGAGCCGCGCGAGGAGCCAAGGCACCCGATCGCATGGCATAGGCGAAGTAGTCGACGACGAGCCGCGCGAGGAGCCGAGGCACCCGATCGCACGACATAGGCGAAGTAGTCGACGACGAGCCGCGCGAGGAGCCGAGTCACCCGATCGCACAGCATAGGCAAAGTAGTCATCGGCGAGCCGCGCAAGGAGCCGAGGCACCCGATCGCACGGCATAGGCCAGGTAGTCGACGACGAGTCGCGCGAGGAGCCGAGGCACCCGATCGCACGGCATAGACGAAGTAGTCGACGACGAGCCGCGCGAGGGGCCGAAGCACCCGATCGCACGACATAGGTGAAGTAGTCATCGACGAGCCGCGCGAGGAGCCGAGGCACCCGATCGCACGGCATAGGCGAAGTAGTCGACGATGAGCCGCGCTAGGAGCCGAGGCACCCGATCGCACGGCATAGGCGAAGTAGTCGACGACGAGCCGCGCGAGGAGCCGAGGCACCCAATCGCACGGCATAGGCGAAGTAGTCGTCGACGAGCCGCGCGAGGAGCCCAGGCACCCGATCGCACGGCATAGGCAAAGTAGTCGATCACAAGCCGCGTGAGGAGCCGAGGCACCCGATCGCACGGCATAGGAGAAGTAGTCGACGACGAGCCGTGCGAGGAGCCGAGGCACCCGATTGCATGACATAGTTGAGGTAGATCCATTGCGACCGGGAGACGGGTAATCGCGGCGCACGACGGAGTGACCGGGCGCACGGGGACAGCCAGTGCGACCGACCGACGAGAAGTCGAGCGACGAGATGGCGCGTCCGGATGCATGGCAAAGGCGTAGTAGAGCCGGTGCAACCAGACGACAAGTAGTCGAGCCGCAAGACGTAGTGACCGGGTGCACGACGAGAGCGATTGCGACCAACCGACGAGAAGTCGAGCGGCGAAACGGCGCGTCCCGATGCACGACATAGGCGCAGTAGAGCCAATGCAGCCGCAAAATGATGTCGCGGCGGCACACGGCGTTGTTGATGTAGAGCTGGTGCGACCGAGACGAGTAGTCGCGGCGCACAGCGTAGACGAAGTAGAGCCGATGCAGCCGCGAAATGATGTCGCGGCGGCACACAGCGTTGGTGATCTAGAGCCGCTGCGACCGGAAGACGAGCCAACGTTGCCGAGCGTTGACACAGTTGTACTCGAGCAGTTCGAAGTAGTCGTACTCGTGTTGATGCAGACGGAAGCTGATGAAGCAGTACTCGCGTACATCTTCCGTGTGCACCAAGTGTTGAACTTGAGATCTTGAGGGAGCTTCCTGGTAGCTTGATGATGTGCGAGTAGCAAAAAAGCCTCCAATTTGCTAGGCACGTGATGCTCTTGGAGTCTTGTGGGAGTCGTTACTGTGTGTAGCACAAATAAACTAAATTTTGTGGTCGCAAGGAGTGCAGGCAACAATTTTTTTCTTTTCCTAGTGGAATTCTGGTGATCGAGTATACTTCAGACTCCAGCTTGCTTGCAGAACCAGTGTAGGCGTGTGGCCTCAAATTGCTTGCAGCTTTCGACTTGGACTCGGTACGGAGAACAGGAAATCAATTCGGTTTCAATCAACCTGCACGTCTGGACGTCTGGCACCTTCTCCGCACCGAAATCCAATCTAACTATCTTGATCATGATGCGGATTTGCTGCTTCGGACTCCGGTGCATCTTCGAACTTGGCATCGAGATATACGTCGTTGAGCAGTAATCCGTCAAATACATATTCAACTTATGGTCTTGGATCTTGACGCGGTCGTCGAACGGTTGAATGTCGCTGAGTAGATTGATCTGGAATTGGTCCTTCAAATTCGCCCGGTGGTGATGATCACCCCTACCTGGCGCGCCAGCTGTCGGTGTTTTAGACCGGCAAACCTACCAAGGGGGTACCCGAGGTAGTAGATTGTGCGGTGTGGGTTACAAGGCGGGAGTCCTAGTAGGATTACACGGAATGAGTCCAAGTAGGATTATAGGGGAATTCTAGTAGAAGTCCGTCTTTATCCTTCCTTGCATGGGTACTCGCGGTGTATGCCCGACATCGTGGTCGATACGAGCTTGGGAGAGGTTGCAGCTTTGAGTCTTAGAGGACCTACGGTCCACGGTCTTCCTTTCGTGGCTTTCGTTCTCCTCCAGCGCGACGGGAGTGGTTTCCCCGTGGTGGTTTCGGTTTTGGTAGAAATGGTAGGATGGATCCGAGGTTTGATGCTCGTGGTAGGATGGATTCCCATTTTCACAAGAATGTTAGGATGGATCATTCTAACCCCACTTTGAAGCAGATGGCTCAGCACTGGTTTTACTCTTTTCGCACTAACCCCAGTGTTGAGTCGTTTTCTCATTCACGTGCTCGTTTTTGAATTTCAGGTGGGAGGCTTGGGGGGACGTTTGGTTGATTGACTCCGGTTGCTCGAGGCATATGACCGGAGACTGGGGGTGGTTCTCTAGCCTCACCCCGGTGGTGTCAAAGACATATATCACCTTTGGGGATAATGGGCGAGGGCGAGTACTTTCAGAAGGTGAAGTGAGGGTAAGTGACAAAGTGGTGCTGAAGCGTGTTGCCTTGGTCAAGTCGCTCGGATTTAACTTGCTTTTGGTTTCTCAGCTTCTTGATGAAGGTTTTGAGGTCTTGTTTAAGTCTGGTGCTTCTCGGATACTTGATAGTCGAGGTGACCTTGTCTGTGTGGTCGTTCCCGAGGGTCAGATATTCCAAATGGATTTTTCTCAGAGTTCTGGTGTTGCTAGGCGTTTCATGGCTGGTTCTTTGGGTGAGTTGTGGAAGTGGCATAGGAGGTTGTGTCACTTGAGCTTTGACCTTTTGTCACGCTTGAGTGGACTTAACTTGGTCCGAGGATTGCCCCGGTTGAAGTTCGAGAAGGATTTGGTGTGTGCACCATGTAGGCATGCTAAGATGGTAGCTGCCTCCCATCCACCCCTCATCGATGTGATGACGGAGCGTTCATGCGAGCTGCTCCATATGGACTTTGTTGGCCCAGCTCATGTGCGATCTGTGGGTGGGAAGTGGTACTTCCTGGTTGTGGTGGACGACTACTCTCGGTATGCCTGGGTTTTCTTTTTGGAGGAAAAGGGGGAGACATTTGGTTTTGTTCAAGATCTTGTCTTGAGGTTGAAGAACGAGAGGCACGAAGATGCCATATGAGCGATTCGCAGTGACAATGGCTCGGAATTTAAAAACTCTCGCTTCGAAACCTTTTTCCATGACTTGGGTCTTGAACCCCAGTTTTCGAGTCCGTATACGCCTCCTCAGAACGGTGTGGTGGAAAGGAAGAGCAGAACCTTGTGTGAGATGGCTCGGACGATGCTCGATGAGCATAGGACTCCGAGGAGGTTCTGGGCAGAGGCGGTCAATACCGCGTGTTATGTGTCGAACAGAATTTTTCTCAGAGTCCATAAGAAGAAGACTTGCTACGAGTTGATGCACTGTCATACCCCCAAGGTGAGTCACTTTCACGTCTTTGGCTGCAAATGCTTCATTCTTAAGAAAGGGAAGAGTTTGGACAAGTTCGAGGCTAGGTCTGTCGATGGCATTTTCTTTGGTTATGCGACTCATTCTAGAGCCTTTCGGGTGCTCAATCTTGAAACTAACCAAATCGTGGAGACTTGCGAGGTTACCTTCGACGAGACACAGCCATGTAGCTCGTTTGTTTTTGAGTGTGCAGGTGACGAGGAACTTGGCGAGGAGATATTCGAGGATGAGGTGCAACAGCAAGGAGATGACGAGGATGGTGGTGTGGCGCCCGCGGCTGAGCATGTACCTACTACTTCGACTACGATCGAGGACGAGCCTTCTCCCACATCTACGACGACGTGCCGAGATCGAGAGGAAGCTGTGGCTCAGGGGGAGGTGGCTTCAAGGCGAGAAGCTCACCGGTGAGTACAAGTGGATCACCCAGCTTCGAGGATCATCGGGGACATCAACGAACAAACTACACGGTCGAGGTTTCGAAATGACTCTCACTTTGCCCATGCTACTTTTGTTGCTACTTTTGAGCCCAAAGACATTGGACACGCCCTTTCTGATTCCAATCGGGTGAATTCAATGCATGAGGAGTTGGAGAACTTTGAGAGAACCCAAGTTTGGGAGTTAGTGGAGCCTCCACCAGATTGTAAGCCGATTGCGACAAAATGGGTGTGGAAAAACAAAGAGGGAGAAAAAGGTGAAGTAGTGAGAAACAAATCGAGGTTGGTTGCTCAAGGGTACACACAAAAAGAGGGGATAGACTATGAGGAGAAATTTGCTCCTGTAACCCGTTTGGAGGCGATTAGGATCATTCTAGCCTTTTCAGTGGCTAAAGGGTTCAAATTGTACCAAATGGATGTGAAGAGTGCATTCCTGAATGATGTGTTGGAGGAAGAAGTGTATGTGAGGTAACCACCGGGATTTGAGAGAGAGAAGTACCCCCACAGGGTGTACAAGTTGAGGAAGGCGCTGTATGGGTTGAATCAGGCACCTAGAGCTTGGTATGGTATGTTGAGGGGGTTCCTGTTTGAGAGAGGCTTTGAGATGGGGAAGGTAGATCAGACCTTGTTTCTCCTTAGGCAGGGCAAGGACATTCTAATTGTTCAGGTGTACGTGGATGATATTGTCTTTGGTGGCTCGTCTAACTCTTTGGTTGTATGGTTTGCAGAAGACATGAGCAGGGAATTCGAGATGAGCATGATGGGTGAGTTGCAGTTCTTCCTCAGCCTCCAGATCAAGTAGTCGAAGGAAGGAACATTTGTGCACCAAGCCAAGTACACCAAGGACATTGTGAGGAAGTTCAAGATGGAGGACTCCAAGGCCATGATGACGCCGATGAGTACGACTACAGCCCTGGATGCGGACGAGGAAGGTGAACACGTGGACCAGAAGGAGTACCGGAGCATGATTGGCTCCCTCGTGTACCTGACGGCGACGAGGCCGGACATCGAATTCTCGGTATGTCTGTGCGCTTGTTTTCAAGCGTCTCCATGGACTTGGCATCGGCAAGCAGTCAAGCGCATCTTCAGGTATTTGCAATACACTCCTGACTTTGGCTTTTGGTACTCCGCGTCTTCTTCTTTGGAGCTTCACGGTTTTCAGACACGTATTTTGCCGGGTGTCGGTTGAATAGGAAGTCCACTTCTGGGACTTGTCAGTTCTTGGGTTCTTCTTTGGTGTCTTGGTCTTCCCGCAAACAGTCGAGTGTTGCTCAATCTACTACCGAAGCCGAGTACATTGCCGCAGCTAGTTGTTGCTCTCAACTCCTTTGGATCACATACACCATGAGTGACTTTGGTGAGGAGTATACCCATGTTCCACTTCTATGTGATAGCACGAGTGCCATTATTGTTGCAAAGAATCCAGTGCTTCATTCCAAAACCAAGCAAATAGAAGTGAGATACCATTTTCTGAGAGACAATGTTGAGAAAGGGAAAATAGCTTTGATCCATGTGCCCACACAAAACCTACTAGCGGATATTTTCACCAAGCCCCTAGATCAAGCAACTTTCACTTGTTTGCGAGGAGAACTTGGTGTGTGTTTGGTTTCTTGATTTGGTGGTGGGAGCTCCTTGTGTGGCATATGTATAGCTTTCCTTTTGTGCATTCTTGCATTTTGCATTGCATATGTATCATGATGTATAGGCATTTTTGTATCTTAGGTTGCATGCATTTTGTATCATATGCATTTTGTAGGAAAAGCTTCTCTTATATACATTGTTCACCATGATGTGCTATAAATGATCTTGTGAGCTAGTTTGGTATGATATGGTTTAGTTTGGCTTAGCTCTTGATGATCTTGATTTATATCCATAGTTGATGGCTATGTTTTTGGAGAATGCTAGTTGTATGTCCCTTTGTGAGTAAATGCCTTTATATGATCTTGACATGTTTGAGTGGCATAGTTATGCTTAATTTGTGCTTGGATAGCTTATTTTGATCATGTGGACCCAAAGGTCCATTTATCATCATGAATGTTTAGCCCACTTGCTTATCTTGTGAAGGGCATAAGTTCCTTTTTGCTGCAAAGGCATATCATGTACCATGTTTAAATCTGAAAATGAAATGTAAATTGCTTGAAAAATATGCTCTCATGTCATTTGTGCTTATTTGCAATTGCTTTTGGGTGCTAAACCGTTGCATGATGCCTACCATTGAGAAGTCTCATATATAGAAGTAGGCACATGGCTCGGTGGCATTGACATGACATGAGGTGTTCGTGGGTGTTTATGATGATCTTATGCTTAGAATGGTTGTCCTAGCATGAAGTTTGTGTGACCTTGTCACTTTGGCATGTTTTGCTCATGTTTAGGAGTTTGCTCATGAGAGGGAATTTTTCGAAAAAATACTCATTTTGGTCTTAGCTTTATCCAATGGTTGTGAAACATGGTGATCATGTAGCTTATGTTCATACAAAGCTATAGAGTATCTCACTTGCTCTTTTGGACATGTGTAGCATCTAGTGGTGAATTTTGTCTATTTGAGAAGCTCTAGGTTGAAATTTTTCTATTTTTGCCTTGATTCATGCATTGGCAACAAGGGGGAGATGGTTGTAAAGGAAAAGTGCTTCTGGATGCATTTAGAGGGTTTTCAGGCAGTTTCGAGCCATTTATTGTCTCTGTTGGTCACCGGTCTAACCGGTCAGGGTGCTGGCCCTATTCAGATGTTAGGCACCGGTCTGACTGGTGCGGTGGACCGGTCTGACTGGTCAGAGCCGAGCTAGTGCAGCTACTCTGTTTCATGAGGTGTTTTGCATGTATTTGTCCAGGGGAGTTGCATTGGTTCAGGGGGAGCTTGCATGTGTGTAGGGGAAGCTCTTGTGAGTTTTCGAGCTTTGCTTTGGTGGTTTGTGCTCTTTGCTTGAGCTTGTTTTTGTCTCGGTTGTGTCGAGTCGTTGCCCTTGCCTATGGGGACCGAGATTTTCCTCTTTCTAGTGATCTTGTTCTTTGCCCTTGGTTGGCTTTCGATCACTTGTTTGAGTTTCTTTGTTCGTTTTCTTTTCTTTTTTCCTTTTCTCATTGGTTACCAAATGTGTGTGTTGTCAATGCACTCATCAAGGGGGGGGGGTTGAGAGCATGTGTGGTTCGAGGACCGATGGATGGTCGCTTCCTGGTGTGATGAGTGATTGACAACATGGTGTGGACTGACTCTTGGCTAAGTATTGCAGGTGCAGGCTGCGGCTTGATTGGTGTTGGTGCAGGTGAAGAACAAGCACGAAAGGTCGATGCCGGTGAGGCCTCCAGGTGTGGAGCAGAGAAGTAGGCTTGGTTCGAGGGACCCGGTGGCCAGCGGGATCAAGTGCGGGTCGCATGATGGCAAGAACAGCAAGATGAAGTCGTGCACAGTTTCTTGGTTGAGCCTCAAAACCAAGGTCGAGCCGAGATGACATAGGGGCCAAGTCTTGAGTGGAGATTGGCGCGAGGCCACACCAAGTCTGCGGGGTTTCTAGTGGTTCACCACAAAACCACTGGGTTCTTTGGTTGATCCACAAAGCCAAGACCGAAGACCGAAGCGCAGCAGCACTAGGCCGGTCTGACCGGTGGGTACCGGTCTGACCGGTGTGCGACAACGGCTTTCGGAGACTTCGAAGCGGAAGACACGTGTCGAGATCGCAAGGCTTGCGTCGAGGTTAAGCAAGGTGCGGTCGTCGGGCATTCGTCCGATGGTGCTACGACGAAGATTCCCAAAGTGCCCCTCGGGGGTGTGCATTTTAGTTTTAATATTAGGGGTAGATTTGTCTTTCGGTTGCCTCCATATAACCCAAGTGGTGAGTGGATGGCAGCCATCTCTTGGAACCCTAGCTCATTTGCTTTTGCTATTTTCCCTTCCTATTTTCCTTAGGATTTTCTAGGACTAGCTTGAGAGCTTCATGGTTAGATCTTTAGAGAGGGATGGATGATTGGGAGGCAAGCTAGACCTTGTATGAATCTTTCATGGTACGTATAGAAGATTCGGCGTGATTCCTCAAGGCCTTTTGTTGTCTCTCTCGTTTTCCCTTTTTTGCTGATTTTCGGAGCCTTTTCTTGGTGTTTTTCTTGTGGTAGATTTGAGGCCTCTCCTTTGCAGTTTTGGTTGGGGATGTATGCATGAACCCTTCGTGGTTCTTTTCCTTGTAATCACCCTCTCAAATCCATGGGAAAAGGTACTCGATTTGGGGGTTTTCTTAGGTTTCGGGAAAGTGGTGTTCTTGGTGGAAATCCTTCGATTCCTCTCAATTTACCAAGTTCTAGGGGACCAAATCGTAGCTATGGGATGCCCATGAGGTACTCCTAGTATCCCCAAAGTCTTGTCCGAATCCGTGGAGCGAATAGGGAGATCGGGAAGGTTGTTTGGAAGGGTTGACCCGTGGCTCGCTGTTCATCCCGAGCTGCCCAGGTCTGACCGGTGTGTGTGACCGGTCTGACTGGTATCAGGTCCCTGTGGGATTTGCCTCGGGTTAATCGCTGGACGTGTGTAGCTTTGGGTTGTGGTGCTCTTGGTCAGTTCTTGGTAGGTTTCAAGTTGATTTGCTAGGTTTTGTGAAAGCCTTTCGTTTGCTTCAGTTTGAGTTTCGGAGGTGACTTTTGTTCCGGGGCCTAGAGGAGTCACTGAGGCTTCCTAGAACGTTTCTATGCATCTGTTGTTGCCACCGGCCTGACCGGCTCTGTCCACCGGTCTGAACGGTGCCACCGGTCAGACTGGCGCAGGCCATAGGTCTGACCGGTGTAGCACAGACAACAGGTTGTGCAGATTTCCACTGCGTGTTGGGAGTGTTTGTTTCGGTTGGTAGAGTGGTTTGCTCCTAGGGTCAGTAGCACTTTAGTGGCTACGTGACTTTGACAAACTTGTGTAGTTCGAGTCGGAGAAGTGTTGGATAGGTCATGTTCATCTTGTTGTAGAAGACATCTCCCTCGAGAAGAATTTTTATCGGCTCCCATTCACTCCCCCCCATCTCTGGTTCGCCATTCCGGTCATTCTGTTGACCATAGGAACCACATAAGCAGGTAGCCAACTAGCCATTACCTTTGGGCAGCCAGCAAACCGGCGGCCAGGGTTGAGAAAGGTCCAAGCATACTTCACCATAGCTCTCAACCTGTGTTTGCACTTGTCTTTAGGATGTCAATGGCTACTATTGCAGGAAGATGTCTCCGAGCAGTAACTACCAATGGAAGAAGATGTTGGAGTACACGGATGCTTCAAAAAAAATCATTGCAACTTGAAATCAATGCTTAGTTTTGCACTTTCTAAACTAAAGCCTATCAATCAACTTGTAACAACAATCGTGCTTCAACCGAAATCTCCAATTCCAAATATCACTTCCCTCTAACGAAAGGGGAAAGCAGAGGCACAAAACGGGGTACTAACCTGGACCGTAGCTCACTCTCCTCCCTTCGGTGCGAGGATCCGCCATTCCCGCCGCAGGTTGTAGATGTGCGCACCAATGCCTCTAGGCTAGATATTTGCCACAACGACCCACATGAGCGTGCTGGCAAGCCCATTGCAGGGTACGCAGTTGATATAGCCACTGGCCGCACTTGGTAAACTAGAACTACTTAGTTTGGAAATACACAAATTTTATTATATCTCCGTGGTTCTGTGTACCCTTTTCCAAGACTTGGTTAGTAGGAAAGAATCGTGAAGACAAGCAAGCTGACTTAGAGTTTGAACCACGGCTTCATTTTTCCTTGTTGACGAGTCATGCTTGGTAACAACAAAATGAAAGTATGCAATGAGATAGGCAATACAACCCGGGTAGGACCGGATGTTTGGGTTTACGAAACATTAACAAACCGGACTAAAATTTTCATTCCTTTCCTGGCAAAAGTTACTAGTTTTGAATTGGGCAAACCTGACTACGGATTTCGTAGTTTCTGAGATAGTGAAAATTGGATCACATTATTTGTTTTTAAATTGTCCAATATTGAATTTCCACCTCTCCAAATTGCGATGAACTGTTCCAACTACCAGCCGTGGTAAATAAATGGGGGAAGACCAGAAGTTGGTTTCCATCACGTCAATGCGTGTGCGAGTAAAGATTGCTACACGGGAACCAAGGAAGAGAGTGAAATAGTGCAGATATCAGGGGATTGATCTACAAACAAAAGGTATCCAAAATCACTCTCACATGTCAAGGTTTAATTTGTTTGGGTGTAGATATCCAATTATTTTGCTAAAGAACAGATCACATTCGGCGTGAATTCTACATTCCTCGTTACAAAAATGTGACCATTCTTCCCAGCTCATCTTGAAGCACATGCCGCTTGCGCATTGATGATTGCCGTGCGCCACTGGCGGTGCCAGCGTTGCACGTCGACGCCACGTCACTCGCCGATCACCTCTGAGGCTGCCTCACGGCACCGCAGGCAACCCTTGTTCATCTGCATCATCATCGATGTCGCGGCCGCCGATTCTTCCTCGCCCTCGACCTGTCTGATGTACCACCTCGCAGTGTCATCATCACCAGCACCGCCATTGGCCCTGTAGAGGACCATGGCGGCTACGTAGGCCGCCACATTGTGCCCGGCCTGGGCAGCCTCCTCGAGCTTGGCGATGGATGATCGGTAGCTGTAGTTTTCCCAACAGTTTGTCCATCCCAGAGAGGAAACATGCCTCCGGGTTTCTTATGCGGGTCAGGCAATCGAGGAGGGCGTCATAGCCCTTGCGGTCGTTTCACTGCAGCTCAACGGCAAATTGCTCTAGCGCCACACGCCGACCAACGGCTGCGTTCTTGCACACGCGACGCATCTCCCGGTAGGTCGCCTGTAGGCTGCAGAGGTCGTCCATGGCCCGCTTCGAGGTCGCAGCGAGGTGGCTGGTGATGTCAATGTTCCCCTCGGTAGGGAGCACCACCAGCGATAATGGCAACCGCCTCGACAACATGATTACTGACCTACCGGTGTCCTAAAAATAGTTTGATCAAACATTACAGTGTCAGGTCAAATGCACATTCAAATTGATACAAAGACTTGGAAGAGAGCACTGTACTCTCACGGATCTTCCTTCCGAGAGGAGGAGATGCAATTGCAAAAAGGTTCTCTGTACCATTTACAACAAATCCACCGTTCCTTTCTCTGCATTTACAATAAATTCCCCGCTCCTTCGCCACCCAAAACAACCATCGCTGCTGCTCTGTTGATTTCGGGATAACAATAATAATTCATTGTGACTATTGGTGAACCTAACAAAAATTACGTTCTTGGAAATGTGAACAGGTCGGACTAAATGGTCTGTACAATGTGGTGGATACTAACTGCCACGCATATCTTGGTTGATTTTTGCAATACATCATCAGTACAATGCTCAGAAGCATAGGGCACAATGTTCAAAATACATGATCGACACATTGTTCACAATACCAAAGTGACACTTGCAGAATACGTGATCAACACATCTAATTATCCTTGCTACCGAGCATCAATCCCCCCGTGAAAACAACAAATAAAGCAAGCAGCACATGCGCGAGTTTGACATTGTGCCTATAATTCCCAATTGACTTCAGCTCGGTGGTAGCCTTCTGAAGTTTTTGTCACGCTATTTTGAGCTCATTCCTAATCTCTCTATGCTCATAGTTAGCTTTTCCCAATTCTCCCTCCCATTGCTTTGCATCCTCTTTGTCAGGGGGTGAGACCTGGACAGATCCGCAAGAGGGCGACCCAAGCGGTTGTAGGTTAATTGGAGGGGATCGACACCTAAGATCGTAGGTGTTAGTTCACGTATGGAACTCAGAACACAGCAAGAATGGCGATGAACACGGGAGTTTAGACTGGTTCAGGCCTCCGGAGAGTAAAACCCTACGTCCAGTATGGGGTGGAATTATGCGTGGAAGGGAAGTCCCCTCGAATGGAGCTCTAGGCCGCCTTATATGGCCAGCGGGCTAGGGCTTCCATTCGAGGTCGGTGGACCCTCATCGGGGTCGGTTACAAATCAGGAAGGCCATCTGCCTTGATTACAGGGGGAATCCCGCGATTTGCGGACCTACAGGCGGCGCCAGGCTGCGAGCTAGAATCTCGCCTTGCGCCTCAAGCCCGGCGGATCCTCCGGGATCTGGATAAGGTCTTCTGGAGTCTTCCAAGGTCGCCGGGGTTGTGGATAAGGTCTCCGGGCCCACTTGCAGGTCGGCGGGGCTTCTGGTAGGTCGGGTCCACTTGACAGGGACCTCTGGGACCCTGGTCGGTGGGGACCCATGGGTACCCATGTCTCTCAAGCCCTCGATCGACGTGTAGGAGTTGCGGCTGAGGTGAGGTCATGTCGAAGAAGAGGCGAAGACACGACGTTGTCAAGGTCGCGTAGGGTGCACGGTGATCCAAAGAAAAAAGAAATCCCCTTCGGTGCGCACGAAGTCGAACATCGAGCTCCTGGAACGCAGGTCTAGAAGGTCGGAGTGAAGGCAAGGCGCCGTCTTTTGAAGAACCGCCGACCTGACCTATGTCAGGCAACTAGGGAAAGATCCTCGTGACCTTGAAGAAGGTCTCACAGCCGACCGAAGGTAGGTCGAGCGAGGAAGTGGTGGAAGCGGGCTTCCAGTAGGTCGTCGCGACGTAGAAAAAGAGGGCGTCGTAAGACGCACTCGTGGAGCAGTCCCCGAGCAGTAAGTCGACCAGGATGGTCGGATTGATGCTCGGAGAATAAATAAATAGAGAACCTACGGCCTTCTGCTTTCCTTGAGATGCTCTGCCCGCTGTATAGGACAAACCGACTGGAATCTTCGAGGAGAGTACCAGGCGCCAGCGGCCTTGTCGCGTGGCGCACCACGGGGGTACTGTACTGTCACGGGACCTGCCTCCGAGCAGAGCTGCAGTCACTACCCGCAAAAGACAAGGGCTGTACAGCTTGTCGCCAGGTAGGTGACAGGCGTGCCAGTGCTTCCCACAGGTGAACAGGGACCTCGTGCTCCACGTGGTAACAGTGACTGGATAAGGACGCCACGCCAACTGAAGTGCAGACAGGATCCGAGGCCGAGCTTCACGGCTATAAATAGGCGACCACAAAGCTCGCTACTTGAACCAGATAGAGGAACCATGGCAAAACAGCTTAGTAATTTTTTAGGACCTTGGGCTTGTGTCCATCCACCAGAGCGTAGCGCTAGGTTATCGTCATCTGGAGCTAGAAGAATGCTTGCGAAGTTGAGAGAACTCCATCAGCCGCTTCACCCGCGCCCAGCGAGGAATCCAGGTGCAGCATGGGGCAGTACATGCCTTGACGGACCTAGTGAGCGGAGGCCCGAGGTGATGCTGGAGATCGCCATGCTGTACTGGGGAGGGCCCGAGGTGACGTTGGCCCGATTTGGGATCTTGTGGGAGCACCCAAGCAAAAGTGGGGGCACCACAGGAAACCTTCTGGGGCTAGAGTAGAGGTGGCTGTGTGGCAGCTGCGACAACGGCGGCTGTGGAGGTCTCCAAGTAGGTCCTGAAGCTAGAAGAAAGCTTGCGACGCGCTTCATCACTCTAGGTTGCGTCATATGCACCATGTAAGGTAGATCAGGACCTTTAATATGTTTGTATCTTGTAATTGGCCATGGGCCATAGTCCTTTGTAGCTTACGAAGCTTGTATACACATGCTTGCATGGCAAACGATGTATCTTGGCCATTATGTAGAGGCGCCTGGGCAGCAATGGCATGGCCAAGGTCCCGCGCGGGGCTGTGAAAGCGCGCCGACCTTCAGAAGGTCACAGAAATCGATGAAAGAACCCGTGTCGACCTGAGTCAACACGCCCATTGTGTAGTGACACAACGCAGGGTGTCAACCTGAAAGCTGTAGGTCTTGATCAACCTAGAAGGCAGCGGGGCCTCAACAAGGAGCTGTGATTAAGACCAAGAGGTCGCTAACAGGCAGTAGAGCCTTTAAGCACAGGGCCGTTGGTAGAATTGGCCGCTGTAGGTCGTAGCGACCTAGAAGGCATATAGGCAGCTGGGCCTAGGAGACGTGGTGTGAACCCGCCGTTTGGAGGCCGAGGCGACCTAGGAGGCTACCCGGCTTCTGACGACCTCGAGGAGGTGGTGGAGCTGGCCCATACGTCGTCTATGGGCTGTGGCGACCTTGAACTTGTCATCATAGGTATCATATTTGGGGGGCTGACTTGTGGGGCATAATGAGTCCACATCCGCCGGGGTGTTGACCAAAGGCTGACGGACGCAGATTCCCGCACGGAACTAGCCGTTACTGCCTTTTTCTGTTAGGCCAAAAGAGCCGTTGAGAGATAGATCCGCGGGGGTGCAGATCCGTTGGGTCGCCGTGACTTCCGCTGGAGAGACATTGGGCGCAACGGGCCGTAGCGCCGCTGGGGCCCAACAATAAAAGGCCGAACCGCAGGCTGGGGACCTCCACTTGCTTTCATTTCCGCTCCGCGCTTAGGGTTGTGCCGCCGCTCGACTACTCCAGCAAAATCAACAGCGCCGCTGTGCTTAGGTCCACCACGCCTCGCGTCCGCGCATGCGAACGAAGACACTTGTGGTGTTTAGAGCCAAATCCACTGGAGTAGAGGAAGAGAAGATGGAGCCCGCGCATGTGCCAGTGCCGGAGACTGTCTGGGAGCCGTCTGTGGTGACGGAGGAGCAGATCCAGGCCTTGGCGACCTGCGGGTTGCTAAGGCCCAAGGCAGAGGTGGGCTGGAGGTCGGTGGCGGGCGAGGCGTTCCCTACCGAGGGGACCGGGGAGGCCATTGTCTTCCTGGCGCACATCGAGCGCGGGTTCGGGGTCCCAGCCGGTGACTTCTTCCGCAGGCTCCTGTACTTCTACAGGATCGAGGTGGTACATCTCGTCCCCAACGCCATCACCATCATCTCATCCTTCATCCACCTCTGCGAGGCCTACCTTGGGATACCGCCGCACTTCCATTTGTGGCGGCATTTCTTCGAGCTGAAGAAGACGGGCAAATCTGACGTCGTGGGGAGCGTCGGGTTCATGCTACGCCGGTACATGAAGCCAGAGTACATCGACCTGGTGCTGCCCGACAACACCACTGGCTGGAAGCAGGGGTGGTTCTACCTCGACAACCCAGCACCGGCGCTCCCCACCAGGTCCGGGCGCGCTCCCGTGCCGTTCCCGGAGTGGACCAACCAGCTGACGTCGCGAGAGACTGAGGAGCTGCGCCCGCTGTTGGAAGACCTTGAGAGGCTGAGGACGGAGGGGCTGACCAGCGGCGCTGTGGCGATCAGCTTCGGCCGCCGGTTGCTGCAGCCTATCCAAGACCGGGTACACCCGGACTACGAGTACTGGGGGCAATCTGACCCCACCCGGGTCGTCCGGCGCAAGGTCTCCAAGGACGAGATGGTGGCGCGGGTGAAGAACATCTTCGCTGGGCGCATCCGCAACCGGACGTGCCCCAAGGCGCTTAGCGTGTACCTGCCTTCCGATGCTGTAAGTCCCCGACCTTGACTTTTTGCCATCTGAATGCTTGAATAGTTTTGACATAGGTCTTCTCCTTTTCAGTTTCGTGAAGGCATATACTGGTGCCCGGCGCTGTTGCGTAACGAAGAGGACCGAAGTTTCAAGGTCCGTGCTACGGGGGACGTGCAGATCCCTCCGCAGCAATGCATTGAAGAGTACATATCCGACTCGTCGGTGGGGAGCAATGATGAAGACCCCGCCGTGAGGAGGGCGCCGCCGAGGGTCGCCGCGCCACCACCGCGGCGCACGCGGCAGACTGCGGGCAAGATGTCTGCGTCTCGGGCCGCTGCAACGATCGCCGCCACCCAGACGGCGGAGGCGAAGAAGAAGAAGAGGAAGAGGGTCGGCCCCGCTGTGTCGGCGGATACGGCGACGGCCATCTCCGACGTTGAGACCATCAACGTCGAGGAGGAGGAGGACGACGCGAGGTCGCCTAGCGCGGCAACGGAGCGGGCGACGGAGATGCCCCGCAAGGCCGTCACGGCGGAGGAACACTCAAGGTCGGGCGCGGATGTTTCGGGCGACGCGGGGTCGCAGAAGAGGGCGAGGAGGGCCCTGCCTAAGCCCGTCAAGCCTGGACTAAGGTCCGCAAGCAAGTAAGTCACGGAACTCGTACCCGGCTTTGCTTTTTTTTTGCCTCAGATTCTCTACTGTTCTGCTGATAAAGGTCGTTGTTTGTACACAGGTCGACCCCAGCGACGTCGGGGAGCGCCAAGAACGCCTCGAGTCAGGAGGCGTTCGGGCACAAGGGGAAGGAGGCGCCGGTGGAGCAGTCACCGGCGGGCTCGACTGCGGACGTCTCAAGCCAGGCCCTTGGAGCTGGGGCGACGGTGGCGGCGGAGGTGGAGAAGGGCGGCGCCAGCACTGCTCCTCCCATTGAAGGTCACCAGGATGACCTATGTATGTCCACCACGGCGCCAACACTAGGCCAACAGACTACGGAGGTGGGCGGCACCAGCCTCAAGGGGGACAACGACAGGTGCTTGTAGGTCAGGACCCCGTGGGAGAACGACGTCATCGCCGACCGCCGCGACGTCGATGACTTCAAAGAAGCGTCGCGGACAATCGCACGGACGCTCTCGGTGAGAGTTTGGTGCTGCTGCCGTGGTTTCTTTGACGTCTGGTGTTGCTGTTTTTTGAGGTCTTGATGTAAGGTTCGTCATCTTGTTTGCAGTCGCTTGCGGAGCGGGCACAGGCCCGAGCGACCATGGTGAGGGAGGCCGCCAATGCCCACGCGGAGGCTGCTGCAGCTCGAGAGGCTCTGCTGCAAGCGAGGGTCGAAGCCGCGCAGGAGGTCAAGCGCGTGAAGGAGGCCCTGGCCCGTCAGGCAGAGAAGGAGGTGAACTCCTTGAAGAAGAAGCTGGAGGCTGCACAGCAAAAGGCGAAGGATGCCGCGGACGACCTCCAGGCCGTGGTTGACGGTACGTTTGCTTTGTCGCTGGGTGTTGTCTTCGTGTCTCTTTTAGGTCTTTGCTTGATTTCGACCTTTGATGTGTCCTGGCGCCAAGGAGACGAAGGATGCCCTGAAGAAGGAGCTCGCGGATACCAAGGACCAGGTGACGGTCCTCAAGGAGAGGACTGCAAAGGTCCAGGAAGGTGAGCGACCTCGTCTCCCTAGGGTCTTGGTCGTCGTTGCGCCCAAGACATGAACCGACCTTCTCTTGTTTATGTAGGTCTAGAGAAGCAGCTCACCGACCTTAGGGAGGCCGCCCAGTATCTGATGGACATCTACATTCTTCAGGAGGAGGGGGGAGCCAAAGGAGCTGCTTGATCGCCTGGATGAGGCTGAGGGTCGGATGAAGACCTTGCTGCTGGACACCAGCAAGCTCGCCGCGGCCGCGACGTTGGCGACGGTGAAGTTCCATGAGCCGTCATTCGACCTGCAAAAGGTCGCAGAGGACGTCGACTTGTCCGAGCTGGTGAACCGCGAGGACATCCAGGCTGCCGCGGAGGAGGTCATCAAGAAGTTCGACCTCTGAAAGACAATGTTTAAGCTGTATCAAATTGTAGATGCAGGCTTAGGCATAAGGCCTATTAATGTAAAAAAGTACTTCTGCCATAATAAAGACAAGCAGCTTTGAATCAAAGTGCGCATCCCACTTGAATAGCGAAAACGCTCGTTATGTAAGCTCGAAAAGTAACGAAATTGCGAAGTGCGCCCTCCGCTAACCCAACTCAGTGGAGGAACGGCTTACCGACTGTACGGCTCAGTGTGGAGGCTTAGGTACAGCCGGCGCGCGGAGGGGGGTCTTGGACCCTAGGTCTCACAATCAAGTATCTTAGGAACATGCACAAAGAGAGTAAGGGCTACGCAGAGGGGGAACGCGTAAAAACATAAAGCAAAAGAAACCCCTTCAGGTCGCGAGACCCTTAGGTTGGCCAAGCCAAGCCCCCGAGCGCGTCGGGCCTAACTTAGACCAAGCCCCCGAGTGCTTCGGGGGGGAAGGGAAAACATAACATAAAGCAAAAGGGAGACCCAGGTATAGGTCGACAGAAGGGCTGCCGAAGGGAATCTCATCTTTATTAACTGAAAATTTACAAGAGGGGAGAGTACATAGCTTTTATTTCGGTACAGATCTTCTAAGGATAGAAGCGACGCAGGTGCTCGATGTTCCAGACATTCGGGACGCCCTGGCCGTCGGCCCACTGGAGGCGATAGGTCGCCGGTCCAATGACCTCCTTCACGATGAAGGGACCTTCCCAAGGAGCGGAGAGCTTGTGCATGCCCTTGGTATCTTGGATGCGCCGCAGGACTAGGTCGCCGATGTTGAAGGATCGTTCCCGCACGTTGCGGTCGTCGTAGCGACGTATCTACTGCTCGTGGCGGGTGTGTCACATTAGCACGGCCACGCGGTGCTCCTCAATGCTATCGAGGTCGACCTTGCGCGTCTCTTCTGCCGCGCTCTCTTCGTAATGCTGGATGCGGGGGGCGCCGAAGGCAAGGTCGGTCGGGAGGATGGCCTCCGACCCGTAGACCAGGAAGAATGGTGAATATCCTATAGCTGAGCTGACCTGGGTCCGAAAACCCCAGATCACATGTGGGAGCTCCGCTAGCCACCTGGTGGCGTATGGAGAAGCGTCGTCGAAGATTCGGTCCTTGACGCCCTGAAGGACCATGCCATTAGCACGCTCGACCTGGCCGTTGCAGCGTGGGTGCGCCACCGAGGAGTAATAGACGTCGATGAGGTTATCTTGGCAGAAATCCCAAAAGTCGGCTCCTGTGAAGGCCGAGCCTAGGTCGGTGATGATCCTGTTGGGGACCCCGAAGCAGTGAGTGATATCCGCGATGAACTTCGCCGCCTCCTTCGACGTGACGCTAGCGATGGCTTGGACCTCGATCCATTTGGTGAATTTGTCCACCGCCACTAGGATATGCTTGTAGTCACCAGGGGCTGTTCTGAAGGGCCCTACCGAGTCCAGGCCCCATATGGCGAAGGGCCAGGATGGAGGGATTGTCCTCAGGGCCTGAGCTGGGACGTGCTGCTGCTTGGTGAAGAATTGGCACCCTTTGCATCGCCGGACTAGGTCCTGAGCGTCAGCCATGGCGGTAGGCTAGTAGAATCCCGACCTAAATGCCTTCCCCACCAGGTTGGCGGAGGCTGCGTGGTTGCCACATTCACCACCATGGATCTCTTGCAAGAGCCTGAGGCCCTCAGATCTTAGGATGCACTTCATCAGCACGCCATTAGAAGTGGACCTCCGGTAAAGCTCTGTGCCGATGACGACGTAATTGGCGCTGCGCGTCGTGACCTTCTCACGCTCGGCCTTGTCTTCAGGGACCCGATGCTCTAGGATGTAGGCGATGATGTCGAGGCGCCAGTCATCTTCGGCCTCGGTCATGAGGACGTCGCAACTACCTTGTGGGGGCGCGTTGCTGAGCATCGTGGCTGGGTCGCTTAGGAGCTTGATGGAAGGCTTACGCAGGTCTTGAACGAACACGCCGGCTGGGACCAGCGCGCGCTTGGAGCCCAGCTTGGAGAGGACGTCTGCTACCACGTTGTTGTCACGGCAGACGTGATGAAATTCCAGGCCCTCGAAGTGGACTTCAAGCTTGTGGGCCTCGGCGCAGTAGGCGTCCATTGTGTCCTTCTTGATGTCGCACGCCTTGTTGACTTGATCAATCACGACCTTGGAGTCACCGTAGGCTATGAGCCACTTAATCCCCAGGGAGACAGCAATGCGCAGCCCATGGATCAGGGCTTCGTACACAGCGCCATTATTGGATGCCTTGTAGTGGATCTGCAAGACATACTTTAGGTGATCACCTTGGGGGGAGATGAACAGTACGCCTGCTCCCGCTCCTTCGAGGTTCAGGGAACCGTCGAAGTACATCTTCTAGTGCTCCGACTTTTCCGTCGGTGGAGGTTGCTGGGTCTCTGTCCACTCAGAAACAAAATCTGCGATGATCTATGACTTGATGGCTTGTCGTGGACAGAACTCGAGGTCGAACTCGCCTAGCTCGATTAACCACTTGACGATGCGTCCCGTGGTGTCGCGGCTACGCAGGATCCCTCCCAGGGGGAAGTTCGAGACGACCTTGATCTTATGCGCCTGGAAGTAGTGCCGGAGCTTGCGCGAAGTAACGAGGAGTGCGTACAACATCTTCTGAGGCTATGAATATTTGATCTTGCTATCAGAGAGGACCTCACTAACGTAGTAGACGGGTCTCTGGATGGGGTAAGGTTGGCCTTCCTCAGGTCGCTCTGCCACCAGAACCGCGCTGACCACCTGGGTGGTCGCGGAGATGTAGAGCAGCAGGGTCTCTTTTGGTGCTGGGGGCAACATGACTGGGGCTGTCATGAGGAAGGTCTTCAGCTCTTCTTGTGCCTGGTCCGCCTCGTCCGTCCACACGAACTTGTCTGACTTTTTCAACAGCTTGAAGAAGGGCAGGCCTTTTTCTCCTAGCTTGCTGATGAAGCGACCTAGAGCGGCCATCATGTCTGTGAGCTTCATGACGTCTTTCTTCCCGGTAGGTCTTTTCATCTTGCGGATGGCGTCGACCTTGGTGGGATTCGCCTTGATGCCCCGGTGGCTGACCATGAAGACTAGGAGCTTGCCGGATGGTACACCGAAGACACTCTTCTCTAGATTGAGCTTCCAGCGGTAGCGTCGGAGGTTGGCAAAGGTCTGGGCAAGGTCGGCGATGAGGTTGTCCTCCACCCTTGTCTTGACAACTACGTCGTCGACGTAGGCTTCAACGTTGTCACTGATCTGAGACTCTAAGCACTTCTGGATGGCCTTCTGGTAGGTCGCTCCAGCGTTCTTGAGGCCGAACGTCATGGCCGTGTAGCAGTAGATGTCGTGCGGCATTATGAACGTCGTTTTGTCCTGGTCAGAGACCTTCAGGGCTATCTGGTGATACCCTGAGTAGCAGTCAAGGAAGCATAGCAAGACGCTTCCAGCTGTGGAGTCTACGACCTGGTCGTTGCACGGAAGAGGGAAGGGGTCTTTAGGGCAGTGCCTGTTGGGGTCGGTGTAGTCGATACACATTCTCCATTGACCGGTTTTCTTGGGTACAAGCACCGGGTTGGCGAGCCAAACCGGGTTTTTACATTCACGGATGAATCCGGTAGCTAGGAGCTTTATTATCTCTACCCTAATGACCTCCTTGCGATCCTTCGCAAAGCGGTGCAACTTCTGCTTGATAGGCTTGGCCGTCTTTCTTACATCTAAGGAGTGCTCAGCCAGCTCCCTTGGAACACCTGGCATATCTGATGGGGTCCATGCGAATATGTCCGCGTTGTCCCGGAGGAAAGTGGTGAGCGCGAGTTCCTATTTCTCCCCGAGGTTGTCACCGATGACCGCCGTCTTCTCTGGGTCGGGCAGGCTGAGGCAGACCCTCTTTGTTGACGGCATGGCGTCCAGGGCGGTGTCGGTGTGTTTCTGCTCTGGGACGGTTAGGTCGCTCGGAGCGACCTTCGCGACCTCAGCGACCATGACGGCCGAGGCGTCGACGCAGGCGTTCGTCGTGGCGATGTCGAGGGTCTCGTTGTCGTACTAGAACGAGACTATGAGGTCGCCGTAGACGGAGAGGACCCCGTTTGGAGCCGGCATCTTCAACACCAAGTAGGTGTAGTGCGGGATGGCCATGAACCTGGCCAGCATGGGGCGACCTAGGATGGCATGGTAGGAGGACTTGAAATCTGTGACCTCAAAGCTGAGGTACTCCATGCGGAAGTTGTCCTCCGTGACAAAGGTCACAGGGAGGGAGACCCGACCCAGGGGGTAGGCCGCCTTGCCGGGGACGATGCCGAAGAAAGGCTCGTCGCACGTTGTCAGCTTCTTGAAGTCGAAGTCTATCTTCTTCAAGGTCTCAACAAAGATGATGTTGAGCCCGCTTCCTCCATCGATGAGGGTCTGGGGAAGCAGGGCTCCCTCCACTATGGGCTCGACGACGAGTGGGTAGGACCCAGGGTCTGGGATATGGACCCAGTGATCAGCTCGCGAGAACGTGATCGGCTGCTCAGACCAACGCAGAGGCTGCGCCGGCTGGGTATGGATGAGGTGGATCTCGCGCTTGTCCTTGCGGTAGCGCCTTCTACTCACGTGAGATTTGAGGCCTCCGACGATCATGTTGATCGATCGCTTGGCCTGCTGGAAGGGGCCGTTAGGGTTGCCCGTCTGCGGTGGAGGAGGCAGGCTGCGCTCATCGCGGTGAGCCTCTGGCTGTGGCTTGTCGCGGCGGCGCTCATCGCGGCGGTTGTCATCGCCGCGGCCGCATCGGTCGTCACGGCGGTTGCTGTTGTAGCGACGAGAAGGCGACCGATCGCCGTCGCCTCTAGGTCGCTTGGGGTCTTCGAGGGTACGGAATGCCCTCTTGAACTGCGTGCACTCGCAGAATGTGTGAGTGGCCCCCTCGTGGAACGCGCAGGGGCTATCGAGCACTGTGTTGAATTCGTCGACGTTGAACGTCGAAGGTCGACGTGCCTCCGCTGCAAGCACCTCTGAAGGTCGCTTGCGCAGCTTGGAGCTCGAGTCTCCAGCGGCGCCGGAAGTGCCCACGTCGCGCTTGGCGTCGTAGTCAAACTGGTTGACCAGCACCTCGTCAGTGTCGATGAGCTTGTTGACGACCTCCATGAGGGCCACGACGGTGGTGGCCCCGGACTCGTGGAACTTCTCAAAGATCTTGCGATCTCTGACGCCCTTCTTGTAGCTCTCAACGACCTGGTCGTCTCTGACGCCGACGCAAGTGTTGCGGTTCTCGAAGAACCGGTTGGTGTAGTCGCAGAGCCGCTCATTGGGCTTCATGGTGACCCTCCCGAGGTTGAAGGCATTCCCAGGGCGGTTGTAGGTCGCTTGGAAGTTGGACGTGAAGGCCTGGGACAGGTCGGCCCAAGAGGTGATGCTGCCAGCCGGGAGGTTGTTGAGCCAGAGTGACGGCGTGTCACCCATCACCAGCGGGAAGTACGCCGCCATGTGGTCGAAGTTGCCGTCGGCCGCCTTGACGGCGACGTAGTAGGTCGACAGCCAGATGTTGGGGTCGGAGCAGCCGTCGTACTTCTGGATGTTAGGCTTGAAGTTGTCGGGGTAGGCCACCGACCTGAGGCGAGGAGCCAACACGGGAAAGGCGGTGATGGCTATGTTGTCAGCGCCATCTCCGACCTGAGCACCGCCTCTGCTCTACGCAGGGGCGACGATCTGGGACCTGGGTTGGCGATCTGGATTCGGGGCACCACTGTGACGCCCCAGGGCAAGGGTTGTTGACTTGCTTAAGATGTTCATGGGTGATTGTTGGCTAGGTTTTCGAGGTGATGACCCAGGTTGACCAAGATCTGACCAAAGTCAACAGGTTTGACTGGTCATTAGCACTAATTAAAAACCTGGGGCGTCACAGCGCCTACCCCCCTTAAAAGGAATCTCGTCCCGAGATTCGATTCTAAAGAACAAGGTAGGTAAAGAAACTTACGGTTTCGAGATTGTAGAAACTTACGGAAGAAGAAGCAACTTGGGAGACGGAACATTATCTCAACACCAAGTACCCGGGTTTTCTACAATCTCGAAACCGTAAGTTTCTTTACCTACCTTGTTCTTTAGAATCGAATCTCAGGACGAGATTCCTCTTAAGGGGGGTAGGCGCTGTGACGCCCCAGGTTTTTAATTAGTGCTAATGACCAGTCAAACCTGTTGACTTTGGTCAGATCTTGGTCAACCTGGGTCATCACCTCGAAAACCTAGCCAACAATCACCCATGAACATCTTAAGCAAGTCAACACCCCTTGCCCTGGTCAAAACCCTAGTCAAAGTGGTCAAACCCCTTAATGTACACACCTTGCCCTAGAACTTTTGCTGCGTTCTCCAAATTTTGTTTAAACACTCAAAAATCTGCCAATATAAAAGTTGTGCAAAATTTCATGGGACACATTTCATCTTTAAGGTGGCATTTCAAATTCGAAGAGGAAATAGTTCAAAAATCCAAGTCAAACTCCATTTCACTATTCATCGGCGCCATGAAAATCAGCAACTTTGCCTGCAGTTCATGCTCAAACCATTGCTCAAAACCTAGGTCGACCTGCACAAAAGTTGTTCTCCTAGAACCCCTCTACAACTTTCCTTTTTGGCGATTTTGAAGTTTCAATTGAAAATTTCGAGTTTGAGGCGTTCAAGCTTGGGCAAATTCAAACTAGAAAACGGGCACCGCGCCCTGGACCGCGCTCCCGCGCCGGCGCGTCGCACCGCGCCGCCATGCGGCGTCTCGGCGTCCGGGTCCCCCCTGCACCGCCGGTTCACCGTATCCCGAGGCCGGCACCATCATTCGGCGCCCGCGGCCCGAGCGAGCTTGGGGACGCGTTCCTCCACACGCCGCGCCCACCAGCGTCCTGGCCGGACCCCCGCCGTGCCGCCCGCCGGTGACGCGCTGTGCGCCTCTCCTGCCGCGCCACCCTCTCTCCCCTCTCCTCCCTTGCTTCGAGGATAAGCTCTCCCACACCCCCCACTGCCTCGCCCGTCTATAAAAGCAGCACCCCAGTTCCTCCTCGTGCGCACACGCATCTCCGCCGACACGCCATTGCCACCGCCGCGGTGAGCACACCCCTCCGCCAGCTCCCGCCGCCGGCCAAGCCTTCGAGCACCTCCCCTAGGTTCCCGTGAAGCTCCCACAGCCACGTGTTGCCCCGCATTGCACCTCCCCTCGCTGGATTTCGAGCCGAGGTGGCCGCACCGCCGCAGTCTTACCGCTGCCGCTCGCCGGGGCTACCTCCGGCCACGCCACCGCCACCAATCAACCCCTGGTGAGGTCAATCGGACGCCCGTGCCATTTGTTGCCCCGCCCCGGCCATGGTTCGCCACCGGCGAGCTCGCCCCGCCGCGGAGGGCATGGTTGTGAAGTTCCAGGGGCATAGTTGTGAACCAGGGACTTGTTGGCAATGAAAGTAATCTTAGTTTTCTTGCAGATAGGTCCAGCATCTTAGAAAAATTATAGAAATTCGTAGAAAAATCAGAAAAATACAAACCCAATTTTATTGGTTTCAGTGAGACCAGGTCTACAACTTCTACAAAGCATGACCATACTTTTGACTTATAGATTTTCAATGAAAATTCAAACTCAGTTTGACACTCTTTTGATGTAGTTCAAAATCTAGAAAAGTTATGGAGCTGAATTTTGGATATGTTGCTAGATATGTCATTTTTAGGCTCTGGACAAAACTTTGCACAAAGTTATTGAACAGATCTTTCAATATGATTTAATTTGCATTTATGCTATTTCTACCTTAATGATTTTTGTAGCAAAATGTAAATAGATTTTTGTGCTCAACTTCTGGATATGCTCATGAAATGACTAGATTCAACTTTCCTGCATTTACCATGATTTTATCTCTACCAGAAGTATTTATTCTTGTTTTATGCTTAGATTTACATTTAAATGCCTCATTCAAGTTTTAAATTGATTCTGGTGTGTTTGTTAGTCTCCTAGGCTTGTTTTAGGTTAGAGTTGATGTAGGAGCGAGTTTGGCTCCAGAGATGCTTTGTTTTATTTATTTATGCTTTTCTCATATTGTTAGTAGCTAGGAAATGTCTTTTTGGGTATGTTTAATTTGTGGCTCATTTAAATGTGTATCTTGGACCAGTGGCTTTGTTTAGGTAATTAGGACCTGCTATGCACCTCCTACTGTTTTTATAATTTAGTTTGTAATTAAAAGCTCTGGAATCCAAATAAGCTTCATAATAGGTTTAATTGGGAAAATCATCCTTGCTCACTAAATAACCTTATTAAAATGTTGAGTAGCATATTTAGGAGCTGAGGATCCCCCCCCTTGCTGTTTTGTGAAGTGAAGTTATTTTATTTGCTTAGATGTGTACACAATCACTATCAAAGTCAATCTTGGTTGACCACCACCAACACCATCCTTTTTCTTTATGAAAGTATATTTGTGTGTGGTTGAATATGGCCAACAAGAGTTGGATGTGATAATTAATCTCTCACTCCACACAATACCCCTGCATTTGCATCCCGTGTAGAACTTCCTGACGGTAACTACTCGCTCGTGCCGGAAGCCGAGGAAGGAGGAGCTGACGCGGAGCTGTAGTACGTGGAAGTGATCCAGGATACCGAGGAGCCCCAGGCTAACATTGCTGACGAAGGCAAGCCCTGGTGCATTAACCTAAGTGTTTTTGGAAATTTATGCAACTATCTATGGATGTTTGTGCATTTACATTCAGGAGTTGAAATGCAACCCTAGATGCATGATCCCTAGGTACCCTTGTCCTTACTAGTATGCTAGGTCGATAGCTGCCATGCTATAGGACCGTTACAAGTCGAGTGATGCTTGTCACTCGCGAGAATAGGTTCTTATGTTGGAATCATAAGATTTTTATAAATGGATTGCTCATGTGGTAAGAGCATGGGATTTGGGCTCTGGTCCAATGGCTTTTGTAGGGTAAGTGTTTGAAAGTACTAAGCACTTATCGGGAATGGGACCGGTAAGCCTAGTACCTTAATGAGGTGGTAAGGGATCTTACTATTACTCATCTTGAGATGCGTCTCACGACTAGCTACCGGTGGTGCATGTGTGATTCTGGGTGCCTTGCGGGGTATGCCAGATAGCCTGTACCAAAGACTGTAAGATTTGATCCTAAGCTGAAGAGTTTTGGGAACCGCCTGGTGGTTGTCCAGTGTGAGGGCACCCTACCGTGTGTTTAGGTCCACCTTGCAAGGTTATAAATCAATCGGTTGTCGGCTTCTCACTGTTATCTGAGACTACTTATCCAACTGGCCATGATATCCCTAATGATGGAACTTTGTGAATATTTATGTCTGATTAATTGAATTGCACAACTTATGCTTGCAATAGCTTGCTCATGTAGAAAAGAGTAACCAACTAGAATCTGAGCTAAAATCTTGAAAGTAAGGACATACTCTTTGTTGCTTTTCAGCAAAAGAACCCCACTGGCCAAAAAGCCTCTCATGTCTAGAGTTTGGTGAAGTAGTTGTCACCGACGGGTAAGACTTGCTGAGTATTAGTATACTCAGCCTTGCTGTAATTTGTTGTTTTCAGGTAATGCTTTTAGTGATGTGTGGCCTGGAGAAATCCCGCCTGGCTGGGAGCTGGAGTGGGTGGAAGACGACGAGTGAAGGCATCATGGCAGGCCTCCTGTGACGCTCATCGCACCGCTTAGTTAAATTCCGCTGTTTTCGAACTCTGAACTTCGTTATCATGTCAAGTACTTCGGTTTGTAATAATTGACCCTTCGGGGCAGATTTGGATGTTAATCATGTGTTGTACTCTAGACTCGCCTTCGCGTGAGTTTTAATGCATATGTTCGATCCTCTGTGTGTTATTCATGTGATTTACCTGGCTTTGACCCGGCAACCAACGATGGGATGGTACTTTACTGTTGCTTAATGGCCAAAGTGGATTGGTTAGGCGATAGTACGGTATTTTCCTGGGCGGGTTGTCACAACCACCCTCTGGATGGCCGTAGTCCGCCTCGTACTGAGCACGACGCCTGTTCTCGACGTCGTGGCGGTCACGCTCCTCGCATTCCATGATGCGGTGGATGGCGCCGGGGGGGCCGTACTCACGGTCGTACTCCGCACGACGTTGCAGCTCTCGCTCCTCATGCTCGCGGTGGCGCTGGTCGATGTAGCCGCGGGCGTCGTGGGCGCGCCTGTTCTTGTCGAGGTTGGCGCACAGGTCACTGTCCTTGGCACTGTTCGCTCGAGGCGGATCAGGATTGTTTTGATCGACCTCCTCCTGGATAGGGGGGAGGTTGCTGTGTGCAGGTTGATTAGATCGACTGCACGAATGACGGCTTGATGAAGATGCGGCGGACTTGGCTGCTGCACTCTTCTCCTCCACCAGGGCCGTGCCAACCCGAAGGTAGGCCATGGCTGCTTCGGCCTCGGGTGTGGTGTTGGCTTGCTGAAGGCGCGCCATGGCAGCACCCAGGTTGGCCTGGGGGCTGTTGAACGTCGGTAGCCCCGCTTCCTCGAACTCGAGACGAAGGTCTCGAGCGCAGGGAGGTACCGCACGGCGCTGCTCTTCTGCACGTCGCTGGGCGCGGTTCGCGTTGCCCTGGATCCGTCACGCCTCCTCGAAATCTGTTGCACCGCGACGTGGTGGTTCATTCTCAGAAACCACTAAGACCCGGCGAAGGATGGAACCCGAGTCATTGGGGGAGACGTGGACCCGGACCTTCTGGAACTCGCCGCCATCCGGAGACGCGGGAGCTCGCGTGGTATGGGGGGACGCTCCTGGTCGATCTTCTTCCGCGGTCGGCAGCCGCGGAGGGTATGCTGTGCGCCCTTATGGTAGGTGCACGGTACGTCGAGCGGGTCGCGGCGAGTGCGGAGCTCGGGCTTGATGTCGCCAGATGGCCGCCGCCGCCCAGATTGGATCTGGGAGGACTTGATCGCCTGGCGAGCGTAGACGTCGCTGGGTGGTCGCAGACCGAAGGGGAAGATCCCATGGCGCGACGCCATCTGCGTTGAGCGCTGGGCTCTCTCGCAGATTTGGAGGGTGTCCTCCATCATGCCGATGACGTGCTCCATTCCCTGAACAATGTCATAAGGTTTGGGCGGGTGGTTCTCCGATGCTAGATCGGAAACGGGGTTTGCAACGGGTGCCGTCGCGATGTTCGCAGTGGCCACCGGAGAGGTCGTGGCCGCCGGAACGGTCGAGGTCGCCATGAAGGATCCAAAGCAGATCTCCACGGGGTTGGCGAGGATGTCCACCATGCTTGCCGGGAAAACGACACCAGATCGGACCACCATGCTGCACAGCGAGTTCCTGATCGCCCCTACCTGGCGTGCCAACTGTCAGGGGGTGAGACCTGGACAGATCCGCAAGGGGGCGACCCAAGCGGTTGTAGGTTAATTGGAGGGGATCGAGAACTAAGAGCGTAGGTGGTAGTTCACGTATGGAACTCGGAACATGGCAAGAATGGCGATGAACACAGGGGTTTAGACTGGTTCAGGCCTCCGGAGAGTAAAACCCTACGTCCATTATGTGGTGGCATTATGCGTGGAAGGGAAGTCCCCTCGAATGGAGCTCTAGGCCGCCTTATATGGCCAGCGGGCTAGGGCTTCCATTCGAGGTCGGTGGACCCTCATCGGGGTTAGTTACAAATCAGGAAGGCCATCTGCCTTGATTACAGGGGGAATCCCGCGATCTGCGGACCTACAGGCGGCGCCAGGCCGCGACCTAGAAGCTCGCCTTGCGCCTCAAGCCCGGCGGATCCTCCGGGATCTGGATAAGATCTTATGGAGTCTTCCAAGGTCACCAGGGTTGTGGATAAGGTCTCCGGGCCCACTTGCAGGTCGGCGGGGCTTCTGGCAGGTCGGGTCCACTTGACTGGGACCCTGGTCGGTGGGGACCCATGGGTACCCATGTCTCTCACTCTTCATCTTTCGCTTTCTTCTTCATGAGCTTCACCATAACAGCATACGACCTCTCATCCCATTCTGGATCAATCCAGCAGAAGTAATCACATTGCTCTTTTTCTTCCTGCAAATTAAACGCACCATTAACAATAGTCGTTGACCACAAGAACCACATAGCAGGTAGCTAACTAGCCATTACCTTTGGGCAGCCAACAAATCGGCGGACAGGGTTGAGAAAGGTCCAAGCATACTTCAGCATAGCTCTCAACCCGTGTTTGCACTTGTCTTTAGGATGCCAATGGCTACTATTGCAGGAAGATGTCTCCGAGCAGTAACTACCAATGGAAGAAGATGTTGGAGTACACGGATGCTTCAAAAAAATTCATTGCAACTTGAAATCAATGCTTAGTTTTGCACTTTCTAAACTAAAGCCTATCAATCAAATTGTAACAACAATCGTGCTTCAACCGAAATCTCAATTCCAAATATCACTTCCCTCTGACAAAAGGGGAAAGAAGAGGCACAAAACAGGGTACTGACCTAACCGTAGCTCACTCTCCTCCCTTCGGTGCGAGGATCCGCCATTCCCGCCGCGGGTTGTAGATCTGCGCACCAATGCCTCTAGGCTTGATATTTGCCACAACGACCCACAGGAGCATGCTGGCAAGCCCCTTGCAGGGTACGCGGTTGATATAGCCGTTGGCCGCACTTGGTAAACTAGAACTACTTAGTTTGGAAATACACAAATTTCATTATATCTCCGTGGTTCTGTGTACCCTTTTCAGGATCAAACATCGTGGGTTCGACCCCTGCTTTTGACATTGTATCCTTTTAATTTTCCTCTATTTTTTATCAGACTGACTTGTGGGACATTATTAAATTTTATGACGAGTTGGAACCACAGTAGGAAATAAGTAGTTTCGCGATCGTTCCTCAGGAAGGTCCTTCCAGAAAACATCAACAGACCGGACCTTTGTCGTCCACCGAGTAGCAAACATCATATTATGATCAGGTAGCATCAAGTTTCTCAACTCATGACCACAAAGTTCACAACATTAAGTAGCAACAAGTTTCTCAACTCATGACCACAAAGTTCACAACACCAAGTAGCAAACATCATAGGATGATCATCACACCAAGTAGCAACAAGTTTCTCAACTCATGACCACAGAGTTCACAACACCAAGTAGCAAACATCATAGGATGATCATCATTACAATTTTCACAATAATCATATCCACCCATTTGTAATCATAACGATAAGAACTGATCATCAATTTACATCTGTATGCATTGATTCTCCTTCCATAGCTCCATCCTCCAGCTGTCCCTTCACCTTCTGCAGCTCAGCGGCAGTAGCTTCAAGCTTCATGTTAGCTTCTGAGGATCCTTCCCATTGTTGATCCCTTTTTCGCTTGGCTGACCTAAAGAAAACATAAGCAGCAACAAGTTTCATAACACTACGTGTCATGGCAGTTCATCACTATGAAGTGCACAGGAGGAACAACCAGTAATTAAACATCAACAAGGAATAAGTTTCATAATAATCAAGCACTACCTATTTTTATCTTTCTCGTGCAGTATCTATTGCTTCTCCTTCTCCATCTGGATAACACTCTGTTGTATCGATTGCTTCTCCTTCTCGATCTCGATAACTAGCTGCTCAACCGATTGCTTATACACTTCCATCGCATCGATGGCATGTTTCAGCTTTCCCTTCATGTTTTCCAGCTCAGTGGTAGTTGCTTTAAGCTTGATGTTAGCCTTTACGCAATCTTCCTTCCATGACCTTGCCTCCTCTTTAGGTTTTGCCTTCCAGTCCAGTACCAGGTCTTTCGACTCTTGGTCAAGAATCTCACCTATTTCTTTCAACAAGGCATTGTCCTGGCATAACACATGGGCACACATCTCCTTGTATTTGTTGGTCTGTTGCAATTGTTCATGTAACAATTGGTCAGCCATCTCCTTGAATTTCCTCATCTCTTGCATAGTTTTATTTAAAATTTCCTGACACAACTCCTTGTATTTTACAACCTCTTGCTGCGCCATGAGTTCTCTGCCTTGTTGTTCTTGCAGGTCTCACTTCACCTCATGCAGCCCAGCTTTAGTGGCTTCAAGCACCTCTAGAAGCTAGTAAAATACAAGAACCTATCAATCCATCAAACGATGCAAACTGAAAACTAACTAAATCTAACACCTATGAATTGTCTATAGCCTATCAACTTGTAACACCAAACGAAGTGCAAATATGAGGGTACGATGAAATCTGATTCTAGTGTATATGCTGATCAATCCGTTAGATCTCCAAATCTAGAAATTCCTAGGACAATAGGGGAAAATATAGTGGCTCAAACTAGAGAACTGACATTGTCGAGCCGTTTCAGCTTCTTGTAGCTGGAAGGTGGCGGCGAAACCATCTTCCCATCGCCTCTAGGATCCGCCATTCCTGCCACGAGCTATTACAGATCTGCGCATAGCAAAAGTCGAGAGACTTTGCGAAGGCAGTAAAGCGTTTCGCCTGCGAATTACTGATTTATATTAAAGATTCACCTTACACAACCATAAGAAAGTGTTTCCTGTTAAAATGACAGAACCAAGAAGTGGTGCAGTAGTAAAAAACACGATCTTATTCCTATAGGTCTTTAGTTCGAACCCTTGCAATGGCAAATTGTTTTTGCAACATTTCGTGACCTAGCGAAAATGCTTACATGTGAGACCTCCATTTTATGATGACTTGGAACAACAGTAGGAAATAAGCAGTTTCGCGATCGTTACTCAGGAAGGTCCTTCCAGCAAAACATCAACAGACCGGACCAACAAAACATCAACAAAATTAATTCAGAATGGTGAGAGTGCTCAGGAAATAGATAAAACCAAATCGTCATAATAAGATGGCATCTCAAAGCAACTCATCACCACAAAGTTTACACCACCAAGTAGCAAACATCATAAAATAATGAGGTAGAAACATGTTTCTTAAGACATCAATAGATCGGCAATTCTCCCCGCATATAGCTCCCTAATATTATGTTTGGCTTCCTGCAACTGTCCATTCACCTTCTGCAACTCGACTTCAAGCTTCGGTTAAATCGATAAATTCTGAGGGTCGTTCACGTGACCTAAAGAAAACATCAGCAACAAGTTTCATAAGAGGGCATGTCATGGTTATTCATCATTAAAAATTGTTCCAATAATTGTAACTACCTATTGTTCGATTCCATTTCCATGAACACCTAGACAAGTTCCAGCTGTGTTGGCTTACCCTTCTTCACCTTCTGAAGCTCAGTGGTAGTATCTTCAAGCATCAATTTTTCAGTACCTCCAAGATTCATGTTAGCCTTTCTACATTCTTCTTTCCATGACCTTGCTTCCTCTTCAGCTTTCGCTATCCTGCGTGTTATCTTATTCAGAACAGCTTTAGTCCTACCATCCCATTCAGGATCAATCCAAACAAACGTCTGACATTGTTTTCCTTGAGGCTGCAGACACCAAATACATATATGTTCATAAAATTGTCCATTTTCAACACTAATATCAAGAGTACAAGTACTATAAGTCTAATGAAATGTAAACAAGTTATTGTTTACCTGACCACAGGTTCCATACCGGCGCCCAAGGGCGGTGAAGCTTTCCCTGACAAGGAGAGCATACCCATGCTGGCACTTGTTATAGGGATCCACAACGATAAGATCAGCATCAGGAGGCTCCGATGTAACGGAATCAGTGGACTGAGCCACTACCATATGCTAGTAAAATACAAGAACCTATCAATTCATAAAATGATGCAAATCAAAAACTAATTCAATCTAACACCGAGTATCTATAGCCGATCAACTTCTAACACCAATTGCAATTCAAATCTGATTGTACAATGAAATCTGAATCTATTGTATATGGTCATCAATCCTCTAGATTTCCAAATCTAGAAATCCCCATCCCTAGGTGGATAGGGGAAAATATAGTGGCTCAAACCAGAGGACTGACCTTTTCGGTCCTGTTTCATGAACTCGTAGCCGGGAGGTGGCGCATAAACCACCCTCTCATCACCGCGAGAATCCGCCATTCGTACCACGAGCTGTTGCAGATCTGCGCGTAGCAAAAGTCGAGAGTCTTTGCGAAGGTAGTGAAGCGTTTCGCATGCGAATTACTGATTTATATTAAAGATTCATCTGAGACAACCAGTTTCCTATTAGCATAATACAACTAAGAAGTGGTGCCGTGGTAAGCAACGTAGTCTTGTTCCTATACATCTCTAGTTCGAACCCTTGCAATGGCAAGTTGTTTTGGCAACATTTCGTGACCTGGCCTCCGCTGAACTAGCGAAAATGCTTGCATGTGGGACCCTAGAAATTTTTATGATGACTTGGAACACTCTAATTTCGAAAGAATGCTTACATGTGGGACCCTACTGAATTTTATGACGACTTGGAACACTCTTTTTTTAAAATAATGCTTACATGTGGGACTGATGTTGGTTTATGACGTTTTTTCAGAGCTTATGGCGTCACAAAACAGCATGGAACAGGGAATGCCCGGCTACAGTACCAACTGTAATGATAAAAAAAAATTTGTCACTAAATTTGCTCGGAAGTGAAATATTATGACGAGATCAGCCAGGAATGTCATAAATCAATGACGCTAAAATGTGGTTGCGTCACTAATCAACGATTTTCTTGTATGGCGTATGTGTGTAGACTATCGTGCTATTAATAACATCACCATTCGTTATCAATACCATATACCACACCTTGATAATATGCTAGATGAGCTTAGTGGTGCCATTCTTTTTACTAAGATTGATTTGCGTAGTGGTTACCACCAGATTAGAATGAAATTGGGTGATGAATGGAAAACAGCTTTTAAAACAAAATTTGGTTTATATGAATGGTTGGTTATGCCGTTTGGTTTGACTAATGCTCCCAGCACTTTTATGCACTTGATGAATGAAGTTCTGAGGCCCTTCATAGGATTGTTTGTCGTTGTCTATTTTGATGATATCCTGATTTACAGCAAGTCTATGGCAGAGCATTTAGAACATTTGAGTGCTGTTTTTGACGCATTGAGGGCTGCCCATTTGTTTGCTAACATTGACAAATGCATCTTTTGCACACAACGTGTCTCGTTTCTTGGTTATGTTGTCACTCCATAGGGCATTCAGGTGGACAACAGCAAGATTGATGCCATTCGGGAGTGGCCCACACCGACGACGGTTACACGGATTCGGAGCTCCCTTGGCCTTGCAGGTTTCTACCGCCGCTTCGTTCGTGATTTTAGCTCCATTGCAGCACCTCTTCATGAGCTTACAAAGAAAGATGTACCATTTGCTTGGAGTGATTCGCATGAGGTAGCATTCAACACATTGAAAGATAAGTTAACCCATGCTCCTGTCTTGCAGTTGCTCGATTTTAATAAAGTGTTTGAGCTTGAATGCGATGCTAGTGGTATTGGGCTAGGTGTTGTTTTGTTACAAGAAGGAAAACCGGTTGCTTACTTTAGCAAGAAATTAAGTGGTGCAAGCTTGAAATACTCTACTTGTGATAAGGAACTTTATGCTTTAGTGCTTACTTTGCAAACATGACAACACTATCTTTGGCCTTGTGAGTTTATAATTAATTCTGATCATGAGGCTTTGAAACATATTCGTACCCAAACAAATCTGAACCGTCGTCATGCTAAATGGGTAGAATTTATTGAGTCTTTTCCTTACATTATTAAACACAATAACGGGAAGGATGATGTTATTTTTTTCTGACCGAAAGACTGTGTGGGAGTTCCCCACAGCAAATATATTAAGATAAAAAAGGAGTATGTATGTACAGAAGATAGGAAACTTACATAAGAGGGGAGGGGGGATTTACAAAGCATTCTCTAGCCATTGTCTAATTACAGGTTGTGACTCATCTCTAAACCTATTGATTTGAAGAAGGATCTGTTGCTTAAACCTCACGGTCCAAGCTTGAATTGAGACAGCATCACCATAAAAAATGATCCCATTCCTGTGATTCCACAACTCCCAAGCCGCTATAATAAAAATTTCCATAAAGAAAGGCAGTTGCATCTGAGCATGCGTGGTCACCAGCTTGTCATGGATGTCATCACTATCTGTCTAGTTGAAACCAATCCGCTGCCAACAGGATTGTGCAAAACCACAATAAAAAAACAGGTGTACAATATCCTCTTCAGTTTGCTGGCTGCAGAGCACACAAAAAGTATTGTGACCAGCATTAAGATGACGCCGCTGAAGCATTGCTTTGGTATTTAACTTGTCCACTATCATGAGCCATGCGAAGAATTTCAATCTTGGGGAGCATTTTGATTTCCAAATCCACTGAAAAGTTGACGGGGGAGTCAAGTGGTTAAAGGCCAGATTGTACAACACCTTGGAAGAATATTTAGTGGCATTTGCAAAGAGAATCCATGAATCTGCTGCACCCGTGGATAGGATAAACTGCTGAACATGTTGCTGCAGAAATAAGTACTCTGCCATTGCCTCCTCTGATAAAGGAAGCTGGAAAACCACATCCAAAAACCCTACTGCAACCACTTGTTTTACTGAGGCATGGGCATTGAGTGTAAAAGAGAACAATCTTTGGAACTTGATGGATAAAATATCCTGTGACCAGGCATCATCCCAAAAAAGAACTGTGGAGCCATCTCCAAGTTTGCATGCTGCTATGCTCCTGTATATTGGGTTAAGCCTCAAGATGTCTTTCCACCAAAAAGAACCAACTTCCCTGGAACCATGCAGAACTCTGTTGGTATAGTATTTTTCCCAAATGAGATGCACCCAGGGAACATTGTGGTGGTTATAAAATTTATGGAGCTGCTTGAGTAATAAGGCATCATTCTGTAGTCGCAAATTGATCACACCCAACCCTCCTTTGCACTTCGGCTTCATAACCATTGTCCAAGCTGCTAGGTTGCCACCCTTTTTATTGGGATCATTGCCTCTCCAGAGGCATTGCCTTTTTATTCTGTTAATATTCTCAATCACCCCCCTGGCAACTTGATTGTACACATAGCATAGGTTGTTATAGGCATGAGTGCAGTGTTAACCATAATCTTCTTGAATAAGACAAAAAGTTGGAGCACGAGGAAAGTTTTCTCTCAATTTTATCCATCATTGGCAATAGATCAACAAACTCTGGCTTGGTTGTTCCCATTGGCAGACCCAGATAGGTGAGAGGGAGATATCCCACTCGGCAGCCCAAAACCGCAGCCAGCTGTTGTATCTTGTCATCAGAAACAATGATAGGAAGGATCATTGATTTGTGAAAATTTACTTGAAGGCCAGTGGATGTGGCAAATTGTCCCAGCAAATTTTTAAGATGCAAAAGCTCTGTAGCCTTGACCCTCATGATGAGAAGTGTATCATCTGCATATTGAATGACAGGGAAATCAGATGATTGTTGGGAGATAGGCATTGACAGGAAGCCGTTGGCATAAGCATCATTAACAATATACTGGAGCAATTCTGCAGCCAACACAAATAAAAGCGGAGATAGGGGATCACCTTGCCTAACCCCCTTTTGCACTTAAATTGTTTTCCAGGCACACCATTCAGGAGAACTGAAGAGGTACCAGATGAAAGTATCATGGTTATCCATTGCATCCATTTATCAGGAAAGCCCATATGCCTCATAACTTCCAAGACAACTGTGTGTTCTACAGTGTCAAAGGCCTTTGCAAAGTCCAATTTCACTATCACAATTTCCTTCTTACTCTGTTGGCATTGATGGATGTACTCAAAACACCAAGCCAAACAGTCTCGAATAGTTCTATTTTTAATGAATCCATACTGATTTTGATGTAGGAATTTCAGGATAATTGCTTGCAACCTCTCAGCTAGAAACTTGGTTAGCAATTTGATGCTACTGTTGAGCAGAGATATAGGCCTAAAATCATGCACAGTCTCTGGAGCACCAATTTTTGTAACCAGGGTGATAAAAGAGCATTTTATACTCTCCAAATTCAAATCACCACTGAAAAAAATTAGTACAGAATTTATAGAAGTCCTCCTTGATCAAAGGCCAACATCTTTTCATGAACATACCATTGAACCCATCTGGCCTAGGCGCCTTACCTAAAGGTAGTGATCTAATGATCTTATCAATTTCAGCTGTGGAGAATGGTGCAATTAAACTACTGAAATCCAAATTTAACTGAATAAGACTTGAGAGATCAAAAGTCATAACAGGGGAAGAGGTTATGCCCATTCTATTTTTATAAGTTGTCCATAATAAAGCTGCCTTTCCCTCATGATCTGTAACCATTTGTCCTTGATCATTTTCAACTGAGTGATTGTGTTTCTACGAAAGGAAACTGTAGCCACGGCATGGAAGAACTTAGTACACTCGTCACCAAGTTTGATCCTTTGGACAGTATACCTCTTTTTCCAATACTCAGTTCTGAATTTGAGAAGGGTCTGCAAATGTTCTTTGATTAAGGATCTGAAATTTGTCTCTAGCAGATGCAGAGCACGGTGGTCCTCTAAATCATCAAGAAAAAATATCACCTTGTTATAGTTATCAGTCAGTCTAGAGAGATTTGATAACTTTTTGCTCCATTTCTTCAGTTTGTACCTTACATTTTTAAACATCCCTGCCACAATAGTCGCTGAGTTTCTCTAATTTCTATCTTCAGTCTCCAAGCCTCGATGTACAGCTTCAAGAAAACCAGGATGATCTGGCCAAAAGTTTTCAATTCTGAACAGATTTGACTTTGGGATGCTAGTGCCTATCACAACTTTACATGGGACGTGATCATAAGTAATTTTTGCTAAGGGAAGAACCATTGTATTAGGATAATGCACTGTCCAATTCACTGATCTGAAGAACCAATCCAGTTGCTCAAGCAGATGATCGCTTTGCATGTTGCTCCAAGTGTAAGCTCTTCCTTTGATTGGCAACTCAATTAAACCAAGATGCCCAATCAAATCATTAAAGATAAGTGTGTCATGAACATTTCCTCCCTGCTTGTTATGGTTTTCCAAAGACTGATAAAAATTGAAATCACCAAGAACCAGCCAATTGTCATCATCATTAATGTCCAAAATTCGTAGCCAGCCAACAAAAACAGATCTTTCAGGCTGCTGACAAGGACCATAGACCGAGATGAGATTCCATCTTTCCCCATTATGCTTTGAAGTGAAATTAAGAAAAACTGCAAACGACTGAATGTCTAGGATCTGGCCTGCGAAGTGTGAGGAGTTCCATAGTACCAAAATTCCACCAGAAGCACCTACTGATGGTGCAAAGACAAAATTATCAAATTTCTTGGGAGCCAACTTTCTGATGAAAGCCAAATCAAAGGATTCCTTTTTTGTTTCTTGTAGACAAACAATGGAACAAGAACTTTGATCAGTTTTGTTTCTAACTGCATCCCATTTGCTAGAATCATTTAAGCCCCTTATATTCCAACACAATATATTCCAAATTTTGTTATCATTCATGATGAGAACCAGCAAGGAAATAGAAATATGGTCATGCATAACAAGACCAAAAAGTACAGGGTCTAGAATAGGGACCAGACTAGCAACCAGGAAGAGAAATAAAATGATAAATCCTTCAGCTTAAACCAAACCACAAAGTTAAGGTTCACAGACCCGACTAGACAGGGTTCACAAAAGAAGCATATAAGACACCCAAAACCCATTACATATAAGAAATTAAGCATTTGCATCATTGGATGGGCTGTTGTTGCTGCATGACTTCTTCAGAAGAGAAGCCTCGGAGACCTTACTAGGATGAACTCCACACTCGATGTCGCAGCCTTGCAACACATCAATTGGAATTGGTCCTAGGATAACGTCACCTACGCCACCTTCACGAACCGCCACGCTTGAAACAACATCGGCCACTAACTTCCTCTCCCTTCTCTGGTTAACTAGCATTTGACAGTTCTTGAACACTCCATAATAGTTGTTTGTACGAGAGCTCCTTCTCACTCGGCTACAAACCACAGGCACTGCCACACTTCTAGAAGAAGTAGCTGTTGGAAGGCTAACCACATTACTGGAAGGCCTAGGAGGAATATTTGCATGCTGGGAAGTAGCAACATCATCAAAAGCAGAAAGGAGGTTCTTTTTTTGCCAACAAGATGTCCTCAGAATGTACAACTTCTTGCCCTTCAATGGTAACCTGATCATTGTGCAAAGAGTTTGACTCCAAAACCACCTCCTTGTGATTCTCAGGAGCATGCTAGGTAAAGTAAGCCAATTTCCTTAGCAGTTCAGCCTGCATAGTTTGCTGAAAAGGAACAATTGCTAATGGGTTCGGAGTCACTAGAACAATTGGATTAGGCTACATAGACTACATAAACTTGGTACTCAGGAAAGAATCTGCCAAATTCAGTGCTGGAATCTTCACAAGTAAAGTAAAAGCCCTCACTTCCACCTCCTGGAAAACTTGGGAAGGCTGAACAGGTAGAAGAGAGGAATTTTCACTTGAGGAGGATGAAATATCTTGGACATTTGAGCACATAATCAGCACCCATAGCCCTCATGTATGAAGCTGTTGACCCAGACTGATTTCGGGAGACAGATTCCTGCTGTTCAACATGCACAACCGGAACTTCAGCCATAAGCTGATCAAGATTGTCATTGTTCCCCTCTGCTGCCCAGGGTGCCCAACCATCTTGCTCCGCATTGACAGCTAAGTCTTGTGCTAACTGCTGAACTCGGTTGTTGTTGAGACCAAAATCATGTTAAACATGTTGTGCAACCCCAACAAGATCATGGTGCCAGTGCTGATTAACATCCATATTGACTTGACCCACATTATGAAGAGGATGCGAATTGCCATTAGCTGGGACAGGGTCTTCATCTGCTGGGAAGGCATCAGGAAAATGACCATCGAGAACAAAAACTGGCACAGACCATGACCTCCCTGCACCCCCAAGAGTGGTGCCCTGGGAAATGATCAGTGATCTTGCCACTCTGTCAGGCGTTAACGCAAGGCAATGAGTAAGGACTCGAAACTTGTTTGGACCCTCATACTAATGCAACAGCTGGCCAAAAGGAGCCACAACAGCTTTAACATAGTCAGGCAATTGGTAATCAAGTGGGAAACCTAGGAACATAATCCAACACTGACGAGTATAATTGCACGCCCTAAGGTTCAGAGCCTCATCATGCTTGTGTACTCTAAGCAGACCATGACCAAAAGGAATAGGAGATGCATTCAACATAGTCTGCCTCTGCTCAGGATTACCAAACTGGAAAAGGCCCAGACCAAAAGGAGACAGGAAAGCAGACACAATCCTCAACGAAAAATCTTGTTCAATCATCTCTGCTGATGCTTTATCTCATCGCTATAATATGCTGTCACAGTTAGATTTTAAAATTTTTGGCTTGCAAACTGTGAAAGATCTATAGGTTGACGACACTGATTTTAAAGTTGTTTTCGCTCATTGTGTTAATGGAAAACCATGGGGCAAATTTCACATGCAGGACGGGTTCCTATTTCGCGCTAACAAGCTGTGTGTTCTAGCTAGCTCGATTCGTCTTTTGTTGTTGCAGGAAGCGCATGGAGGCGGTTGTCGTGGTTTAGAAACCGCCGGCAAATAAAATCAAGGATTGCGCATCGAGCCTCGGATGGTGTGAAAACGGGGACACAAGGATTTATACTGGTTCGGGCCTCCGTGGAGTAATACCCTACGTCCAGTTCGTGCTGCTCATGTTGTTTGCACTGGTTTGTAGTGGGGCGATACAAACTAGCGAGAGAGGGAGCTTGGTCCCAAGTCTCTGTGGTGTGTGTGCGTAGGAGCCAAGTTTGGCCGGAGGAAGAAGAACAGTGAGAGAGAGCTCCATCAGAGTGGAGTGAGAAAAGAAAAATCCCCCCTGTTACCTTCGGTGCCTTCCCTTTTATAAGTCAAGAGAAGACTTACATGTGAAGGTAACAAGAGATAGAGAGTGCACGGTCTTCGAGAGTACAGGGAAAAGCTTTTACCCATGTCGTGGGCCCCGCTGTCATCAGGAGTAGCTGGTACTGTAAATTTGTCAGGCAAGTTGGGAGCTTCGGGGAGTTCCTTAGATGCGAAGACTCGGGGCTCAGTAGGTCGGACGGAGCAGAACTCAGTCGTGCGAGGTGGAGTTTTAGTAGGTCGGACAATAGTTAGCTCGGAGGGGCTTCCGACCTATGCATGCATGACTTGCATGCGGGAGACTTTGCATGCATGGCTTGTAGCCTTGTAGGAGTAGAGTAGGTCCTCAAGTGTGCATGGCTTGTAGCCTTGTAGGTACTTGAGTGTGCATGCATATAGGTGATGTAGGCACTTGAGTGTGCATGCATGTAGGTGAAGTAGGCACTTGAGTGTGCATGCATGTAGGTAGCAAGTTTGCATGCGGGTTTGATAAAAACCAAAGCATCCCATGCGTGTTTAGCAGGGAGTCGGGTGAATCGCATATTCGCGCTCCTGATTGACCGGATCGGGTGAAGCAGCGATTTATTTGGTCAGGGGCCTATTGTCATTGAGTCGCTGTCTCTGGGCACCCCTAATATAGGACCCCGTCAGCGGTCTCATGGGGCACTTTGGCGTCTGCAAGATGCATGAGGTGCTGGCCGCCCACTTCTTTTGGCCCCGGATGCGCCGTGATGTTGAGCGCATTGTTGCACGTTGCACTACTTGTCAAAAAGCTAAGTCACGATTGAACAACCATGGTTTGTATATGCCATTGCCTATCCCTACTTCTCCTTGGCTTGATATTTTTATGGATTTTGTTTTGGAATTGCCTAGTACTAAGAAGGAGAGGGATAACATTTTTGTGGTTGTTGATCGTTTCTCCAAAATGGCTTATTTCATACCTTGTCATAAGACTGATGATGCTAGTAATGTTGCTGAATTGTTTTTAGAGAGATTTTTCGTTTGTATGGTATTCCAAATACAATAGTCTCTGGTCGTGATGCTAAATTTCTCAGTCATTTTTGGAGATCACTTTGGAATAAATTGGGAACTCAATTCCTGTTTAGTACAACTTGTCACCCTCAGACTGATGGTCAAACTTAGGTGGTTAATAGAACTTTGTCAACCATGCTTAGGGTTGTTTTAGATAAAAATTTGAAATGTTGGGAAGATTGCTTGCCTCATGTTGAGTTTGGTTATAATCATGCAACGCATTCTTCTGCAAAGATGAGCCCTTTTCAGATTGTTTATGGTTACATTCCTTAGGCGCCTAGTGATTTGTTTTCGCTTGATGTTGAGGACGTCTCACACATAGATGTTGTGGCACATGTTGAACAAATGATTAACCTGCATAAACAAACTAAACAAACATTGCTACTGCTAATGCTAAATATCAGGTTGCTGGTAGTAAAGGTAGAAAACTTGTTACTTTTGAACCTGGTGATATGGTTTGGTTACATTTGACAAAGGATCGTTTTCCTGCTTTGTGCCGTTCTAACCAAAATTAATGATAATGCTTATGTCCTTGACCTGTCTGCGAAGTTTGGTGTTTCCACTAGTTTTAATGTTGCAGATTTGAAACCATATGCGCGTGAAGATGAGGAGTTGCCATCGAGGACGACTTCAGTTCAAGAAGGGGAGGATGATGGGACACCATGAGTACATCTACACCAGCAGCAGTTCCGGTGCCTCCAGATGATTAGGCACCACCCCTAGAATCTATGGCACCACCTCCAGATGTTCCACCACTTCAGGCGCCTCTAGTTGGACCAGTTACTCGGGCCCATGCGATAGAATTAAACTACATCATGCTGATAAAGAACGAAGGCCCAGGAGCATAGGAGACAGCCCAACAGGACAGCCCAGGTAGGGCCCCTAAGGTTGGGCGCCAGGAGTCGCCCCCCTCCTGGTCGTGATTCCCACGAGGGGAACAGCGCGCCCCTCCCCCTCGCGAGGGTGCCGCGCGCCCTCTCCCCCCTCGTGGCAGCTAGGGGTTGCGCCCCCTATTTAAGATAGAGTCCTTTTTATTTTCCAACATGAGTTTTGTTTTACATCTAGCTTTAGCTACACCAGACCATGCACAAATACGTGCTGTCCTCTATGATTCAGAACTCCACCTTCAAGTGATACATAGATTACTCGCCTTGAATTCTTGTTCGTTCTTCGATTGCGTACAAGAATTGATCTTCGTGATCAGGCTGATCTTGCTTCAAGAAGGTCGGTAACCACATGGAGTTGGTTTAGCAATTGCATTGGCGCTTCAGGCTTGCTCGTCGTAGCCGGATCGTGAGGGTCTACTTCCACCGAATCGAATTTATCTCCACTCACAGAAAGATCGAGCACTCCGGCTCTATCATTCTCCTTCTTTGTCACCCTTCGGTGTTGCCTTCACTTCACAGAATTTTCTTTAATGTCCATAACAGAAAGTGTAATCAAACTCTACCCCATTGCACAGTGCACAAAATTTTCTTTCCAACATGTTCTTATTTGCCAAAATCAGACTCCAAAATGAGAGAATTATGCCCACTTTACTCCGGCGATGAAATCTATCCTGAAACTTCAAAACATGCAACGCTCAATGTTTTCGCCATAACTCCTTGCATGGGTCTTCAAATTCATTGGTTCTTGATGCGTTGGAATGGAAACTTGATGGAGCTTCTGAATATCTCATTTTCTTCATTTGTACACCTCTGAACAAGCTCACAAATTGATGAATACAGCAGCATCCATCGCGGGATTTGGAGAGGTTGATGATTTATCTTTGCAACTCTTTTGGCATGACTTCTCTTCACATTACTCAAGCCATTTTATTTCTGCATGGTTAGTGAGAATCGGGCCTTCTCCCTACATGTGCTTCTTTAAGGTCATTAGCTTGACCAAGCGCAAAGCATGATCGAGATTTACAAAACTTATTGTAAAGGTATGCATCCATAATTAACACCACATGCAAATCGTAGCAACAAGTCAAGGTGCAATTAAAAGAAGCATACGTGTCATGCAAAGCACTTAACTCATCTTAAGGCAAAGGTTCTTTAGTCATGAGATTAATTAGTTTAAACATACACATTACCTCATCATCATTCTCAAGAAAATCTAGCCTATCAACATGATCATCATTGGAACAAGACATAGAATTTAAACTATTATTCATACTATTGGTTGAACATGATCATTTGAAAATATCATCATCAATACCAATAATATCTTGAGATTTCAGTGTGTACCTTAGCCTTGGAGCTTTTTCAACAAAAGTGATTCTTGGTTTGTCTAGTAGCGTTGAAAGTAAGTCATTCTCAACAAGTGGAGTTGTCTCTTTGTTACCATTTTGCATCTCTTCCATCTCATCATGTGGAACATGTAATCCATCAGCAATGTATGCATTCATCTCTTCTTTGAAGTCTTCATTATCATCCAAATCTTCATCTTCAAAGTCTTGTACGTTGCTTTCTTTATCGTCCGTGTACCACATGTCGTGAAGATTTCTCATCGTTGATTCACTCTTTTCTTCATCCTTGAGCACTTCCATGTCTTGATTTGTTAGTGTGTAAGCTTCAATAGCACACAAGTAATGATCTTGTGGAAAGGGACCATCTAGGTGTGTTTGCCTTGTGCCATCTTCTTCCCACTCATCTTCTAGCATGAGTCCTATTTTCTTCCATTTATCCTTCGGGTCACTGGTTCTTCTTTTCATTTTCCTCATATCCCTAGCAATGAATTCTTGCCCATGGTTGAACAACCACAACCAATTAAATTCTTCAAAATCTTCTTCTTCAATTGGTGCACATGATGTTGTGGAGAGGGGACTTTTAGGCTCACCATGGTTGCACTCTTCTCTTTCTTCATCATAAATCTTCGAGATGTCATATTGATCGACCCATCCTTCATCTTCTTCTTCAAATATCTTTTGGATCGATTCTCCACTCATCTCTTGATAAAAAATGTCTTCAATTCTTTTGGTGACGCGTCGGTGTTCCTCCTTCCTTTGGTGGTTGATTAGGGGGTAAAATCAATTTGAATCCAATCGGATTGATTGAATTCCGCCAATGGTCTAGCATTTCCCATACTTCGACCTACATTCATGTTAGTTTCAACATTTTCCTCTTACCTTAGGAAGTTGTTCTTCAATTCCTTGTGTGGCTGGATCATCTTTCTTGACCTTCGGTTCGTCTTTTTCAGAAATTTCAGCAAGCATCCCGTGCTTGCTTTTGTCGTTCTGCTCCACCCAACAACGTCTTTGCCAATCTCATTGCACTCTTTTTCCATTGCTTATCCTTTGTAAGATTTGTGCGGCTTCACTAATTGTTTTATCCATTAAATCACCTCCTGCACACACACTTACAAAACGAGCAGAGTTAGGGGTTAGTGAAAAATAAAAGGTATGCTACATCAAGTCACCAAAAAATCCAAAGTTCGAGCCTTGCTCATGTTGTTCATTGAAACAGTCCTATGCTTCATCAATTCCTTCATCCTCTCCTTGCTTGAAAGTGAGTCGCCTCCTTAAGTATTGGACCTTGCTTATGGGAAAGAACTTTGAAAGAAACTTCTTCACAAGCTCATCCCAATTACCTTTTGCTTCAACAGACGCAAATGTGTACCATCTTCGCGCTTCATCTTCGGGAGAGAACGGAAAAAGATTTCACTTGAACCAAGCGGCCGGAACTCCTTGTTGCACCATGTTGCATATCATCGTGAATCACTCCATGTGTCTATATGGGTTGTCATCCTCCAATCCTCTAACGGGGTTTGTCACCACTAACTTGATGATTCTAGGCTTCAATTCATAGTGGGTTGTTGCAAGCGTCAAATCTGATTTTTGCATCTCAATGTCCTCCATTGACGGCATTGCTAGCTCCCTTAGCGACATCTCTTCATCTTCCAATGGAGAGGTGAACAAATCCATCTAAGCACAAAAAAATAAAAAGAAAAACAAAAAAGGGGTTTTTCTAGAAAACAAGGGTTAGATGTTAGTGATCAACAAAATTAATACAAGATTAAACGTAGCAAACTGGCTCGCTCCCCGACAACGGTGCCAGAAAAAGGGCTTGTTGATGGTTAAATAGCGTTTCGAATTTTGATCTGCAAGCATACGGATCACTTGTAGCCTTTTTCACCTAGGGGTGATCCCCAAGGTTCTTGTAAGTCCGCGGAGCAAGGGGATTGCTAGCGCTTAACCAAGTACTAATCTAGTTGATTGGAAAACCTTTGAAAGAGAGATTAATCTAAAATAAAGGCAATCTAATCTATGTTAATCTAAGATTAAGCTAGATGGCAAAGGTTGGTACAAGAGAGAGAGAGAGATTAAGATAGATAAGCATTTTCTCCCTAGGGTCTAGGATCTCATGAATATGCATCTACTACATGAAAGAGGTGTTGCCTTCACTAGCTTCATGGCAGTTATGTGGTCACTAGGCCTTTTCCCTAGATCGTATTGTCACTACGCAAGGTAATCAATCACTTTTGCTAACGCATCTATATCTATGCATCCATAGGGTTAAGCTAATCACCACGATTACCACAAACCCTACTAATAAGACCACATGTTGTACATACATATGTAAATAAAGCATTAGCAAAGACATAGACCATGAAGCATTGATAGGCATAAGATTCATGTAGCAATTACATATCAAGGATCCATCTAACCCTAGGGATGAACGAAGACATTATCCCATCATCTTACATGGATTGAAGCACATAGGGGTGATGGAAACTCCGGAGAACGTTGTCGATGAAGATGGTGGTGATGAAGCTCGGGAACACCCCTAGGCCGACGGCTTCGAGTCCTCCTTTTGCTTCTTTCCCTCCGCCGACGTTGACACTTGCGACGAACTCATCTAATCTCTATCCCTCATCTTGTGGTGGCGAGTTTCTGGTGAATGGAGGTCGGTGGAATGATTGGATGCAGCGGTTGTCGGGAATCAGAGCTTAAAATAGACCGAGGAGGGGCTAGGTCAAAGGGGAGGCCGAACCAGGCCAAAAATAGGTCAGGCCGGTCCGACCAGGCCGGCCAGCCTGGGCCTTTTCTAGGCCGGTTCAGGCCCATCTTCCTCCGGGTGACGTTTCTTGCAATTTTGACTTTTTGCCCCTTCATGTGTGGCTTTTTGGCATCATCATCCCCGCGATCAAGATAGGGGGTCTTGTCGTATGAACTCCAATCTTTTCATATTGGTCCTTGAGAATGTTTCGTCATAGCACCTTGGTCCTTGACACCTTTGGGAGTGAATTTTCCTTGCACTTGAACACAAACAGAACTCCTCATTTGCTCCTTTGAACTTGATATGACTCCGTCCCTTTAGCCATGTTTTCCTACAAAAACACCACACTTTCAAATGCACATACAAAATTGAACTTGTTATATCATTAGTGTGCCTAGTGGTGTTTTAGTTCCATAATAGAGCTCAAACCAAGGTGTAACGAGTATGTTTGGAGCACCAAAATTAACCGTCAACAATGGTTCAGCCACCTATTTCTGTTTTCCCTTTTCTGCTAGCTTTCCCAGTGCACCACCGTCTCTAGTGCCCTCTCCCACACCACACGCAGCCCCGTCACCCTCTGCTGCACCACGCGTGGCTCTGGTACCTCCTCCCGCACCACACGCAGCCCCGACACCATCAGTTGTGCCACGCGTGGCCCCAGTGCCCCCTCCCACGCCACGTGCGGGCCCAGCACCCTCTGCACACTACGCCAAGCTGGTGCAGGTGTACCGATGTCGTACGGAGCCGGCACCGACACAGGCTCCTCTGACTCCGGCCCCGGAGGTGCCCGCTCACTATGCACCTCCTGTGCGCTATGTCTACGAGCGCCGCTCGACGGCTCCACCTCCACCACCACCTTCACCGGAGTCGTTGCCGCCGCCACCGTAGCCGTCACCACCTCCACCTCCATCGTGCCGCCCTCGTGTGGAGCTGGCGGTGTACCACCCACCGATCATCCATTGGGATCCTCATCATACTCGTCCCAAGGTGACTCGGCAGGCGGCTAGGGTTCTTCGGCCCGCTGCACTTTCTGCCACCGAGGGAGAGGTGCAGCTCTCCCCGATACCGTCCTCTATTGAGGACCGGAGCATCCGAGGACCGGTGGATGGTCGCTCCCTGGTGTGATGAGTGATTGACAACATGGTGTGGACTGACTCTTGTCCGAGTATTGTAGGTGCAGGTTGCGGCTTGATTTGCGTTGGTGCAGGTGAAGAGCGGGCGCGAAAGGTCTTAGCCTTGCAGGGCCTCTGAGGAGTGGAGAGACAAGTAGGCTCGGCTTGTTGGACCCGGTGGCCGAACGGGATCAAGTGCGGGCCGCACGGTGGCAAGAAAAGCAAGACAAAGTCGTGGACTTGAGCCAGTGCAGGGTAGCGGCTCACAACCGGAGTCTGCACGCGGGGTTTGCAGCGGTTCACCACAAAACCGTCGGGTTACTTGGTTGAGCCACAAAACCAAGACCGGAGGCTCGTCGGGCGGAGACAGGATCAGGGCGCGTCGAGAAGCTTCGATGCCGGGGGACACGCGGCGGCATTGCGGGGCTTGCGCCGAGAGGACGCGGACTGCGGCGAAGGCGTGGCCACCCGATGAGAAATACCAAGTGTTGACCATATTGCCACTATGGGGTATGTATCTTCCTTTCATGTAATAGAGGTAGTTTCGTCTTTCAGTTGCCTCCATATAAACCAAGAGGAGAGAGGATGGCAACCATCTCTGAAAACCCTAGTTCATTTTGCTTCTCTAGTTTTTGCTATTTTCCCTTTAGGTTTTCCACAGGACTAGCTTGAGAGCTTCATGGTGAGATCTTGAGAGAGGGATGGATGTTGAGGAGGCAAGCTAGACCTTGTATGAATCTTTCGTGGTATGTATAGAAGGTTCGGCGTGATTCCTCAAGTGTTCTTGTTGCTCCTCCCGTTTCTCTTTTTCAATGATTTTCGGAGCCTTTTCTTGGGATTTTCGTGGGAAGGATTTGGAGGTGTTTCTTTGTGAGATTTGTTTTGGGAATCACACATGAGGTTGGTGTGCCTCTTTTCTTGGTGATCTTGCCCCTCAAATCCCGTAGGAATGCCTTCGATTTTGGTGGTTTTTGTGTTCTTCGAGTTCTTGAGGTAGAGGCACAAGATTTGCGTTTCCGAGAGTTGTTGGGAGTTAGAGGTCGAAATTTTTGGGGCATATCTTCCCTTTGGGGTGCTCAACATCTCCCAAAAATTTCGTCTCAAGACTCCAAGTGGTTTGGGAGATCCATCGATCGAAGGTTTGGGGCTGTTTCGTGGGCTGATTTCTGAAGGGTGCCGGTACTACCGACCTGACACAGGTAGTACTGATAACCTGATTTTTGGCTGACAGAAAGCCTTTATCGGTAGTACCGACCTTGGGCCAATAGTACCGATAATCAGAAGTACCGACCCTGTGCTAGAAGTACCGATAACCTGATTTTTGGGTGCCAGTAAGCCCGTATCGGTAGTACCGACCATGGGCCGGTAGTTCCGACAAATCCTGCTATAGGTTGTCTTGCGATAGCTCTTTCTCCCGGTTCCTTTTGTGCTTGCTTCCGCTTTGTTCCTAGGCTTGTTCTAACTTGTTCCTAGGGTCAGTAGGTCTGTTGTGACTACGTGATCTTGGCAAGTGTGTGTCGGATTCTTCGGAAGTGATTTTGGTGTATAGGCCGATTTCTTGAGAAGAATTTTTATCGGCTCCCATTCACTCCCCCCCTCTCTGGTCGCCAATCCGGTCCTTCAATTGGTATCAGAGCTGGTTACAAATCTCCGTGATTCTAACCAGTCTAAGATCCAAAGATAGCGTACCAAGAACGGGGTTCAGGACCTCCACACTTTGATGGTAAGGATTACCAGATGTGGCAGTGTCGTATGTCCGCTTTTCTTCACGGCAAAGGACGAATCATATGGGATGTGACGGAGAACACCTCCTATGTCCACCCCATCAACTTCCTTGCCCCTGGTTCTCGAGATATGCATAAAGCCAACAACAAGGCAGTCGACTATCTCTTTCGTGCCCTTTGCAAGCCTGAATTTGATCGGGTTCAAGCGGAGGACTTGGCGTGCTAGATTTGGGAGAAGTTGAAGAACGCTCATGCTGGGAACAATCAGGTGAAGGCTCACTTGTTTGCGACCTACCGGAGAGAGTACGAGAACTTCACTCATCTCCCCAGTGAGTCCATAGACACCATGTTCCAGTGGTTCATTGTGATTGTGAACAACATGAGAGCCAATGTGACCGTGCTCCCGTACGATGATCATGACAGGGCTGTGAAGCTCCTGCACTCGCTGGATCATACCGTGTGGAGTGAGAAGGTCGAGGCTATTCCGGAGTCAGATCACTATGAGACCCTCATGGTGGACGAGCTGTTTTCCAAGCTCAAGTCGTCTGAGGTGGACCGTGCGGTGCGAGTAAGAATCGAGAACCCGACTGATCTTGATGGTCTGGCTCTTGTTTCTGGACCGAGAACTAACACTAACCTGTCTTCTAGGCAGTTCTCTTTGTCCTGTCTTGTGTCCATGCCAGATCAGGAGTTTGATGTGCTGAGCGAGGATTATCTCACGCTGCTGAGCAGGTGGTTCGAGCGCTTGTACACAAACCGGAAGAACGCTTGGAGGAGCTCGGGCATGTTATACCAGTGTGGGAAGCACGTGCACTTTATCACAGAGTGCCCGAAGGCCATGGAGATCAAGCCCGAGCACAAGCACCGTCCGAGGACCGACCAGAAGCACCGCTCGAGGGATGACTATAAGGGCAAGAACAAGTCTGAGCGGAGGCCAAGGAAGAGTGGCGGCCACAAGAAGAAGACGGAGCGTGCGATGGTCGCCGGAGCGAGCGCCATCGACTTGAGTTCCTGCTACTCTTCATCGAGCTCAAGTGGTGAAGAAGAGGTGGACCGGCACAAGGACAAGCGGTCGAGCAAGAACATCAATGGCCTGTGCTTCGCCGCCCAAGGTTTTTGCGGCATGGCACGCAGCTCCGAGAGCAAGAAGAGCCAGAAGGATGACTCGAACTCCGACTCAGAGGATGAGGTAAACAATGATCCTGCCTTTGTAAGGAATCGGATGCTCATAGCCTAAGAGGGGGAGGGTGTGAATTAGGCAACTTAAAAACTTATCCTATGTCTTCACTACTTTTGCTCAAAGTAAACTAGATCAAATCTATCTAGATGTGCAATCTAAAGTTGATCTAGTGTGAGACCCTCATCCCAAAACAAGTTTTGCAACCTATAGCCAATCCTAGCATGATACTACTCTAGGAAATTAAGGCAAGCAAGGATTGTAAGAAAGTAATGCGGAAACGTAAAGTGGGTTGAGACGAAGCAAACACTTGACACGTGATTTATCACATTGTATCGGTAGGCACTAAGCCACCCATAGTCCACATTGTTGAAGCACTCACATAAGAGTATTGCTTCCCGGTCACCAAGTCTCTCCCAAGCCACAAAGGCTCGCCACTTAGGCACTCGCCGAGCTCCCTTGGTCACCTTGATGCCGCCTCCACTAAGGAGCTTCTCCACTTAGGAAGGTGGTCTCCACGTCCCCGCACAAAGTGTCCTCGCCACTCCACACCAAGCCGGAGGGTCGAAGACGATTGCCGGTGAGCCACTTAGGCCCCACTTCCGGCGCATCTTGTACAACTTGATTCACTCAAGAATGACCTCACAAGGTTGGCACAACCTTGCACTCACTTAGCTCTAAGCTAAGTCTAGCACTAAGCACACACACAAAGCATGTGCAAGTCTATGGATGAGCAATTAAGCACTTGGATGGATTGGATATGATCTTCTAGGTGTCTTGCACTTCTCTGCACTTCCACACAATCCAGCAACCTCAAATGGGTGAGTGGAGGGGGTATAAATAGCCCAAGGCATCCAAAGAGCCATTGGCTAACGGCCACTAAAAAAGGTGGCGTCGGATGAACCGATGCTATCTTTTCAGGGCCATCGGTTCATCTGGTGCCCCTGTCCACGTCACTTTGCCGTTGAGGTTCTCTGACACAATTAATCCGACGCTTGCACCGATGCACCGTCGGTTCATCCGGTGCTGAAGGACTTCTCGCCAAAACGTCTCTATTAGTTTCTTCGAGACCGTCGGTTCATCCGGTGCTGAAGAGTCTGTCTTGGCACGTCTCTGTCTTGATTCAAACTAGGCATCGGATAGACCGTCGGATCATCCGGTGCTACTGTCTTCTGCAGCACTGCTCCTTCCAGTCGTCCGACACAACTAGAATGTGGACCGTCGGTTCATCCGACGGTGCCAATTTAGTTTTGCCTTCTGCGCAGTGTACCAAGTGCAACGACGCTCGCCTCTAAGGTACCGTCAGTTCATCCGACGGTGTCTTTTCTTTTTCTACAAAGACATGCTAAACAATATGGTTAGTCCCTTGATCATGTTGTCATGAATCACCAAAATCATACTCGAACTAATGGCATATGAGGCCATGTTCGCTACAATCTCCTCCTTTTTGGTGATTTATGACAATACAAGCAAAGCAAGCATAAATTTGCAAAAATCCACAAAATTATAATCACTTACACTTGCTTGGATGCTTACCATCATCCAAACTCCCCCTAGATCAAACTTCCCCCTTTTTGATCTTCTCTTTTTATGTTCACACATAGCTTGCCTCTTCCCACTTTGGAAACACTAGCTTGCTTTGGTTCCACATTCTCCCCCTTTGGAATAAAATCTCCAAAAAGGTCCAAAGCAAAAGGTCTCCAAGGAAATTAGCAAATCCTAGCAAACATAGCTCAAAGAGAAATGTTAGCCACAAGGGAGAAAGCCGCATGAACCATGATCCATAAGTATGATATCAATGAAGATACCACATGTGCGAATAACTAAGGTGGATCACAAGCTCATGAGACTAGCATGATACAAACTAAGCTCCCCCTAAGTGTGTGCACAATGTGATAGTGTGAAAATCAAGTGCACAACTACAAACACTTGTAAGACAAGGAAGCTTAGAGCATATCATGCAAGGAGGTAGCTTAAAAGACAAGAGACAAAACAAATGGGTTCGCAACATTACCACTTGTAGTTACCACTTGTACTCTTTTGATCATTGCATACCTCCGGGGGATGATCCTCTCTACCTTGTTGGCACCACATTGAGATGAGCCACTTGTACATGATATCACTAGGAGGTGACACCACTTGAAAGAAGCTTGCAAAGAAGACAAATGGGGTACCACAAGGATTAGGAATGTATGAGTGCATTGCCTTTGAACTTATATAGAGACATAAGCTCGCAAGGACATGACTCAATAGCATGAAACTCATATTGCTATATTCACTCTTTTAGAATTGTTAGATCACATTGAGAGTGAAATAACATTCTCTTAGAATGAATCACCGCATCGGAACGCGTCGCCAAGGGACTACACAAAATAAGCTTGAACCAATGTTAGTTCCATAATCAAACCATAGGATGAGCTCCCCTAAATGTGTGTATTTAGTGTTTGAATCACCAACCAAATGTATGCACATTGTTTGTGACAACCAAAGGGAAGCTAACCCTTTAGCTTGCTCATTATGCAAAGAGATATATATGAAAACATGCACCATGAAAGAACTAGTGTAGAATTCCTACACGCTAATTAAACCATGTAGGTTGCTCATGGGTTAGCACATGACACAAGCAACCTACCATATGTAAACATCTAGGCATAGCAACAAATGCAAACCTAGACAAGGCAATGGAGCTACAATGATACATGAGATGGGTTCTAGTTTCCATTACCTCAACTGGGGAACTTGGGCAACACATGTCCAACTTGCAAGCTTGGCTTCTAGGCTTGAATCTTCTCATCTTTGTGCCAAGCCTCTCAAGTCCCTGAACTCATGGCCTTCAAGTGGCATTTGGAACCCAAACAATTTGAGGCCCCTTCATGTTGGTGATGACTTCCTTGGGCACCCAAATGGGTTGGTTCCAACACCGCTCCGTCTTCATCTTCCCAACCTTGTGTGCAACCACCTTGCCATTAGTCTTCTTCTTGATGACGTAGGTGTTGCTCTTGGTCTTGTTCTTGCGGCTGGGCTTGGTGTAGATGAGGGAGCTCTTGATGGTGGGGTTCATCTTCTTCTTCTCGCCCTTGTCCATCTTCTTGACAAATTGAGGGCATTTGTAGAACTTGTGCCCTTCTTCATGACACTTGTAGCAAGTCACAGTTGCACCCTTCTCAAGCTTCTTCACCATGGGATCATGGTTATCTTGAGAAGGTTGGACGTTGCTCTTCATGTCATGAGAGATGTCCACTTGTTCCTCATTGTTCTTGCCCTTGCCCATCAAGCTAACCAACTTCTCTCGGAGCCATTTCACTTCTTGCTTGAGCTCATCATTCTTCTTGCCTATGAGACAATCACATGTTTCTACAACAACATGCTCATTACAAGATGGTGAGCAAGATTCATCAATTAAATCAATGCAAGAAGTTGAAGCATCTACCTTGGAGATAGGAATAGCACAAGGGATAGATGATTCATCAAGCTCAAAGGAATCACTTGTTTTAATCTCATTGCTCTCAAGTTTAGATTTTAGCTCATCACACTCCTTGCTAAGCAATTTAAATTTGCACAACAAATGTTCATAATTTGTAGCAAGGGTTGCAATAAGATCATTGAGAGCATTGAGTTCCTTAATTTCATTAGCTTGTTTCTTAAGCATTCCTTTTTGCTCATGGACTAGCTCAACAAGATCATCGAGAGAGGTGGTGTCGGATTCATCATCACTTACATTGCTCTCCATACCTTGGGCCATAAGGCACATGTGTGGTGATGATGAAGGACCTTGCATGAAGCGGGTGGTGAAGTTCTTTCTTGATTCATCACTTGAGCTACAAGAACTTGGTTCTCCACCACTTGTCCACTCACGGACGGCGACATTTGCTTCTTGCTTTGGTCTCCTCTCCTTGACCACCTTTTTCTTGGGCTTGTGCTCGATCTTGGTGAACTTGATGTGTTGATGATGACATCCTTCTCTCAAGTTTACGTTGTAGCCATACATGTTGATTTTCTTCACATACTTGAAGATCTTCTTCACGTACATGGCCACCATGGATTCAACCTCTTCATCACTTGAGGAGCCTTCATCGTCACCATCATCACTATCATCCTCGCTTGAGCTCCCATGAGTAGCCATCCTACTCATCACCTTCTCTTGTTGGCTTGAGAAGCATGGCTTGTGGTTGGAGAAGATGGTTCTTGGGGCTTTTCTTGGGGCACCTTATTGGACTTGGGCATAATTTGAAGCTCATGTGCCATGATCTTGCTCAAGATTTGAGATGGCTTCAATTCTTCGAGTTTCTTCTCATAGATGATGGCCTTCACCAAGTCATAATCGAGCTTCCGGAGACTTTGAAGGATCTTGCGGTTGATGTTCAAGTCCGTGATGTTATTCACACCTAAAGCATTGATCTCATTGACAAGAACATTTAGGCGTGAGTACATAGATTCGGCATTTTCATTTTCAAGTTGCTTAAAGCTATTGAATTCCTCAAGGAGGAAACCGTAGCGTTCATTAGCTACTTCTTTTGAGCCCTCATTTTGCTCCTTGATGGTTTTCCATAGCTCATAAGCATTATCACAAGTAAAAACTCTATTGAAAACACCTACATCTAGTGAGGACAAAATGACACTCTTAGCAATCACATCAAATTACTTTTCCTTCTTTGTACCATTTTTCACACCCTCATCGGTGACTCTCCAAACATCAAGGTCCTTTGCTTGGAGATAGGCCTCCATGAGAACCTTCCACCGAGGATAACCCGTGCCATCGAAATGTGGAGCCAAACCTATGGTATCCACCCCTTTCATTCCTCTATAGAGCAACTTACTAGGCGGTGAAGCCTAACCGTTCCAATGAGCCGGTTTTCACAATTTGCCAATTGAATTGGCGTTTCCTTGTGAAGGAAGTGAGCCCTGGCTCTAATACCACTTGTAAGGAATCGGATGCTCGTAGCCTAAGAGGGGGGAGGGGTGAATTAGGCAACTTAAAAACTTATCCTATGGCTTCACTACTTTTGCTCAAAGTAAACTAGATCAAATCTATCTAGATGTGCAATCTAAGGTTGATCTAGTGTGAGACCCTCATCCCAAAACAAGTTTTGCAGCCTATAGCCAATCCTAGCATGATACTACTCCAGGAAAGTAAAGGCAAGCAACGATTGTAAGAAAGTAATGCGGAAACGTAAAGAGGGATGAGAGGAAGCAAACTCTTGACACACGATTTATCCCGTGGTTTCGGTAGGCACTAAGCCACCCCTAGTCCACGTTGTTGAAGCACTCACAAAAGAGTATTGCTTCCCAGTCACCAAGTCTCTCCCAAGAGCACCACTTGACTCGCCACAAAGGCTCGCCACTTAGGCACTCGCCAAGCTCCCTTGGTCACCTTGATGCTGCCTCCACTGTTGGTGTTTTAGAGCGGCAAACCTACTAAGGGGGTACCCGAGGTAGTAGATTGTGCGGTGGAGGATCGTGGTCGGGAGACCGAGAACTCGAAGGTATGCGCAAGCACACGGGACACAAGATTTATACAGGTTCGGGCCGCCATGGTGGCGAACCCTACGACCCGTTTGGGGATCAAGTATGGCGCCCTGCGCTTGGTGTTGGGTTGGTTGAGATGTTCGGCCAGGTACCCGGCCCTCCTTTATATAGTCCAGGGGCGGGTTCCTAGTCGGTTACAAGTCAGGAGTCCTAGTAGGATTACACGGAACAAGTCCTAGTAGGATTACAGGGGAATTCTAGTAGGAGTCCGTCCTCATCCTTCCTTGTATGAGTACCCGGGGTGTATGCCCGACAAGCCCCCGAGCACGTTGGAGTCGAGAGTAGTAGTTCAAGTAGTCTTGAAGCCTCTTCGAGTAGTTCCTGAGTGTCCTCGAGTACTGCTTGGAGAAGTCTTCAATAGTGCTTGAACTGCCACGAGGCTGGAAGGTGGTCCAGCTCATCAGTCTTGAAGTCGAGATTATATGGAAGTGCGGTTGCAAAATCGCACTCCATATGGAGTAGCCCCCGAGCCTTGGGTTGAGTCGCAGACTCTAGCTGAGGGTCAGTCTTGATTCTGAATCTTCCGTCTTGAAAAATTGAATGATGGGTATAGCATAGCAGCCCCCGAGCCTTGAAATGATTAGGTAATCAATCCAAGGGTCTTCAGTGTTCGTGAAAGCCATCATTCGAGTACTCTTGCAACGTGTAGCCCCCGAGATAAGAGAGCCGTATGAGCCACGTCGAGTAGTTTTTGGTACAGAACCTCCGAGCTTGAGAGCGAGCGAAGTCTGCTAGAGTTGTTCTAGAGTAGTAATTTGAATGCAGCCCCCGAGCTGGAGAGTTTCCGAGTAGTAATTTGGCGTCGAGCCGTGGAGCTTGAGAAGTAGTCGTGCCGTCAGAGCTGACTTTAGATGCGACCGAAGTCGACTTTAGATGCCGGCAGAGCGGACTTTAGATGCGACTTGAAAAAATGAAGTCAACTTTAGTTGCCGCACGGAGCAGACTTTGAGGTGCGACTTGAAAAACCGAAGTCGACTTTAGTTGCCGCATGGAGCGGACTTTGAGATGCGACTTGAAAACCGAAGTCGACTTTAGTTGCCGAACGGAGCGGACTTTGATATGCGACTATAGAAGTCGACTTTAGTTTGCCGCGCGAAGCGAACTTTAGATGCGACTATAGTAGTCGACTTTGTGCCACGTGGGGTGGACTTTAAGATGCAAAAAACAAAAAGCACTTCCGGAATGCAAAATCGAACGAAAAATCAGAGAAAACGAATAGTTGTGTCGCCGGAGCGGGCTTGAGCACCTGAGCCATGGATTTCAGACTCAAGGTACGGTTGCCGCCGGAGCGGGCTTGAAGGTGCGACCGGAGTCGACTTGAGTACCTGGGCCATGGATTTCAGACCCAAGGTACAGTTGCCACCGGAGCGGGCTTGAAGGTGCGACCGGAGTCGACTTGAGTACCTGGGCCATGGATTTCAGACCCAAGGTACGGAGCGTGAGTACTTAGGGTACGAAACCCATGGTACAGGGTATGAAAACCACGTGCAGCTAGGTACCATCATTGCCAGGACGCGAGGGCCACTTACAGCTAGGTTCCATCGAAGCTTACACACGCAGTATGCCGCCGAAGCAGGTGAAGGTGCGACCAGAGTCGACTTTAAGTTGCCGCGCGGAGCGGACTTTAGAAGCTGCCTCGTTGGGATAGCCCCCGAGTTGATGAAGTAGGCTTGTGGTGACTTGATAGATATACCCCAAGAGTAGTCAGCAGAGTGTAGCCCTCGTGAAAAACCCGCCGAGAAGCGTACACTGATGAGTAGTCGGCATGTTGTCCTACATGATGAGGAGAACAAGCCAAGAAAAGAAAACAGTAATCATTTAAATAAATGACTTAGCTGTTGCTGCCTGGGCAGACTGTTGATGCGACCAGAGTTGAGTTGTGCCGCTGTAGCGGACTTTAGATTGCGACCGTTGGCGTCGACTTGTGCCGCCGTAGCGGACTTGAGATTGTGCAGTTCTGAAGGGTAGTTCCTGTGTAGAAGCATGCACAGATGGGTAGTCCTTGGCGTGTTTGTCCTGCGCACGGAAGACAAGCCAAAGAAGAAAAAACAATCATTTAAATAAATGACTTAGCTGTTGCCGCCTGGGCGGTCTTGTAGATGAAGCCGTGGCGGTCGGAGATGGAGCTGCGACGATTGTTGCTGAAGTTTGACCAGTCAGAGTTGATTCCGACTAGTTGTTGGGGCGTTTCTGTCGCTCTCGACTAGTTTGGAAAACTAGTCAAGATGAGTGGTCGACGCGATGCGGCCGGAAGACGATGTCGCGGCGGTGCGTAGCGTACTCGAAGTAGAGCCGGTGTTACCGCGAGACAAGTAGTCGCGACGCACAGCGTGGCTGAAGTAGAGCCAGTGCGACCGGACAACAAGTCGAGCGGCGACGCACGGAGTAGTCGAGCCGCGAGACGGAGCGACCGGGCACACGGCGAGAGCCAGTGCGACCGACCGACGAGAACTCGAGCGGCGAGACGGCGCGTGGTCGACGACGAGCCGCGCGAGGAGCCGAGGCACCCGATCGCACAGCATAGGCGAAGTAGTCGACGACGAGCCGCGCGACGAGCCGCACGACGTGCCGCGCGACGTGCCGAGGCACCCGGACGCGCGGCGTAGGCGAAGTAGTCGACGAAGAGCCACGCGAGGCGAAGTAGTCGACGACGAGCCGCGCGACGTGCCGAGGCACCCGGACGCACGGCGTAGGCGAAGTAGTCGACGACGAGCCGCGCGACGAGCTGCGCGACGAGCCGCGCGACGTGCTGAGACACCCAGACGCGCGGCGTAGGCGAAGTAGTCGACGACGAGCCACGCGAGGTGAAGTAGTCGATGACGAGCCGAGCGACGAGCCGCGCGACGTGCCGAGGCACCCGGACGCGAGGCGTAGGCGAAGTAGTCGACGACAAGCCGCGCAACGAGCTGCACGACGAGCCGCGCAACGTGCCGAGGCACCCGGACGCGCGGCATAGGCGAAGGAGTCGACGACGAGCCGCGCGACGAGCCGCGCGACGTGCCGAGGCACCCGGACGCGCGGCGTAGGCGAAGTAGTCGACGAAGAGCCGCGCGAGGTGAAGTAGTCGACGACGAGCCGCGCGACGAGCCGCGCGACGTGCCGAGGCACCCGGACGCGCGGCGTAGGCGAAGTAGTCGACGACGAGCCGCGCGAGGCGAAGTAGTCGATGACGAGCCGCGCGACGAGCTGCGCGACGAGCCGCGCGACGTGCCGAGGCACCCGGACGCGCGGCGTAGGCGAAGTAGTCGACGACGAGCCGCGCGAGGCGAAGTAGTCGACGACGAGCCGCGCGACGAGCCGCGCGACGTGCCGAGGCACCCGGACGCGCGGCGTAGGCGAAGTAGTCGACGACGAGCTGCGCGAGGTGAAGTAGTCGATGACTAGCCACGCGAGGCGAAGTAGTCGACGACGAGCCGCGCGACGAGCCACGCGACATGCCGAGGCACCCAGACGTGCGGCATAGGCGAAATAGTCGACGACGAGCCGCGCGCGGCGAAGTAGTCGACGACTAGCCGCGCGACGAGCCGCGCGACGTACCGAGGCACCGGGACGCGCAGCGTAGGCAAAGTAGTCAACGACGAGCCGCGCGACGAGCTGCGCGACGAGCCGCGTGATGTGCCGAATTCGGCCGGTGGTGATGATCACCCCTACCTGGCGTGCCAGCTGTCGGTGTTTTAGACCGGCAAACCTACCAAGGGGGTACCCGAGGTAGTAGATTGTGCGGTGGAGGATCGTGGTCGGGAGACCGAGAACTCGAAGGTATGCGCAAGGACACGGGACACAAGATTTATACAGGTTCAGGCCACCGTGGTGGCGAACCCTACGTCCTGTTTGGGGATCAAGTATGGCGCCCTGCGCTTGGTGTTGGGTTGGTTGAGATGTTCGGCTAGGTACCCGGCCCTCCTTTATATAGTCCAGGGGCGGGTTCCTAGTCGGTTACAAGTCAGGAGTACTAGTAGGATTACACGAAACGAGTCCTAGTAGGATTACAGGGGAATTCTAGTAGGAGTTCGTCTTCATCCTTCCTTATATGAGTACCCAGGGTGTATGCCCGACATCCACTAAGGAGCTTCTCCACTTAGGAAGGGGGTCTCCACGTCCCCCGCACAAAGTGTCCTCGCCACTCCACACCAAGCCGGAGGGTCGAAGACGATTGCCGGTGAGCCACTTAGGCCCCAAGGCTTCCGGCGCACCTTGTACAACTTGATTCACTCAAGAATCACCTCACAAGGTTGGCACAACCTTGCACTCACTTAGCTCTAAGCTAAGCCTAGCACTAAGCACACACACAAAGCATGTGCAAGTCTATGGATGAACAATTAAGCACTTGGATGGATTGGATATGATCTTCTAGGTGTCTTGCACTCCTCTGCACTTCCACACAATCCAGCAACCTCAAATGGGTGAGTGGAGGGGGTATAAATAGCCCAAGGCATCCAAAGAATCGTTGGCTAACGGCCACTGAAAAAGGTAGCGTCGGATGAACCGATGCTATCTTTTCAGGGCCATCGGTTCATCCGGTGCCCCTGTCCACGTCACTTAGCCGTTGAGGTTCTCTGACACAATTAATCCGACGCTTGCACCGACACACCATCAGTTCATCCGGTGCTGAAGGACTTCTCGCCAAAACGTCTCTGTTGGTTTCTTCGAGACCGTCGGATAGACCGACGCTTCCTCTGACCAAGGCGTCGGTTCATCCGGTGCTAAAGAGTCTGTCATGGCACATCTCTGTCTTGATTCAAACTAGGCATCGGATAGACCGACGGTGTCCCTACTTAGACCGTTGGATCATCCGGTGCTACTGTCTTCTGCAGCACTGCTCCTTCCAATCGTCCGACGCAACTAGAATGTGGACGGTCGGTTCATCCGACGGTGCCAATTCAGTTTTGCCTTCTGCGCAGTGTACCAAGTGCACCGACGCTCGCCTCTAAGGTACCGTCGGTTCATCCGACGGTGTCTTTTCTTTTTCTTTCCTTTCTTCTCAATTTGGCATGTGGTATTTTTGATCCTTGGGACCTATTAATGTCTACAAAGACATGCTAAACAATATGGTTAGTCCCATTGATCATGTTGTCATGAATCACCAAAATCATACTCGAACTAATGGCATATGAGGCCATGTTCGTTACGCCTCCAAGTAGTCGCTATACGAGGTTTTTGGTCACAATACGTAGAGATTACGACAGATTCATTACGTCGCCAGGCGTCACAATTTTGTCCGTCGCAATATGTTGCTGCGACAGTTCCAAAACGGTGTCGCAATAAAAAGCAATTGTTGCGATGGCACCTGGCGTCGCAATTAGGTGAAGTAGCGACGACCAGTGACGTTGCAACACAGGTTATTGCAACGAAAGGCGTCATTGCGATAGTTTTTTTGCGACCACTTTGCTCGGTTGAAAACAAGCGCTATTACAATGAAAGAATCGTGTTGCAATGCGATACGTGCCGTTGCAATTTTTATGTAGGCTATCACAATGAAGTCGTAATCCGTCGCCATATCCTTGAATCAAAATGCAACTTATTACCGTCGTTATAAAGCACAAGGTTCACGCAACCAACTATGGGTCATCGCATTATGCTTGAAGAAAATCACGACGCTAATTGCCGTCGGCATACACAAAGAGGGTCATGCAACAAATGTGGTTCGTCACCATATGATCCAACAAAATTGCAACACTAAGTGTCGTCGCCATACACGAAGAGATTCATGCAACCAACTATGTGTTGTCGCTATAAGATTGAAACAATTCGCAATGATAATTACCGTCATTATACACATAGATGGTGACGCAACCAACTATTGGTCGTCGCCATATGCTTGAACAAAATAGCAATGCTAGTTATCATCGCTATACACGTTGCCGGTCATGCAACCGATGATGGGTCGTCGCCAGATGCTTGAACAAAATCACAATGCTGATTTCCATCGCTATACACGTAGATGGTCACGCAACCAAACATTGGTCGTCGTCATGTTCTTTAACCAAATCGCAACGATTAGTACCGTCGCTATATGAGTAGCGGTATCGCAATGAAGCATGTGACAACGCTATATGCTCTAGTGATAACACATCAGATGAATTTTGGTCGCCATATGCATGTACTATATCACTACAAACTATGGTTCGTCGCTATTGGCATAAAGGAAATCACAACAAAATATTGGTTGCCATAGGATACACGCTGGATGCCCACCGTCCCCAATTTCGGATTCTTTAATGCAACAAAAATATTCGAAAGATAGATTGATGCAACCAATGTACATTCATGTCATTCAAGACCACAATTATTCATATAACAGAATAAAATTCACCACATTAAATTTTGCACTCTTGTCTATCACTCACATTAATAGTAACAAAGTTTGTAAAGAGCCTAGCATCACTCCCACCCAGTATTGTTGAAGATCTTCATCATTTCTGGAGCTGAGGTTTGCTTGGAGGCTTGTGCTTCTTGTTTGATGCCGAAGGGATTTTGTTGGCCGATCTTGAGTCTTTTCTCGGCTCCAGAGCTTCTCTTTCCATGCCATTCTGAATGTAAAGAAATTAGAGAATTACATCATATGAACCCAATTTGTCTTGGAATGAGAATATGCAGCATCATATGGATTGCAAGTAGAAAAATATAAATGGCATTAAGAAAGGACAGTTCAGTTAGTACCTCTTGTGCTCTCTTCTTTCCTGATCGCGTCTTAGACTGATTCACCAGTGTGTTTGTAGCGATATATCTTGTAGGTGCAGAAGAAGGTGAAAAGGTGGAGCACGATTATCATGTTTCTCGGTGAACAGTGTCTTGGTAATGTTGGCACTTGTATGACTGATGTTAGGTGGCACATTTTCTTTGTCTTTTGTCATGGTGCTTCATGGATGCATCTGGAATGTATAGTTTTATATCGGAACTATATCAGTTGTGATTAAAAGCACGACACCATGCATTGCATCATGATTGGAAAGCTTGTTCGGTGTCGTTACCTGGGTTGTTGTTACATGATCCTGCACTACTAGTGTTGCAGGACTGTTTTCCTCCGGCCTCGTATGTACACATAAATGGGTGTGGAAGTTGATGGATCAGTGAACTCATTGGATGTGGTGGAGAGGCCGTGAAAGGATGGCTTCTCCATGGGTAACAGGGGCAAAGGTAGAAACAAAGAAAAACAAAAGATACGAGAACCACTGGGTACGAAGATAGATACAGCAACTGCTCCCCGGCAACGACGCCAGAAAGCTTGTTGGGTATTTTAGCATCACACGAATAAAACCGCAAGCGCACGGATACCGTTGTAGCTTTCACCTCAGAGTATTCCAAGGGTATCGAATCCAAGGGAACGTGTGTGTACTAGCTTCGTACTGTCGGTCCAAGGACACACCCAGATAAAAGGCAAGGATAGAGAGGATTCCTAAAGATAGCACTATAGATGAGATTAAAGGTCGATCTCTAGATAGAACTTGTCTTACGGTATCGATAGCCCTGACTTAACAGGCGACTCCAGTACGCGGATCTATGTGGAACGGAGCTCTGACTATATCCAGCCGTGGAGGATCAACGAGGGCCAGAAGGGCTGTCACCACCTCTTGGACTGCCTCTACCTAACCTTGGGATAAGCTGAACAAATGATAACCGGTAGCGTGTTACAACGTCCACGCTGTGGTTACTGTCATAGCCAACGGACTACGACACTCTGTACTAATAGAACTACGACCATGAAAGAGAACTGATCTCACTCACTATAGGTACTACTAGCTTATACTAAAGGCAAACGAAAGAGCACTCAGTCCTGTACTATGCTTCCAACGTATATGAACGACTTGCAGCAGACGAACACATAAACCCAGGATCTACGCACTAGCAGAGGAAAAAGGCTACTCATGAAACCTAGCATAAACTATTAGAAAGGAATCACGAACACACTTTATTCTAATAAGAGCATGCAAGCATATCTACTTTATTATAAATGACGAACATGCATACAAACGGATATGAGCACTTATGAACCTATGCTACAAGATCGAAAGGTTGTGTTCGCGAAGAACACGAGCCTCTAAATCAAAAACAAGCGAAGAACACAAGAACATATCAACTATGCATGAATGCTACTTTAGTCTAAATAGAAAATGCAGAAATACTCACTTTACTCTAATTAAAGAACAAAGCATCCATAGAGATACAAATCTCTCTCTCACTCTCCTATTCTCTAATCTACCAAGGAGAGGCCTCTCCTTTGAAGGGAAGCTCTCCTCCTTGGGTGAGATGGTGTGTCTCATAATGGGCCCCCTCCCCATCTATTTATAGGCCTAAAGGAGGTAGGAGGAGGCCCCAAGGCTGCCATGGGTGCCACCTATAGGGTGGTGACACGTGGCGCTGAGGAGTGGGGGCCAAGTTGCTGTATCTTGCGTGAGAAGGAGCTTGAGGCGATTTCCTTCCTGCGTAAGCTACTGAATCTTGCGGTGTAAGCTTCTGGGAAGCTACCCATTGCAGCCACACTTGTCCATGCACCCCATGCTGCTGATGTGCCGTGGACCTGCGCCAGGTGTGGGCCCCGCTGGTGGGTCCCGCGTGACGAGGTGTGTGCCCCAGGTGACGTCATCTATCCTTTGTTTGTTTATTTCATATCTCGTGCATACGAACTCCGATGTTAGCAAATAATATATCCATTTTGATCGTCTCGACAAGGTCATCGCAATGGTACAGTCTAAATTAGCATTTGAGGTTGTTTATGATGACGTCCTATATAAGCCATTAGATCAGTTGCTCTCAATTGTACCATTTAGCACGTATTTCGGTGTGCCCTGCAACAAAAGCTAGAAACACCAAAACTTGTGGAGATTGTCAGTATAAAGCCCTATCCTAGTGTTGATGCTCACTTTTTATTTATTTTATGCAGAAGTTGACGACATAAAAGTGGTACTTAACAGCCGTCAACATTGGGTTTTCTTTTTCCCCGATCTATTATCGAGATAGATCGCATAGGGTGTTCTTGTAGCCGTGGTGGCTAGAGGTGCACGCCTGACCTACCAAACGTTTTCATCTTGTCCTTTGGACTTGCCCTAAACTAACTCGCACGAATAGGAGCGCGTCGTGACAGGACGAAGGTTCCAAAATGCGGGTGTCTTCGGAGTTGGAACGGAAGCCATGATTTAAAAAGGCTTTTTATGAGATTCAATTTGCTATCTTCTTCTTTGTTTGGAACTTCAACAAGAGCTCGATCCAATCTCTCTAGATTGGTTTTACCACCCCTCTCTATCTCTTGCTACCTCCAGTGTTTCTTAGATTAGATGAGTTTTTGATGTTTTCTTAGATTAGATGCAAAAGCTTTCCTTTCGAAGATTAAAGTGTTCTCGGCTTTATTAGATTGATTCTTTCATCGCACATTGTTCCACGGATTCGATACCTTGGGTTCACACTTGAGGGAAGAAGGGCCCCTTGACTACGATGGAGGATTTGTCTGCTTGCAATCCAAATGAACATTGATACACATATAGACCGTCAACACAGATCTACATAGCGGAAGTCAAAAGTCTTTGCGAAGTCGGAGTGAAGTGTCTCGCCAGCCATTCGATATGTAATTATAGACTCAACTGAAACTTACATGTCAGACCTGGCCACAGTAAAGAATTCGCATGAACTATTAGCTGAGTTTCCAATAAAACTCGCACAACCAAGAAGTGGTGCAGTCGTAAACAACATAGTCTTGTTCCTCCAGGTCCCTGGTTCGAACCCATGCCATGGCAAATTATTTTTGCAACATTTCGTGACCTGGCCTCCGCTGACCTGGCGAAAATGCTTACATGTGGGACCCTGGAAAATTTTATGACGACTTGAAACACTCTATTTTCGAAAAAATGCTTACATGTGGGACCCAACTGAATTTTATGACGACTTGGAACACTATTTTTAAAATAATGCTTACATGTGGAACCAAAGTTTGTTTATGACGCTATTGCGGAGCTTATGGCATCACAAAACAAGCACGGAACAGGGAACGCTCGGCTACAGTAGCAACCATTATGACGAAAGTTTTTTTGTCACTAAATTTGCTCGGAAGTGAAATATTATGATGAAATCAGCCAGGAACGTCATAAATCAATGACGCTAAAATGTGGTTGCGTCACTAGTCAACGATTTTCTTGTAGTGTAAGCCATCTTTAACCCAGAAAACTTTCATGGCAGTAAGACAATCTGTGACCTTGATAGACCACCTCTTGAAGTGCGCACCAGAGAACTTCTGTGGCCTCAGCACATCAACAAAACTATCCATAGGTACTGGAAAAGACCTATAATAAGGTTTTTGGATTGTTAAAATATTAGGCAGTTTCCATATTAAAACCATAATATAAATCATGATGAAGTGAACAACTAGATTAAGCATATGTTGCAAGCTAACTAGACTCAAACTTATATCACAGATCATGGGAACTAGTGTAAGCACAACTCGTACACTAAACATATTAAACATGTTCATCAAGAAGAACAATAAGACTATATGCAAGAATAACACCTGCTGCTGGAATTCGTAGATGACAGCGTGATGGAGAGATTCCCGAAGGCGAAGCTGAGATCGTCCTTGTCGCTGTCACTGTCGTCGATTAGCGGCGGTGGAAGACTTCGATTAGGCCGACGAAGATGACGCCGGGACACAGCGCCCCTTGATCTTGACGGAAGACGAGCCATGACGAAGATCAGGAGCAGTCACACGAAGAGCGCTTCCCAAAAACCTTATTCGCCTTCTCCCGGTGCATGATCGCAAAGACATTGGTTCCGGAGACCTGCTCGCCCGGTCACAGGTCCACGCGAATGATCGGGCTGGAGTCTTGGTGAAGGCAGCATAGCAACAAGAAGAGGCAAAACCCTAGATCTTAATTTGATACATTTTAGTGTGGCCGGTGGTCTGCTTATATAGTTCAAGAAACTGACCTCGTGACACAATCACGACTAGGACTTTGAGTTGAGTCCATTTAGAACTCTGCAAACCAAAAGACTAAAAACTAAAACTGCAAAAGGAGACCATGCTCCCGCAAGGTGAGGAGCCAGATTTCGGCGGACCATTCACGCAGGGGGTGCGCGCCCGCGCCCTTCACCCCGCCCCGCCCGACGAGGCGAAGCGAGCGAGCACGCGCGTGTGGACTTCCTTTCTTCTTCTCCCACTAGTCTTGAGAAGACGAGAACAACTTCCATATTTAAGTTTGGTCCCTGCACCTTCCACTAGCAAGATGGCACTAAAGGATTCCACTCCTCTCCTATGCACTCATATGTATGTGCCTTTGAGATTTATTAGGAATTTCTGAATTGATTATTGGGCCAAGCCCTATGTTGCAAGCTAACTAGATTCAAACTGCTGCTGTAATTCGTAGATGACAGCGTGATGGAGAGATTCCCGAAGGTGAAGCTGAGATCGTCCTAGTCACTTTCACTGTCGTCGATTAGTGGCGGCGGAAGACTTCGATTAGGGCGACGAAAATGACGCAGGGATGCAGCGCCCCTGGATCTTGATGGAAGACGAGCCGTGACGAAGATCGGGAGCAGTCGCGCAAAGCGCGCTTCCCAAAAACATTATTCGCCTTCTCCTGGTGTAGGATCGCAAAGATGTTGCTTCCGGAGACCTGCTTGCCCGATCGCAGGTGCACATGAACGATCGGGCTAGAGTCTTGGCGACGGCAGCACAACAACAAGAAGAGGAAAAACCCTAGCGGTTAATTTGATACATTTTAGCATGGCCGGTGGTCTGCTTATATAGTCCGAGAAATCGACCTTGTGACACAATCACGACTAGGACTCTGAGTTGAGTCCATTTAGGACTCTACAAACCAAAAGACCAAAAACTAAAACTGCAAAAGGAGACCGCGCTCCTGTAAGGCGAGGAGCTGGATTTCGGCGGACCATTCACGCATGTGTCGCGTGCCCGCACCCATCGCCCCCGTCCCGCCCGGCGAGGCAAGGCGAGTGAGCGCGCGCATGTGGACTTGCTTTCTTCTTCTCCCACTAGTATTGAGAAGATGAGAACAACTTCCATATTTAAGTTGGTTCACTCCACCTCCCACTAGCAAGGTGGCATTAAAGGATTCCACTCCTCTCCTATGCACTAATATGTATGGGCCTTTGAGATTCATTAGGAATTTCTGAATTGATTAGTGGGCCAAGCCCACATAATCTCTCCATCATGCTGTCATCTATGAATTCCAGCAGCAGGTATTATTTTTGCGATCTAGTCTTATTGTTCTTCTTGATCAACATGTTCAATATGTTTAGTGTACGAGTTGTGCTTACACTAGTTGCCATGATCTGTGATATAAGTTTGAATCTAGTTAGCTTGCAACATATGCTTAGTCTAGTTGTTCACTTAGTCATGATTTATTATGGTTTTAATCTCGAAATTGCTTAATATTTCAACACTTAATACAAGTTTTTTTTGACAAAAACTGTGGGGGAGATCCCCACAGTATCAAAAAACTTTTTTATAAATTAAGAAACAGGGTTTAGGTGACTTACATGAAAATTAACTAAAAGCATCAAGCCAAACGCTAAAGGCAGATCGCAGATCTGTCTTGAATCTAACTAAGTGGGCATTACATTAAGCAAGAAAGCGGGAGAGCCATAGGTTGACACTAGGAGGGCCTCTATCGAAGACTTTGTTGTTCCTAAGCTTCCAGAGTTCCCAAGCTGCGATTAGTGCTGCTTCTGTGAAGAAGGGCAAGCCATGCTCTTGTCTTGCCTTGAGCAATCTATCTCCAAGCTCCAGGCTTGAGTCCCATTGAAAATGAATTCTATCCCAGCATTGTCGAGCAAAGGTGCAGTCAAAAAAGAGGTGGCCGATCGTTTCAAGATCACCTGTCTCACACATCACACAGAGCTCATCATCATGCACATTAATGTGTCTCCTTGTTAGCATGGTTTTTGTGTTTAGGAGATCCACACAAACTAGGCAGGCAAAGAATCTGATCCTTGGGGTACATCTCGATGACCAAATTGCTTTATAAATGGGATGTGCTTGAATGATGTCATATATATGGGAATAGAAGTTTTTAGAGGAATAATCACCTCTCTAGATGGTGACCGAGCTGTCATCTTCATCTTCGTCAAAAGTGATGTTCTGAATCTCATCCAGCATGTTCTCAAGTTCCCCTGCAGCTTGCACTGATAATGGTAGGAAGAAAAGCTCATCAAGTTCCTCGGCTTGTAGTACTCCACGGACATAAATCATAGTGTCTTTGGCATAAGAGGCAATTCTTGGGAATTTTTCTTCTAAGATGTTCTCCGACCAATGATCAATCCAGAAACAGCAGGTGGCACCATCGCCAATTGCACATTTTGTAACTCCTCTATAGAGATTGTGGAGGCGCAAGATATCCTTCCACCAGAAGGAACCAATTTCTCTCGATGCATGGGGGATCTTATTCTGATAATATTTGTACCATATTAATTGAATCCATGGAATCTCCATATTGTTATAGAATCTGTGCAAGTGTTTGAGCAGAAGGGCGTCGTTTTGCAGCCTTAAGTTGATCACACCTAGTCCCCCTTTGTCTTTTGGCCTTTGAACAATTTCCCATGCCACAAGATTTCCTCCTTTCTTTTTATCTGCATTGCCTCTCCACAAGCATTGCTTTCTGATTCGATCTATATTTTCAATCGCACCTCTTGGGAGTCTAATAGTGCACATAACACTTAATAGAAGTTGTGTTGCATACTAGCTTATAAGAATGAAAAGTAAACACAACAGGGAACTTGAGGAATATCCTTGAGTCCTATAATGGGTTGCATATGGAAGGAGATGTCTCAAACATTTACTTGTGAAGGTCTATCTGTATGTAATGTAACACCTATAGAATGTTACAAGTGGTTTGTACTTTCGTTCAAAGAAAGAGTATTACAGGAGGCTGCCTTTAATCTTAAGCGAGGGAGTTTGCTGTTGGGGCGATGCTCTTTGCATCGAGTCAGTATGATTGTCTCCAAATTAACTTGCAATGTATGAAGTGCAGAATGGTCAGCAGTACCCCTTATATATCATCCCCTAAACCAATATTTCAAGGCCCCTCTAAACATTTTTATCCTCCAAACAACATTGTGCCACAGCAATGCCCTCCAAATCTATCCTCCATTTGTGGGTTCCACCTATCTTTTTTTTCTCAAAATTTCATCTCCATCCTCTGCTCCTGCACTTGCTGTGCTCGCCGCCGCCCAACACCTAGCACTCGCCCCGCCGGCCGCGCTGCCCAGCACCTGCACGGCCCGCGCTCGCCACCGCCTACACCTGCGTGCTTTCATCTGGAGGACGAGCCCGTGAAGGAGGAGTAGGATGGCGCGAGCCTGCCATCTCCATCACGCGTGTGCGGGCATTGCGGTCGGCCACCACCAGTGCCATCGCGACCCACACATCTGGGGGCGGTCCAACCTTGATTGTAGTGATTGATTGACACGTTCGATCCTCCAAGTCTCAACCGACCCAAGCACACCGAAGAGCAAAGCAAGCGGCAATGGCATCCGCGGGCGTGCACATGGCCGAGGGAGCAGCGATAGAGACCTTCGCGTTCCAGGCCGAGGGAGCAGAGACAGAGACCTTCACGTTCCAGGCCGAGATCAACCAACTGCTCTCCCTCATCATCAACACCTTCTACTCCAAGAAGGAGATCTTCGTGCGGGAGCTCCTCTCAAAAACGTCAAATGTAGGTTCTTGATTCGTCCTCTATTCTTGATGCCATGGCCTTCAGCGCGCGGGTCCTTCATGGCCGCGGCATGTGATGGTGTGGGGATGTCCGACGGTGATGATGATGCGTCACTGTGTCAACGTGTACGCCAAGCTGGCCCAGCGAGGTCCCCTGCGACAGGGGCGCCGCGCTGGCCCGGTGAGGTCCCCGTCTCTAGGCGCCACGCCGACCGGTCGAGTTTCGCCCCAGGCTGCCTGGCCACAGGCACCGCGCTGGCCCGACTCCATCCCTGGCTCGGCCCCAGGGGTCCTAAGAGTACTTCGAGCTTGTCCGAAGCACTGTTGGTCCACGGTAACATCACGCGTCCCAAGCACACATTCGCCACTGCGCTCTCATGCTGCTTGCTGTTCGGGAGGGTGGAGTGCCACCGCCGCATGGCAGGCACCCCATGAAGCGCGGCCGCTGCTACCACCCTTCTGCTGGCCTCCCACCGGCCAAGGATGGAGCCCAACCTCCCCACCGTTGCATCCTGCGCCGCCGCCCCTCTCGTCGTGCTCCAAGGCTCTGTACCGCATCGCAACGCCGTCGAGCCGGTCAGATGCGAGGAGGCGTGACGCCGTTGGCCCCTGAAGTTGTGATGAATATTTCCATTTAGCCGGGGGCGGACGCGCCTCTGGTCGACATGGATGGTGCCGATGGGATTGATGCTGGGGGCAGCGGCGAGCGGCACAAGCACGGATCCAGCGGAGGCGGATCTCGTGGTCTCGTCGACACTGCTCCCAGCCGATGCCCCGTGGTCCCCTGATCTCCTCCCTCCTCCTCCCTACGCCGTCGCCGCTCCCGACCGACGCAACAAGCTCCCGGCTGGCACCGCAAGCTCTGCTCCCAGCCGACGTGGACCTGGCAGAGCTCCTCCCGGCTCGGCTCCCCGATGATGGTGAGGGCGAGCTCCCGGGCGTGTGGTGATGCGCGTGTCTAGCCACGCTAGTAGGCTGGCCGTGAGCGTGCTGTGGCTGGTGGCATGCGCGGTGACGCCGGCGTGGAGAAGCTGCTGCAGGCGGAGAGCTCGAATTTAATTTACAGGGGCAGCAGCTGCCCCTGATGTTTGGTAGAGGGATGACGCTCCTGGGAGTTTAGGGGTTGATTTACTGGCTACTGCTGCAGCGTTTTTTTCATCAAAACCTGAAAATTTATGCATCCAGGAGCTATTGGCGGGCCTAGCTGCAGATAGCCTTAGAATTTACTAGTGACACTATCCCAAATTCACCCGTCCTGAAAATTGGCTGCTAAGAGCATCTCCAGCAGGGGCCTCCAAATTGAGGTCTCCAAAACTCATTTGCAGGCCCAACTGCAAAAAAAAGAGGTCCAAAGTTAAGACTCAACTCTAGCAGGGGCCTCTATATGGGCCTCTATTTTCCCATGGGTCCCATCTGGCAGCGACCCGCACTCCATCCCACGGTCGGCTCGCCTCGCGCTGTGCCTACGTGCTGCCACCGCTGCGGCCCTGCCCCTGCCCCTGCGCACGCCGCTGGCGACGCTCCCCTGCACCGGCGCGTCAGCCGCCGGGGCGTCCAGCCAGCTAGCTAGCCTTTGTCCTCATCCATTCATCCTCCAACTCCTCCAAGAAGCACAACATCCATCCACAGCGGTGGAGCGGCGGGCTCTGTATGCCACTGTGGTGGTGGTGGCGCTGCTCGCGGCGTTGGCGTCGGCAGACTCGTGGTTGTACAAGAAGTTCACCCTCGACGGCGACGTGCACGCGGACTACAACACGTAGGGGCAACAACCAATAGGTGATGTCACTTATCCTCAACCAGCAGTCCGACGGCGCCTTCAGCTCCCGTCAGAAGTACCTCTACGGCGAGTTCAGCATCCAAATGAAGCTCGTCCAAGGCAACTCTGCCAGTTCCTTGGTTTCAACTAATTCGAGAGCCAAATAAACCATTCAGATTCACGAGATTCAAATAAATCTAGATGGAGCGAACCATTTACCATGTCCAAAATTTGCTGCTGTCCTCCGGCGATGGCCCCGGGCACGACGAGATCGACACGGAATTCATGGGCAATAGCACCGGCCAGCCGGTTGTCCTCAACACCAACGTGTGGGCCAATGGCGACGGCAAGAAGGAGCACCAGTCCCGCGACGGCTCGCCCTAGCCCGGCGCCTTGTTGGGGGAGGATTCCCCGGCCTCCAGGCGGGGGCTGCCAGTTACGCTGCGCCCAAGTGGGTGAGCCGCGCACGGAGGCCTGGGTCGGACACTATAACGGTGGTGGGCGAGACGCAGCCGTGGACGGAGCCTGAGCGTGGTGGTGGACGTACTCGAACCCCTGGGCGACGTCGGTGGCGACCTAGATGCGGGCACGGGGTGACGCTGGAGCAGGAAGAGCGCCCTGTCGCATCCACGGAGGGAGCAGTGCCAGTACGCGACCGGCCTCTGCTGCTTCTTGGGCACCGGCAGCCTGCTGCGTGGTGGCAGCGAGTACCTGAACCAGGTGTCGCTGCAGGCCTCCAGCTCCGCGACTACCGCGTACCACCAGGGGCCGGAGCCGGAGTCGCCGCGCCGTCGGAGTACTGCAGCTGCGGCAGGACGAGGCTTATTCTTCGCCGGCAGCGTGGCGGGAGTGTGGTGGTTTCCCACGGAGATGTGCCGCCGGGGGAGATGCGGGAGGGTGAGGCCGGGGAGATGCGTCGCGGGGGAGATGCGCCGTCGGGGCGCGGGGGTGATGCGCCGAGGGGAGGAAGGAAAAGAAGAGGAAAAAAGAAAGAAGAGAAAAAGTGGGACCCACCTTTTGGAGGGGGAAGTAGAGGGCCTCCAGGAATGGAGGCTTGGAGGGAAAATTTGGAGGGGCATGCAAAATGGAGTCCCATTTGGAGGCCATGCTGGAGTTGAGTTTTTGCACTAAACCTCCAAATTTTGGAGTAGATGCCCATATGGAGGCCCTTGCTGGAGTTGCTCTAAGACCGAGCTTCGACTTTACGGACCTATATGGCTGTATCTGTATCCAATGGCTGTGGAGACGTGGAGTGGAGACTGGAGTGCAGACAGTTGCCGGCGCTTGCGAGCCTACTCCGGTGACCGGTTACGTAGGTCGCGTGAAGGATCTGACCAGTGTGCGGGAGTGGGGGGACGGCGAGCGGAGCGTCTCATTCGCAGCGGCAGCGGTGGTGGCAGCAGCCGACAGGGGTGGCGGCATTAGGTAGGAACCGTCCATGGAGCCAAAGCTCCCCAGAGAGAGGAGGGCGGTTGGGCCGCCAAACGAGAGCCGATGAAAGCCAAGGCCCAATAGACAAAAGGACAGACATCTTCGAGGCCCATCTGCGGCCGACATAACAAAAAAGTTCATACTAAAAAAAGTTTGTTTCGAAAAGAGGTTCTGTTGTATACAGTACATAATAAAAAGTTTGTTTCAAACAAAAAAACAAAGAAAAACGTTTATGTCTCGCCATTTTTAATAACTACAAAAGAGTTTGATTTTTCTCTCTCCCTAAGTTGTGGTAGCATTAACCGAATCTCAACTTTTTACAAGTCCTCTCCTAGTGGTTTGCAAATCGCAACCCGAGTTTATCCTCGCGGACTCTACAAAGCTTCTTTCCCAACACCTTGCATTGCTATCGTCTCTCTCAACGAATATGAGTCTTCTAGCTCCAATTGGCAAGAACATTTTGCAAACCACCTTGCATTTTGCAGGAGGCGCAACGACGTGCAGGAGGCGCGGGCGGCGTGTGGGAGATGCGACGGCGTGCGGGAGGCGCTGCGACCAGGAGACCGCAACGACATTCTGGTGATTCTCATTTTATTCCTGGTGTTCTTGTGAATCTTGTTCCATGTGAATTTGTGGGTATTGTTGTAGTTTTTCTTATGTTTGTGAATATGTGATTCTTGTACTGTGAATCGTGATTTAGTTGTGAATCTTGTATTGTGTGTGAATCTTGTGATTGGTGCTATCTTATGACTTGGTGAGGTGAGATGACATGAGATGAGATGAAATGAAATGAGATGTGTATTCTTGTAATTTTTGAAAGATTGCGAATTTGAACTTGTGTTCATGGATTGCGAAATTGTGATTCTTGTGTGTGTTTGTTGATTCATGATGAGATGAAAAAAGAAAGGGAAAAGAAAAGAAGAAAAGAAAAGAAAAGAAAAAGGGAGAGAACCTAGTACATCGGTGGGATACACATTAGTATCAGGTAAAATATCCGGTAGTCCGGTACTAATGTGCCCCTCATATTAGTACCGACATGGGTATATCGGTTCAACACCCGGTACATAAGGGGTTGAGCACCGATCCGAATGGTTGTTTCTCTAGTAGTGTAATAGCAATTCTTCATGAACTCGGATGTGAAGTTCTTGCCTAGAGCACCAAGAGCACCTTGAAATGATTAGTTCTTTAGTAGTAGACCGTATGTGTCAATGAATTATGTTATGTTGTAAGAAAAGACTACTAATTTTATGGAGATGTACCATCTTAATTAAACTTTAAACTCCTTGTTTATAGTCGTTAGGTTTTTATTATTACAATTGAAATATAAAAACGCGGCATATGAATGATATTCATTGTCACGAATCCGCCAACCTAAAATTTTCCCTTGGGAATAAGTGGTGAAGCTAGCTTCACCTCCTTGAGGCGCTCTCCCTCTTCTTCTTCTTTATTTCTTCTAAAAAAAATGGAAGGAGGGGCTAGGGGGGCTTAATGGTTGAACCAACGGTAGAGGGGGTGTGGTTTTGAGCCCCACCCGCATGCCCCAGCACCGGCTTCGCCCCTGTTGGGAATTATACAAAATTTCGGCCGGCAAAAGAATGTCATCATCGTAACATCCTTATGATGTCACCAAGTGGGCCAGCCCAGGCCGGCAACCTTCTCCAGTTAGCTAGCAATAATGTCACCCTGCCCATGAAGTCGTTGCGAGGTAGCCGTCATCACCCACTCCCTTTCGGCGAAGTGTCTGCGCAACTCAGGTGCATTCACTATGTGTCTGATCCTTCAGAGATTCGTTAGCGTTATGGATTACTATATGCACTATATGTTGTCGACCTCACCAGCTGACACCAGAGCTTTCTCTAAGCGTAGAAGCTTTGTATGTGCAGATCGAGCAGAGGTGCCAGCGACTCTGTTGTGAGATGGAATCTAGCCATTAGGGATGAAAAGTGGTATGCGGTTGTCTGAAATATCCGAATTCGTATCCGCTAAAATGTAAATGTGGTTATCCGAATCCGCGCCCGATTGCTAATATGGATACTGAAATGGATGTATCCGAATTCGTTTTCACTATTTTTCTCTATCTGAATCCATATCCGTATTCGAAATAATTGTGCCTATCCGACAATTATTCGTATCCGACCGTGCTCCACCCCGGTGAACTCATGTATAATATAGTTTTAAAATAAATAAATTATTTTGATTTAGTCAGAAAATGATGTATTTGTTAAAATAAATTATTTTCAATATTTTATTTTATTTAATCATTGATGTAAATTATTTTATGTATTGTAATTTTATTTATTTCTTCTAAATAATAATAGATTTATTTGTAATATTATCTATTTATAATTTAATTTATTATTTATATATTTATTTATTATAATAACTATAGATAAATATTGTCTTGGTTGACAAGCTATCTTTTGTTTACACGTTCGTACTTTAATTTCTATCCCTTTAATGATTTTGTTCTTCTAAAATTATCACTAAACAAATAAAATCTTGCTATCTGTAAATCGAGTAGATATCCGAATGCGAATTCGAATTTGAACTATTCGTTTTGCATTCGTATTCGATTATATTCGAATCTGAATTCGTATCCGACAAAAAATGTGGATATCCGACTAAAAGTATTCGAATGGTATCCGTATCCGCGCCATTTCCATCCCTACTAGCCATGGTGCCTCTCTTCTGCTCCTCGCGATCGTCGTCGGGTGCTGCGCGTGCTTGGTCAGCGTCAGTCGTCGGGTGGTGGAGGCGTTCTTCGACCCGGTCTGCCCCGACAGCCGAGCCGCGTGGCCGCCCCTCAAGAAGGTTGTCGAGCACTACGGCAGCTCGCGCGTGTCCGTCGTTGTGCATCTCTTCCCGCTACCGTGAGTGCAATAGCCATGCCCTGTTGTTCGTTTCCTTGTTGCTTTATTTTTCTTTCTTAAAAAAATTACTTATGCGCGTCCATTTTGATAAATAAAACTTTGCACAGTCACAGTTAAAAACATCAATCTCCGACAATGAGTTGTTGACTTGGTAGAGTACTAGAGCGTGCCAGTTTCTGCCCTCGGTTGGGTGTAAATCATGGAATGGAAGAAAGACCTATTGTGTCAATAATCACATAAACCATTTCCGAGATCATCGCAATATCAATCTCACATGTCATGCTCTAAGAGCATTTCCAAGAGTTTGCCAAATTTTACTTAGCAAATCTTGTGTTTTTGCTAATTTCTAAAAAGATATGTCAAGTAAAAAAGATTTCATCTTCAACAATTTGGCATAATTCACTTACCAAACCTAGATCTAACTTACATCAGGAATCCTGAGAGAAACAATTATGTTTATGTCCTTCCACCTCTTGAAAAACTTACATTAGGAATCCTTCTCTATTCTTTATTTCTTTTTCACCCTCCCACCTACAGGGAAACACTGATGCCAATCACGATCCGCGCGTGCATATATGCGCGTGGGGAGGTGAGTTTTGCCAAGTTTCTATTTTTGCTAAGTTGGTTTGCCAAACTGTTGGTGGCCAATTTTTCTTATTTTGCCAAAATTAGATGGATGCCAAGTTGGTTTGCGAAACTATTGGAGTTGCTCCTAGTGAGATGAAATTAAAGCCCTCTAGGGCGCAGTTGTGGTATGTTTAAAATTGAGTTAAATACACCAGCAGCCCTCGAACTAGTCACCATGTGCCACCTAGGTCCACGAACTTGCAAAGTCGAAATCCGGTACCCTAAACTTGTTAAGTTGTGCCACTTAGGTCCATACCCCTTCGTTGGTCATGTATATAAGCAAAAAAACCCCTTAATTTTTATTTTCTTCTCCATCCACGTCCTCCGCGCGTCACTGCTGCTGCTGCCACCACCACTGGGCCGGCGAGCTCCAGCGACGGCCAAGCTAGGGAGGGGACCACGCACGCGGCGGCGGCACATGGGGTGATGCGCTCGGGTGTGATGCGCTCAGCGGCGACGCTCGAAATACCTACGCAGGGAGGCTCGTGGTGGCGCTCAGAAGGCCGACACAAGAGGCTAACGGCGACGCCATGGTCTAGAGTAGGCTCAAGTTCTCCCGCGGCCACCAGCAGGACACGAGCTCTGGGCGCGGTGTGAGAAGGGCAAGCTCCAAACGCCATGGCCAGTGAACGACGCGGAGAGGGCGAGCTCCGGCACCGGCGGGGGAGACGGACGGTGGGTTGGCGCCGCAGAGCCCATCCTTGAGCTCCAGGGTCGTTCCCGGTGGAGTCCATCCTAGGGTGCGGCGCGGCCAAGGCCGCCGCCGGTGAAGCCGATCCTAGAGGCGGCGGGGCAGGGTGGAGGAGGACGTGGATGGAGAAGATAAGAATTAAGGGTCTTTTTGGCATATATGTATGACCAATGAAAGGGTATAGACCTAAGTGACACAACTTAATAAGTTTGAGGTACTGGATTTCGACTTTGCAAGTTCGTGAACCTAAGTGGCATACGGTGACAAGTTCGAAGGTTGCTGGTGTATTTAACTCTTTAAAATTTACTGGCAAAGAGGCATATATATGCACCTTTCATTTCATCAGTTTTGATTTAGTATAGTCCGTTCCTTGTCTTTTCTTTAAAAAAATAATTAGTTCTTTCAAAAAATTACTTATGCACGCCTATTTTGATATATAAATCTTTATGCAGCCACAGTTAGTTAGAAACATCAATCTCCATCGAATCAACAATGAGTTGTGGACTTGGAAAAAACATGCCTAAGGCATGGTCGAAAAACAGCGTCTCGCCCGGCTAGTGTCTGATGCTGATTTGTTATGAGAGAAAAATACCGTTGACTGGCTGGTGACTGGTGGTAGATGTTGATTTATTTTAAGAGAAAAATACTACTGACTGGTGGCTGATAAGTCACACGAACAGGCATAATACTATCTAGAGATGGCAACGGGCACAAACCCGCTGGGTTTTGCCATCCCAAACCTGTGCCCGTGAGAATAAAGTTTGCCCGCTAAGAAACCCACGGACTTTTGCCCAAACCCATGCCCGCACGGGTCACGGGCGACCCGCGGGTTGCCTGTGCCCGACAGAAAACTACAGGTTGCGCATGTAAAATCAGGTGCTCAATAGGAGTATGTTTAGTTCATAGTTCAAGCAAGCATAATGGATGACGCCACCATTCTTAATTTTATTCACACTAAAGAAGAAATCATCCATTAATCATTAGTACCATGCTGAGTTCCTGACGTATACATGCACAGAAGCAGCCAAAATTTTGAAAAACGCCAAATCAAAATCACCCTTATAAGCAATCGGCAGGAGTCAGCACTCAGCAGCACCAAAAGCCAAAAAAATCTTTAAAAAGGAGACTGGGGATGAGCAGAGGAGGCTAATTTGCTACAGCTAGTTTGTCTACTCTCGCTCTCTCTCTCAGCGATGATTAGCAGGAGCAGGCAGCAGAAGTGCAGTATGCTGGATGCAGGCGGAGGAGAGGAGAGTGCGCAGCAACCAGCAAGGGCTCTCGGCAGGACGTGCGCGAGGCCGAGACTGCGCGCATGGCCAGCGTTGCCGTGGGTCGAGACCGCGACAGTGACGGAGATGCTCAGATGCAGATGCGCCGCCGCAGCTGAAGGGAGTGGGAGAAGGAGAGGTGAGTAGGGTTTGGAGGCCACTGCTGTCGCATTTTATATGATTATAAATGGGCCAGGCTGGTGAGCAAGTATAAGATATTGTGGGCTGATTTGGGCTAATTTGTAGGATGAACCGGGTTTTAAAAACCCATGGGTTTACGGGTTCGGATTCTATAATCCCAGACCCATGCCCGCGAATCCGATGGGTTTAATATTTTGCCCATTAACAAACTCATGGGTTACCAAATTGACCCATGCCCATGCCCTAATAGGGTAAAAACCCACCAGGTTTCGGGTTTCGGGTACCTATTGCCATCTCTAGTACTATCTAGAGCATGTTAGCCTGTTTCCACAAGAAGCTAAAAGACCTATCTACCCTCGGTTGGGCGTAAATCATGGAAGAAATACATATTGATAAACTATTTCGCAGATCATCCCAATATCTCACAAGTCATGCTATAGTGACTGCTTCCTCCGTTTCAAATTAACTGTTGTTTTGATTTTTCTAAATACATTTTATTTGTTGTGCAACTAAATATATATTTATGTCTAGATACATAATAAAACAGATGTATCTAGAAAAAGTAAAATGACAAATAATTTGGAACAGAAGGAGTAGCTAGTGAGATGAAATTAAAACCTCTATGGCGCAATTGTGGTATGTTTAAAATTTACGCGCCTATGTTTAGTTTCGTAGAAATTTTTGGAGGTCACTTTCAAGGTCTATTAGGGGTATTTAACGTAAACTACTTACAAAACAAATTACATGGACGGACGGGAAATCGCGAGATGAATCCATTAAGACTGATTAATCCATCATTAGTGATTGTTTACTGTATGTAGCACGACGTTGTCTAATCATGACATAATTACGCTCGTTAGATTCGTCTCGAAAAATCAGGAGGGTTATGAAATGAGGTTTTGTCATTAATTCATATTTAAAAATCCTAATTAGTGTCCCAAGATTGATGAAGAAATTTTTTGAGAAATTTTTGCGAATTAAACATACGTAAATAAAAGTTATGTTATTTGGGACAAAAAATGTGTTACCCATTATAATTTATGAAATAAAAAAGGTATGTCAGTTAGAAAAGGGACCTTTCTGACATCAAGACAGAAAATAATAAATGCCCCATAACGCCAAGTGCTTTATACAGTCTTGATTTTATGAACCTACCGGTATGTGCCCACCCTATGACGTGGTGCACTCTCACCTATCGGATCGGCATTGGAGGGTTGAGATTCAGCTACGTCACTTCTAGGCACAGCTGACGTGGCTCAATCTCAGCCCTCCAATACCGATCCAATGGCTGAGAGTGCAGGTGGACACCTACCCCTATTTTCACAAAGAACAAGAGAAAGCTCACGTTCCACCAAACAAAACTCACCATAATATATTTTGTCTATGTTATTAATTTCATTTCCAGGGCAGCTCAAAATGTTATATATCCCATCCCAATACTTTTCTCGCCTATTCATTTGAGGAAGAGTAAATTGCAAATACCATACAACAACATGTATGTTGTATGTTGTTGGGGGTCGGAGACCAACTTATATTGGGGGCCTTTAATAACTAATAAAAAAGTTACTACTAAAGACTCATCATGCTGTAATGACTAGTGAGATGAAATTAGAGCCCTCTGGCGCAGTTGTGGTATGTTCAAAATTTATTAGAAAAGAAGACATATGCACCTTCCTACCTAAATTTCTTACATGGTGAATAATAATTATGTTCTTTGAGACTAAAAGCGTTATCCATTATAATTTATGAAACAACAAAGGGCATGTCAGTTAGAAAGGGGGCATTTCCTGACGCCAAGACGGAACAACAATAATAAATGCCCTAGTCTTTAGGTTTGGTATATGTCAATTGTCAATTCAGCAGGCCCAACCTGGCCCAGTTTTTAGGCTAAAGAGAGGCCAGAATAATAAGTGATCATCTTGCTTTTGCTACGTATATACATCGAAAGAACAAGAGAAAGCTCACGTTTCACCAAAGAAGTCACCATACAGTACTTTGTTTATGTTATTTTCATTTCCAACGCACCTCAAATGTTATGTATCCCATCCCAATATTGCTCTCGCCTTTTCATTTGAGGAAGAGTAAATTGCCCCCTATACCATATGTGACATCTCAGCCTAAGGCTTATAGGATTGATAAGGATACTCAACAATTTGCAACTTCTTTTCCGGAAGCCCATCTCGAAAGAACTCCGAGGTTAAGCGTGCTTGACTCAGAGCGATGGGTGACCGACCGGGAAGTTCTTCCTAGGGTTCGCATGATTGAGGACAAAGTGCGCAGAAAAGACATGTGTTGGTCTGTGAGGATATTCTTGGGGTCCTAAAGAGCTGCCAGGTGTAGGCGAGCCCGGCCTCGGGAGGCGGGTCGTTACACCATACATCAACATGCATGTTTGTATAATTTTAGTCCAACAACCTGCAAAACATGTAAAAATTATGAACTCGTCAAACATGGACATGTATGATTGTATGTACATTGTTGAGGATATTTTGACGACAGTACAATCAAAATTGAGGATTAACATATTCTCACCAGTTTTATGTATTTATATGGTGCTTTAAGGGTACACAAGCTTAAATTGAATAAGAACTTTGCAGCACTTTGTAGCAAGGTTAGGAAAAATATTGATCCCAATCTGTAGAGCATAAAACTTTGTCTAGTCTCTGTTGGGGAAAAGGGCCTCACATGGTTCCCTGCCCATTTGACCCATGTAGAAAACGAAGGGTCTAATTGTAATTTTTGTGTTTACCAAGGGTTTTGGGGCTAATTGCCACCTCACCCCTCACTTGTTGGCTCCTCTCGGGAAAGTTTTTTTTTTACTCCAACAGCCTCACAACTGTGGGTGAATCTTGCTGATTTGCATTAAGATTTCAGAAACCGATTTAGTAACAATTTACTCTGGTTAAACATACATGCAAGTGCAGAAGATACATTAGACAAGCATTAAAATGCAAAACAGATGTTACATTTAAAAATTTCATTATCCCCCTAACAGGTTCAACATTAACAATTTACACTGGGATTTGTGCAGTTACCACAGCTATGCCTTCATTGCTTGCCGGTCAATTCATACGGTGAACAAGCTAAACCCATCATTCGTGTATCCTCTGCTTGAGATATTCTTCGAATACCAGGTTTGGTCTGTCTATTCATTGATGCATATGAAGTGTCACACCAAAATCTAGACATAACTACTAAATATAGTAAGAACTTCGCCAAATATTTGAAGTAAACTTGACTTTTTAGCCCCCAAGCATATGATGGATTGCAGTTTTCAAATGTGAAAATGTTGGGCGTATATGCTAAATTATCAAATCATGTTCACAGTTTCTGCAACTGGAAATCGGTTATCGAATATAATGTTGTTTTGCTAAATATTGTGGGAAGTACTATAGTTAGTTTAAGTTCTCCAAGCATGAATGCTGGACCTTCACAACTGTAATCTATATAGTATCTTTGCTAAATATTGTAGGAAGTATTGTAGTAGATTTAAGTTCTCTAAACATACATACTGGACTTGATCTTACATTATTATAGTTTCTTGACAATCCTTGTCCAATTATTAATACTATCATATAAATAATCAACTTTCAGGAAGGTTATTATAACCAGCCAACCTATACGAAATCAAGAGCTACGGTAGTTGATGAAATAACCAAAAACCTTGTCGTGTCCATCATTGGCGAAACCAATTTGGCTGCTTACAAAGCAGGCTTCAACGATTCACAATCTGATCAAGCTGCAAGGATATCTTTCAAGGTGACCACGACTATTATTCTCGTATTGTTCTTAATTATCTTGCAACTATATTCTTAATTATGCATATTATTTGACCTATTATAACTTTTTGTCTCTTTTTCTTTCTTTCATAGAACGGTTGCGCACGAGGTGTGACTGGTACTCCCTACTTCTTTGTGAATGGCATACCAATCAACGATTCTGGTTCTCCTCTAGACTACAAGTATTGGATATCCATTCTAGATCCGTTGGTTGGCAAGATGTAATGGGTTACACCCTGTGGCTTGTTCAAAATAAAAAAAAGTTACAGCAAAATAAATACAAGTGGAATAAGTAATGTATATATAATAGCTTGATATTCTGATGAGTTCGGTCCAATGGAGTTGGATGGAAAGCCTGACGCACCGATCTCACTACAACGCTACTAGGGTCTCTTATTGCGCCTTGGCAATCTTAGCACCGGCAGCCAAATTTCAACACACCGATCAGCCTGAAGCATGACGCACCGATCCGGCTACAACACCACTAGGGTCTTTTGTTGTGCCTCGGTAATCTTAGCACCATACTCCTCTGCAATCATAGCACCACACTTCGGCGCACCCATCGAGGAAAGGGCCAATCGTCCCAAAAGACTAGTCTGATAGGGGAAGGGTGGCTCTCCCTTTTAAGGTGACTTCCTCCTCTCAAACTAAGTAAGGTGGGATTATGAGGCTCACACGGTCGCCGCTCGACTACAACTGGGCCACTCGGCCCATTTTGTTGCGTCTTTGCCAACGAGTAATAGTGGAGGAAGTTGTCCTCATCATTCTCCCATTCTATGAGAACCCGCAAGGGTTTGTGGCCGATCTTTTGATGAAATTACACTAGTGAATTATTATTTTTCTAAATAAACATGTCTAACAGCAACTCCAACAGGTCCTTTACAACATTTTCCGTCGCTAAAAAATAAAGAAACTCACCGATACCCGGTTCCAACAGCCTCGCGAACCCCCTCCCCCGCACCCCCGAATCGTGCTCGCTATTCCTCCTCGGCGGCTCGCGTTCGACGGCGAGGCCGTCCGGCTCGCGATCCCTACGATTCCCGCGTGAATCGAGGCTCCCGCCCTCCTTCTTCGCGCCAAATCGATTCCCGTGCACTCCACACAGTCTATTTCCTCCCCGCGCCCACCCATCTCCGCGCCCGAATGCCCTCGTCGCCCCCTAGCCGCCGCCGTGTCACGCCCTGCCACCACTGCCGCCATGTACAAGCCGCCGCGACCTAGTTCCACCGCGGCTGGGGTACTGTTGACGGCTGTTAAGTACCACTTTTAGGCCGTCAATACCTGCATAGAATAAACGGAAAGTGATCATCAACACTAGAATAGGGGTTTATACTGACAATTTCCAAAGTGTTAGTGTTTCTATCTTTTGTTGCAGGACACATCGAAATGCACATGGAATGATGCAATTGAGAGCAAGTAAATTAATGGCATGAATATGGCATCATCATAAATAGTCCCAAATGCCAATTTGGACTGCACCAATGTGACGGGCTCATCGAGACGATCAAAATGGATATATCATTTGCATACATCAGAGCCCGGATGAGAGAGATATGCACAGGACATCATGTGGGCCCGGTGGGACCTACACCAGGCCACGTGGCGATGTGCTGGCACACAGGCACCCACGTGTCCATGACACCTCATCGATCCAAGGAAACACACCTTTGACCAATCAGGAGCCAGTACACGGATCCAAGGGCCCACCTGGCAGTCACCCAGACGAAAGGCGGCGCGATCGGAGCCCACCCGGGATTGGCCGACCCCATAAGTCGGCCGACCCCACCTTAAGGCGGTTCGCGCCCATCTTCCACGTGTCGTCTCCTCGGTGGATCCTAAGCGCATTCTGGGGGGTGCTCGGGGTGTTCTTGCGCCGATGCTCTGGCCTATAAATAGAAGGGGAGGGGGTTAGAATAGGGACACACCATCTCACCCAAGGATGAGAGCTTCCCTTCAAAGGAGAGGCCTCTCCTTGGTAGATTAGAGAATAGGAGAGTGAGAGAGGGATTTGTATCTCTATGGATGCTTCGTTCTTCAATTAGAGTAAAGTGAGTATTTCGGCATTTTCTATTTAGACTAAAGTAGTATTCATGCATGGGTGAATAGTTCTTGTGTTCTTCACTTGTTCATGATTTAGAGGCTTGTGTTCTTCATGAGCTTGGCCTTTGATCTTCTGGTGTAGTTCATAAGTTGCTAATTCCGTTTGTATGCCTGCTAGTCCAATTAGAGTAAAGTGGATGCTCCTGCATTCTAGTTAAGTCAAAGTCCTTCCATGATCCTTGTATAGATAGCGGTTACCTGAGTGAGTTATGGTCTCTCCCTCGTGAGTTCGTCGCTCCGTCTTCGTATGGAGTGCTATAGTGTTGTTACAGGTCGACAGACGTAGTCGTGCTATAGTAGTAACCGGTGGTGACAGCCGTTGGACCCTTCTGGAATCCCCCACGTCCGGATACAGGTGTAGGCAACCATTTGCCGTGAACCGACTGTTATAGCCAGGAGGGCCCGGTGTCCGAAACAAGAGTCCCTAACCAAGAGATTGTTCTCAACTCTGCCCACTATCAGCAGGATCCTTTCAATCTCCATCTCATCCTATAGAGTTGTGTCCTTGGACCGTTCTCCTAGGGTAGAAGGTAGTACACACCGTTCCTTGGATTCGATACCCTTGGGATTACTTCTGAGGTGAAGTGCTACAGCGGTATTTTCGTGCGCTTGCGGATTCTTTCGTACCTGTCGGTATACCCAGGGGGATCTTACGCCCACGCTAGGTGCGCAACTAGTGGTGAGGTTAAGAAATACCAACAAGCATTTCTGGCGCCATTGCCGGGGAACGGTTGTTGTATCTATTTTCGAACCTAGTGGTTCTCGTATCTATCGTTTTCGTTTTTCTTCTACCTTTACCCCTGTTATCCTTCAAAATATCCTTTTTCATTTTCTTTACTTCTACCTTTACCCCCGCTACCCATTGAGATGCCTTCCTGTCAAAGCCTCTATACCCCTAGGGGCGAGTTCGTCTTAGAGAAGCCATTAACTTCTTCATCTAGCTGCGAACTTCATCCCGGCTTTATAGCCATGGTTCGGAATCGACCATTCTCTGGAGTCATCAGTGATGATCCCCATGATCATTTAAAGGAGTTCGAAGAACTGTGTTCGTGCTTGGTAATTCCAGGTATGACACAGGAATCTTTGAGGTGGAAGTTGTTCCCTTTCTCTCTCGTAGACAGAGCAGAGCAGTGGTACACACGCACGATAGGGAGTGTACACAATTGGGAAGAACTACGAGATGACTTTTGTCACTCGTTCTCCCCTTTGGGACGCTCAGAGTTGCTACCGTGTGAATTCCGTGAATTTGGCCAATTAGAGGGTGAGTCTATAAGTGCAGCTTGGGCTAGGTTCTCACACCTGGTGGAGCTTAGCTCAGACTTGTCTATACTCGAAGATGTATCATTGTGCACCTTTTACACGAGGTTAGACATGGAATCTGCACGAGAGCTCGACCTTCTAGCTGGTGGTTCGTTCGAACATCAATCCCTAATGGAAAGAAGAGAGATCCTAGAATTCTTCTTAGAAGACTCTTCTTCCCATACCAGTCACAACGAACCCCACCAAGAATTAGAGTCGATCCACGAGAGTCTCTTAATAGACGAATTTGAGCTTTGACCCTGCACATCCTATGATTCATCTAGAGAGCCTCCTCCCGAACAACGAACACCGAAGGAAGAAGAGATTCAACCTTCGGAGTTCTCTCACGTATTCGAGGATGACTCTTCTAGAGACACTACAAATACCTCGAATCACTATAGGCACGAGAATCCTACGGCATCATTGGACCTTTATGAGGTCGTTAATGAAGTTTGGAATCATGGGACCATAGTGGATTGGTCGCCTCGGGAATCAAAGCCTACTTCCGAAGCAATTCGGGTTAGCTGGGTTTCCACGACCATCCACTGTTCCATGAGGGGAAACACCATAGACGATGTCCATGACCCTACTGCTAGAGCTTGCATCATACCGGAGTGCCTTCTGGACACTCTGGTGGGTGACATGCCCCTCACCCCGACTGATAGATATTTCCGAAGCCCTAGGGGGAAGAACTACATTTTCCCATGTCGAGGGATTGCTATGGACGTGCCGATAATCATAGATAAGATCGAGGTGCGCCTAGATTTTCATATCTATGACATCATAGACTTCAATCTTCTCCTAGGCTTCCCTTTGGATGAAATTCTTGATAAATCATAAGGGAGCCTAGATCATAAGCTTAGGGAATCCGATTTCGCCACTTCTATCACAGGTCCAGGACCTCCACTGGCAAATCCTCTTCCCAAGCAAGACCCGCTCGAGAAGATGATGCATGTATCTCCGTTCGCATCATCCGAGCCCGTTCTTATTGAGGTTGCATACTTTCCTACTCCTCATGAGAATGACTCGGAAGATTCTCTTCACTTCTGTGAAGGCGAACGATCATCATCCCTCTCGACCGAGTTTGAGCCTCTTCCCACTGGCCCGCATCTTGTTGCTTTCGATCACGATCGAGAGTCGATATCGAGCTTTCATGATAAATCTCTTGAGATAGAGGACTCATGGGCCATGAAAATTTATGAGGCACCGACTCTGGAATTCATAGGTAATGATTCCACAGACAAGCATGGTAGTTTCATTCTTGATACACCACATGAACCATGCTTGCATCATGCCTATCCAGAGCCAGCCATGTTTAGTGCACCGAGCACACATGAGGGCTACAACCACCTTCTGGTCCTCTTTTGCAAAATGTTTAGAAGGTTGATTGTGGATGCATATGTTTACCATAAGCATATCAGATTTCGTGTGTGCACTGTGGCACTAACCTTGCAGCTAAAGCTTCACTGATACATCCAAGATTGGTGGTGAGACGGGAATGACACCACCAATGATAGCTGCAAGATGAAGTTCCCCTGGTCGAGCTTATGACCTTGAATAAACAAAGCACTACCAGGAGATAGCCTGGATTAGCATAGGTTTTATTTCCCCTTTCGAATAAAAGCAAGAACATGTCTTTGGCATAAGCTGTCCTTCGGGTATTTTTAGTCGTTAACCTTTCAAGTGAAGATTGAAAAGAACAGCGGACAAATGATGCCTAAGAACATGTGAGCTACATCAACTACAACACTCCGGTAAGATTTTGGTGAGGGAATATTTACAAAGGAAGCTTGATCTCCACAAACTTGAGTTTCGCTACTCAACAATGCAAACTCCAAGTGTGGGGGAGATATGTGAGCACCCCGAGTAAAGTTCTTCTCATGCCAAATTTTATCCTAGTTTGGAAATGATGTAAGCTCTTTCATCTTGCCCGATTAGCTAGGTAAGTTCTACTTTTGACTTTAAACAAAGCCCTTCCGGGAGGTTGCCCGAGGTTCACCGTTATGCGCTCATGCTTATATTCCCTTTGAAAATAGTTTGATTATTCTTGCATGCTTCATTTGTCTTTGTTCATTTGCTCGGGTTTGATTGTATGTTCATGACGTACATTCATAGACTGTTTTAGATTAAGCATGGTGCTTAGGTTAAAACTGTCTTCCTCAATCAAAACAAGACATGGTGTCGAGTTTTGATTGATGAACCTTAGAGTTATGCTCTCATAAGATCTTGGTTGCATGTATGTGGACTAACCCCTGCAGGAAATCATCAAATTCAAAAGGGTAAGTCATTGAGCTATATCCATTGGGGAAGGTAAGTTAAGGTGTCAGATTAATTTTGCACAACATATGAAGGAGGTACATTTGGCCCCGTAAAGGTCTCAGGTAAGGATACCTTCTCTATCTATGAAGTGCATTGTTGATCTAACCCTGCTTGAGTAAATGACATGGTGACGATAAAAAAAACAAAAAAATATTTGCTTTCAAATAAAGGCTCTATGGTTCTCGAACCAGTAGAGTCCATCTTTTGTTCCCACTTTTGCTTGAAGAACAACACCAGGTACAAGAACAAGTGTGGGGGAGTCCTCTCGATCTCATCATCATCATATCCACTGTAGACTCCCACACAAGGGCTGCACGACATCGACTACACCTTCATGACAAGGGCAAGGTAAACTAGAGTGAGCTGGCTACCCCACGGGTTAGCCAAATCACCACTAGTCTTCCTTGTTCCCCATATCCTTCAGGAGCGATGGTATGTGCACCCTTCATCTCACTCTCTACCTACGAGTTTGAATGATCTTCAATTCTTATCTAGTGAATCAAACTCAAATAATGGTGCTCTGATTGCTCTACATGATTCCTGTGGTTAGCCTGCATATGTTTTATTCCTTACTCATTATCTTGATGCTTGTGAATAAATATCATTAGGGAACTCATGTTTATCTAAGTAATTGGTGTTTGAGATATGGTTGATGATATGATCTTCTCTCTTAATGATTGAGTGCTTGGGAATTTTATTTGAAAAATTTTAAAAACCCTTTGCAAAGCTCCTCTTTGATATGCCATAGTCCTACCAAAGCCATATGATGTTCTAGTTGAAAACCTTATACTCATATGCTGCTTGTTATTGCATTGAGCTTTGTCAAATTGTGTGACCCTTGTGAGAGTTCTTTTCATGCTTTCATGATCAAGATTTATGTGCACACCACCATTTCCCCCTTGCTATGCTTCTACACTAGAAGTTGAGAGGGGGGAGTGAATGGGAGCCGATAAAAATTCTTCTCGAGGGAGATGTCTTCTCCAACAAGATGAACACGGCTAACCAAAACACTTCTCCGACTCGAACTATCCAAGTTTGCCAAGTCCACGTAGCCACTGAAGTGCTACTAATCCTAGGAGCAAACAACCACCGAAAACTACTCGAGAACGCAGCGGAACAAACACTCGAGCAACTCTCAGACCACACCGTTAGGACCTGTGTGGTTCGAGGACTGGTTGATTGTCGCTTCCTGGTGTGATGAGTGATTGACAACGTTGTGTGGACTGATTCTTGGCTAAGTATTGCAGGTGCAGGTTGCGGCTGGACTGGTGTTGGTGTAGGTGAAGAGCAAGCACGAAAGGACATTGTCGGGTAGGCCTCCAGGTGTGGAGAAGACAAGTAGGCTTGGCTCGAGGGGCCCGGTGGCTAGCGGGGTCAAGTGAGGGCCGCATGGTGGCAAGAACAGCAAGATGAAGTAATGAACGGTTTCTTGGTTGAGCCTCAAAACCAAGGTCGAGCCGGGACTACGTGGGAGCCGAGTCATGAGTGGTGATTGGCGGAGGCTACACCGAGTTCGCGGAGTTTCCAGTGGTTCACCAGAAAACCGCTGGGTTCCTTGGTTTATCCACAAAGCCAAGACCGAAGACGGAGGTGCAGCAGCATCAGGTCGGGCTGACTGGTGGGTACTGGTCTGACAGGTGAGGAGCACCGATCTGACCGGTGTGCGACGACAGCTTCCGAAGTCTTCGAAGCAGAGGACACGCGTCGGGATCACAAGGCTTGCGTCGAGGCTAAGCAAGTTTGCGGTCGCCGGGCATCCGTCTGATGGTGCTACAACGAAGTTTCCCAAAAGGCCCTTCGGGGGCGTGTATCTTAGTTTAATGTAATAGGGGTAGTTTCGTCTTTCGGCTAGCCTCCATATAACCCAAGTGGTGAGAGGATGGCAGCAATCTCTTGGAACCCTAGCTCATTTTGTTTTGCTATTTTCCTCTTCCATTTTTCCTTTGGAATTTCTAGGACTAGCTTGAGAGCTTCATGGTGAGATCTTGAGAGAGGGATGGAAGATTGGGAGGCAAGCTAGACCTTGTATGAACCTTCGTGGTATGTATAGATGATTCGGCGTGGTTCCTCAAGGCTTGATTGTGTCTCTCCCGTTTTCACTTTTTGGTGATTTTCGGAGCCTTTTCTTGTCGAATTTCTTGTGGCGATTTTGAGACCTTTCTCTTTGGGATTTGGTGGGGGATGTATGCATGAACCCTTCGTGGTTCTTTTCCCTTTGATTCCCCTCCCAAATCCGTGAGTAAAGGGGCTCAATTTTTGGGGTTTTCTTGGCTTTAGTGTTAGAGGTGTTCTTGGAGGGATTTCTTCGATTCCTCTTGATTTAGCAAGTTTTCGTGGACCAAATCTTGGCTATGGAGTGCCCATGAGGTGTTCCTACTATCCCCAAAGTCTTGTGCAAATCCGTGGAGTGAATCGGGAGATCAAGGTTTGGATTTGGGGGTGTTGACCCACGGGCTGCTGTTCATCCCGAGCTGTCCAGGCTTGACCGGTGCTCGTGACCGGTCTGACCGGTGCAAGACCCTTGTGGTATTTGCCTCGGGTGAACTGCCTGATCCGCGTGTCTTTGTGCCGAGGTGTTGCTGGTCAGTTCTTGGTAGGTTTGGTGGAGTTTTGCTAGGCTTTGTGAAGGGTTTTCTTCTTCTGCAGTTTGAGTTTTGGAGGTGCTTTTTGTTCCAGGGCCTAGAGAAGTCACTAAGGCTTCCTGGAACTTTGCTGTGCACTTGTTGTGTGTCACCGGCCTGACCGGCAGTGTCCACCGGTCTGACCGGTGCCTTCGGTCTGACCGGCAGGAGCCATCGGTCTGACCGGTGTGGCACAGACAGCAAGCTGTGCAGTTTTCCGCTGCGTGTTTGGAGCGTTTGGTTGAGTTGTTGGTTCCTAGGACCAATAGCACTCCAGTGGCTACGTGGTCTTGGCCAACTTGGGTAGTTGAGCCGGAGACGTGTTTTGGATAGCCGAGTTCATCTTGTTGGAGTAGCCATCTCCTTCGAGAAGAATTTTTATTGGCTCCCATTCACTCGCCCCCTCTCTGGTCGCTAGTTCGGTCCTTCAAGTGGTATCAGAGCTGGTTATGGATCTTCGGATTCTAACCAGTCTAAGATCCAAGGATGGCGTACCAGGAACAGGGTTCGGGTCATCCGCACTTCGATGGCAAAAACTACCAGATGTGGCAGAGGCGGATGGCAGCTTTCCTCCGCAGTAAGGGTCAGATCCTTTGGGACTTTACGGTGAACACAGCTTATGTTCATCCGATTAACTTCCTTGCTCCGGGATCGAGGGACATGCGTGACGCCAACAACAAGGCGGTCGACTACTTGTTTCGTGCTCTGTGTTACTCCGAATTCGATCGGGTTCAGACAGAGGACTTAGCTTGTAGAATTTGGAGTCAGTTGAAGGATGCTCACGCTGGAAATGCTCAGGTTCAGGCTCGGATGTATGCGACTTACCGGAGAGAGTACGAGAACTTCACTCATCTCCCTGGTGAGTCGATTGATGCCTTGTTCCAGCGGTTCACGGTAGTTGTGAACAACATGAGGGCTAATGTGGACGTGCTCCCGTACGATGATCATGACAGAGTTGTTAAGGTTTTGCACTCTCTGGATCGTACAATTTGGGATGGCAAGTTTGAGGCCATTGTTGAGTTCGAGAAGTATGACACTTTGACGGTGAACGAGCTATTCTCGAAGCTCAAGTCGGCGGAGGTGGACCGTGGTATGACAGCCAAGCTTGAGAGCCCGACTGATTCTCATAGTCTCGCTCTCATCGGTGGCTCGGGTGCAAAGTCTAACTCTAACCCATCCACCTGTCCTCTTTGATGTCTTTGCCAGATGAGGAGTTCGACGTGCTTGGAGAGGACGAGCTGGCGCTGCTGACCAGGAGGTTCAAGAGGATGCACGGGAACCGGGTGAATAGAAGGAGGAACACGAGGACATGCTTTTAGTGCAGCAAGCCAGGACACTTCATCGCCGACTGCCCCGAGAAGATGGAGAACAAGGATAGCTACAAGCACCGGTTGAAGACGGAGGGCAAGTACAGATCGAGGCGCGATCATACACCGAAGCACAAGCACAAGCACAAGGACGAGCGACGATCGAGGAAGAAGGACGGCCGCGGCAAGGCCCGAGCGATGGTCGGAGCGAGCGACGTCGACTCCAGCTCCGCCTACTCTTCCTCGAGCTCCAATAGCAGCGAAGATGAAGGTGATAGGCGCAAGAACAAGAAGTCATTCAAGAACTTGAGTGGGCTGAGCTGTTTTGCTGGAGATGGCTTCTGTACCATGGCGCGTAGCCCCGGCAGCAAGAAGAGTCACCAGAGCGACTCGGACTCTGACTCCGAGGATGAGGTACGTGACGAGCTTCCCTTCTTGCGTGAGGAGAATGCACGGCTTGGCAAGTTGCTTGATAATCGTGATGACATGCTTAGAGAGGCTAAGAAGATGACGAAAGAGCTTAGGACCTTGCTTGAGGATGCTAGGACTAGAGTGGCTGAGCTAGAAACACAGAATCTAGATGCTAAGCTTGAGATTGACTCGCTTAAGGCTTCACCTGTTGTTTCTGATGAGATTGATTGTGCTGATTGCTCTGTGTTCCTAGCTGATCTTACTGTTTTCAAGGAAAAGCATGCCTCCAAGTGTGAGGAACTAGATGTGCTTAGGGCTGAAGTGGCTGAGCTTAAGTCTAGACCTGCTTTGCTAGGTGCTTGTACTTCTTGCCCTGTTTTGCATGGAAAGATTGATGAGATGCATGCTTATACTGTTTCTCTTGAGGCTAAGTTGAAAGAACCTGTTCCCACTTCTTGCTCTACTTGTGAATTGCATGCTTTGAAGAATCTGGAACTTGCACATTATGTTGATCGCTTGCAGGATGAGAATGATGAGTTGAGGAAAATGATGGGTTGGTTGTCGGGGCATGAACCACAGCTTAGGATGATGATAGAGGCTTACAAGCGCTATGATGGGCAAGTGCTTGGGTCGGATAAGATTGGAGAGTGTAGTGGTGAGGGAGGAGAGAAAATTGGTGATATCCAAGCTCCACCAAAAACCTTCCACAAAAATGCCTATGCTCCTAAGCCCAACCCACTGAGAAACAAACTTGACACAACCCCAGTTCCTCCCATATTTCCTCACCCAACAAATGATTTCCAAAAACCGGTGAAGTTTGTGAGCTCTAAGGAGAGTGTGGTTGGAAAGAAGAAGGGTGAGAAGCCGAGTGAGGAGAAACCAAGTGAGCAGCCCCAACCCAAGCCTAAACCTAAGCTCATACGGTTTCATTGTGACTTTTGTGGGAGAGATGGTCACAAGGGTGAGTTTTGCTTCAAGAGGAAGCGTGAGGAGAGAATGGCTAAGGAGTGGGCTAACAAGGACATGTACCGCCCTTCAAATGGTGTACCTGAGCTCGTATGCAAGTTCCCAGGCCAAGGCGATTATGAGGACGGTTCTAGCTTGGGGAGATCGAAAGGTGGCAGGTGGTGCTGCTGGCCGAGCACCACCGGTCAGACTGGTCAGGGTGACCGGTCAGACCGGTGCTGGTCTGGGCAGACAGCAGTTTGGTTTCCGTGCTCGTGAGGATGCTCGGTTTGGTTTCTTTGGTCGTGGTTCTAGTGGTTGTCATGGTGAGTCTGGTGGTGGTCAGTTTGCTAGACGTTCTCCACCTCGTGCTCAATACGAGGGTAGGAGGAGTCGTAGTTTTGAGTTGGAGAGGAGGAACGGTTCACGGTCTTCCTTTCGTGGTTTTCGTTCTCCTCCAGCGAGACAGGGGTGGTTCCCTAGTGGTGGTTCCCGTGGTGGTTTTCGTGGTGGTAGCTTTGATAAGCATGATGATATGGTTTGTGCTAACCCCACTTTGGAGCAAATGGCTTGGCACTGGTTTTACTCTTATGGTACTAACCCTAGTGCTGAGTCGTTTGTTCACTCACGTGCTCATTTTTGAATTTCAGGTGGGAGACTTGAGGAACGTTTGGTTGATTGACTCTGGTTGCTCGAGGCATATGACCGGAGACAAGGGGTGGTTCTCAAGTCTCGTCCCAGTGGTGTCCAAGACATACATCACCTTTGGGGACAATGGGCGAGGGCGTGTGCTTTCAGAAGGTGAGATTAAGGTAAGTGACAAGGTCACTCTCAGGCGTGTTGCTCTTGTTCAATCGCTCGGATTCAATTTGCTTTCCGTTTCTCAGCTTTTGGATGAGGGTTTTGAGGTGTTGTTTCGGCCTGGTGGTTCTCGGATTTTGGATTCTCGAGGGGACCTAGTTTGCATGGTCGTTCCCGAGGGTCAAGTTTTCCGAGCGGATTTCTCTCAGTCTTCTGGTGTGGCTCGTTCTTTTTTTGCTGGTTCTTCGAGTGAGTTGTGGAAGTGGCATAGGAAGTTGGGTCACTTAAGCTTTGACCTTTTGTATCGCTTAAGTAAACTCAATTTGGTCTGAGGATTGCCACGACTGAGGTTTGAGAAAGAGTTGGTTTGTGCGCCGTGTCGGCATGCTAAGATGGTAGCCTCTTCCCATCCACCCCTCACCGATGTGATGACAGAGCGTCCATGCGAGCTGCTCTATATGGACCTTGTTGGCCCATCTCGTGTGAGATCTGTGGGTGGGAAGTGGTACGTCCTGATTGTGGTAGATGACTACTCTCGGTATGCGTGGGTTTTCTTTCTGGAGAAGAAAGGGGAGACGTTTGGTTTTGTTCAGGATCTTGTCTTGAGGTTGAAAAATGAGAGGCACGGAGATGCCATACGAGCGATCTGCAGTGACAATGGCTCGGAATTTAGAAACTCTCATTTTGAAACCTTTTGCCATGACTTGGGTCTTGAACACCAGTTCTCGAGTCCGTATACGCCTCCCCAGAACGGTGTGGTGGAAAGGAAAAACAGAACCTTGTGCGAGATGGCTCAAACGATGCTCGATGAGCATAGGACTCCGAGAAGGTTCTGGGCTGAGGCGGTCAATACCGCGTGCTATGTGTCGAACAGGATTTACCTCAGGGTGCATAAGAAGAAAACTTGCTATGAGTTGATGCACGGTAGAACCCCCAAGGTGAGTCACTTTCATGTGTTTGGGTGTAAATACTTTATCCTGAAGAAAGGTAAGAAGTTGGACAAGTTCGAGGCTAGGTCTGTCGATGGCATTTTCTTTGGTTACGCGTCTCATTCTAGAGCCTTTCGAGTGCTCAATCTTGAAACTGACCAAATCGTGGAGACTTGCGAGGTTACATTCGATGAGACACAACCACGTAGTCAGCTTGTTTTTGAGTGTGCAGGTGACGAGGAACTTGGCGAGGAGATTTTTCAGGAGGAAGAGCATGAACATGGAGATGATGAAGATGGCGGTGTGGTGCCCGCGGTTGAGCATGTACCCACTACTTCGACTACGATCGAGAACGGGCCCTCTCCCACACCTACGACGACAAACCTAGATCAAGAAGAAGCTGCTGTTGAGGGGGAGGAAGCATCAAGGCGAGAACCTCCCCAGCGAGTTCAAGTGGATCACCCAGCTTCGAGGATCATCGGCGACATCAATGAACGCACTACACGGTCGAGGGTTCGAAATAATTCTCACTTCGCCCATGCTGCTTTTGTTGCTACTTTTGAGCGCAAAGACAATGGACACGCGCTATCTGATCATAATTGGGTCAATTCGATGCATGAGGAGTTGGAGAATTTTGAGAGGAACCAAGTTTTGGAGTTGGTGGATCCTCCACCGGGGTGTAAGCCGATTGGGACAAAATGGGTGTGGAAAAATAAAGAGGGAGAGAAAGGAAAGGTGGTGAGAAACAAGTCGAGGTTGGTGGCGCAAGGGTATAGTCAGAAAGAGGGGATCGACAACGAGGAGACCTTTGCTCCCGTAGCTCGTTTGGAGGCGATTAGGATCCTTCTGGCCTTTTCCGTGGCTAAAGGGTTCAAATTACACCAAATGGATGTGTAGAGTGCTTTCCTAAACGGTGTTTTGGAGGAAGAAGTGTACGTGAGGCAACCACCGGGGTTTGAGAGTGAGAAGTACCCCCACCGGGTGTACAAGTTGAGGAAGGTGCTGTATGGGTTGAAGCAGGCACCTAGAGCTTGGTATGGTAGGTTGAAAGGGTTCCTGTTTGAGAGAGGTTTTGAGATGGGGAAGGTAGATTAGATCTTGTTTCTCCTCAGGCAGGGCAAAGAGATCCTAATTGTGCAGGTGCACGTGGATGATATTGTCTTTGGTGGCTCGTCTAACTCTTTGGTTGCAAGGTTTGCAGAAGACATGAGCAGGGAATTTGAGATGAGCATGATGGGCGAGTTGCAGTTCTTCCTCGGGCTCCAGATCAAGCAATTGAAGGAAGGAACTTTCGTACACCAAGCCAAGTACACCAAGGACATTGTGAGGAAGTTCAAGATGGCGGACTCCAAGGCCATGGCGATGCCTATGTGTACGACTACAGCTCTTGATGCGGACGAGGACGGTGAACATGTGGACCAAAAGGAGTACCGAAGCATGATCGGGTCACTCCTGTACTTGACGGCGACGAGGCCAGACATCCAATTCTCGGTATGTCTGTGCGCTCGTTTTCAAGCGTCTCCAAGGACTTCGCATCGGCAAGTAGTCAAGCGCATATTCAGGTATTTGCGACATACTCCCGACTTCGGCCTTTGGTACTCCGCGTCTTCTTCTTTGGCTCTTCATGGATTTTCGAACGCGGATTTTGCCGGGTGTCGGTTGGATAGGAAGTCCACTTCTGGGACTTGCCAGTTCTTGGGTTCCTCTTTGGTGTCTTGGTCTTCCCGCAAATAATCGAGTGTTGCTCAATCCACTACCGAGGCAGAGTATGTGGCCGCAGCTAGTTGTTGCTCTTAGCTCCTTTGGATCACATACACCATGAGTGACTTTGGTGAGGAGTATACCCACGTCCCACTTCAATGTGACAGCACTAGTGCCATAAGTGTTGCAAAGAATCCAGTGCCCAATTCCAAAACTAAGCACATAGAAGTGAGGTATCATTTTTCTGAGAGACAACGTAGAGAAAGGGAAAATCGCTTTAATCCATGTACCCACACATGACTAGCTAGCCGATATTTTCACCAAACCCCTAGATCAAGCAACTTTCACTCGTTTGCGGGGGGAGCTTGGTGTTTGTTTGATTTCTTGAGTTGGTGTGTGGGAGCTCTTTTGTAGCATATGTATAGCTTTCCTTTGTGCATTTCTTGCATTTTGCATTGCATATGTATCATCATGTATAGGCATCTTTGTATCTTAGGTTGCATGCATTTTGTACCATATGCATTGTGTAGGAAAAGCTTCTCCTATATACATTGTTCACCATGATGTGCTATATATGATCTTGTGAGTTAGTTTGGTATGATATGGCTTAGTGTGGCTTAGCTCTTGATGATCTTGATTTATATCCATGGTTGCTAGCTATGTCTTTTGAAAAATGTCACATATATGCTCTCTTATGAGTAAATGCCTTTATATGATCTTGACATGTTTTAGTGGCATTTCTATGCTTAATTTGTAGTTGGATAGCTTATTTTGAGCATATGGGGCCAAAGGCTCATTTGCCATCATGAATGTTTAGCCCCCATGCTTTATCTTGTGGAGGGGCATAAGTTCCTTTTTGTCGCAAAGACATTTCATGTACCAAATATGAATCTGAAAATGAAATGTAATTTGCTTGGAAAATGTGCTCCCATGTCATATGTGCTTAATTTACTTGTTTTTGGGTGCTAAACCGTTGCATGTTGCTTACTAATGAGAAGTCTCATATTTAGAAGTAAGCACATGGCTCGGTAAGCTTTGACATGACATGAGATGCTTGAGGGTGTTTATGATGGTCTTATGCTTAGAATGGTTGTCCTAGCATGAAGTTTGTGTGGCTTTACCATTTTGACATGTTTTACTCATGTTTAGGACTTTGCTCATGAGAGGGGATTTTTCGCAAAAATGCTCCATTCTATCTTAGCTTCGTCCAATGGTTGTGAAACTTGGTGATCTTGTAGTTTTTATCCATACGAAGCTATAGAGTATCTAACTTGCTCATTTGGATGTGTGTAGCATGATATGTTGAATTTTGTCTATTTGAGAAGATCTAGGTTGAAATTTTCCTAATTTTGGCTTGATTCATGCATTGTCAACAAGGGGGAGAAGTTTGAGCATGTTTTGGCCTACTGAATGCATTTGGGCTCTGTTTGTCACCGGTCTGACCGGTCGTGGTCACCGGTCTGACCGGTCAGAGTGCTGGGCCTGTTCACATGTTGGGAACCGGTCTGACCGGTGAGGTTGGCCGGTCTGACCGGTCAGAGCTGAGCTGAGGCAGCTGCTCTGTTTCGTGAAGTGGTTTGCATGCATTCGTCCAAGGGGAGTTGCATTGGTTCAGGGGGAGCTTGCATGTGTGCAGGGGGAGCTCTTTTTGGTTTTGAGCCTTGCTTTGGTGGTTTGTGGCTCTTTGCTTGAGCATGTTTTTGACTCGGTTGTGTCAAGCCATTGCCCTTGCCTATGGGGACCGAGTCTTTCCTCTGTCAAGTGATCTTGTTCTTTGCCTTTGTTTGGCTTTCGATCGCTTGCTTGAGTTTCTTTTTAGTCGTTTCTTTGCTTTTCCTTTTCTCTTTGGTTATCAAATGTGTGTGTTGTCAATGCACTCATCAAGGGGGAGATTGAGGACCTGTGTGGTTCGAGGACCGGTGGATGGTCGCTTCCTGGTGTGATGAGTGATTGACAACGTTGTGTGGACTGATTCTTGGCTAAGTATTGCAGGTGCAGGTTGCGGCTTGACTGGTGTTGGTGCAGGTGAAGAGCAAGCGTGAAAGGTCGTTGCCGGGTAGGCCTCCAGGTGTGGAGAAGACAAGTAGGCTTAGCTTGAGGGACCCGGTGGCCAGCGGGGTCAAGTGCGGGCCGCATGGTGGCAAGAACGGCAAGATGAAGTCATGGACGGTTTCTTGGCTGAGCCTCAAAACCAAGGTCGAGCTGGGACTACATGGGAGCCGAGTCATGAGTGGTGATTGGCGGAGGCTACACCGAGTTCGCGGGATTTCCAGTGGTTTACCAGAAAACCGCTGGATTCCTTGGTTGATCCACAAAGCCAAGACCGAAGACGGAGGTGCAGCAGCATCAGGCCGGTCTGACCGGTGGGTCTGACCGGTCTGACCGGTGGGTACCGGTCTGACCGATGAGGAGCACTGGTCTGACCGGTGTGCGACGACGGCTTCCGGAGTCTTCGAAGCGGAGGACACGCGTCGGGATCGCAAGGCTTGCGTCGCGGCTAAGCAAGTTTGCGGTCGCCGGGCATCCGTCCGATGGTGCTACGACGAAGTTTCCCAAAAGGCCCTTCGGGGCGTGTATCTTAGTTTAATGTAATAGGGGTAGTTTCGTCTTTTGGCTAGCCTCCATATAACCCAAGTGGTGAGAGGATGGCAGCAATCTCTTGGAACCCTAGCTCATTTTGTTTTGCTATTTTCCTCTTCCATTTTTCCTTTGGAATTTCTAGGACTAGCTTGAGATCTTCATGGTGAGATCTTGAGAGAGGGATGGAAGATTGGGAGGCAAGCTAGACCTTGTATGAACCTTCATGGTATGTATAGATGATTCTGCGTGGTTCCTCAAGGTTTGATTGTGTCTCTCCCGTTTTCCCTTTTTGGTGATTTTCGGAGCCTTTTCTTGGCGAATTTCTTGTGGCGATTTTGAGACCTTTCTCTTTGGGATTTGGTGGGGGATGTATGCATGAACCCTTCGTGGTTCTTTTCCCTTTGATTCCCCTCCCAAATCCGTGAGTAAAGGGGCTCAATTTTTGGGGTTTTCTTGGCTCTAGGGTTAGAGGTGTTCTTGGCGGGATTTCTTTGATTCCTCTTGATTTAGCAAGTTTTGGTGGACCAAATCTTGGCTATGGAATGCCCATGAGGTGTTCCTACTATCCCCAAAGACTTGTGCGAATCCGTAGAGTGAATCGGGAGATCAAGGTTTGGATTTGGGGGTGTTGACCCGCGGGCTGCTGTTCATCCCGAGCTGCCCAGGCTTGACCATACTGACCGGTGCTCGTGACTGGTCTGACCGGTGCAAGACCCTTGTGTGATTTGCCTCGGGTGAACTGCCTGATTTGCGTGTCTTTGTGCCGAGGTGTTGCTGGTCAGTTCTTGGCAGGTTTGGTGGAGTTTTGCTAGGCTTTGTGAAGGGTTTTCTTCTTCTGGAGTTTGAGTTTTGGAGGAGCTTTTTGTTCCAGGGTCTAGAGAAGTCACTGAGGCTTCCTGGAACTTTGCTGTGCACTTGCTGTGTGTCACCGGCCTGACCGGCAGTGTCCACCGGTCTGACCGGCAGGAGCCATCGGTCTGACCGGTGTGGCACAGACAGCAAGCTGTGCAGTTTTCCGGTGCTTGTTTGGAGCGTTTGGTTGAGTTGTTAGTTCCTAGGACCAGTAGCACTCCAGTGGCTACGTGGTCTTGGCCAACTTGGGTAGTTGAGCCGGAGACGTGTTTTGGATAGCCGAGTTCATCTTGTTGGAGTAGCCATCTCCTTCGAGAAGAATTTTTATCGGCTCCCATTCACTCCCACCCTCTCTGGTCGCCAGTTCGGTCCTTCACACCGGTCAGACCGATCACTGCCACCAGTCAGACCGGTCCCAGTCGGATCACCCGGACTAGACCGACGGATCACCCGACACTCACCAGAGGCACACCTGGTCACCCTTGACCCCAAGCCGGATCACCCGAATAAGACTTGACGATTTCCACAGCACAGCTCCACACCGGTCAAACCGGTATAGCACACCGGTCAGACCAGTCCAAGCCTGGAAACCCCAAATCCAAGAAACCAACCCTTCGAGCTCCAAACAACACCAAACATGAAACAGCAGCAAGCCTAGAAACTAGAGAACACACCAAGACGTTCACCCAATCCAAAACCCAACAGGGGAAGCGCCGGTTAGACCGGTGGGAGGCACTGGTCAGACCGGTCAAGGCCTGGGGGCTTGGGATGAACAGCAAGCTGCGGGTCACAAGGAAAAGAACCACGAAGGGTTCATGCATACATCCCCAACCAAATCCCAAAGAGAAAGGCCTCAAAACCACCACAAGAAAATCACCAAGAAAAGGCTCCGAAAATCACCAAAAAGGGAAAACGGGGGAAACAACACAAGGCCTTGAGGAACCACGCCGAGTCATCTATACATACCATGAAGGTTCATATAAGGTCTAGCTTGCCACCCGATCATCCATCCCTCTCTAAAGATCACACCATGAAGCTCTCAAGCTATTCCTAGAAAATCCTAAGAAAAATAGGAAGGGAAAATAGCAAAAGCAAATGAGCTAGGGTTACAAGAGATGGCTGCCATCCTCTCACCACTTGGGTTATATGGAGGCAACCGAAAGATGAAACTAACCCTAAGACACAAAACTAAGATACACACCCCCGAGGGGCACTTTGGGAATCTTCGTCGTAGACACCATCGGACGGATGCCCGGCAACCGCAAACTTGCTTAGCCTCGACGCAAGCCTTGCAATCCCGACGTGTGTCCTCCGCTTCGAAGTCTCTGGAAGGTGTCGTCGCACACCGTTCAGACTTGTGCTCCTCACCGGTCAAACCGGTACCCACCGGTCAGACCGGCCTGATGCTGCTGCTCTTCGGTCTTCGGTCTTGGCTTTGTGGATCAACCAAGGAACCCAGTGGTTTTGTGGTGAACCACTGGAAACCTCGCGGACTTGGTGTAGCCTCCCGCCAATCTCCACTCATGACTTGGCTCCCACGTAGTCCCGGCTCGACCTTGGTTTTGAGGCTCAACCAAGAAACCGTTCATGACTTCGTCTTGCTGTTCTTGCCACCATGCGGCCCACACTTGACCCCGCTGGCCACCGGGTCCCTCGAACCAAGCCTACTTGTCTGCTCCACACCTGGAGGCCTCACCGGCATCGACCTTTCGCGCTTGTTTTTCACCTGCACCAGCACCAATAAAGTCGCAGCCTGCACCTGCAATACTAGGCCAAGAGTCAGTCCACATAATGTTGTCAATCACTCATCACACCAGGAAGCGACCATCCACCGGTCCTCGAACCACATAGGCTCTCACCACCCGGAGGTCGCCCTCACCAATCGGGATCGCCAACCACGTTCCCAGGTCGTCCCTACGTGTAGCGGTCACCACCCCCCAGGGGTGCCGTCGCGCTGGCTCCCCGACTTATATCGGTGGACTACCACGACAACTTCAAGTCGAACATCCTGAAGTATGACGGGCGTTCCGACCCCAACATCTGGCTGTCGACCTACTACGTCGCCATCAAGGTGGTCGGCGGTGGCTTCGACCACATTGCGGCCTACTTCCCGCTGGTGATGGGCGACGCCCCGTCGCTTTGGCTCAACAACCTCCCGGTTGGCAGCATCAATTCCTGGGCCGACCTGTTCCAGGCCTTCACCCCCAACTTCCAGGCGACCTACAATCACCCTGGAAACTCCTTCAACATCGGGAGGATTGTCATGTCGACTAAGGAGCGGCTCCGTGACTACACCAATCGGTTCTTCGAGAATTGCAACACCTGTGTTGGCGTCAGAGACGACCAGGTCGTCGAGAGCTACAAGGAAGGCATCAAGGATCGCAAGATCTTTGAGAAGATCCACGAGTCTGGCGCTACCACTGTCGCTACCCTCATGGAGGTCGTCAACAAACTCATCGACACCGATGAGGCGATGGTGAACCAGTTCAATGCCGATGTTGGGCGCGACGCTGGCACATCCGGCACTGCAGGAGACTCCGGTTCCAAGTTGCGCAAGCGACCTTCCGAGGTGCTCGCGGCTGAGGTGCGTCAACCTTCGACGTTCAACTAGGAAGAGGTCAACGCAATGCTCGACAGCACCTGCGGGTTCCACGAAGGGGCCAGTCATACCCTTCATGAGTGCTCGCAGTTCAAGAAGGCCTTTAGCACCCTTGAGGACCCCAGGCAACCAAGGAAAGATGGCGACCGATCCTCTTCGCGTCGCTACAACAACAACTACTGCCGCGACGACCGCCGCGATGATCACTGTGACAACCGAGATCGCCGTGACGAGCGTGAGCTTCCGCCTCCACCTCTGACAGGCAACCCCAATGGGCCCTCCCAGCCACCTACCCGAACGATCAACATGATCGTCGGAGGTCTCAAATCCCATGTGAGCAGAAGGCGCTACCGCAAGGACAAGCGCGAGGTCCACCTCATCCACACCCAGCCGATGCAGCCACTGCATTGGTCTGAGCAGCCGATCACTGGGTCCACATCCCAGACCCTGGGTCCTACCCACTCGTCGTCGAGCCTACGGCGGAGGGGCCCTTGCTCTCCCAGACACTCATCGATGGGGGAGCGGGCTCAACATCATCTTCATAGAGACGTTGAAGAAGATGAAGTTCGACTTCAACAAGTTCACGGCGTGTAACGAGCCTTTCTACGGCATCGTCCCTGGAAAAGCGGCCTACCTCCTGGGTCGGGTCTCCCTCCCCGTCACCTTCGTCACAGAGGACAACTTCTGCACGGAGTACCACAACTTTGAGGTTGCCGACTTCATTTCCTCCTACCACGCGATCCTAGGTCACTCGATGCTGGCCAGATTCATGTCCATCCCGCACTAAACCTACTTGGTGTTGAAGATGCCTGCACCAAACAGGGTCCTCTCCATCTACGGCGACCTCATGGTCTCCTTCAAGTGCGACTCCGAGGCCCTCGACATTGCCGTGACATCTGCCTGCATCAGTGCCACTGCAGTCTTGGTTGCTGAGGCCAAGAAGGTCGCTCCGAGCGACCTGACCACCTCGGAGCAACAGCGCACCGACACTGCCCTGGACGCCACACCATCGACGAAGAGAGTCTGCCTCGGCCTGCCTGACGCGGAGAAGATGGTGGTCATCAGCGACGACCTCAGGGAGAAATAGGAACTCACGCTCACTAGTTTCCTCCGGGATAATGTGGATATATTCGCATGGAGTCCATCGGATATGTCAGGTGTCCCCAGGGAGATGGCTGAGCACTCCTTGGATGTAAGCAAGACGGCCAAGCCTGTCAAGCAGAAGCTGTGCCGCTTTGCGAAAGATTGCAAGGAGGTCATTAGGGTAGAAATAATAAAGCTCCTAGCTGCCGGATTTATCCGTGAATGTAAAAGCCCGGTTTGGCTCGCCAACCCGGTCCTTGTACCCAAGAAAACCGATCATTGGAGAATGTGTATCGATTACACCGACCTCAACATGCACTGCCCTAAAGACCCCTTTCCTCTTCCTCGCATCGACCAAGTCACGGACTCCACGGCCGGAAGCGTCCTGTTATGCTTTCTCGACTGCTACTCAGGGTATCACCAGATAGCCTTAAAGGTCTCTGACCAAGACAAGACGACGTTCATAACGCTGTACGACATCTACTGCTACACGACCATGACCTTTGGCCTCAAAAACGCCGGCGCGACCTACCAGAAGGCCATCCAGAAGTGTCTGGAGTCCCAGATCACCGACAATGTAGAAGCCTACGTCGATGATGTGGTCGTCAAGACCACCGTGGAGGACAACCTCATAGCTGACCTCGCCCAGACCTTCGCCAACCTCCACCACTATCGCTGGAAGCTCAGTCCTGAGAAATGCGTCTTCGGTGTCCCGTCCGGCAAGCTCCTGGGCTTCATGGTCAGTCACCGGGGCATCGAGGCGAATCCCACCAAGGTGGATACCATCCGTAGGATGAAGCGACCTACTGGGAAGAAGATGTCATGAAGCTCACCAGCATGATGGCTGCCCTAGGTCGATTCATCAGCAAACTTGGAGAGAAAGGCCTTCCTTTCTTCAAGCTGCTAAAGAAGGCGGATAAGTTCGTCTGGACAGAAGAGGCCGACCAGGCCTTGGAGAAGCTCAAGACCTTCCTTACGTTGCCCCCAGTGATGGTACCCTTAACACCGAAGGAAACGCTGCTGCTTTATATCTTCGCGACCACTCTGGTGGTTAGCTCGGTCCTAGTGGCAGAGCGACCTGAAGAAGGCAAACCTTACCCGGTCCAGCAACCCGTCTACTATGTCAGCGAGGTCTTGGCAGATAGCAAGGCTAGAGACTCACAGCCGCAGAAGATGCTCTACACCCTACTCGTCACCTCGCGCAAGCTCTGGCATTACTTCCAGGCGCACAAGATCAAGGTCATCTCAGCCTTCCCTCTCGGTGAGATCCTACGCAGCCGCGACACCACTAGACGCATTGTCAAGTGGTCTATCGAGCTAGGCGAGTTCGACCTTGAGTTCTACCTAAGATAGGCCATCAAGTCTCAGGTCATCGCCGACTTTGTCTCTGAGTGGACAGACATCCATCAACCTCCATCATTGGAGAAGCCAGAACACTAGAAGATGTACTTTGATGGTTCCCTGAACCTCGAAGGAGCGGGAGCAGGCGTGCTCTTCATCTCCCCCCGTGGCGATCACTTGAAGTACATCCTGCAGATCCACTACAAAGAATCTAACAATGGAGCCGAGTACGAAGCCCTCATCCACAGGCTACGCATCGCCGTCTCCTTAGGGATCAAGCGCCTCATAGCGTACGGCGACTCCAAGGTCGTCATCGACCAAGTCAACAAGGCCTGCGACATCCAGAAGGACACGATGGATGCCTACTGCGCTGAGGTGCGCAAGCTCGAAGGTCACTTCGAAGGGATCGAGTTCCATCACGTCTGTCACGACAACAACGTAGTAGCTGACGTCCTCTCCAAGCTGGGCACCAAGCGCGTGCTGGTTCTGGCTGGTGTGTTTGTCCAAGACCTACGCAAGCCTTCCATCAAACTCCTCTCTGACCTAGAATCACCAGCCGATGACGCGCCTCCGCCAGGCGGCCGCGACGTCCTCATTGCTGAGGTCGAAGACGATTAGCGCCTTGACATCATCACCTTCATCCTCGAGCATCGGGTTCCTGAGGAGAAGGCAGAATGCGAGAAGGTCATGAGGCGCAGCGCCAACTACGTCGTCATTGGCACAGAACTCTACCCGAGGTCCACCTCCAATGGTGTGCTAATGAAGTGCATCTTACAATCTGAGGGCCTCAGACTCTTAGAGGAAATCCACGGCGGCGAATGCGGCAACCATGCCACTTCCGCCAACCTGGTGGGGAAAGCCTTCAGGTCAGGTTTCTACTGGCCTACCGCTATGGCCGATGCTCAGGACCTTTTCCGACGATGCAAGGGGTGCCAGGTTTTTGCCAAGCAGAGCACATGCCGGCTCAGGCCTTGCGGACCATTCCTCCATCATGGCCCTTCGCAGTGTGGGGCCTTGACTCGGTGGGACCCTTTAGGACTACTCCCCGTGGCTACAAGCACATAATCGTGGTGGTGGACAAGTTCACCAAATGGATCGAGGTCAGGCCTGTATCTAGTATTACGTCGAACGAGGCGGCCAAGTTCATCGAAGAGATTACCCATCGTTTCGGGGTCCCCAACAGGATCGTTACCGACCTTGGCACAGCCTTCACAGGGGCTGACTTCTGGGACTTTTGCCAAGACAGCCTCATCGACGTCTATTACTCATTGGTGGCGCACCCGCGGTGCAACGGCCAAGTCGAGCGTGCCAACGGCATGGTATTGCAGGCCATCAAAGACCGCATCTTCGATGATGCGTCACCCTATGCCACCAGGTGGCTAGCAGAGCTCCCTCATGTCATCTGGGGCCTCCAGACTCAGGTCAGCTTGGCCATAGGATACTCTCCATTCTTCCTGGTCTATGGGTTAGAGGCCATCCTCCACACCGACGTTGCCTTCGGGGCTCCTCGCATACAGCATTACGACGAGGGCGAAGCAGAGCAAACGTGTATGGTTGACCTCGACAGCCTTGAAGAACATCGTGTGGCCACGCTTATGCGCCACACCCACCATGAGCAGCAGCTATGTCACTACCACAACCGCAACGTGCGGGAACGTTCCTTCAACGTCAGCAACCTGGTCTTGCGGCGGATTTAGAACACTAAGGACATGCACAAGCTCTCGGTGCCTTGGGAAGGCCCCTTCGTAGTCAAGGAGGTCATCAGACCGGCGACTTATTGCCACCAATGGGCTGATGGCCAGGGCGTCCCGAACCCCTGGAACATTGAGCACTTACGTCGCTTCTGTCCTTAGAAGCTTGTAATAAAACAAAAGCTATGTACTCTACCCTCTTGTAATTTATAATTAATAAAGATAAGATTCCCCTTCAGTAGGCTTCCTGTCAACCTACATTTGGGTCTCTGTTCATCTCTCTCCCTTGACGCGCTCAGGGGCTTGGTCTAAAGCTGGGCCCGACGCGCTCGGGGGCTTGGCTTTGCCAATCTAAGGGTCTCACGACCTGAGGGGTTTTACCTTTTTCTTTCTTAAAGCGTTTTCCCTTACCACAGCTCTTATGCTCCTTATGCGTATTCTTAAGTCGTGTGGTTGCGAGACCTTGGGTCCTAGGCCCCCCTCTGCGCACCGGCTGCAGTTATGCCTCTATGCTGAGCCATGCAGTCGATAAGCCATTCCTCCACTGAGTTGGGTTAGCGGAGTGGACACGTTTTGCAACTTCATTGCTTTTGAGTTCTCATAACAAGTGTTTTTGCCAAACAAGGGGTTTATGTAGATCGCCAAAAGGGTCCATGACCTCATTTACATCGACAACCTAATTCATCCTGGACTACAATTTCAGAGGTCGACCTTCTTGATGATCTCCTCCGCGGTGACCTGGATGTCTTCAGAATTCACCAGCTCTGTCAGGTCAACATCCTCTGCGACCTTCCGCAAGTCGAATGTTGGCTCGTGGAACTTCACCATATCCAAAGCTGCGGCTACGGCGAGCTTGCTGGTGTCCAGCAACAGTGTCTTGATCCAACCCTCTGCTTTGTCCAGACGGGCAACGAGCTCCTTAGGCTCTTCCCCCTCCTCCTGAGGGACATAAATGTCCATCAGGTACTCAGAGGTCTCCTTGAGGTCGGCCAGCTACTTCTCAAGACCTGCAACCACCGCTCGCTGGTCAATAATGCTCTGCATGGACTGGGAGAGGTTGATCCCCAGGTCTCGATGTAACCCATGCTCATATGCAGCTTTTCGGGAAAAGTAATACTCACCGTCCTGGACCTCCTTGGTCTTCTCTTTGAGGATCTTTACTTGGGCCTTGGTCTCCTTGAGTTCCTTCTCTAAGGCGTCCTCCTTCTTCTTGGCGTCTAGAAACATTAAAATCAAGGTCAGGGAATGCTACAACCTCGAGGAATCAAGGTCGAGAGTCTGTCCAGGCATACCATCCATGATAACCTTGAGGTCCTCCACGACGTCTTTCGCCTTCTCCTGGGCGGCTGCCTGCTCCTTCCTCAGGGCGGCCATCTCCTTCTCCGCCTGCTTGGCCATGGCATTCTTGATGCATTGGATCTCCGCCGTGGCTTCGATCTTGGCCTGCAGCACGGCCTCCCGAGCTGCAGTAGCCTCCATGTGGGCCTTGGCACCTTTTCTCACCAGGTGCGCCTGGGCCTGCGCTCGCTCAGTGAGAGACTGCATCACGCAAAGTCAATCTGCATGACACCAGAACAATTGAAGTAACGACTTCCTTTGAGCAAAAAAAAAAGAAAGACCTTACCGAGAGTGTCCACGCAATCGTCTGCTGCGCCGCCTTGAACTCATCTAGGTCACGGCGGTCAGCAATGATGTCGTCCTCCCACGAGGTCCAGGCATAGAGGCACCTGTCATCCTCATTCTCGTCTTCAGGTGTGCTCCGTCCTCTAGCCTCCGTCTCCTGCGTTGGCGGCGGGTCAGTCACGAGCAAATCCCCTTAAAGCCCTTCGACCTGCTGTCCGCTGCCAGATACGACCTTCATTGCCACCGATGTTGTTGTCCCTACAGCCCCAGGAGTCTGGCTTGAGACGTCCCCCGCCGACGTCGCTGATGACTGCTCCACCGGTGCCTTCCCTCCCTTGTGCCCAAAGGCCTCCTGGCCTGTGGCATTCTTGCCGCTCACCGAGGCAGCAGGGGTCAACCTGCCGAAAAGCAAAGTTCGTCAATGTCGATACATACAAGACGTGCAAAGCAAACCACGAGTGAGTAAAGTCTGTCGACTTACTTGCTACCAAGCTTCAACCCATTGCTCAGCTCATCGGCCTTCGACTTCGGGCGTTCCTCCTCCACGACCTCGGGGAGTGTCTCCTTCACTTGCTCGGCCGGCGTGTCACGCGACCTTGCGTCGTCGTCATCACCAGCAGCCGTCTCAGCCTCGTTGCTGGCCGTCTTCGTATCTGTCGATGCGGCGGTGCCCTTCCTCTTCCTGTTCTTCGCCCCCGCCACTTGGGTGGCGGAGATTGTTGCGGCGGCCTTGGATGCTGACATCTTGCCAGCAGCATGCCACGTGCGCCGCGTCGGCGGTACGACAGCTTTCGCCGCCTTCCCCGCGGCAAGATCTTTGTCGTCACTACCCTCCACCGTCGAGTTGGAGAGGTAGTTGTCGATGTGTTGTTGTGGAGGCACCTCGATGTCCTCCGCAGCCCTGACCTTGAAGCTTCGCTCGCCCTCTTCAGGCAGCGGAGCTGGGCTCCAGTACACGCCTTCACGACCCTGCGTCAGACGACCTTCGTCACAATCATTGAATATTCAAGTGCACGAACAACAATCAAGGTCGATTTGGCAAAAGACGACTTACGGCTTCGGTGGGACGATACAGGCTGAATGCCTTAGGGCACGTCCGGTTGCGGATCCGCCTAGCGAACAGGTCCTTCACCCGGTTCACCGATCCTCCTTGGAGACCTTGCGCTGCGCCACCCGGGTGGGATCGGCCTGGCCCCAATACTCATAGGCCGGGTGCACCCGATCTTGGATCGGCTGCAAGAGCCATCGACTGAAGTTGATTGCCATAGCGCCGCCCGTCAGCCCCTCCATCTTCAGCCTGTCTAGGTCTTCTAGCAACATCTTGATGGCGTCGTTCTCCCGCGACGTCAGTTGGTTGGTCCACTCCGGCACCGGAACCGACGCGTACCCTGACCTTGTTGGTAGCACCGGCTTCGAGTTGTCGATGTAGAACCACCCCTGCCTCCAGCCCGTGGTGTTGTCCGGCAGCACCATCTCGATGTACACCGACTTCATGTACCGGAGAAGCATGAAGTCGACGCTCCCCACGACCTCGGACCTCTCCGTCTTCTTCAGCTCGAAGAAGTACCGCCACAGGTGGAAGTGTGGCGGTATCCCCAAGTACGCCTCACAGAGGTGGATGAAGGACAAGATCGTGGTGATGGCGTTGGGGGCGAGGTGTATGTTGACAGTGTATATGCGTATCAAACTTCGTTTGGATTGCAAGCGGACAAATCCTCTGTCGTAGTCAAGGGACCCTTCTTCCCTCAAGTGTGAACCCAAGGTATCGAATCTGTGGAACAAATGTGTGATGCAGGAACCAATCTAATAAAGCCACAAACACTTTAATCTTCGAAAGGTTGTTGCTTTAGCATCTAATCTAGAGAACACCAAAAGAAACGAATCTAATCTATGAAAACCGGAGGTAGCAAGAGATAGAGAGGGATAGGTGTTGACGGCTGTTAAGTGCCTGCTTTAGCCGTCAAATTACTCATGAATAAAGGATCTAGAGGCATTTCTTACACGCATTTCAGTTAAGAATAATGTAGTTCCACTTGTCCTTGGAGATTATGTGATTGCAGGAAAATAAGCTTAAAAGAAGTGGCAAACTCACCTTCTATGATTCATGCCACGTCACCTCAAGGAGTGGCTGCCACCTCAGGTGCCATGCATGCAAGCTAAGCCACCTCAGGTGCCACGCATGCATGCCATGTCACCAATCCAAGGGAGGCAAGCCCCAACAAATCAGAGCATGACATGTGGACTTCACATGGATCCATGGACCCACCAGAGCGCCTAAACCGCCTCAAGAACACGTGTACACCGGGGACTGACTTAAGGGCCCACAGGACAGCCACCCCGAGGAAGCACACCCCGAGTGGGGCCCACCTGGGGTCGGCCGACCCTAGGATCAGCCGAACCGACCTTGGGTCGGTTGATCCTAGGCCTCCACGTGGCGCTTGTCCATTAGTCCTAGAGGCCATCCCCGGGGTGTTTCACTCCTTCTTGCGCCGGTGCTCTGGCCTATAAACAGAAGGGGAGGGGGTTCATTTCTTACCAACACACCTTACTCCTCCTCTCTCACTTTTGGTTTCTAAGGCTAGGAGGTAGGCTAGAGTAGTTCTACTTCAGGTTCCAAGTCTACTTTGGGATCTAGGTATGAGTCCTCTTGTATCTTTATTTTATTGTATGACTTTGATCTACTTCAGTTATACAGCTATTTCATATAAAGTTGTGCTCGTATACATGGGTGATTTGTTCATGCATTCTTCGCTCGTTCATCATTTAGAGGCTCCTGTTCTTGATGAACAAGGCCTTTCGATCCAGTTGACGAGTGACGTATACATGTTTCCGGTGTTTGTTCATAAGTTAGAGGCTCGTGTTTATATATGGCCACCGTGCCGGCACGGCACGGCACGGCACGCGGCACGGGCGTGCCGTGCTGGCACGGCACTCCTCCGTGCCTCCCCGTGTCGCCGTGCCTGGCCGTGCCGTGCCTGGCCGTGCCATGGGCCAGGCCATCGGCCCACGACACGGCACACGGGCTGAATATCCGTGCCGTGCCGCCCATGGGGCACGACGAATGTGGCCGTGCCGTGCCGCCCATGGCCCGGCAGGTAATATCAACTACCAGTCTATCAAACAATGATCATATATTCATATGGAAATAACAGCTACTAAGTCACAAACTCAGGAAGAAAACAAATACAAACACAAGAATTCATATGGAAATAACTAATGATCATCAAAATGACTAAATGAGCTGTTTTGTGCAATGCTGCCTCATTAAAAACCTTTCTAGGTAAAACTCACCCTTGTGAGAAACCCCAGAAAGGAAAAAAGAGTACAGCCAGCTCAGTCAATGTCTTTAAGTCTATTACAAAAGCCAACTAGAGTGGCAAAGTTCACAATTAACTCATCTCACACTACTGACTACTCCCTAGTTTCTACTCAGACCAGAACTCAGCATAGTGAAGTGAAGTATCAAGTACTGAAGTGAAGTCCACTAGTCCAGTACTCAGTCCACTTCCTTGGACTCCAAAAGTGCCTGCAAAAATCAAGCATTGGCTGATCAGTGATCACTACTTAGCCAAAATGTAAACAACAAATGAAACAGTTGATCAGTAATTCAGTATACTCACCACTCCAGTTGTCCATCATCGCCATTACCACTAGCCAGCAGCAGTAGAAGTAGAACCGTCGGCGCCGCTGCCGCTGCCCTCGCTTCCATCATCCAGGTACATGCTCTCGAACAACGCCTCCAGGTTAGTGTCCTCAGGAGCATGCTGCTCCTTTCTTGCTGCTAGGTCCTAGTCCTTCAGGCAGGTGAGCATCTCCACATGCTCAGGCAACAACCGTCGACGCCGGTCTTCGAGTATCCTGGCAGTACAGTTGAAACAAGACTCGGAGGAGACAGTAGATACTGGAACAGAGAGGACATCTCGAGCAAGAATTGATAAGACAGGATAGGTTAGCCTGTGGTCACGCCACCATAGCAGAATATCAAAGTCTTCTCCATAATCAGTGATAGGGTCACTGTCCATGTATGCTGTTAGCTCATTAAGACCAGATGGAGCAGATGAAGATGAGCAGGCAGGGGATGCTCCAGGACCTCCAAAGAGCCTTCCCCATGCCTGCTTCCTCTTACTTGCATGAGCAGCACTAGGAATTGCAGGCCTTTCAGACCTCTTTTCACCATACCTTTGCTCATATTTGCTATACAACCTGCTCATTTCATCTTTCACATCACCATAGTAAACACTATAAAAGGTACCAGTTTGCTCAGTAAGTAATTCAAGCATGTTGAAGAACCCTTTCATCTTAGCTCTAGGATCAAGAATGAAAGCATATGAATACAGCAGTGGTGGTGTTTCCCAGTACTTAAGGAATTTAAGTTTCATAGGCATTGCAATGTGTCTAAAATTAGGATCATTTTCAGCTTTACGCAAATGCTCAGCAAATTCAAATATATGGTGCAAAACAAGTGGAGCAGTGGGATAGTAAACACCAACCAAAGAACAAGTGCATTCATAAAACATTTCCAGAAATTTCATAAGCTGTTCAGCACAATCCCAATTCTGTGGAGTTAACAATGTGTCACCATAATTAGAATTAAGCCAGACAGAGAAGACATCTTTGTATGGCAACAGATGTTTAAGCATCAAATAAGTGGAATTCCATCTAACATCCATATCCAAGCCAAATTTATTAGGTTTAGCACCCTGAGCCTTGCAGTAATTAGCAAATAGTGCAATTCTTTGATTAGATGAATTCAAAAAGTTGATTGCAGTTCGAAAATTTTCAAGAACATGTTTGAACACCTTCAAGCCAGCCTTAACAATCAAGTTAATGATATGGCAAGCACAACGCTGATGCACAAGCAAGTACTTAACTTTGTGAGGATCTTCCCTAGTAGGTGCAGGATAAGAGCCCATGTAACCAAACAAGACAGGTTGCAAAATATCAAAAGCCTTAGAATTAGCAGAAGCATTATCTAGAGTGACAGCAAAGACCTTATCAGTTAAACCGAACTCCTCAACCACACATGCGATCTTGTTAGCTATGTTTTCACCAGTATGTGATGCTTCAATGAGCCTAAAACCAATCACTTTTTTATGCAACTCCCAATCAGAACCAACATAATGAGCAACAACAGAAATGTAGTCCTCCTTAGCATTACCAGACCAGATGTCAGAGGTTAAGGAAACAGATGAACAAGCAGGCAAAATAGAATTTGTAAGCAGAGCACGGTCATCATCAAACAGTTTGTGCATATCCCTAGTGGTGGTTTGTCTAGAAACTTTTTCAAATGCAGGGTTATGAGCACGCTTAATGTAATCCTCAAAGGCCTGTGTCTCACCAATCCCTAAAGGAAGATCAAGCCTAGCAATCAACCGACACAGTTCAATACGAGCACGAGAAGCATCATAAACCCAGTTATGCAACCCATCAGCATTCGAAGAAAGCCTGGACTGGACCTTACGATCTTGATCATGTTTTTTCCTACATGCCCGCATGTGCCTGTTCAAGGTTCCAGTCCCAATCGAATGTCTAGCAACATATTTCTTACCACACCGTTTGCAGATGGCATGAGTTCTAACATGATTTTCATCGAAGACCGGAATGAAATCCTCCCAACAAGCAGCAGAGAGCTTACCAGATGAGGCACCATTTGTGTCCTCGGAACCGTCCACCCCACCGTCGCCGGCGTCAACATCGATCGGGCCGTCACCGAGATCGATGCCGAACATCGCGGCTGCGCCTTCGCAGACGTCGTCGTCGTCCTCGATCTCCAACTCCTCCACGGGCTCGGGATTCTCGCCATCGGCTTAGTGATTGTACTCATCCGCAGCTACTGGCATGGTCACTCTAGCCAACGTGGGGAGGGAAGGCTGGCCCCGGCCCCTCCCTGCAACTCCGGCAGCTCCCCTCGACGGTGGGCAAGTGCGCTTTGGCAGCCTTGCCATCGCGCCACCAGAAGAGGAGGACGCAGCGTCAGGCACCAACGACCTGCGAAGAAGAAGAAGTTAGGGTTAGGGTTTCCACTCAGAACAAAGCAAAGAAAGAAGAGGTCAAGAGGAGCAAGATCTAGGGTTAGGGTTTCCACTCACCTACTCCACCGGAGCCCAGTGCCGGAGAATAGGATAGGGAGCCAAGACCCAACCAGAGGACGACATAGACTCCGTTAGATCGACAGCGAGACAGAAGAGCTCACAGATTCACGAACTCACATGGTTCACGGTCACCGGGGAGGTCGGGAGGGGAAGGAGGGACGGAGACGGAGGGAGGACAGAGGGGAGAGGGAGGCCGGAGGCGGGAGGGAAAGGAGCGAGGTCACCGGAGTAGGGCCGGCAGCGAGCTCAAGGATCCAGGCGGTGACAGATCGAGAGGGAACTGGAGTGGATCTAGATCTAGAAGAAGACGATGCGTCTGAGAGAGAGGAGGTTAGGACAGAGGGGAGAGGGAGGCCGGAGGCGGGAGGGAAAGGAGCGAGGTCACCGGAGTAGAGCCGGAGCCGGCAGCGAGCTCAAGGATGAAGGATCCAGGCGGCGACGGCGACGGATCGAGAGCCTGGGATGCGGTGCGGCGACTGGGAAGGGGGGGAACGGGGAACCCTAGCCGGCGGCCGACGCTTATATATAGCGGCCGGCGCTGGCCGCTGGGCTCCCCGCCTCCCCGTGCTCCCGTGCCGACCGGGTCATTTGGCTCGTGCCCTTGCCGTGCCATGGGCCAGGCCGGCAGCCCAAACACGGCACTGGGCCTCGTGCCGTGCCGGCACGGGCACGGGGGCCTGCGTGCCGTGCCGGCCCATGGGCCGTGCCAAAAGTTCGTGCTGCGGGCCGTGCCGGCGGCCCATGGGCCGGATGGAAATCTATACTCGTGTTCATCACGAACATGACCCTTTGATCTTGTTGAATAGACATAGGAAAGCACAAATCCGTTTGTGTACTTAGCCTAGTTTGATCTAGTTAGATCCCATGTTCATGTTGTATGAAGTTCGTGCTCAAGCTATAGTGCTCGGTGTAATTGGCCGGTTTATCTGGCGGCTCTGACCTGGGTCACAATAGCCCGGGCCGGTCAGGGTCCTGCTAACAACGTAAGCGTGGTGCTTGGGTTGCGTAGCTACGTTGCTTATGAGTGTATCCCACAGTTTGTCTTGGGGTAGGCCGTGGTGGTGATAGCCGTTGGACCCTTCTGGAATCCCCCACGTTCGGATACGCTGTAGGAGTCTAAAGTCTAACAACCGGAGTCGTGCGTAAGCGACGCGGGAGGTTAGCTCCCCGTTTGTACCTGGGTGCTTGAGCCAGCGATCATGCGATGCTAGTGTGTGTCTAACTTGTCTGACTAACTTTGCATGTTTAGTACCTTAGAACCTAGAACTAACTCGTATGTTGCCTCCTAGGCCTAGGACCTTTAGAGAGAGTGTGTTTGTGTGTTCACACTACTATCTTATCTATCATATCTCACCCCTATACTTGAGTGTCTGGTTCATTCCCGTCTATGATTTATACTCCTTGCAATAGAGTTGAACTTGTTAATCCTCCTAGCCTTCCTTGGATTCGATACCCTTTGGAATACTCCTTTGGGGAAATGCTACAATGGTACTTCCGTGCGCTTGCGGACTCTTGTATCGTTAGGATTACCATCTGGTTATTTCTGGCATCATTGCTAGGAACCCATAACTTAGCATCGAGGTTAAGAAATACCAACAATAGGTAAAACCAATCTAGAGAGATTGGATCAAGCTCTTGTTGAAGTTCCAAGCAAAGAAGAATAAACCAAATTCAATCTCATAAAAAGCTTCTTTAAATCGCGGCTTCCGTTCCAACTCCGAAGACGCCCACCTTTTGGAGCCACCGTTCTGTCACAACTCACTCCTATTCATGCGGGTTAGCCTAGGGCGAGTCCAAAGGACAAGTTGAAATCTCTTGGTAGGTCAGGCATGCACCTCTAGCCACCACGGCTACAAGAACACCCTCTATGATCTATCTCGAGAATAGATCTTAAAGTAAGAAAAGCCAATCGAAATCAAAGTCGTGGAAGAAGCACTTGATCGCTAGAAATCAGATTGCAACTTGATAATTCAACATACTCAAAGGTACATGGACAAGATCACCACCGAGATCCTATCTTGATCTTGCTCCTAGCTCCTGGAACTCTGACGTGGTCTTCCTTGCAAGGTTCCCACATCGGCTAGGGAAACCCTAGACAACTAGCTCGACCCTCTCCTCTCCGGAATGGTGTCTCTCTCTTCTCTGCTCTTCGGCGGCGAATGGCGAATGAGTTGATGCGTACCTCTTGGTAGGGGGACTATAAATAGTCTGAGGATCGTCTAGGTCAAAGGGGGCGGCGAACGGTGCCTGAAAAGGGCTGGGCCGGCCGGTCTGGGCCCATTTCGGCCCATCTCGCGGCCTCCTTTGCTGGCGATGCTTCCCGTGTCTTCTAGAACGTTCTCCCTTCTGCATGTGGGCCCTAGATGTCAGTTTCTCCGCGGTTTGGATAGAGCTCCTTGTCTCACAAGATTCAGCATTTTCTGTTCAGGTCCTCGGAGTTTTCTGCCTTCTCGGGTTGGTCCTTGGGCTTCTTGGTGTCATGTTCACTTCATTACTTGACTTGTACCGGGCTTCATGGTCTTCTCTCGAGGTGCTTGATGAACTTTACCCGGAAGTCTTGCTTTTAACGCTAAATTCCAGTGTAAACATAAGAATCCAAAACCGACATGCACGAGCGAACTTGTTATATCAAGGGGGTTGGTACCAATGGATAAGATATAAAATTCATGCTAACACCGAATGTAAACTCATGGCTAGGTTGACGGAAATTCACCATCAATAGTGTACCAGGTCTATCCGGTAGTAGTGGAGCCCGCGGAAGAAGTCGCCCATGGGGACCCCGAATCCGCACTCGACGTGCGCGATGAAGGCGACAGTCTCGCCGGTCCCCTCGGTGGGGAAAGCCTCGCCGGTCGTCGGCCTCCAGCCCACCTCCTCATTGGGCTTCAGCAGCCCGCGTGTCACCAGACTTTGGAGCTGCTCCTCCGTCACGGATGAGGGCTCCCAGATGCTCTCCGGCTGTGGCGCAAGATCAGGAGCCATCTCTTCTTCTTGTATGCCAGTGGATCTAGCTCTACAACATTGTTGACACTGTTTTTTGGAAAAAACAAGTCAAAGAGGGATAAGAAGGAATAACCGATGGGAGAATAATACAATCGGTCGATTGAAGCAAAGAAGGAAGTCAACAGAGCTCGCCGATGGTCAAAGCAGTCCAACCCTATCTATCGATGGACAGGCGGGTCAATCTGATCGGCCGATGGTCAACTAGGGAATCGGCCGATGGAGAAGAAGAAAGCGATAATCGAGAAAAATACGCTAACGACAAGGCACGGCGGAGGCGGGTCAATCTACGATTAGCAACGGGTCAGAGTCAGTTTTAGGAAAGTTTTGACTCTTATATGAGTTTTTTTTCTATTTTTAGTAGTGTTTGTTTTCTTTAGATGCAAGTAAACAGTGCCGTGATTGGATAAGAGTCGGGTTGTCCTCAGGACATAAATAGTGACCCTGCGTGGTCGGAAAATTTGTACACACCAATATCAAACAAACCACCTTCGGGCAAACCTTTTACAATTTACAACATCTACTTTACATCATCTACTTTTTGGTGACTTCGCCATTGCGTTTTTCCTTTTTCTTCAACGTCATTCTTCAAGTTCGTCGGGCTGCATCGATCGATGTTCGGCAAGCTTGTGAGTACCATTTTACCGAATAATCCTAGCCTTTAACCTCTGAGCGCATCGCTGAGGTTTCGTCTAGTTCTTTATTCACCCTTTTTCGATATTAGCTACATCTGCAAGTTTTCGTACCAACTCTTGTAGTTTTTAGCTTTTATCACCAATTTATCCAGCTCAATCTAGATCTAGTCGGCTTCCACTACCACAGCCGATCCGGACCCGTTCGAGCGCTGACGTCACGATCGGCCGACCCAGCCGATTCTTTGACACATATTTACGTTTCGGTTGCTTTCGAGCCTGCCGATCCCGTTTCTCTGTATCGGCCGATTGGCAGATACACGTACTATTGAAGACCCATCGGTTCTCTAGCTGATCCTTAATATTTTCCATTGTCAATCAACAGGTCAGATTGGCTGGCATGCCTCGCTACAGACCGGGGAGTCACGTGTGCTGCGCACAGATGTGACGTCCTATTTTCGCGTCAACACACTTTTGGCACGCCTGGTGGGACACGAAGTAAAAGTCAACAATGTCAAAGATTGCGAATCCTGGTGAAGTTTCTGAGGAAAACATCCAACCAGTCACTAAAGATCAGCTGAAAGATGTAGACAAAGCCGAGTTTGAAGCACACATGAAGCGATATGAAGAACTATGCTTGGCTTCATATAGTCAGACTAAAAGTGGGGTCATCAAGAAAGATCCTCTTCCAGGGCCACAACACATCACTTTTTCAGCTGATCCTCAAGGGCTCCAAGACATGATGAATAAAGCTATGTATCAAACTATGATCAATCAGTCAACAGTCCTCACCAACACTATTCAGAATTGTCTGACTGAAACATTCAAGAAAGGAACAGAAGATGGATATGTGGGACCGGCATACTTTCAACCTCGGCGATCTCCTCTCATGTTCCCAAGGGACCAATCGGCTTCTCAGCCGATTAATGATCCAATAGTGGGGATTACTCCATCTCCGTAGGTCAATGCAACTGTTCCTGACATGTCATCGGATGCTCAGCCGATTCAGAATCAGAATATTGGGGATGCATCTAAAGATCCTGCTATTACGGTCCCAATAGTTCAAACCTATTCAACACAGTCCAATGTTCAAGATCAGACGTTCTCGGTCCATAATCCTCAACAATATCCTGCAGTAAGGGATCTGAATGGAAGACTTACAGGATGGGACTTGCCTCACAATCACTTTGAGACTGATATCTCAAACTTCTTTGAACCCCAACCTGAAGAAATTCCAGAAGTTAAGTACCCAAATCATTATCAAGCGAGGTTTGGAGATACTTCAGGGACTGTGCATTTAACCAAGGAGGGAGTGGAGTTTGTTTATTTCAATCAAGGGAGCAAAGTATTTGAAAGAGTCAAAATAAGTCCAGCCCATGCACATATGGTTATACCAGTAGAGAAAAGAGCTCTTGTTCCACCTCAAAGACTGGCTCCTCAGCCGAACTTAGGAATGCCTATACAGACCACTCCACTACAGCAAACAACACCGTTGTAACCTGTCATGATCCCGGCTAGTACGATTACTCACGTGAGATCATCACCTCAGCAGCCAATCAATCAGGGCGTGACAAGGCAACCAGCAGCACAGCCATAGCAGATGGATCCTGTACAAACAATGCAGATGCTTCTGAATCAATTGGCTGGCTCGGGCCAGTTGAACCAGCATCAACCAACTCAATCGGCTGGACAGCCGATCAGACAGATTCCACCTGTGACGAGTCAATCAAATTTGTAGGGTTCTTCTGGAGCAAGAGTATCGACAGAAGTGCCAAATCCACAATCAAGGACTCTTGAAGAACAACCTTCAGAAACTCCATCGGCTGACGTACAGCTGATAGAACAGATATCTACTGAGATAAAATCTCATCTGAAGGAAGAGTTGATTGACCATCTTTCAGAGATGTTGCAGAAGTAATTTGGGATAAAGCCTAAGCAGCAAGTCTACATGTACAGAACACCATATCCATCTGGCTATGATCAGATACCTTTCCCTAAAAGATTCAAGGTGCCAGATTTCACCAAATTCCTTAGGCAAGATGATACATCCACAATGGAGCATATCACTCGATTCATCATACAGTGTGGAGAAGCAGGGAATATTGATGCACTCAGGACACGGTTGTTCTCTTCATCTCTCTCAGGGCCACCATTTTCATGGTTTACTTCACTTCCAGCCAACTCCATTATCAAGTGGTCTGATTTGGAGCAGCAGTTCCACAATTATTTCTTCTCTAGTATTCATGAGATGAAGATCACTGACTTAACTAGACTCAAGCAAAGGAACGATGAAACTATTGCTGGATTCATTCCGAGATTCAGAGAAGTCAGAAACAAATGTTACAGTCTGAATCTAGGAGATAAACAACTGGCTGAGTTAGCATTCCAAGGGCTCTTGGCAACCTTGAGAGAGAAATATGCATCACATGAATTCGAGAGTCTTAGCCAGTTAGTCAGTCAGATGAGTCAGGAGACTGCAAAGTCCTATGAACTTAGGAGGAATTTCCAAAAGAAGGTTTCTTATGTAGAGTGCTCTGACTCAGAAGATGAAGAAAATATGATAGGGCTTGCAGAATGGGTTAAAGGCAAGAAGACAGTATCCTGTCCTTTTGGTAAAAAGGAACCAGAGAGATTCAGCTTTGATATCACTAAGGCCAATAAAATATTTGATCTGTTACTTCAACAAGGGCAGATTAAGCTCTCTCAGTTCCATACCATACCTTCTGCAGAAGAGCTCAAGAGGATGAAGTATTGCAAATGGCATAATGCAACATCTCATGATACCAACGATCGCAAGATCTGCAGACAGCAAATTCAGTCAACTATTGAGCAAGGGAAGCTTAAATTCGAAACCCCTACCAAAGCTGAAAAGCCAATGAAGATTGATCAGCATCCTTTCCCAACTAACACAGTTGAAGTGTCTAGCAAAGACACATCATGTGTTAAATTGCTGACATCAGAATTGGCTCAAAATAAAGGAGCTATTGATCCCAAGGTACAAGCAACCGCTGCAGATGTTAAATCCATGTCGGCCTGTCACGTCCCATATGCTGATCAACAAATTTCAGTGGCGGCAGGAGACGGCAAAGGGAAGAGAAGAGTGGGCGTGGCACAATGAAGGACATTGGAGATGTTCGTTCTTTAAGTACTGTTGGGAAGAAGGAATCAAACTGCCGACGGCAGAGAATTGTCCAGAGTGCAACGGAGCCTACAACAATAGCACCTCATCCAAGAAGGTTTGCTTCAATGACAGAAGGCCTATGACTGAGGATCACCGTGAATTCAATAATCAACAGGTCCCAGTTCATCAACGGCTGGGGGGCAAAGCCAGCGTCTATGATTGGCTGGGGGGCAAGGCCAACGTTCATGATCGGCTGGGTGGCCGAGTCAATGAAAAGTCAAGTAATCGGCTGGAAGAGTTAGCCGATTCTTTGATTCCTGGTGAAGACATCATGTGCTGAGCTCCCGAATTACGACGCACTGTGCAATTGGATGATGAAGGGTCAAATCGATCATATAAAAGGCCTAACCCACAATGGTGTCCAGATGGTTTGACCAAATCTCAGAAAAGGAGAGTTCAGCACTTGCGACAACTGGAACAGCAAGTAGAAGAAGAGAGGCATGTGCGGGACAAGAAAAAAGTTCGGTCTCAAGTATGGCGTCCTAAGCCTAGGGCCGATAACGAGAAGGACAATGGGCCAAAAGCTGATATAAACATGGTCCTTCTGCCAAAGGAGTTTATGGCTCCAATTGATTCGGATGCGTCCGATGAAGAATTAGGGATGGCCCAGTTGACATTAGAACCTACACAAGCTATTTTTGAGAAGCCAGAGCATGAGAAAAGACAACACTTGAAGGCGTTGTTTCTCAAAGGTTTTGTCAATGGGAAGCCAGTCACCAGGATGCTGGTAGATGGAGGAGCAGCAGTCAATCTGATGCCATACACCTTATTGTGCAAGATTGGGAAGTCTGATGAAGATTTAACCCAAACCGATATGATGCTGGTGGACTTTGAAGGCAATGTTTCTCCAGCCCAAGGCGCAATCTGCGTAGAACTCATGATCGGCAGTAAGACCATTTCAACCACCTTCTTTGTCATTAGAGGGAGAGGATCTTATAATTTACTGCTGGGCCGAGATTGGATACATGCCAATTACTGCATACCATCCACAATGCATCAATGTATCATCCAATGGGTTGGAGACTCAGTGGAGATGGTCAAAGGAGAAACCTCCTTGATAGTAGCAGCAACAGAAGCACAAGGATGGACTTATGATCGAGTGAGCTGCATATCTGGAAAAGCATGGGATACCAAGTATCTCAAGGTGTCTAATTTCGGACTACAGCCGGTTCAAGCAGTCGGCTCTGATGAAAAGTTTTAATGGATCGATTCCTAGAAGACGAAGGAAAGCTTGAGCATGGGTTCACGACGGCCGATGGATTGGTTGCTCAAGTGTGTAAGCAATTGTGTAAGCCGATCGTTATGTCGAGCCTATCGGCCGATTGAAATTTCAAGCTGTAGCCGATTATGAATGTAATCGCCTCTAGTAGAATAGCCGATGTCTGTAAAGAATCACCTTTAGTACAAAAAATGTAAAAACTGATTTGCAATCAATGTATTCGGTTCTTTCAGAGCATGGCCGATATACATGTCGCCCTTAGAACAAAAATAAATATACTTTATTCTTCTATCTTGGATTACAATGATAATATTACAATTCAGATCTGAAGATTACATTCATCTCAAAAGATTACAAGGAATGCACTATCCTATCTCTCGTGTGATGAGGATATTGAATCGATGAATGAGAGAAGGACACCGCGAAGAGGAAACAGAAGACTAAGATCTTCACCAGATTCTATAATATTCCGCCGAAAGGTGTCCGAGTTGATACCAAGATGGTCGTCCCCTTGGTACGCTCTTCCTCTGATGATGTGCAGCAAGACGTTCTACCTCATTCCTTCCCCTAGAACCGGTAAATCCAAGTTTTTTCACAAGGATTCTTCTAGCTATTGTGCCTTCTTGCTTTTCAAAAGGGGATGAAGGGGAAGAGGTGTTACTGCACTACTTCACAAGAATTCTTCTAGCTATGAAGAGGAAAAGGGGAAGAGGAGACAGTCATATAGCAAAAGCATACAACCTATCAGATTTGATTTGTGCGCCATGGCTGAGAGATGTGGTTTCCTCCATCAAGCTTCAAGACTATTTATAGCCCAGGTAGAAGGAAAGGAGAGCTACAAGAGGGAATTGAAAAAGGCAAAATAAAAGGCGCCTGGTTTGGTCAAAAGAGAAACAGTCTCCCCGTGAAAGCTTCAGACTGGACGATTGGCAGTCATGCAGTGATGCGTTTCCCAAAAATCAGGAGTGGGCTTTAAAGGTTATTTGAATAAAGATGAGCGGCCCCACTCTGTACCCCAGAAGAGGAGGTGTCAGGAATCTTTCCCTCCCAACATTGCCAGCAATAATGACAAGCTTCAATGCATCATCTGGATGCAAGAACACTTCAAGAAGAAATTTGTCAAGGAATGGGGACGAATACATCTTCCTGAAAACGCTCTTAGAGGAGCATGCCTCCTATTCTTAACAGAGACCGATCTGATCATGGACATAAAGTTTTTGGTGTCGCATGAGTAGCGAGTTGTATTTTATAGCAAGCGAATCGGGTCATGAAGGGGCACCTACAAGCATATCAGGATAATAATCACTAGAAGTAATGCATTCAGAATTCATCAATGCCAATAAAAGGGGGAGAATGATTTCATTCATAAAGATGGCCGATTTGCATCGGCTGATAGTACAATACATCAAGGCTCGAGGAGACTCTTTGCATGATCTAATTCCGCTCTAACTCGAGCTATTTCTTCACCTACATGTTCTAATTCTCGAAGAAGAGCAGTTCTGTTGGCTTCAAGGGTTTCCAATTTCTTCTCATTATTAGCAATCACGAAACGAAGACCCCGTTCTTGCCTAAACGGTTGCGTCGGCCGATTTGCACCAAAGGCATTGATGTTCGTTAAGATTCTTTCCACGGCTTCACGATTGGGATACTGAGGAAGATATGGAGAGATGTCAAAAGGGGATCAGAGAAGTAAAGAGAGTAGAAAGAAACCAACCTGATTCACAGAGGAAGAAGAAGAAGAAGAAGCCATCACAAAAGAAACGAGATGAAAGGCAAAGAGGTCCTGCATCTTATAAAGACCGATTAAAACATTCAGTCAAAGCAACAAATGAGAAGCGTTGGGAGTTGGCCAGTAAAGGTTAGTTACAATCTAGAAGTTACAAGTGCTCAAAAGGTTAAACTATGCCTAGAAGATGGATAGCATTGATGAGATCCAGACGCAGCTGATCGGCCTCCTCAATCTCTTGACGATCGGCATCGACCGAACTAGGAATCGGCTATTCTTGTTCACGAAGAGCTTGAGCCTACTGTGCGATGGAGTCCTTCTGTTCTTGCATAGTGGCGGTGGTTCTTGGAAGATCCACGAGCTTCTTCTCTTCGACAGCCAAGTCTTGATCAATCTGACTAAACTCCTTCATCAGTTCAGCACGACGTCGTTTCAAGCGATCAATGCTGTTAATAATGTCAGAACGGGAAGAGGCTAGCAGTTCAATCCTACTGTCCAGGTCAGCCATACTACTGTCCAGATTCTCCCTATCTTGACTAAGTTGCTCATGGCGTTTCCTTTCGTCCAGCCGATCTTGAGCTTCTTGAACTCGAAGCTGCCGATTCTCGATGTAAGCTACTTGAAGCACCTTTGCCTTAAGATCCCTGGGTAAGTGACTCTAGATCTGCTTGAAGATGTTTCTGATCGGTTCAGCATCTTGTACAAGTTGGCTAATGTCTTGGTTAAGCAATGGGAGCATTTTGAGAATCTTTGCTTTCACGTCATCAGAAAGAAGGTCGGCTGATGCATTCTGGACAATGAGAGATAAAGCAGTTGAAGCCTGCAAAAAAGAGAAGGAGATCAGTATAATAATCTGGAGAAAAGACAGGACAATTCGAAAGATACCTCTGCAGCAGAAGAAATTGCTTGCACTTGAATGATCGGCTCTTCAGCCGATTTTGGTTCTAAAACTTCGACAGTTGGCGATTGTGGCAGGTCACCAGTTGTTTGTTGAGGATCACCCAGAGATTCATCAAGTTGGGTCTCGACCAATGTTTCATTAGCCTCCTGAACAAAAATAAGAAATTAAAAATGGGCAAAGTAGATAAGTAACAAGTAAAGAACTTTTCTTTACCTCAATTGGAAGTTTCTCAATCTGAGGATTGATTGGTTCAAAAGGATCCTGGATCTGGTCCCCTAAAGCATCTAGGGCGTCTGCCCTGTAATCTGGATCAGGTTGCTCAGTTGGTGTAGCCAAAGTTTCATCAGCCGAACCTCCTTGAATCGGCTCCGACATCGTCTCATGGCCAAGATCAGCAATCAGAGTACTGGTTTGTGTCGGTTGTCCCAACAAGCCCGAAGACTACACAGAGAACAAATTAATCAGATAAAGTTCAGAGAAGAAGAGAAAAAAGGGGACTATGGATGATTAATAACTTGAAAGCACCAGCCAACGTTCCAGCCATGTCCTGGATGTCAACAACCACAGTGTCGATCTTCCTTTTAGTTCTGCGAGTAGGTGGTTTTTGAACTTTGCTAGTCACAACTTTCCTCTTGAGGGTCGACAGGAGCGGATTGTTTGGATTAGGAGCTATCTTTGGACCCTGCATAACCGAAGAAATTGGAGGAGCTTTGCAGCCGATGTACGGTAGAAGCCTTGGTGGAAAAATAGTGATCGACTTGCCACTTTTGCTTCGTGCAGGGGGTTCAGTAGTATCAGACTGGAGGAAGAATATATCGTCAGAAAATCTTAAAGGAAATGGATATACAAAGTAGTCAAGCAAGAAAGTACCTCATCGGCCGGTGCATTATACGCAGGATCCAGCTTCTCACAATAAAGCTTGGGAGACACGCAGAAGAGAAATCACACCATTCTGCACACTAGATGTTGAAGAGAGGAGAGGTGAAACTGGCAAGTTTCTAGGAGTCAAGATCAATGGTAGAAGAGTCAGGAATCAAATCTTGGAGCCGTCGATAATGGAGAGCATTTGGGAGAATCTCCCGTGGCTTGATCAGATTGGAAAAATAAAGACCAATCGGCAATTGAGCAAATCCCAGCTGACGAGCGCTCACTGAAGGGTTATAAAATTCATATGTAGCTGATTGATCTTTTCCGAAAACACAAGATGGAAGAAGTCCTAGTTTGATCATTTCCACAAAGACAATTTTGTTCTCATCATCATTGGTGATGTCATCAAAGCTGAACACAGTCTCGAAATGGGAGTCATGGTCTTCATATGCAAACCAGATTATAGATTCTGGTTTAAAGCCAAGATAAAAACTCCTCAAATGCTCTGCTATGCGAGATGGGGTCCTCTTATGTCCTGGGAAAACAGAGACTGCTTCCCCAAAAGAAGTGCATCGGTGTTTTTCAATTGGAACACCGTCTGGTTGATCTCCTGGAAAGGACATATTGAAGATATTCTACTCTAATTTGTCTCGAAGGTGAAGGTTCAACCACATATTGATGAACTACCAAGGGCCTCCCGGAGTGCCTAAAGGGGAACCCATCGATAGACTAACCGACACTTGATGAAGGAGATTGTAAACCGCACCCAAGAGATATTTACCAAGGGGAATGCAAGAGCCGGCAACCAATCGTTCAGCTACAATCTGATAATTAGACGTGGGGCCAAAAGATTTGCCACAAAAGACGAATTTCTCAAGCCACAAGTTCAGAAAAGAAACATGTTCTCTGGTATTTATAGTGCCTGTCTTCATATGCTCGACAATATAGCCAGACCAACCACGAACATGTTTGGTCTTCAGATGATGAGAAAGTTTGTCATCCTGATAAGTAAAAAGCGTGTCCGAAGAAGAAATATCTAAGCTGGTCAGCAAAAGAACATTGGCCAAGGTTGGAGTCATCAGCCCATGACCAAATAAAAAAGCATTAAGAGCATCGGACCAGAAGTAAGAAGCAGCTAGCAAGAGAGATTCATTCCGAGGCATATCAGACAAAGACAGGGTAATGCACTGGTCAATTTTGTGTTCCTCCCAGAAAACTCTATTCTTCTGAGACATCCTACGGTACCAATTTCGCCATCCCTTGGTATATCCTATCCAAGACCTGAAACAGCTGTCCCAGTGGGCTAAATCTAAGGAAGCATACTTGAAAGGAATTTTGCCGGTTTCAAAATTAATCATTTCAGTGGGGTCAGTGTCACCCATTGGACCAAGAAAGACAAGCCCACATTTGTCATCGACAGGGATAGTGAGGTTGGATCTAATTGCCTGAAGAAAATAAAAGAAATCTAAAATTTAGACCAAAAAAGATGACGACATGGGGACCAAGCGGAAGTGGAGAGATGAGGAAATACCTGAGGAACTGAAGAAAGGGTCACCTTCGGAGGTACAGGAGGAAGGTGAGAGCCGCCGGCGGAGCTTGAAGAAGCCATGGATTAGTAAGAACTTCAGATTTAGGGTTCGTCACACGAAAGCTTGAGCTAATGAAGGCAACAGAATTCAGGAGAAAAGAGAGCTGGGGCAGTTGTATTTATTGGTCCTTTTTGGAGATTTGTTTAGATTCTCTAGCCATCTTCGAATCAAGGAAGATACCGGATTCGAGAAAATTTTGGAGCAAAAGATATTTACTCCGAAACTGGGGGGCATGTGTTGACACTATTTTTTGGAAAAAACAAGTCAAAGAGGGATAAGAAGGAATAGCCGATGGGAGAACAGTACAATCGGCCGATTGAAGCAAAGAAGGAAGTCAACAGAGCTCGCCGATGGTCAAAGCAATCCAACCCTATCTATCGATGGACAGGCAGGTCAATCTGATCGGCCGATGGTCAACTTGGGAATCGGCCGATGGAGAAGAAGAAGGTGATAATCGAGAAAAATATGCCAACGGCAAGGCATGGCGGAGGCGGGTCAATCTACGATTGGCAATGGGTCAGAGTCAGTTTTAGGAAAGTTTTGACTCTTGTATGAGTTTTTTTCTATTTTTAGTAGTGTTCGTTTTCTTTAGATGCAAGTAAACAGTGCCGTGTTCGGATGGGAGTCGGGTTGTCCTCTGGACATAAATAGTGACCCTACGTGGTTGGAAAATTTGTACACACCAATATCAAACAAACCGTCTCGGGGCAAACCCTTTACAATTTACAGGATCTACTTTACAGCATTTACTTTTCGGCAACTTCGACATTGCGTTTTTCCTTTTTCTTCAACGTCGTTCTTCAAGTTCGTCAGGCTACATCGATCGATCTCCGGCAAGCTTGTGAGTACCGTTTTACTGAATAATCCTAGGCTTTAACCTCCGGGCGCATCGCTCGCTAGTTCTTTATTCACCCTTTATCGATATTAGTTAGATTTGCAAGTTTTCGTACCAACTATTGTACTTTTTAGCTTTTATCACCAATTTATCCAGCTCGATCTAGATCTAGTCGGCTTCCACTACCACAGCCGATCTGGACCCGTTCGAGCGCTAACGTCACGATCGGCCGACCCAGCCGATTCTTTGACACATATTTATGTTTCGGTTGCTTTCGAGCCTGCCGATCCCGCTTCTCTGTATCGGCTGATTGGCAAATACACGTACTGTTGAAGACCCATCGGTTCTCTAGTCGATCCTTAATATTTTCTATTATCAATCAACAGGTCAGATTGGTTGGCACACCTCGCTACAGACCGGGGAGTCACGTGTGCTACACACGGAGGTGACGTCCTATTTTCGCGTCAACAAGCATGCGACGGCACACGGCGAGGCGGATCTAAGTGCGGCGGCGCCGGAGAATTCACGCGGAATGCTTCTGCGGCGGCAGCGGAACCCTAAGTCTAAGCGGAAATTTAAGTGAGTGGGGTCTCCGGCCCTTCACTCAGCCTTTCATAGCTGGGCCCCAACAGTGTTGTGGCCGCCGTGCCCAACGTCTCTTTGTTTCTATAGGATTTTCGGCGACCCAATGGATCTTTGTTCAACAGCTCTTTCGTCCTAACGGTCACAGGCAGTAACGGCTTGCGTCGTGTGGGGATATATACCCGTTGGATTTGTGGTCAACAGCCCAGCGTTCATGGACTTGTCACGCCCTACATCAAGCCCCCAACTCTACTACAACTGATATCTGCTTCAAGTCTCTTGACCGATGGACGACCTTCAGGTCTATCACATCGCCTCTGTAAGGTTGATGAGGCCTTGCTGTCTCTTAGGTCGCCTCGGCCTACAACGGCGGGTTTACACCACGGCTCTTAGGCCCTCCTGCCTACTAGGTCGCCTCGGCCTACAACGGCGGGTTTACACCACGGCTCTTAGGCCCTGCTGCCTACTAGGTCACCTCGGCCTACAACTGCGGGTTTACACCAATGGCTCTGTGCTTAAAGGCTCTACTGCCCGTTGGCGGCCTCCTGGCCATAACTACAGCTCCTCCTTGAGGTTGCTAAGGCCCTGCTGCCTCCTAGGTTGCGCAGACCTAAAAATTCTCAGGTTGACACCTTGCGTTGTGCCACTACACAGCGGCCATGTCAATTTAGGTCAACACAGGCTATTTGTCGCTTCTTAAGGCCCGTCGAAGGTCGGCGTGCTAGTATAGCCCTGCTGGGACCTTGGTAGCCATACCATTGCCGCCTGGGCGCCTCTACATCTACTTGGGACATGCCATTTGTCATACAAATGCGTACATACAGCTTCATAAGCTACAAGGACTTTGGCCCTCGGCCAATTACAAGATACAAAGACATTAATGTTCCTGATCTATCCTATATAATGATTGCGACGTAGTCTACACTAATAAGGCGCGTCGCAAGTTTTCTTCTAGCTTCAGGACCTGGTTGAAGACCTCTACCGCCGCTGTAGAGGCAGCTGCCACACAGCCTCCTCTACTCGAGCTCCAACAGGTTTCCTGTGGTGCCCAGAATTACGCCTGAGCTCCCCCACAAGATTCCAAATGGGACCAGTGTCACCTCGGGCCTCAGGTGAAGCAGCTGATCGAGTCTCCAAGCTTCGCAAGCATTCTTCTAGCTTCAAGCATAGACGACACTAGCTCTATGCTCTGGTGGACGGACGCAAGTCCAAGGCATGGAAAAAACAGCATCGCCATGGCTTTCATGAGCAGCCTGGGTGCTTTGCTCAATGGTGTGGGCATCTATTCATACCCGCAGCACTCGGCCTTCGATCTTATCCGTAGATCAGCTTGCGTGGCATCCTTATCCTCAAGGTCACTGTTCCCACGTAAAGCACGAGGTCACTATTCGCCTGTGGGGGGGTGTTGGCACGCCTTTCTCCTACCTTACTACATCCTAGTGCTTTTTGTCCCTTACGAGTGAACGACGGCTTGTGCTTTACGTGGGAGTAGGCCCATGACTGTACAGTGCGCCTATGACTCAGGTCATGGTAGCTTTCGGCGTTTGGCGTCTTCCTCAAGATTCCATGTTTTTAGGCTTATTGGCTCAGTTCGTCAGAGCATCATGATGGCAACAGAAGGCCGTAGGTTCTCTTTTTCTTCTTTCCTAGAGCATCACACCGGCCATTCTGGTCGCTTTACTACTCGAGGGCTACTACACGAGTGCGTCTTGCGACACCCTCTTCTCCTACGTCGCATCGACCTACTGGAAGCCTGCTTCCACTACTGCTCTGCTCGACCTACCTACGGTTGGCATTGCGACCTTTCTGAAGGTCACGGAAGCTACTTTGTGTTATCTGATCCAGGTCAAGTCGGTGGTTCTTCAAGATCGACGTCTTGCCTTCACTTCAACCTTCTGGACTTCTATTCCAGGAGCTCGATGTTCGACTTCGTCCGTGCATTGGAGGGGTTTTTCTTTTTGGATCCCCGTGCACCCTACACGACCTTGACGGTGCCATGTCTTCGCCAATCTCTGACATGAGCTCATCTTAGCCACTACGCCTACACGACAATCGGGGGCTTGAGAGACATGGGTACCCCTGGGTCCCCACCGACCAGAGTCCCAGAGGTCCCTGTCAAGTGGACCCGACCTGCCAAAAGCCCCGCTGACCTGCAAGTGGGCCCGAAGACCTTATCCACAGACCCGACGACCATGGATGACCCCAGGCGACCTTATCTAGATCCTGGAGAATCCGCGATGCTTGGAGTACAAGACAAGTCACCAAGGCGCGGCTTGGTGCTGCCTGTAGGTCGAGTATCTCGGGATACTCCTTGTAATCCGGGAGGATTACCTTCCATCTTGTAACCGACCCAGATATGGGTTCACCGACCTCGAATGGAAACCCTAGCCCATTCCCCATATAAGGCGGCCTAGGGCTCCATTCGAGGGGACAACTTCATCTCTTTCGCATAATTCCACCATCAAACTGGATGTAGGGTTTTACTCTCCGGAGGCCTGAACCAATCTAAACCCTTGTGTTCCCGTGTTCTTCGCCTGCTTGCCGTGTTCTGAGTTCATCATGTGAACTACTACCTACACTCTTAGTTCCCGATCCCTCCATTAACCTGCAAACCGCTTGGGTAGCCCCCTTGCGGATCTGTCCAGGTCTCAACCCCTGACAATACCGAGCGAGCAGACACACATTAACATTTTTATTAGAAACAACACAATCCTTATACAAACAACACAAATGCATGCATATGCATTGATTACAGATGAGCATGGATCGATCCGCTATCAGTGGAAGTATAGCGACATACTCTGAACGACATACTACTAGCAATCTACCATCATGGCTCATACGACTACCATCACGACATACTACTACCATCACAAACTCATGGCAATCACATGGCTACACCTAGTGCAGCAAAATGTGTATCCTAGAGCAGATACTCCTCCAAAGCGCGATGCCTTGCCCTTGTATCCCACAGCCAGGCAAGCGAAATGGCAATGGAATGCGTGTGTAACAGTAGGTCACAAATGGTCCATTGCCTGTGACCCCTCTCGCAAAAAGGGCACACCCACATACCTTCGTGACAAACACAGGCGGGCCCGGCCTGCTAAAGCCAAAGCAACACAGACTATTTTAGGTCATGCGATTCATCTTGTTCAATTAGCACTGGCCGCAGGGGTAGCATTTCAATGGCAACAACAAAGGTGGCGGCCTGGGCCGCGCGTGAAAAGGTGGTGTCATGAGGTTCAGCTGATCCTGAGCTGCCGTTGCCAGCGGCTGAACTAGAGGTGCCATCACCCCTGGGTGTTGCTGAGGTGTCAATGCCAGCGGAAGTGGATGTGCCATTGGGACCGAGTGCTACTGCAGGGCCGATGGCAGCAACTGAACCGGGTGCTGGTGAGGTGCCATTGCGGCCGACTGCTCCCACTTCTCCGACTCCTCCCAGTTCCATGCTCTATCCCTTCCTTTCCCATCCATTCTCCACATACTGCATACACAAACGAACAACAAACCCTACATAAGCGAAAAATGTGACCGTCTCAATACCATGCATACATAAAGTAAACAAGATTAGCCAAGAAAATGATCTCTCGAGTACCTCCGAATAAATGTTGAGAAATGCAAGATGGGGAACCTTTGAGTGTTGGCCTTGCCTTTCAAGAACATTGTGCCGCACTCGCCTATTTATCAAGGACTACGTCGGGCATGTGAGCTCGGTGAAGCATTGCTAAAGTTACTATGGAAAACGTGAGATGCTCAAAGTATTGTTAGGCCTATGCCTGATACAAATCTATCTAGCTCAGAATCTTCAGTTGAGCACATCGGTTACATGTGTGGATGATGGGTTTCACGGGATGAGCCTGACGTGTGTATATATGTGTTCATTTCTGGACTTTCTAGTCTACAGCACAAGAAAGTCCTACAGACAACTCACGCCACATCAGCTGCATCTAATGGACGTCTCAACTGCATCAACTCATGCCGCATCAACTGCAAGACAACTCTCTACCATTTATTTATGAAAAGCTTTAGGCGTCAATTGCATATAGAAAAAGAGATTGGTTGTTTTAAGGCTGCACAAGGCAATCAGATCGACTGGATGGTCCTTGCATTGCAACATGCATAGTGCAGGATGACATGAGAAGTCCTCCTCAATCAGGTACGCTGCATGAGTTGTGACTGAAAAGGTCTACGAACGGTCTGGATTCACACTTGATGATTCTCGCAGGCCTTGGAGATTGAGAAACGTGATGAACTGGTTGATGCGACAAGGCCAAAACGGAATAAGCTAGAATTGGAAAAGCAATATATGTTTATGTGTGTGTGTGTAATATTAACATGCATATAAGCATAGAAGGGGATCTCGAATGGGCGTTTGGGGGCGACACGCTCCCACAAGTTGATCCATGCGTCGATCATTGAGAATTGCAGTTAAGGACTGGCACCGGGCATTCACCGACGTACTTGTGTGCACACCCACTCTGAACGAACGTGTCGATCATTGTGAATTGCACTTAAGGACTAGAACTGGGAAGTTCATGACCCGAACGTGTCCACACCCGCACTGAAGGGATGCGTCCATTCTGGGTGGTTACTGATATCCACGAACGAACGTTAGGGAACGACACATTCTCTCCCACTATAATAAAAGATAGTTTATTCATGAGACGATCATTGCAGGCCATGTGCGTTTATGGCAATAGACACTGAAATGTTTCCGTTCATGCAAGTTGACTTCTCAGTCTCAAGCCAGGAAGCGAAAGCAGATAGAACCGTGAGCCAGTACAAGGAATTCAGTAAATTCATAGTGGGAGGCTATCAATGGAGGCTACATTGCTATCCTATAGGTATGAATGATCATCAATGGATGGATGTTCCAGACGGCATTGTCGTCGTTCTCATTCCTGCGTGCAAATCCCAAATAGTACATGTTTTGTTGCTGCTATGAATACAGACACTCACACATGGCGATACGGGCGCATTATTATTGTCAAGCTTGTGACTGGTTCCTGTAGCGAACATGGCCCCATTTGCCATTTGTTCGAGTTGATTTTGGTGATTCATGCTAACACAAGCAATGGGACTAACAACATTGTCTAGCATGTCCTTGTAGACATAACTAGGTCCCATGGATGCAACCACAACCAAAGAAGCAAAGAAACAAGTCAACGGTGCAAGAAAACAGGGAAAAGCCACCGTCGGATGAACCGACGGTAACATCAGTGCAAGCATCGGTGTAGTTGGTACACTGCAAGAAGCCTCAAGTTAACAAGCATCATCGAATGATCCGACGGTCCAGATTCTAGATGCGCCGGATGAACTGCAGAGGAGAAGCAGCGAAGACAGTAGCACCGGATGATCCGACGGTCTAAGTGGGGACACCGTCGGTCTATCCGATGCCTTGTTTGAATCAAGACAGAGACGCGCCAAGACAGCCTCTTCAGCACCGGATGAACCGACGCCTTGGTCAGTAGGAAGCGTCGGTCTATCCGACGGTCACGAAGCAGTGTACAGAGACGTTTTGGTTGCGAAGCCTTCAGCACCGGATGAACCGACGCACCGTCGGTGTATAGCGTCGGAACAGTTGTGTCAGCAGAGCTGCAACAGCTAAGTGACGTGGAGGGCACCAGATGAACCGACGCCCTGGAAAAGCATAGCATCGGTTCATCCGATGCTACCTTTTTCAGGGGATATTTAACTTTTTACCATTATAACGGATGACACCTCTCCGATTGTCACTGTCACTTTAACGAGGGCAAATATTTACAAGCCAGCGATGTTGCGAAAGAGATACAATTTTACCACTTTGGCTGATGTGGCACGCCATGTGAGCACGCCACGTTGGATCGAGGGTGCACGTGTGTGAAAAATGACCTCCCATTCCCTTGGCCTATTCCTCCTTCTCTCTTTTCCTTGTCACTTACAGGTAGGACCCACGCGTAAGGTTGTCTTCAACCTCTAGCCCCTGTGTTTCTTCTTCCTTGGATCCCCTTCTTCGTCTGTGACGTACGACCGGTACGGGTAGGCCTTCGCCTTCCTCTGCGACCAAGCTAACCTGCACCGGCGGCTCTCTCCCGTGCCCGCGCGGCAGAGGTCACCCGCGCGCAGCGGAGGTGGCTCTCACCCGTGCCTGCACGGCGGAGCTCGCCCGGCCCTGCGCTCCCTGGCCTGCGAAGGGATGGAGGTTGTGGGCGAAGGGGAGCAGCGGGGGCGGGGGACGGGGCGACGTCGGGCCGGTCCCAGCAGCAGTAGGGCTCCAAGCACAGCAGCGGCGTGAGGGAGAGCGCGGTCGAGGCCGAGGCGGCGTGAGGGGGAGCGAGGCCGAGGCGGCGGCGACAGCTCGACCCAACCGCCTTTGCCGTCCTCCCCGGGCAAGCCGACGAGGAGCCACTGCACGGGACAGGGAGATCAACGTGGCGAGCACCTTGACGCAGGCCGCGTCCTTCACCGAGATGCTCACCGGGGTGGCCTTGGTTGGCTCCATTACCGCCGCCGAGCACATGCATTCCTGGCAGCGTCCTCAGCTTCCGCCAGAGATTACAACCTCAATTTCTCCACCACCCGCGAGAACTGGCAGTGCTCCGTCAATTCGAACTCGACGGCGAGAGGCGGAGTACGGTAGCCAACAGTGGGGAGCGGCGGCGTGCACAAGGAAGAAGAAGAAGGCGCGAGGAAGAAGAAAGGCAGGGGCTGCCCAGGTCATTTTGCATAGATGAGGGCGCACGATCCAGGGTGGACTGCTGCGTTGGCGTGCCACGCCAGCAAAAGTGGTAAAAATGTATCGTTTTTGCAACAACGCTGGCACATAAATATTTGCCCCCGTTAAAGTGATAATCGAGGAGTGGTCATCCATTATAATGGTAAAAAGTTAAATATCCCCTTTTTCAGTGGCCATTAGCCAACAGCTCTTTGGGTGCCTTGGGCTATTTATACCCCCTCCACTCACCCATTTGAGGTGGCTGGATTGTGTGGAAGTGCAGAGGAGTGCAAGACACCTAGAAGATCATATCCAATCCATCCAAGTGCTAAATTGCTAATCCATAGACTTGCATATGCTTAGTGTATGTGCTTAGTGCTAGGCTTAGCTTAGAGCTGAGTGATTGCAAGGTGTGCCTACCTTGTGAGGTGATTCTTGAGTGAATCAAGTTGTACAAGGTGCGCCGAAAGCCTTGGGTCCTAAGTGGCTCACCGGCAATCGTCTTCAACCCTCCGGCTTGGTGTGGAGTGGCGAGGACACCTTGTGCGGGGGACGTGGAGACCCCCTTCCTAAGTAGAGAAGCTCCTTAGTGGAGGCGGCATCAAGGTGACCAAGGGAGCTTGGTGAGTGCCTAAGTGGCGAGCCTTTGTGGCGAGTCAAGTGGTGCTCTTGGGAGATACTTGGTGACCGAGAAGCAATACACTTGTGTGAGTGCTTCAACAACGTGGACTAGGGGTGGCTTAGTGCCTACCAATACCACGGGATAAATCACGTGTCAAGAGTTTGCTTCCTCTCATCCCTCTTTACGTTTCCGCATTACTCTCTTGCAATCTTTGTTTGCCTTTACTTTCCTAGAGTAGTATCATGCTAGGATTGGCTATAGGTTGAAAACCTTGTTTTGGGATGGGAGTTTCACACTAGAACAACCTTAGTTGCACATCTAGATAGTATGTTCTAGTTTATCTTTATGCAAAAGTAGTGAAGCCATAGGTTAAGGTTTTAAGATTGCCTAATTCACCCCCTCACGCTCTTAGGCTACGAGCATACGATTCCTTACAAGTGGTATCAGAGCCGGGACTCACTTCCTTCACAAGGAAACGTCAATTCGATTGGTAATTTATGAAAACCGGCTCATTGGAACGGTTAGGCTTCACTGCCTAGTAAGTTGCTCTATAGAGGTATGAAAGGGGTGGATACCTTAGGTTTGGCTCCACATTTCGATGGCACGGGCTATCCTCGGTGGAAGGTTCTCATGGAGGCCTATCTCCAAGCAAAGGACCTTGATGTTTGGAGAGTCACCGATGAGGGCGTGAAAAATGGTACTAAGAAGGAAAAGCAATTTGATGTGATTGCTAAGAGTATCATTTTGTCCTCACTAGATGTAGGCATTTTCAATAGAGTTTTTAATTGTGAAAATGCTCATGAGCTATGGAAAACCATCAAGGAGCAAAATGAGGGTTCAAAAGAAGTTGCTAATGAACGCTACAGTTGTCTCCTTGAGGAATTCAATAGCTTTAAGCAACTTGCAAATGAAAATGCCGAATCAATGTACTCACGCCTAAATGTGCTTGTCAATGAGATCAATGCCTTAGGTGTAAAGAACATCACGGACTTGAACATCAACCGCAAGATCCTACAAAGTCTCCGGAGGCCCGATTTTGACATGGTGAAAGCAATCATCTATGAGAAGAAGCTCGAAGAATTGAAGCCATCTCATATCTTAAGCAAGATCATGGCACATGAGCTTCAAATCATGCCCAAGTCCAAGAAGGCGCCCCAAGAACCATCTTCTCCAACCACAAGCCATGCCCTCTCAAGCCAACAAGAGAAGGTGATGAGTAGGATGGCTACTCATGGAAGCTCAAGTGAAGATGATGGTGATGATGGTGACGATGAAGACTCCTCAAGTGATGAAGAGGTCGAATCCATGGTGGCCATGTACGTGAAGAAGATCTTCAAGTATGTGAAGAAAATCAACATGTACGGCTACAACGTCCACTTGAGAGAAGGGCATCATCATAAACACATCAAGTTCACCAAGATCAAGCACAAGCCCAAGAAGAAGGTGGTCAAGGAGAGGAGACCAAAGCAAGAAGCAAATGTCGCCGTCCGTGAGTGGACAAGTGGTGAGGAATCAAGTTCTTCTAGCTCAAGTGACGAATCAAGAAAGAACTTCAGCACCCGCTTCATGCACGGTCCTTCATCATCGCCACACATGTGCCTTATGGCCCAAGGTACGGAGAGCAATGTAAGTGATGATGAATCCGACACCACCTCTCTAGATGATCTTGTTGAGCTAGTTCAAGAGCAAAAAGGAATGCTTAAGAAACAAGCTAATGAAATTAAAGAACTCAATGCTCTCAATGATCTTAGTGCAACCCTTGCTACAAATTATGAACATTTGTTGTGCAAATTCAAATTGCTTAGCAAGGAGTGTGATGAGCTAAAATCTAAGTTTGAGAGCAATGAGACTAAAACAAGTGATTCCTTTGAGCTTGATGAATCATCTATCCCTTGTGCAATTCCTATCTCCAAGGTAGATGCTTCAACTTCTTGCATTGATTTAATTGATGAATCTTGCTCACCATGTTTCAATGAGAATGTTGTTGTAGAAACATGTGATTGTCTCATAGGCAAGAAGAATGATGAGCTTAAGCAAGAAGTGAAATGGCTCCGAGAGAGGTTGGCAAGCTTGATGGGCAAGGGCAAGAACAATGAGGAACAAGTGGACATCTCTCAAGATATGAAGAGCAAAGTCCAACCTTCTCAAGATAACCGTGATCCCATGGTGAAGAAGCTTGAGAAGGGTGCAACCATGACTTGCTACAAGTGTCATGGAGAAGGGCACAAGTTCTACAAATGCCCTCAATTTGTCAAATGATGGACAAGGGTGAGAAGAAGAAGTTGAACCCCACCATCAAGAGCTCCCTCATCTACACCAAGCCCAACCGCAAGAACAAGACCAAGAGCAACACTTACGTCATTAAGAAGAAGACTAATGGCAAAGTGGTTGCACACAAGGTTGGGAAGATGAAGACAGAGCGGGGTTGGAACCAACCCATTTGGGTGCCCAAGGAAGTCATCACCAACATGAAGGGGCCTCAAATGGTGTGGGTTCCTAAGGCCACGTGAAGGCCATGAGCAACGGGGACTTTGGAGGCTTGGCACATAGAAGAGATGTGAAGATTCAAACCTAGAAGCCAAGCTTGCAAGTTAGACATGTGTTGCCTAAGTTCCCCGGTTGAGGTAATGGAAACTAGAACCCATCTCTTGTATCATTGTAGCTCCATTGCCTTGTCTAGGTTGCATTTGTTGCTATGCCTAGTTGTTTACATATGGTAGGTTGCTTGTGTCATGTGCTAACCCATGAGCAACCTACATGATTTAATTAGTGTGTAGAAAAGCTACACTTGTTTCTTGCATGATGCATGTTTTCATATATATCTCTTTGCATCATGAGCAAGCTATAGGGTTAGGTTCCCTTTTGTTGTCATAAACAATGTGCATACATTTGGTTGGTGATTCAAACACTAAATGCACACATTTAGGGGGAGCTCATCCTGTGGTTTGGTTATGGGACTAACATTGTTTCAAGCCTATTTTGTGTAGTCCCTTGGTGACGCGTTCCGGTGCGGTGCTTCACTCTAAGAGAATGCTATTTCACTCTCCATGTGATCTAACATCTCTAAAAAAAGAGTGAAAATAGCAATATGAGCTTCATGCTATTGAGTCATGTCCTTGCGACCTTATGTCTATATATAAGTTCAAAGGCAATGTACTCATACATTCCTAATCCTTGTGGTACCCTAAGTATCTTCTTTGCAAGCTTCTTTCAAGTGGTGTCACCTCCTAGTGATATCATTTCCAAGTGGCTCATCTCAACGTGGTGCCAACAAGGTAGAGAGGAACATCCCCCGGAGGTATGCAATGATCAAAAGACTACAAGTGATATCTACAAGTGGTATTGTAACAAGAACCCATTTGTCTTATCTCTTGTCCTTTAAGCTATCTCATTGCATGATATGCTCTAAGCTTCCTTGTCTTACAAATATTTGTAGTTGTGTACTTGATTTTCACACTATCATATTGTGCACACACTTAGGGGAAGCTTAGGTTGTATCATGCTAGTCTCATCAGCTTGTGATCCACCTTAGTTGTTCGCACATGTGGTATCTTCATTGATATCATACATATGGATCATAGATCATGCTGCTTTCTCCCTTGTGGCTAACATTTCTCTTTGATCTATGTTTGCTAGGACTTGCTAGTTTCCTCGGAGACATTTTGTTTTGGACTTTTTTGGAGATTTTATTCCAAAGGGGGAGAATGTGGAACCAAAGCAAGCTAGTGTTTCCTAAGTAGGAAGAAGCAAGCTATGTGTGAACATAGGAAGAGAAGATCAAAAAGGGGGAAGTTTGATCTAGGGGGAGTTTGGATGATGGTAAACATCCAAGCAAGTGTAAGTGGTTCTAATTTTGTCAATTTTTGCAAATTTATGCTTGCTTTGCTTGTGTTGTCATAAATCACTAAAAAGGGGGAGATTATAGCGAACATGGCCCCATTTGCCATTTGTTCGAGTTGATTTTGGTGATTCATGCTAACACAAGCAATGGGACTAACAACATTGTCTAGCATGTCCTTGTAGACATAACTAGGTCCCATGGATGCAACCACAACCAAAGAAGCAAAGAAACAAGTCAATGGCTCAAGAAAATAGGGAAAAGCCACCATTGGATGAACCGACGGTACCATCGGTGCAAGCGTCGGTGTAGTTGGTACACTGCGAGAAGCCTCAAGTCAACAAGCACCGTCGGATGATCCGACGGTCTAGATTCTAGATGCACCGGATGAACTGCAGAGGAGAAGCAGCGAAGACAGTAGCACCGGATGATCCGACGGTCTAAGTGGGGACACTGTCGGTCTATCCGATGCCTTGTTTGAATCAAGACAGAGACGCGCCAAGACAGCCTCTTCAACACCGGATGAACCGACGCCTTGGTCAGTAGGAAGCGTCGGTCTATCCGACGGTCACGAAGTAGCATACAGAGATGTTTTGGTTGCGAAGCCTTCAGCACCGGATGAACCGACGCACCGTCGGTGTATAGCATCAGAACAGTTGTGTCAGCAGAGCTGCAACGGCTAAGTGACGTGGAGGGCACCGGATGAACCGACGCCCTGGAAAAGCATAGCATCGGTTCATCCGACGCTACCTTTTTCAGTGGCCATTAGCCAACAGCTCTTTGGGTGCCTTAGGCTATTTATACCCCCTCCACTCACCCATTTGAGGTGGCTGGATTGTGTGGAAGTGTAGAGGAGTGCAAGACACCTAGAAGATCATATCCAATCCATCCAAGTGCTATATTGCTCATCCATAGACTTGCATATGCTTAGTGTATGTGCTTAGTGCTAGGCTTAGCTTAGAGCTGAGTGATTGCAAGGTGTGCCTACCTTGTGAGGTGATTCTTGAGTGAATCAAGTTGTACAAGGTGCACCAGAAGCCTTGGGGCCTAAGTGGCTCACAGGCAATCGTCTTCGACCCTCCGGCTTGGTGTGGAGTGGCGAGGACACTTTGTGCGAGGGACGTGGAGACCCCCTTCCTAAGTGGAGAAGCTCCTTAGTGGAGGCGGCATCAAGGTGACCAAGGGAGCTTGGCGAGTGCCTAAGTGGCGAGCCTTGGTGGCGAGTCAAGTGGTGCTCTTGGAGAGACTTGGTGACCGGGAAGCAATACTCTTGTGTGAGTGCTTCAACAACATGGACTTGGGGTGGCTTAGTGCCTACTGATACCATGGGATAAATCGCGTGTCAAGAGTTTGCTTCCTCTCATCCCTCTTTACGTTTCCGCATTACTCTCTTGCAATCTTTGTTTGCCTTTACTTTCCTAGAGTAGTATCATGCTAGGATTGGCTATAGGTTGCAAACCTTGTTTTGGGATGGGAGTTTCACACTAGAACAACCTTAGTTGCACATCTAGATAGTATGTTCTAGTTTATCTTTATGCAAAAGTAGTGAAGCCATAGGTTAAGGTTTTAAGATTGCCTAATTCACCCCCTCCCCCTCTTAGTCTATGAGCATACAATTCCTTACAGTTTCTTCCACGTAGGTATGAGTATTGTTGCGTGTGATGGCTGGAGACCCAAACGATGAAGATCATACATTTTGAGTTCAACCTACAAAAGAAGTTTGTTTCATGAATCAGGATCTACAAGAAAGAGGCTTTGAATGTCTGGTGGAGCATCATGACATTGAGCGTGTGACCTTCAATGAAGATAGCATACACATATCGTGTGTTGTTACAATACTGGAGGACGACTGCATTGAAGTTCCTCCTCCATCAGTGCGCACAAGCATATGCGAAAGCGTTGTAGCCCAAGCCCCTGTGGACATTGTCTTCCATGTAGGTGCAGACTGCAGGGTCATACAAGCGATACGTGTCGATGTGGTGAAAGTATCTTGTGTGATGGAGGCAATGCTTTACGGCCTAGGAGTGGAGTCTAGCTCTAAAACTGTTACAGTTGTAGACAAAAACCCTGATGGCTTCTCGCTCCTGATCAATTATGCTTGGGAAGGATCACTCCCGATGGAGGCTGATTGATGGGACACTCCTGCCAATGCCTGGCCTTATTTACTCTCGGTCGCTAACATGCACCTAGTCGAAAGGTTAAAGCTGCACTGTGCGTCAATGATGTGGGACATGGTAAGCGAGGAAACTGTGACCACATTTCTACGATGGGTAATTTAGGTTAACTGCACACAATTGTAGGACAAGTGCATGTATCTCTTAGAGCGAATCTTTCCTCACGTAATACTCACATATGATTAGGTGGTCATATGCACTGATCATTGCGAAGAAGATTACCTGTAGGGTTGTACCAGGGTCCCCTATAGTTTGTAGTTTTAATGTTTTATTTAAGTGTGTTTAGTCATGTCATAAACAGTTGAAATGGTACGTTAAGTTGTTGCAGTGAGTACATTTGTAATGCAAAAATCAGATCATCTGTCGAATGTGAATATGAAGTAAAGTATAGTTTTGTGTGTGCTTGTCAATCCAAGATCCATGGTGGCACGGACAACCCTGTCAACAACTTTCCTCTCTGTGTATGGTCACTGACATTTGGGTCCGACACCCAAGCGGTCCAACGTATCAGTGACGAAGTCTTGGCGACAGTTTTCAAAGGCTTTCGTTTCCCGCTCTGGAGCAGAAAGGCGGGATTTGAAATTTTGTATTCTCCGCTCCTCCTCCTGGTCCTCCCCGTTATATATAGAACAAAGAGGGAAACTAGGACTCCCAATTCCCTCCTGGTAGTTTTCCAAAATCAGGGGTCTTCTCCTCTACCGACGAAGAGACCTAGTAGATCTGCGGTGGAAGCAGCAAGGGCAACCTCTCTACCAATGACGCCTTCCTCTGCTACGAGCGGTCGGCTTCCTTTGCTACGAGCGACGGCCTTCCTCGGCAACGTCCTTGCAGCTACAAGATGGTTCAAACCCATTGCTCCATCGGCTCCCTCGAGGCTCACCCTGGCGGCCGTAGATATGCAACAGTTGCGAAGAACATCGTGTTCAAGGCGCAAGTTCGGGCTGCTAAATCGAGAGGGCATTCGACAACTTCTTCCTTTCCTATTCTTCAGGTCAACGGTCCCCTCCCTGTATTGATCGATTCAATTAGATTGCTTCCCCATTCTCTTTGGCATTCTATATTGTTCTTTCATGTTTGGGTGATTGTTGATCTACTGTACCTATTGCAAGAGTTTCTTCAAAGTCATTTTATTTGAGGTTTGTAGAAATTTGTAGATGAAATTATTAGACTGCTTCCCCATTCTCTTTAGCTTTGAATTTTGTTGTTGTATGCTTGGGCGATTGTGGATCTTTTGTTCCCTGTTGCTAGAGATTGTTCCAAGTCAACTTATTTGAGGTTTGTAGAAATTAAAGGCTGAAATTATTATATTGCTTAGAGCATCTCTAATAGTTTGCCAAATTTTACTTGGTAAATCTTGTGTTTTGCCAACTTTTAAAAAGATATGCCAAATAAAAAAAGAGCTTATCTCCAACCATTTGGTATAATTCACTTGCCAAACCCAGATCTAACTTACATCAAAGATCAAAGATGGCAACTCGATTTGGCAAACTACCGGAGATGCTCTTACCCATGCTCTTTGGCTTTTCATATTTTTGTTGCATGCTTGGGTGATTATGGATTGGGTGTGATCGTTCATGTACCACATTGAACTTAATAGATGGAATTGCTTCCAATTGCGAATGATCTCAACCCTTATCACTTGTTCTTGTACTTGTTTCAGCGGGCAAAAGGGTCAACATCTGTAGTCGCTCCTGTTCAGACACTACAAGGAATGTGCCAACTAGTGATGCAAAAAATGTTGTTTCTCGTCATAAATCACGATTAATGACGCTGGTTGTTACGAAAACCCTCCATCATTAATTGAGCGTCATAAACTGCGATTAATGACGAGACCTTATTTCGAGGCGTCATGAGTTTAATGACACGTGCAAAATCGTCAATACAAACAACTTTGCCATGCTGGACATAATCTGATGTGGCATCCGATGTGGCATGCCAATTGTGACAAACGTTTGCGTCATAAAACAAATTTGGCCCGTTTGTAACTAGGTTGAACCCAACACTGTTCCTGTAGGCTGGCGTTGTTCATATAGCCCAAAAAAGATTTTGTTGGGCCCATTTATTGCTTTTTTGGCACAAATTTGATTAGGGTGGGCCCGTTTTTGTTGGGTCGAGTCCAACAGGTGCGCACATTGTTTGCAGCCTTATATGTCACGTTAATTTGAAAAAATTGACTTTTGGCCCAATTAAAAGTGGGCAAAGCCCCCTGAAGGAAAACATAAAATTAACTAATCATGCATCAATATTAATGGATTTCATTTCAATTCTGATCTTTTTTTAGAATAATTCCATTCTAGTTAGCAAAATAGTAATTAGCACATATTTCTTTATACAATAAAGCAAACTGTTGTTTACTATCAAGCACGACAATATTGTTCATCACATATCACAAACTATTACAAGATATCAGTCTCACAAGGAACATAGATTAACGAAGCTAAATCCAGGTCATAATCACAAGAGACAGTGGAGATTTGATCTAATGATCTTAACCTCTTCATCTTTTATTAATAAGAAGTAGACAAAGGAGGCCTTCACTATGTTCGGTTAGCTTCTGCAACCTGTTAATCTCAGCTGACTGCATTTTCAGAGTTGATTCTGATTCTTCGGTCTTCTTCTTCAAGCTACATGACTCTTTTTGGTGAGCAACAAACCATTGTTGAAGTTGTACCCCATCCTGATTGGGAGCGTCAACTCGCTCTTCATCAACACTACTACATAAGGATTTGGTACCCATTCTTGAGTACTCGGCTACCTATGTTTTAATTGGTTCGGAAAGATGCATCATTGACTTGGTAGCTTCCATCTAGCAACAGTGGATCCCAAGTCAGATTAGGACCTTGTAATTGATTCGAACTAAGGAAACAAAGGTGTTAAGTTTGTTACCTTGGAGCAGGTCTGAATAGGAGCGACTTCAAATGTTGACCCTTTGGCCCGCTGAAACAAGTACAAGAACAAGAGGTAAGGGCTGGGATCATTTGCAACCGGAAACAAAGAAGGTGTTATGTTTGTTTTCTTGGAGCAGGTCTGAACAGGAGTGACTACAGATGTTGACCGTTTGGCCCGCTGAAACAAGTACAAGAACAAGAGATAAGGGTTGAGATTATTGGCAACCGGAAGCAATTTCATCTATTAAGTTCAATGCGGTACATGAACGATCACACCCAATCCATAATCACCCAAGCATTCAACAAAAATATGGAAAACCAAAGAGCATGGGTAAGCAATATAATAATTTCATCCTTTAATTTCTACAAACCTCAAATAAGTTGACTTGGAACAATCTCTTGTAATAGGGAACAGAAGATCCACAATCACCCAAGCATGCAACAACAATATTCAAAGGCAAAGAGCATGGGGAAGCAGTCCAATAATTTCATCTACAAATTTCTACAAACCTCAAATAAAATGACTTCGAACAAACTCTTGCGATAGGGTAAGGTAGATCCACAATCACCCAAACATGAATGAATATTATAGAAAGCCAAAGAGCATGGGGAAGCAATCTAATTGAATCGATCAATACAGGGAGCAGACCGCAGACCTGACGAATAGGAAGGGAAGAAGGTGCCGAATGCCGTCTCAATTTAGCAGCCCGACCTTGCACCTTGAACACGATGTTTTTTGCAACTATTGCAGCTCTACGGCCGCCAGGGTGAGCCTCTGGGGAGCCAACAGAGCAACGGGTTTGAACCATCTTGCAGCTTCAAGGACGTTGCCGAGGAAGTCCACCACTTGTAGCAAAGGAACGCCTCCGCTCGTAGCAGAGAAAGCTCTCGTCAGTAGCTAGGTCATCGTTGCTGCTTCTGTCGCAGATCTACTAGGTCTCTTCGGCGGTAGAGGAGAAGATCCCCTGATTTTGGAAAGTTATCACAAGGGAATTAGGAGGCCTGGTTTCCCTCTTTGTTTTATATATACATGGGGAGGACCAGGAGGAGCTGCGAATTCAAAATTTCAAGTCCCTCCTTCTGCTCCAGAGCGGGAAACGAAAGACTTTGGATCATGGACCTAAACGTGAGTGACCCAAATGAAAGACCGCATGGGTGTCAGAACCAAACATCAGTGACCATACGCAGAGAGGCAAATTGTTGACTGGGTTATCTGTGCCACCATGGATCATGGAATGACAAACACACAGGACTATACTCTACTTCATATTCACGTTGGACAGATGATCTGATTATTGCATTACAAATGTACTCACTGCAACAAATTAACATACCATTTCAACTATTTATTACATGACTAAAAACACTTAAATAAAACATTAAAACTACAGGGGACCCTGGTATAACCCTTCAGGTAATCTTCTACGGAGATCGTGCATAAATTCGGGATGATCAGTGCATATGACCGCCCAATCATTTGTGAGTAACCCGTGAGGAAAGATTCTCTCTAAGAGAGACATGCACTTGTCCTGCAATTATGTGCAGTTAGCCTGAATTGCCCATCGTCGAAATGAAGTCACAGTTTCCATACTTGCCATGTCCCACATCTTTGACGCACAATGCAGCTTCAATGTTTCGACTTGGTACATGTCGGCGAACGAAAGTAAATAAGGCCATGTCCCATAAATTAGCCTCCTCCGGTAGTGATCCTTCCCTAGAATATTTGATCAGTAGCGAGAAGCCATCAGGGTGTATGTCAATAATTGTAATAGTTTTAGAGCTAGACTCCACTCCTGAGCCGTAGAGCATTGCCTCCATCACACAAGATGCTTTCGCCACATCGGCACGTATCGCTCGTATCACCTGACATTCTACACCTACGTGGAAGACAATGTCCATAGGGGCTTGGGCTGCAATGCTTTCGCATATGCTTCTTCGTACTGATGGAGGAGGAACTTCAATGCAGTCGTCCTCCAGTACTGTAACAACACATGATATGTGTATGCGATCTTCATTGGATGTCACGCACTCAATGTCGTGATGCTTGTTGATGATTGAAACGAGTAACGAATTTCGTTCCGCAAGCGTATGGACTACTACACATTTTTCACCATGGGGATTGACTAGGTTCTTGTGAATCCGCGAAGCAAGGGGATTACAAGCATTTGATCTAGCACTAATCTAGTTAACTAAGCAAACACAAATCTAGAGATTAAACTAAAGGCAAACTACTCTACAATAGAGAGGGTTGTGAGGTGCACAAGATATAAAAGACATTTGCCCATAGGGTCTACGGATACTTGATCATGCAACCACCAAGAGATACAAAACCAGTATAATCTATCGGGGGTTGTGACCATGGTTTTGCCCTTTTCCACCCCTCGTATTGTCACTACCCAGAGGTATTCATGACTAGACCTATGATGATCATGGTGTATTGAAGGGTTCTATGGGAGTAGTGAGATCTATACTCCCGAAGAGCACGGTAGCTAGCCTTAAGCAACAAAGCATCATCAACACTAGATTGATAGATTGAAACCATAAAAGAGTAGGCGATTACATAACAAGATCGTTTACAACCCCATGGACAAATGACAAGTTTACCCATCAAGGTGCTAAACATGGCAATGTTGATCATGGTGACGCTTCCGACGGTGACTTCCTTCAACTCCGAGGGCGCCGTGGTAGGGCCTCGACATCCTCCTCCGCTTGTGGTCTCCTCCTTGGACTCGATGAATCTTTCTCGCGAATGATCTCTTCAATTCTCTCCCGGTCCAACCTCTCTCCCTTGTGAATGACTTCTCAGGTGTATGGCTTTGTCCCCTCTGAATGGCAGCGCCCACAATGACTTAGGGTTGAAGCATCTTCACACTCAAGAAATGGGGGGCCGAACCGACACAGAAATGGGGTGGGCCGGCCGGCCTGGGCCAACCACCCAGGCCCACTTTGGCCCGGTTTGATCGCCCCTTCCTCCATGTGGGCCCTCTCATCATTTTGGACTTGAACCCCTTTAATTTTATAATTTTGGCGACGTCATCCCCGCGCTCAAGATAGGGGGTCTTCTCGCATGAAGTCTGATCTTTACGCTTTAGTCCTCAGGGATGCTCCGTCGGAGCACCTTGGTCCTTGCCACCTTTGGGAGTGATTTCATCTCGCACTTGAACACGAACGGAACTCCTCATTTGCTCCTTTAAACTAGTTGTGACTCCGCCCCTTTAGTCCATGTTTTCCTGCAAAAACACAAAACTTCCAAATGCACGTATAAAGTTGAACTTGTCATATCATTAGTGTGCCTAGTGGCGGGTTAGTTCCACAATCAAGCTCAAACCAAAGCGTAACGAATATATTTGCGTACCAAAATTCCCCGTCAACAATGCTCCACGAGACATTCAGAGCCTCTTTCTTGTAGATCCTGATTCATGAAACAAACTTCTTTTGTAGCTTAAACTCGAAACGTATCATCTTCATCGTTTGGGTCTCTAGCCATCGCATGCAACAATACTCGCAACTACATGGAAGGAAGTAGTCACAGGCTTGACAACAATAATATAATGCGACCATATCACCATGTGTGAGTGTGTGTATCCATAGCAGCAATGAGACATGTACCATTTGGGATTTGTGCATAGGAACGAGGACGATGTCAATGCTGTCTGGAACATTCATCCACTGCTGATCATTCATACCTGTAGGATAGCAATGTAGCCTCCATTGACGGCCTCCCTCCATGAACGTACCGGATTCCTTGTATTGGCATGCAGTTCCTTCTATTTTTGCTTCCTGGCTTGAGACTCAGAAGTCGACTTGCATGGAAGGAATCATTTTAGCGTCTAAAGCCATGAACGCAAATGGCCTGCAATGATCGTCTCATGCATAAGTTGTCTCTTATTATAGTGGGAGTGAATGTGTCGTTCCAAAACGTCCGTTCGTGGACATCATTTACCACCCAGAATGGACGCGTCCCTTCAGTGCCGGTGTGGCCACGTTTGGGTCATGAACTTCCCGGTTCTAGTCCTTAAGTGTGATTCACAATGATCGACATGTCCGTTCAGAGGGGGTGTGCACACAAGTTTGTCGGTTAACGCTCGGTGCCAGTCCTTAACTGCAATTCTCAATGATCGACACATGGATCAACTCATGAGAGCATGTCGTCCCCAAACACCCATTCGAGATGCCCTTCTGTGCTTATGTGCACGTTAATACACACACACACAAACATATATTGCTTTTCCAATTCCAGCTTATTCCATTTTGGTCTTGTCGCATCAACAAGTTCATCACGTTTCTAAGTCTCCAAGGCCTGCGGGAATCACTAAAACTTTTCATAAATAAACGATAGAGAGTTGTCTCGCAGTTGATGCGACATGAGTTGATGCAGTTGAGACGGCCATTAGATGCAGCTGATGCGGTGTGAGTTTTCCGCAGGACTTTCTTGTGCTCAAGAGCGAAAAGTCTGAAAGTGAACACATACCTAGACACGTCAGGCGCATCTCGTGATACCCATCGTCCACACATGTAATCGATGCACGCCACTGAAGATTCTGACCAAGATAGATTCGTATCACGCGTAGGCTTGAATATATTCCGAGCATCTCACATTTTCCATAGTAACTTTAGCAATGCTACACCGAGCTCACGTGCCTGCCGTAGTCCTCGATAAATAGGCGAGTGCGACACAACGTTCTTGAAAGGCAAGGCCAACACTCATCAGTTCCCCGTCTTGCATTTCTCTACTTCAGTGGGATACAAGGGTGATATCTTTTTCTTGGCTAATCTTGTTTACTTTATGTATTTATGGTATTGAGACGGTAACATTGTTAGCTTATGTAGGGTTTGTTCTTCATTTGTGTATGCAGTACGTGGAGAATGGCTGGGCCAGGAAGGGACGGAGCATGGAACTTGGAGGAGTCGGGGAAGCGGGAGTTGTCGGGCGCAATAGCACGTCAGCAGCACCCGGTTCCGCCACTGTCATCAGCACCGCAGCATCACCCGACCCCAATGGCACCTCCACTTCCACTGGTATCGGCACCTTAGCAACACCCGGGGGTGATGGCACCTCCAGTTCAGCCGCTGGCATCGGCACCTTAGTATTTGCTGAACCTCATGGCACCACCTTTTCGCCCATGGCCCAGGCCGCCACCTCTGTTGTTGCCTGTTGAAATGCCACCCCCGCGACCAGTGCTCATTGAACAAGATGAATCGCATGACCTGAAATGGTCTGTGTTGCTTTGTCTTCAGCAGGCCGGGCCCACCCGTGTTTTTCACGAAGGTATGTGGGTGTGCCCTTTTTGCTAGAGGGGTCATTGGCAATGTACCATTCGTGACGTGCTATTACACGCGCATAACATCACCATTTCGCCTGCCTGGCTATGGGATACAAGGGCGAGGCATCATGCTTTGGAGGAGTATCTGCTCCAGGATACTCATTTTGCTGCACTCCGTGCAGCGGCGGGATTGCCATGAGCCCGTGATGGTAGTAGTATGAGTCGTGATGGTAGTAGCATGAGTCGTGATGGTAGATTGCTAGTAGTGTGTCATTCAGAGTATGTCACTCTACTTCCACCGATAGTGGATCAATCCATCCTCATGTGTAATCAATGTGTATGCATGCATTTGTGTCGTTTGTATTTGGATTATGTTGTTTCTAATAAAAATGGTAATGTGTGTCTACTCCCTCGGTATAAATTTAGTGTAAACGAAAAGTCTGTTCCCTTGATTTCTTAAATACCGGATGAACTCAAGGCGAAAGTCCGTTTTGTAGTTTTCAGTCGGACCGGATTAAACTGTCACTGCTACGCAATGAAAAAACCAACATCTTACAAGGTTCTACTCCTCCTTCTACTAGTAGTAGTTACTACTAATCCACTAATCAAGGTGCCACTTCTTTGTCGATGGTGCACCCGGCGCCTTGTTGCAGCTGCTCACGGACGAGGATGTCGCTCTGTTGACACCACCCATGAAAAATGGTGGTGGACCTCCCTAGGCGTCGTCCGCGGATGAGGCCGTCCCTCCAATGCCGCTGCCAGAGGATGATGGCACCGCTCCGTGGCAGCCGGTGGAGCATGGCATTGGAGCCGCTCCATGGCGGATGATGATGGCCTGTGGATGATGGCCTCTGCTCGGCGAGGATGGCAGAGATTGACTGCCGCCAACCGATGAGGATGAGAGAGGATGACGGCGCTTGGAGATGACAGTTCCCCGACGAGTGGCAGTGCTTCCGCGCCCCTGACCCCTGGCACCTCTTGCTGACTCGTGAGGGGTGCGATGTTTCAGAGGCACATGATCTTGGATTTCAATTTATTCCACAAACTACGAATCATCAGAGGATGTGTCAACCAGCACCCTAATGGGCCTCCGCTCTGCCTCCTCTCCATCAGACAACTGGTGATCCTCCCTTTCATCAGAAGAGGAGTTGGATGTGGCTTGTGCCGCACCTCTAGGAGACAATGGCTCCATGGGGAGAGGAAGAGGGCGCTGTGCGAGAATGGGGTTTTTTGTTGGTTGCAAGAGTGGGCAGAGGAAGAGAGCGCTGTGTGAGAATGAGGTTTTTTGCTAGTTACAAGAGTGGGGAGAGGAAGAGGGCGCTGGGCGAGAAGGGGGCTTTTGTTGGTTGCCAGACCGGGATATTTATGGCCGGAGGAACCCATTCAGCCATTATTGATAAGACTGCTCTTGAAAAGATTAGAGTAGTTTTCTATAATGTGGGATCCGTTCTTGTCAAACTAATGCAAATTTGACCCAATTCATAGTAAATCATGTTAATACTTATATCTTCATATAAACTTATCGGGAAGTGAGAATTGCATTCTATTGTGGACGGAGGGAGTACGTTCTGAGGAAGGGGGAAAGACCGTTCAGCAGAATGTTAACGGACTAGAAGAAATAATAGTAGTCCAGAAGGTCCTTCTTGCAACACGTCAGTATATCAGACCTTTGTAACCTTTTCCACTCATTTGTCTTTGTTGGAGATGTAACTCCTCCATTATTCTCCCACAACCTTGTTCTTTAGCTATCCTATCAATGATGCCTCGTCCATGGGCAAATCTGAGGACCTGTGTGGTTTGAGGACCGGTGGATGGTTGCTTCCTGGTGTGATGAGTGATTGACAATGTTGTGTGGACTGACTCTTGGCTAAGTATTGCAGGTGCAGGTGCAGCTTGATTGGTGTTAGTGCAGGTGAGGAACAAGCATGAAAGGTCTATGCCAGTGGGCCTCCAGGTGTGGAGCAGACAAGTAGGCTTGGTTTGAGGGACCCGGTGGCTAGCGGGATCAAGTGCAGGCCGCGTTGTGGCAAGAACAGCAATATGAAGTTGTGGACGGTTTCTTGGTTGAGCCTCAAAACCAAGGTTGAGCCTATACGACGTGGGGGCCAAGTCATGAGTGGAGATTGGCGGGAGGTAACACCAAGTCTGCATGGTTTCCAGTGGTTCATGACAAAACCACTAGGTTACTTGGCTGAGCCACAAAGCCAAGACCGAAGACTCAGCATGGCTGACAGACCGAAACCGGTCTGACCGGTTTGGGGTCGAGGGCATCGGGAAGTTTCGAAGCGGAGGACATAGGGCATGATTGCGAGGGTTGAGTTGGTGCTACGCAGGCTTGTGGTGGATGCACATCCATTCGATGGTGCTACGATGACAAATTCCCAAAGTGCCTTTCGGGGGCGTGTATCTTCTATTATTTAATAGGGGTAGTTTCGTCTTTCGGTTGCCTCCATATCTGTGGAAAGGCCTTCGATTTGGTGGTTTTCGGTGGAGTTCTAGGAGAGGTGGTTTTGGAGGTTGAGTTTCGATTCCTCTTGATTTGGTGATTTTTCCTCTTGAGCTTTTGGCGAAAGGTAGGCCATGAGGTACTCCTGCTATCCTCAAAGTCTCACTTGAATCCGTGGAGTGAATTAGGAGATTGATTGAGGTGAACTTCGAGTTTTTCCTGCGGGTGGATTTCCTCCCGACTGCCCAGGCAACACCGGACTGACCAGTTTCTGGAACCGGTCTAACCGGTTTGGTCACCAGTGGGTTTTCGAGGAGAGTTTTGGGTGAGCAAGTATTTCTATGTTACTAGCTTCCCTTGTCCAAGTTTTGTTGGGTTTTGAGTTCGTGTCGCTCAGGTTTGGCCTCGTGGATCTTTTAGGGAATTTCAGGACAAAATCAGCCTGACCGGTTTCCTCTAGCTATGTTAGGCTAAGTCTGAGCGATCTGGTCTAACCGGTTTAACTCTCGCAGCAGTGCTCGAGTTGTTTTTTGCTGCGTGTTTTTGAGTGTCATTGTTGATGGCTAAGTGCCTACTTTAGCCGTCAATATACTCATGAATACAGGAGCAAAAGGCATTTCTTACACGCATTTAGTCAAGAATAATGTAGTTACACTTGTCTTTGGAGATTTTGTGATTGCAGGTAAAATAAGCATAAAAGAAGTAACAACTCACCTTCTAAGGTCCATGCCACGTCACCTCAGCCAAGGAAGGGCTGCCACCTAGGATCCCATGCATGCAAGCCATGTCACCAATCCAAGGAGGCAAACCCCGACGAATCAGAGGGAGACACGTGGACATCACATGGATTGAAGGGCCCACAGGCAGGCAAAGCTCCTCAAACTCGAGTGGACACCGGGCACCGACGCAAGGGCCCACAAGACAGCAACCTGGAGAAAGCACACCCCAAGTGGGGCCCACAGGGGGTCGGCCGACCCCACAGGTCGGCCGAATCGACCTTGTGGTCGCCACTCAGGGGCTTCCACGTGGTGCTTCTTGGTTGGTCCAGGAGCCCATTCCCGGGGTGTTGGCGTGGCATCCACAAGTTGTCCAAGGCCTATAAATAGAAGGGAGGGGGCTCATTTCTTACCCAACTCACTTTCCAACTCCTCTCTCACTTTTGGTTTCCAAGGCTAGAAGGTAGTCTAGAGTACCTCTACTTCAGGTTCCAAGTCTACTTTGGGATCTAGGTATGAGTTCTCTTGTATCTTTATTTTATTGTATGACTTTGATCTACTTCAGTTATTAAGCTATTTCATATAAAGTAGTGTTAACATACATGAGTGACTCGTTCATGTGTTCTTTGTTCGTTCGCCATTTAGAGGCTCCTATTCTTGATGAACAAGACCTTTCGATCCACTTGACGAATGATTTACTCATGTCTTCGTTGTTTGTTCATAAGTTAGAGGCTCGTGTTCTTCACAAACACGACCCTTTGATCCTGTTGAATAGACATAGTAGAGCACGAATCTGTTTGTATGACTAGCCTAGTTTGATCCAGTTAGATCACGTGTTTGTGTTGTATGAAGTTCGAGTTTAAGCTACGGTACTCAGTGTAAGTGGTCAGTTATCTGGTGGCACTGACCTAGGTCATAATAGCCCGGGCCGGTCAGTGTCTAGTTAACAACGCAAGCATGGTGCTTGGGTTGAGTAGCTGCATTGCATATGAGCGTGCCCCACGGATTGATAGAGGTAGGCCGCGGTAGTGACAGCCGTTGGACCCTTTGTACTCCTCTACGTTCAGGTACACTGTAGGAGTCTAAAATCTGACAACCGACGTCGTGCGGAAGCGATGCGGGCGGTTAGCTCCCCGTTTGTGCTTGGGTGATGAGCTAATATTCATACAATGCTTGTGTGACTGACTGGTATCTTCTAACTTTATATGTATAGTACCTTAGAACCTAGAGCTAACTCGTATGTTGCCTCCTAAGCCGTAGTGTACCATAGAGAGAACGAGTTCGAGTGTGTTCACACTACCCTATCATTATCATATCTTACTCCTGTGTTCAGAACCTGACTTATTCTTGTCATTGATCTATACTCATTGCAATAGTGTTGCACTTGTTAATCTGACCATGCCTTCCTTGGATTTGATACCCTTTGGAATACTCCTTTGGGGAAATGCTACAATGGTATATACGTGCACTTGCGGATTCTTTGTAATTTGTAGGATTACCATCGGAACATTTCTGGCATCATTGGTAGGAACTCACGAACTTAGCAATGATGTTAAGGAGTGCCGACAAGCATTTCTGGCGCCGTTGCCGGGCATACAAACCTAGTGATGACATTAAGAAATGTCAACAAGCATTTCTGGCGTCGTTGCCGGGGAAGGCTAAAGGATAACATGACAACACTTTGCATATGTTTATAATCATGACACGGTAAAGCAGTTCTGAATGCAGGCTAACCTTGATTGTCTTGTTTGTCTTTGGATGATGAAGACAGGTAGTGCATGACTGGTTTCGACTTACCGCCGAATTTCACTGAAGATCCTAAGTCACTTGTAAGGAGATCTAGAACTCATTTTGGTTCTCCTCAGCGTGTACGTTCGGACGTCAACCTTTCTGGAACTGTGCAGCACCTTCACCATACGAGGGGTGGAGGAAGATGTTATTCATTTGTGACTGTTTCCATTCTCACTTTTGGTAAAGGCGAAGCAGTGGTTCTATGCGAACCGTGAGGAGATTAATACTTGGGCCAAATGCTCGGCGGCATTCCTCGCGAAGTTCTTTCCGTTAGGTAAAACCAATGCCCTGCGGGGAAGAATTTCAAGTTTTCAGCAAGCAACAAATGAGATTATCCCAGAAGCTTGGGAAAGGCTTCAAGAGTATATCTTGGCCGGTCCTCATCATGGAATGGACAACTGGCTTATTCTTCAGAACTTCTATAATGGGCTGACTCCGACAGCCTGAGGACATGTTGATGCTGCTGCTGGAGGAGCTTTCTTCTCACTCACTCTTGCTAATGCAACTCAGCTTATTGAGAAGATGGTCTCCAACCAAGGGTGCAGTGATGATCGACTCCAGCCACGTCAAAGGGGTACACATACTGTTAAGGAAGCAGATATGTTGAACGCCAAGAAGGACATATTAATGAAGCGAATGGATGATCTTACCATTGAGAAGGCTGCCATGGCCACCACAACTCAAGCTATGGATTCTCGCATGACCTGCGAAGTCTGTGGTAACACTGGGCATTCAGGGAATTACTGCACTACTACCCAGGAGGATGTGATGTTCATGAATGACAATAACAACGGTTATCGTCCACAAGGAGGTCAAACGTGGAATCAATACCCTTATTATCAAGGAGGTAATCAAGGTAATTCTTTCAATCCCAACCAACCTTCCTTGAAGATCTTCTGCTATGGTTTCAACAAGAAGTTAGCTGCTTGTGATAAGGTTTTGGAAAGCCTCAACACAATGATGGATAGCCTCTCTTCTGCTATTAAGAGCCAACTAAGCTTTAATAAAATGATAGAAACCCAGTTGGCTCAGTTAACTGCTTTGGTTCCCTCTGCTGAAGACGGGAAGATTCCGGGGCAACCCATATCCTCCTGTGAAGATGTTTGTGTAGTGTCCACTAGATGCAGTGAGCCATCTAGGCGAATACGACCTACTAACTATATAGGGAAGCCAGTATAGCAGGTTCTTGATCTCTGGGAATCTTCAGCAATTGTACACAGGAGAGACCCTGGTTATCCGGCTATCACTTGCACGATATACTATCAGAAAATTAGGAATGCTCTCTGTGACCTTGGTGCAAGTGTCAATCTTATGTCCAAGGCAATGTTCGAAAAATTGGGGTATCCTGCTCTTTCTCCAACCTCGAAGACAGTTCAACTTGCTGATGCGACGATCCGACATCCAGAGGGGATAGTCGAGAGCTTATTGGTATTCGTCCAAGGTTTTTGCATCTTCGCAGATTTCGTGGTCCTTGATATGCAGGATGATGCGGAAATGCCACTCATTCTTGGGAGGCCATTCCTAAGTGAAGCAAAGGCGAGGATCAATGTGGGGAATGGAACGATCCGGTTCCGCATTGGGAAGAAGAACTTGATGTTCCGATTTCGACCAACAGGGGAGCAATGCTATTCAGTGCAAGGAAATGATGAGCAATCCAGGGAGTGGATGGAGCCATGACCCCAGCCTAAGCAACCTCTGACCACACCAGCAAAACCAAGGAAAACAAAGAGAGTGTGGCGGGAGGTACAGAAGTCACACCCTCTACTTCTCGGGAGTGGGGTGACGAGTGGAATTAATCACCGAGAAAAGTCCCACTCTCAGACTTAAAATGATGAGTCCTTTGTGCCAAAAGGTAAAATTGGTATTTATCTCATATTTCCCTTTCCAAAAATTTTTATTTGAATTTTCCAAAATGCATATTTAATTTTTCCAACAGTGTATCTGCATGCCAGAATTTTTCTAGCCAATTTCCCTTTTCAAATAAAATTTTTGAAAATAATTTTGAGCTTGGAAAACCCTTGAAAAATTATTTGAGCCACATTGTGGGCAAGTTTGGACCGAGGCACCTGGGCAGGACACCAGGTAGCCGTTAGAGAGCCGTTACAAAAAGTTGGAGGCAGACGGACCCGAAGTGGGGTCGGGCGACCCCACAGGTCCGGCGACCCAGGCCAACGGCCAAATGGGCCCCACTTCCTCCAACAGCTCCTAGCCGTTGCCACCGGCCCATGTCTCGGTGCCCGGCTCAATTGCCTATAAATAGAAGGGGGTTGAGGGGGTTCATCAACCATTCACTCATTTTCATCACACTCCCTCTCTCTACTCTTTGGCTATTTGGTTTTCTTGGATTTCTTGCTCGAGATTGAAGTGACAAGCACATTCTCCAAGTTGTTGCTGAGTATTGATCATTGGTGTAGCAACCTCGGTAAGAATTTCATTCCGGTTTCACTAATCCTTCACCGAGTTGCTTGTGTTGTTTGTTGTGCACCATGAGTTGGGCCTCCGGTGTATTCCGGAAGGTGACTCGCTCCCGCCGTTCGCGAGACAGAGAAAGCTCATCCTGCTACTTTAGAGCTACACCGAGCCCGATGTCAACGGAGCATGAAGAAGAAGAGGAAGAGCTTCCTACGCCACAAGCCGAAGGAGTGTACGCCGTTGACGCCCCCTTCATCGACTTAAGGGACGACCGAGAGAGACAAGCCTACGCTATCATTAAGGATTGAGTCTTCTCCAATACGAGGGAATTCGACCCGACCCTTCTGGAAAAGACAGGTATGGACTCCGAGTTCGATTCCATTTGGCAAGCTCTTGGTTGGGAAGGTTTTGTCCCGGTTCAGGAGATCGGTTCTAGGCCTATTACCATCTAGTTTCTCTGCACTCTTCAAGAGGATGCATCCGGTATTTCATTTCGATTTCATAGAGTTCCATATCGGGTTTCATGGAAGGATCTTAGTTGCACCCTCGGTTTTCATCACTGTTGTGCTATTCCTCTTGAGCAAGCTTGCAGCGGTTTTACTCGCGAAAGTTTTTGGGAAAAACTTTCTGGTCGTCCTGTTCGCGGCAAGTTGACACCTCGGTGCAACGATATCTTGCATCCCACTCTCCGACTGTGGCACAAGTGGCTCGCCATCACTCTCTTTCCAAGGGATGATGTTCGAACCGTGCGCACTGACGAGATGAGGATTTTATACGCCGCGGTCAGACGGATCAAGGTCTCCCCCGTTCAAGCTATGATTCAGCAGTGGTTGACAACTTTAAGATGATGGGTTCTATTGAGTGTACGTCTTTGGTTTCACACATCATTACGAGTCTTAGGGTTACGCAAGGGCCCAATGTGCCCTACATTGCTAATCCCCGGTCTTTGATCGATGAGGCTTATTTGACCAAGGGGCATACTCTTAAGAAGGGTCCGGACGATTCTTTGGTTTTCTTTTACCCTGGCTATGCAAACCAAATTCGGTTACCTAACCCGGATTTCAGGTTGTACGGCCAAGGCCACTGACCATTCCTCTCGAGGAACCTCGTCATTCTAGTGTCTCTGGTGACAGGGTTACTAGGAGTGCATGAGGAGAGCAGCCAGGTCACAACAGCCGCCACCACAGCCATCTCCGCAGCCGCAGCCTCAGCCTACCACACCTCCGCCTCGCACATGGACCTCTACAAGTACATGCCTGGGTTACACCTGGATAAGCTTCCGGTTGGGATCAGCCCATGTACCAGCAATGTGCTAGTAGCTCGGCTTGGGCTAGTGCAGGTAGTGGTGAGTGGGCCATGCCTGCTAGTACTACCTACGGGGATGCGACGTCTTCGTCGTCTAGGTTGCGCTCGTCGTCTCGTGGGGTTACCCTCACTCAGCAGATGAGTGAGCTCAACATCCGAGTCGGCGATGTGGAGGAGGCTGTGCACCAGCACGCTGAATCCACTCGGGACTGGCAGCATATGTCAGGCCAGAGACTTCGCGCCATCGAGCAGGCACAGCGGCAGCTGCAGTTGCAGGAGCAGAGGGCTTACTTTCAGTGGATGGGATATCCCCATCCACAGTAGTGAGACTGAAGCTAGCTTGGGGGAGGACCCCCACTCTGAGGTAACTTGTATCTTCATTTGTTTTCAGAACCTCACATGCTAAAAACACATAAAAAAATCTGCAAAATTAAGAATACCAAAAATATTTATTTTCTTTCCTAACTTAGTTTGTATTTCCTATGCGCGGTAAGAATGCTTTCGTTCCCATGGTTGAAATGATGAATAGTTGCTCTGTTTATTCCTCTTGTATGCCTTGCTTACATCTTAGTATCATATTTAAGTTTTGAGTTAGTTAGCTTGCATGATCAAACCCCAGCTTCAAACTTGTGGGTAGCAAAAAGTATGACCTTTGCCTAGGTTGTTGTGAGGTATGATATGGTATAATAGAATTGCTATGATCTAGTGCCAAGTGAAGTTTGATTTCCGGAGGTTTCTTTTGAAAAATACTAAAAATGATAAGATTCTCAATGATGAGAAATTACTATCCAAGGCCATATGTTGATTCTAGCACTTGCTAGCTTCCACATATGCTACCTGATTTCTTCATTGAGTCTTGTCGAATTGTTATGACCCTCGGCGAGAAACTTGTCATGCTCCTATGATCAAGATCATGTACACAGCCACCATAAGCTAGACTTCCACCCTGGGAGTTAGCAACCATCATTCCATCCATTCCCCATCCATTCCACAAATAAAGCTCCGCGCATTCTTCATGATTTTATCCCTCTCCAAAAATATTCAAGAAAGACTATGGGCTATGTGAAAAAAAGAGAGAATACATGCTCAAGGGCATGCATGAACAAAAGAGAGAAAGAATAAAGAAACATAGCCCAAGTCTCAAAAATGTCAAAAAGGAGACAAGGGAAAATCATGCCAAAAGGAGTCCATTCTCCATCCACCATATACACACACATGCATGTTTTGATCAGGTTGTATGACTCGTTGCTCCCAAGGAACTGGTTTTCGACTCGACAATACATGAGAAACAAGTATGCCACATGTTTTCCCTACCTACAGCTCCACTTATAAGCTTATTAGGAGTAGGTTGTGAAAGAAGGCAACCCAATGCCTTGGTGAGGAACCATACACATTGAGCGATCCGAGAGTATCATTTGAGGAACTTTGATTTAAAAACCTGCAAAACCTCCGGATTGATAACTGATCAAGGTACAAACATTTGGCAATCTCTATATAACCACTCTATCTTTCAACCGCCCAAGGCAAGGTGAAGCTACATGCCCCGTATCGATCAAGCAAAAGGTAAGATCAATGCCAACTCATTCAACTCTGGACAGAATACCTAGTAGTATGCTTGTCATAAATTAGAAATACAACATCGTAGCAACTCCTAATCAACCAACCTAAGTCCGTAGTGTCTTGCTCGGGACGAGCAAGAGGCTAGCTTGGGGGAGTTGTTGATGGCCGTTAAGTGCCTACTTTAGCCGTCAATATACTCATAAATGAAGGAGCAAAAGGCATTTCTCACACGCATTTAGTAAAGAATAATGTAGTTCCACTTGTCCTTGGAGATTTTCTGATTGCAGGAAAAATAAGCATAAACGAAGTGACAACTCACCTTCTAAGGTCCATGCCACGTCACCTCAGCCAAGGAAGGGCTGCCACCTAGGATCCCATGCATGCAAGCCATGTCACCAATCCAAGGGAGGCAAACCCCGACGAATCAGAGGGCGACACTAGACGTCACATGGATTGAAGGGCCCACGGGTAGGCAAACCGCCTCAAACTCGAATGGACACCGGGCACCAACGCAAGGGCCCGCAGGATAGCCACCTGGAGAAAGCACACCCCGAGTGGGGCCCACAGGGGGTCGGCCGACCCCATAGGTCGACCGAACCGACCTTGTGGCCACGACTCAGGGGCTTCCACGTGGTGCTTCTTGGTTGGTCCTGGAGCACATTCCCAGGGTGTTGGCGCGGCATCCACAAGTTGTCCTAGGCCTATAAATAGAAGGGAGGGGCTCATTTCTTACCCAACTCACTTTCCAACTCCTCTCTCACTTTTGGTTTCTAAGGCTAGGAGGTAGGCTAGAGTAGCTCTACTTCAGGTTCCAAGTCTACTTTGGGATCTAGGTGTGAGTTCTCTTGTATCTTTATTTTATTGTATGACTTTGATCTACTTCAGTTATTTAGCTATTTCATATAAAGTAGTGTTATCATACATGAGTGACTCGTTCATGTGTTCTTCGTTCGTTCTGAAGGACCGAACTGGCGACCAGAGAGGGGGGGGAGTGAATGGGAGCCGATAAAAATTCTTCTCGAAGGAGATAACTTCTCCAACAAGATGAACTCGGTCGGGTACCCAAAATCACACGCTCCGCACACAACCTTCCGTTTGCCAAAACCACGTAGCCACTGGACTGCTACTGGTCCTAGGAACAAACACTACCTGCAGGCACAGCTTCTACACACACGGCAGTGGAAACAACTCAGAAGTTGTCTGCCTGGAGGGGGCGGTTAGACCGGGTATGGGGGGCGGTTAGACCGCCTCCACCTGGTAACCAAGAAATCCTCCGAAACACCTCTTCTGAGCTCCAAAACTCTCCACGGTTTCACCTACAGGACTCTGGTCAAGGCCAAGCAAGCTACCAGAAAATCTTGGCGAAAACCGAAACTCCACCCAAGGGCCTAGGGGCGGTTAGACCGGCTACCAGGGGCGGTCTAACCTCCTGTACCCAGCAACGAACTCAAGGCAAGAACTCCTAGCAAACTGCGCCGAAACGAACCAAGATTTCACCTGAACGCTCCTCTGATCAAGGCGAACAAACTCACAGAGGAAAATCTGACAAAACCAAAACTTTCACCTGGAAGGCCCAGGGCGGTTAGACCGCCCCCCTATGGCGGTTAGACCGCCCCTCCCAGAAAACTTGGCCGCGGGTCAAACCTCAACTTCCCATAGCCCGATCTCCCAATTCACCCCACGGATTGCAGCGAAACTTCGGGAATACCTGGGTTACCTCCTGGGCAACCTCTCCACCAAAGGAATCGAACCGAAATGCTCTCAATCAAAGGGAATCGCGGATCTTGGCCCTCTAGGTCATGAACTCGAGCAACTCGAAAAACCACCAAATCGAGGTCGATTCAAGGGAGTTCTTGGGGCAAAGTCACCAGCCAAAGAGGCACAAGGTCCTCATACGTGACACCCAACAAGAATCCTGCAAGAAATCACCCTCAAAACTACGCCACAAAAATCACAAGAAAGAGCTCCGAAAATCACCAAAAAGGAAAACGGGAGAGGCAACACAAGGCCTTGAGGAACCACGCCGAATCATCTATACATACCATGAAGGTTCATACAAGGTCTAGCTTGCCACCCGGTCATCCATCCCTCTCTCTAGATCTCACATGAAGCTCTCAAGCTAGTCCTAGAAAAACTAGAGAAAATAGCAAACGAAAAAGACAAAGGGAAAATGAGCTAGGGTTCCAAGAGTTGGCTGCCATCCATCCCTCCAAGTGTTTATATGGGGGCAACCAAAAGACTAAACTACCCTTACTAGCAAACTAGGGATACATACCCTTCAAGGGCAATTTCGGAAGTCTTTAGTTCATCACCATCGGACGGATGCCCAGCGACCGCAAACTTGCTTAGCCTCGACGCAAGCCTTGTGATCCCGACGCGTGTCCTCCGCTTCGAAGTTTCTGGGCGGCTGCGACCCGGGCGGTCAGACCGCCCCCCTGGGCAGTTAGACCGGCCCAAGCGGTCTGACCCCCCCTCCTGGGCGGTTGAACCGGCCTGGGTGGTCACACCTCCTCGTCGAGTCTTCGGCCTCGGTTTTGTGGCTCAACCGAGTAACCTAGTGGTTTTCTGGTGAACCACTGCAAACCCCGCGAACTCGGTGTAGCCTCCGCCAATCACCACTCATGACTCGGCTCCCACGTTGTCCTGGCTCGACCTTGGTTTTAGGCTCAACCAAGAAACCGTCCACGACTTCGTCTTGCTGTTCTATCCACCATGCGGCCCGCACTTGACCCCGCTGGCCACTGGGTCCCTCGAACCAAGCCTACTTGTCTTCTCCACACCTGGAGGCCTACCCGGCAATGACCTTTCGCGCTTGTTCTTCACCTGCACCAACACCAGTCAAGCCGCAACCTGCACCTGCAATACTTAGCTAAGAGTCAGTCCACACAACGTTGTCAATCACTCATCACACCAGGAAGCGACCATCCACCGGTCCTTGAACCACACAGGCTCTCAATCTCCCCCTTGATGAGTGCATTGACAACACACATGATTGGTAACCAAAGAGAAAAGAAAAAGAAAAGAAACGACTAAAAGAAACTTCAACAAGCGATCGAAAGCCAAGAGAAAGGCAAAGAGCAAGATCACTTGAAGAAGGAAAGTCTCGGTCCCCTTAGGCAAGGGCAACGGCTCGACACAACCGAGACAAAAACAAGCTCACACAAAGAGTAAAGACCACCAAAGGCACACAAGGCCGCAAACCACAAACTCACACGAGAAGCTCCCCCTGCACATATGCAAGCTCCCCTGAGCCAAAGCACACTCCCCCTGAACCAATGCAGCAATGCAACATGGGAATGCAACAAAGAGCAAAGACCTGCTCACACTGCCCTGGGCGGTTAGACCGCATGCCCAGGGCGGTTAGACCGCCCCTCTGGGATCTGACCGCCTGGGGGGCGGTTAGACCGCCCCAAGAAACCGGCCCTGCACCAAACTTTTCAAAACCTGCCCGAACCACTTGGAACACCTTCCAAATGCTCCCAGGTGCCCAAATCATGCCCAAACTTCTCCCCCTTGTTGACAATGCATGAATCAAGGTAAAATGTGAAAAGTTTCAACATAGATCTTCTCAAATAGACAATTCATCATAGCATGCTACACATATCCAAATGAGCAAGTTAGATACTCTATAGCTTCGTATGGACAAAAACTACAAGATCACCAAGTTTCACAACCATTGGGCAAACCTAAGATAGAATTGATCATTTTTGCGAAAAATTAACCTCTCATGAGCAAAGTCCTAAACATGAGCAAAACATGTCAAAATGGCAAAGTCACACAAACTTCATGCTAGGACAACCATTCTAAGCATAAGACCATCATAAACACCCATAAGCATCTCATGTCATGTCAAAGCCACCGAGCCATGTGCTTACTTCTAGATATGAGACTTCTCATTGGCAAGCAACATGCAACGGTTTAGCACCCAAAAACAAGTAAATTAAGCACATATGACATGGGAGCACATTTTCCAAGCAATTTACATTTCATTTTCAGATTCATAATTGGTACATGAAATGTCTTTGCGACAAAAAAGAACTTATGCCCCTCCACAAGATAAAGCATGGGGGCTAAACATTCATGATGGCAAATGAGCCTTTGGCCCCATATGCTCAAAATAAATCATCCAAGCACAAATTAAGCATGAAAAAGCAACTAAAACATGTCATGATCATATAAAGGCATTTACTCACATGAGAGCATACATGTGACATTTTTCAAAAGCATAGATATCAACCATGGATATAAATCAAGATCATCAAGAGCTAAGCCACACTAAGCCATATCATATCAAACTAGCTCACAAGATTATATATATAGCACATCATGGTGAACAATGTATATAAGAGAAGCTTTTCCTACAAAATGCATATGATACAAAATGCATGCAACCTAAGATACAAAGATGCCTATACATCATGTTACATATGCAATGCAAATGCAAGAATACATAAAAGGAAAGCTATACATATGATACAAAGGAGCTCCCACACCCAACTCAAGAGACCAAACACACACCAAGTTCTCCCCGCAAACGAGTGAAAGTTGCTTGATCTAGGGGCTTGGTGAAAATATCCGCTAGTTGGTTTTGTGTGGGTACATGGATCAAAGCGATTTTCCCTTTCTCAACATTGTCTCAGGAAATGGTATCTCACTTCTATATGCTTGTTTTTGGAATGAAGCACTGGGTTCTTAGCAATACTAATGGCACTCGTGCTATCACAAAGAAGTGGAACCTGGGTATACTCCTCACCAAAGTCACACATGGTGTATGTGATCCAAAGGAGCTGAGAGCAACAACAGGCTACGGCAACATATTCGGCTTCGGTAGTAAATTGAGCAACACTAGATTGTTTGCGGGAAGACCAAGACACCAAAGAAGAACCCAAGAACTGGCAAGTCCCAGAAGTGGACTTCCTATCCAACTGACACCCGGCAAAATCCGCGTCAGAAAAACTGTGAAGCTCCAAAGAAGAAGACGCGGAGTACCAAAGGCTGAAGTCGGGAGTGTATCGCAAATACCTGAAGATGCGCTTGACTGCTTACCGATGCGAAGTCCTTGGAGACACTTGAAAACGAGCGCATAGACATACCGAGAATTGGATGTCCGGCCTCATCACTGTCAGGTACAGGAGTCACCCGATCATGCTCCGGTACTCCTTCTGGTCCACGTGTTCACCATCCTCGTCCGCATCAAGAGCTGTAGTCGTACTCATCGGCGTCGCCATGGCCTTAGAGTCCTCCATCTTGAACTTCCGCACAATGTCCTTGGTGTACTTGGCTTGGTGTATAAATGTTCCTTCCTTCGATTGCTTGATCTGGAGCCTGAGGAAGAACTGCAACTCGCCCATCATGCTCATCTCAAATTCCCTGCTCATGTCTTCTGCAAACCTTGCAACCAAAGAGTTAGACGAGCCACCAAAAACAATATCATCCACGTACACCTACACAATTAGGATCTCTTTTCCCTGCCTGAGGAGAAACAAAGTCTGATCTACCTTCCCCATCTCGAAACCTCTCTCAAACAGGAACCCTCTCAACCTACCATACCAAGCTCTAAGCGCCTGCTTCAGCCCATACAGCGCCTTCCTCAACTTGTACACCCTATGGGGGTACTTGTCACTCTCAAACCCCGGTGGTTGCCTCACATAAACTACTTCCTCCAAAACACCGTTTAGGAAAGCACTCTTCACATCCATTTGGTACAATTTGAACCCTTTAGCCACGGAAAAGGCTAGAAGGATCCTAATCGCCTCCAAATGGGCTACGGGAGCAAAGGTCTCCTCGTAGTCTATCCCCTCTTTCTGTGTGTACCCCTCAGCAACAAGCCTTGACTTGTTTCTCACTACTTCTCCTTTCTCTCCCTCTTTATTTTTCCACACCCATTTTGTCCCAATCGGCTTACACCCTGGTGGAGGATCCACTAACTCCCAAACTTGGTTTCTCTCAAAATTCTCCAACTCCTCATGCATCGAATTGACCCAATTGTGATCAGATAGCGCATGTCCAATGTCTTTGGGCTCAAAGGTAGCAACAAAAGCAGCATGGGCAAAGTGAGAATCATTACGAGACCTCGACCGTGTAGTGCGTTCGTTGATGTTCCCGATGATCATTGAAGCTGGGTGATCTACTTGAACTCACCGGGGAGCTTCTCGCCTTGAAGCCACCTCCCCCTCAGCTGGTGCTTCCTCACGATCGCGCCACGTCGTCGTAGGTGTGGGAGAGGGCCCATTCTCGATCGTAGTCGAAGTAGTAGGTACATGCTCAGCCGCGGGTGCCACACCGCCATCTTCATCATCACCATGTTCATGCTCCTCCTGGAAAATCTCCTCGCCAAGTTCCTCATCACTTGCACACTCAAAAACAAGCTGACTACGTGGCTGTGTCTCGTCGAAGGTAACCTCGCAAGTCTCCATGATTTGGTTAGTTTCAAGATTGAGCACTCGGAAGGCTCTAGAATGAGACGTGTAACCAAAGAAAATGCCATCGACAGACCTAGCCTCGAACTTGTCCAACTTCTTACCTTTTTTCAGGATAAAGCATTTGCACCCAAACACGTGAAAGTGACTCACCTTGGGGGTTCTACCGTGCATCAACTCGTAGCAAGTTTTCTTCTTATGCACCCTGAGGTAAATCCTGTTCGACACATAGCACGCGGTATTCACCGCCTCAGCCCAGAACCTTCTCGGAGTCCTATGCTCATCGAGCATCGTCCGAGCCCTCTCGCACAAGGTTCTGTTTTTCCTTTCAACCACGCCGTTCTGGGGAGGCGTATACAGACTAGAGAACTGGTGTTCAAGACTCAAGTCATGGCAAAAGGTTTCGAAGCGAGAGTTTTTAAATTCCGAGCCATTGTCACTGCGGATCGCTCGTATGGCATCTCCGTGCCTCTCGTTTCTCAACCTCAAGACAAGATGTCGAACAAAACCAAACGTCTCCCCTTTCTCCTCCAAAAAGAAAATCCACGCATACCGAGAGTAGTCGTCCACCACAACCTGGACGTACCACTTCCCACCCACGGATCTCACACGAGCTGGGCCAACAAGGTCCATATGGAGCAGCTCGCATGGACGCTCCGTCATCACATCGGTGAGGGGTGGATGGGAAGAGGCTACCATCTTAACATGCTGACACGGCGCACAAACCAACTCTTTCTCAAACCTCAGCTGTGGCAATCCTCGGACCAAATTGAGTTTACTCAAGCGAGACAAAAGGTCAAAGCTTAAGTGACCCAACTTCCTATGCCACTTCCACAACTCACTCGAAGAACCAGCCTAAAAGCAACAAACCACACAAGAAGACTGAGAGAAATCCGCTCGGAAAACTTGACCCTCGGGAACGACCATGCAAACTAGGTCCCCTCGAGAATCCAAAATCCGAGAACCACCAGGCCGAAACAACACCTCAAAACCCTCATCCAAAAGCTGGGAAACAGAAAGCAAATTGAATCCGAGCGATTGAACAAGAGCAACATGCCTGAGAGTGACCTTCTCACTTACCTTAATCTCACCTTCTTAAAGCACACGTCCTCGCCCATTGTCCCAAAAGGTGATGTATGTCTTGGACACTACCGGGACGAGACTTGAGAACCACCCCTTGTCTCCGGTCATATGCCTCGAGCAACCGGAGTCAATCAACCAAACGTTCTTCAAGTCTCCCACCTGAAATTCAAAAACGAGCACGTGAGTGAACAAACGACTCAACACTGGGGTTAGTACCAAAAGAGTAAAACCAGTGCCGAGCCATTTGCTCCAAAGTGGGGTTAGCACAAACCATATCATCACGCATATCAAAGCTTCCACCACGAAAACCACCACGGGAACCACTGTCTCGCTGGAGGAGAACGAAAACCACGAAAGAAAGAACGTGGACCATTCCTCCTCTCAAACTCAAAGCTAGGACTCCTCCCACCCCCGTATTGAGCACGAGGTGGAGAACGTCTAGCAAACTGACCACCACCAGACTCACCACGACCACCAGACCTGAAAACACTCAAATTGCCACCTCGAAAACCAAACCGCCTAGAATTCTGGGGGGGGCGGTCTGACCGCCTAGCCAGGCCGGTCTAACCGCCACACTCTGGGCAGCGCCGGTCTGACCGCCCCTCCAGGCCGGTCTGACTGTCCTCTCCAGAAAACCACCTCGGCTACGGGAACTCGCATCTCCCCATGCCGGAACACTTCTAACAACCGCCTTACCCTTGGGCAGTGGCATACGAGGCTCAGGTACACCATTTGAAGGGCGGTACCTATCCTTGTTAGCCCACTCCTTAGCCATTCTCTCCTCACGCTTCCTCTTGAAGCAAAACTCACCCTTGTGACCATCTCTCCCACAATAGTCACAATGAAACCGTATGAGCTTAGGTTTAGGCTTGGGTTGGGGCTGCTCACTTGGTTTCTCCTCACTCGGCTTCTCACCCTTCTTCTCTCCAACTTCACTCTCCTTGGAGCTCACAAACTTCACCGATTTTTGAAAGTCATTTGTAGGGCGAGGAAATATGGGAGGATCTGGGGTTGTGTCAAGTTTGTTTCTCAGTGGGTTGGGCTTAGGAGCATAGGCATTTTTGTGGAAGGTTTTTGGTGGAGCTTGGATATCACCAATTTTCTCTCCTCCCTCACCACTACACTCTCCAATCTTATCCGAGCCAAGCGCTTGCCCATCATAGCGCTTGTATGCCTCTATCATCACCGTAAGCTGTGGTTCATGCCCCGACAACCAACCCATCATTTTCCTCAACTCATCATTCTCATCCTGCAAGCGATCAACATAATGTGCAAGTTCCAGATTCTTCAAAGCATGCAATTCACAAGTAGAGCAAGAAGTGGGAACAGGTTCTTTCAATTTAGCCTCAAGAGAAACAGTGTAAGCATGCATCTCATCAATCTTTCCATGCAAAACAGGGAAAGAAGTACAAGCACCTAGCAAAGCAGGTCTAGACTTAAGCTCAGCCACTTCAGCCCTAAGCACATCTAGTTCCTCACACTTGGTGGCATGCTTTTCCTTGAACACAGTAAGATCAGCTAGGAACATAGAGCAATCAGCACAATCAACCTCATCAGAAACAATAGGCGAAGCTTTAAGCGAATCAATTTCAAGCTTAGCATCTAGGTTCTGTGTTTCTAGCTCAGCCACTCTAGTCCTAGCATCCTCAAGCGAGGCCCTAAGCTCTTTCCTCATCTTCTTAGCCTCTCTAAGCATGTCATCATGATTATCAAGCAACTTGCCAAGCCGTTCATTCTCCTCGCGCAAGAAGGGAAGCTCGTCACGTACCTCATCCTCGGAGTCGGAGTCTGAGTCGCTCTGGTGACTCTTCTTGCTACCGGAGCTTCGTGCCACGGTACAAAAGCCATCTCCAGCGAAGCTGCTCAGCCCGCTCAAGTTCTTGGATGACTTCTTGTTCTTGCACCGATCACCTTCATCTTCGCTGCTACTGGAGCTCGAGGAAGAGTCGGCGGAACTGGAGTCGACGTCGCTCACTCCGACCATCGCTCGGGCCTTGCCGCGGCCGTCCTGCTTCCTCGATCGTCGCTCGTCCTTGTGCTTGTTCTTGTGCTTGTGATCGCGCCTTGATCGGTACTTGCCGTCTGTCCTCGACCGGTGCTTGTAGACGTCCTTGTTCTCCACCTTCTCAGGGCAGTCAGCGACGAAGTGTCCTGGCTTGCCGCACTGAAAAGCATGTCCTCGTGTTCCTCCTTGTATTCACCCGGTTCTCGTGCATCCTCTAGAATCGCCTGGTCAGCAGCGCCAGCTCGTCCTCACCAAGCACGTCGAACTCCTCATCTGGCAAAGACATCAAAGATGACAAAGAGTACATCCTGGTGGATGGGTTAGCGTTAGACTTTGCACCTGAGCCACCGATGAGAGCAAGACTATGAGAATCAGTCGGGCTCTCAAGCTTGGCTGTCATACCACGGTCCACCTCAGTCGACTTGAGCTTCGAGAACAGCTCGTTCACCGTCAGGGTGTCATACTTCTCCGACTCTACAATGGCCTCGAACTTGCCATCCCAAACTGTACGATTCAGAGAGTGCAAGAGCTTAACAGCTCTGTCATGATCATCGTACAGGAGCACGTCCACATTGGCCCTCATGTTGTTCACCACAACCGTGAACCGCTGGAACAAGGCATCAATGGACTCACGGGGGAGATGAGTGAAGTTGTCGTACTCTCTCCGGTAAGTCGCATACATCCGAGCCTGAACCTGAGCATTTCCAGCGTGAGCATCCTTCAACTGACTCCAAATCCTACAAGCTAAGTCCTCTGCCTGAACCCGATCGAATTCGGACTGACACAGAGCACGAAACAAGTAGTCGACCGCCTTGTTGTTGGCGTCGTGCATGTCCCTCGATCCCGGAGCAAGGAAGTTAATCGGATGAACATAAGCTGTGTTCACCGTAACGTCCCAAAGGATCTGTCCCTTGCCGCGGAGAAACGCAGCCATCCATCTCTGCCACATCTGTTAGTTTTTGCCATCAAAGTGCGGAGGACCCGATCCCCATTCCTGGTACGCCATCCTTGGATCTTAGACTGGTTAGAATCCGAAGATCCGTAACCGGCTCTGATACCACTTGAAGGACCGAACTGGCGACCAGAGAGGGGGGGAGTGAATGGGAGCCGATAAAAATTCTTCTCGAAGGAGATAACTTCTTCAACAAGATGAACTCGGTCGGGTACCCAAAATCACACGCTCCGCACACAACCTTCCGTTTGCCAAAACCATGTAGCCACTGGAGTGCAACTGGTCCTAGGAACAAACACTACCTGCAGGCACAACTTCTACACACACACGGCAGCGGAAACAACTCAGAAGCTGTCTGCCTGGAGGGGGTGGTTAGACCGGGTATGGGGGGCGGTTAGACCGCCTCCACCTAGTAACCAAGAAATCCTCTAAAACACCTCTTCCGAGCTCCAAAACTCTCCACAGTTTCACCTACAGGATTCTCTGGTCAAGGCCAAGCTAGGTACCAGAAAATCTTGGCGAAAACCGAAACTCCACCCAAGGGCCTAGGGGCGGTTAGACCGGCTACCAGGGGCGGTCTAACCTCCTGTACCCAGCAACGAACTCAAGGCAAGAACTCCTAGCAAACTGCGCCGAAACGAACCAAGATTTCACCTGAACGCTCGTCTCATCAAGGCGAACAAACTCACAGAGGAAAATTCGGCAAAGCCAAAACTTTCACCTGGAAGGCCCAGGGCGGTTAGACCGCCCCCCTATGGCGGTTAGACCGCCCCTCCCAGAAAACTTGGCCGCGGGTCAAACCTCAACTTCCCATCGCCCGATCTCCCGATTCACCCCACAGATTGCAGCGAGACTTCGGGAATACCTGGGTTACCTCCTGGGCAACCTCTCCACCAACGAAATTGAACTGAAACGCTCTCAATCAAAGGGAATCGCGGATCTTGGCCCTCTAGGTCATGAACTCGAGCAACTCGAAAAACCACCAAATCGAGGTCGATTCAAGGGAGTTCTTGGGGCAAAGTCACCAGCCAAAGAGGCACAAGGTCCTCATATGTGACACCCAACAAGAATCCCGCAAGAAATCGCCCTCAAAACTCCACCACGAAAATCACAAGAAAGAGCTCCGAAAATCACCAAAAAGGAAAATGGGAGAGGCAACACAAGGCCTTGAGGAACCACGCCGAATCATCTATACATACCATGAAGGTTCATACAAGGTCTAGCTTGCCACCCGATCATCCATCCCTCTCTCTAGATCTCACATGAAGCTCTCAAGCTAGTCCTAGAAAAACTAGGGAAAATGAGCTAGGGTTGCAAGAGTTGGCTGCCATCCATCCCTCCAAGTGTTTATATGGGGGCAACCAAAAGACTAAACTACCCTTACTAGCAAACTAGGGATACATACCCTTCAAGGGCAATTTCGGAAGTCTTTAGTTCATCACCATCGGACGGATGCCCAGCGACTGCAAACTTGCTTAGCCTCGACGCAAGCCTTGTGATCCCGACGCGTGTCCTCCGCTTCGAAGTTTCTCGACTGCTGCAACCCGAGCGGTCAGACCGCCCCCCTAGGCGGTTGAACCGACCTGGGTGGTCACACCTCCTCATCGAGTCTTCGGCCTCAGTTTTGTGGCTCAACCGAGTAACCCAGTGGTTTTATGGTGAACCACTGCAAACCTCGCGAACTCGGTGTAGCCTCCGCCAATCACCACTCGTGACTCGGCTCCCACGTTGTCCCGGCTCGACCTTGGTTTTGAGGCTCAACCAAGAAGCTGTCAACAAATTCGTCTTGCTGTTCTTGCCACCATGCAGCCCGCACTTGACCCCGCTGGCCACCGGGTCCCTCGAACCAAGCCTACTTGTCTTCTCTACACCTGGAGGCCTACCCGGCAACGACGTTTCACACTTGTTCTTCACGTGCACCAACACTAGTCAAGCCGCAACCTGCACCTGCAATACTTAGCCAAGAGTCAGTCCACACAACGTTGTCAATCACTCATCACACCAGGAAGCGACCATCCACCGGTCCTCGAACCACACAGGCTCTCACTTTCATCATTTAGAGGCTCCTATTCTTGATGAACAAGGTCTTTCGATCCACCTGACGAATGATTTACTCATGTCTTCGTTGTTTGTTCATAAGTTACAGGCTTGTCTTCTTGTTGACGGCTGTTAAGTACCACTTTTAGGCCGTCAATACCTGCATATAATAAACGAAAAGTGATCATCAACACTAGAATAGGAGCTTATACTGACAAATTCCACAAGTGGTGATGTATATCTGAATGCAGGTACTTAGCACAAGAAATAGAGCAAAAGCACACCTTATCCATCCACCTTATCGATCCAAGCCTCCTTATCCCAGCCAATGAGAGGCTGCCATGCAAAGTGCCACGGATTGCTGATGTCACCAATCCAAGGGAAAGAGGCCCGACGAATCAGATGTCGCCACGTGTTCAGCACAAGGATTCAAGGGCCCACAACCCGAGCAAACTGCCTCCAAACCACGTGTACACCTAGAACCATCATGGGGACCCACCTGCCAGCCACCTGGAGAAAGCACAAGGCGAGTGGGGCCACCCTGGGGTCGGCCGACCCCGGCCGAACCGACATTATGTCGGTTCATCTCGGCCTTCCACGTGGTGGTCTCTGGTTGGTTCCTGGTTGCATTCCTGTGGTGCTTGGGGTGTTCTCGCGCGGTGACCCGGGCCTATAAATAGAAGGAGAGGGGATAGGAATAGAGACACATCCCAAGTTCTCCCCTCTCTCATTTCCTCACTTGGAGAGGTGAGTTCTCACCTCTCCATGTGTAATTAGGTGTAGGTGCTATGTAGGTGGTGGTGTGGGTGAGACTCCCATTTGTTCTTCATTTAGAGCAAAGTGAGTATTTCTGTATTTCCCTTTTAGACTAAAGTGATATTCATGCATGGGTGATATGTTCTTGAGTTCTTCGTCTGTTCATCATTTAGAGGCTCGTGCTCTTCGTGACACGATCCTTTGATCTAGTTGACTAGATAAATAATTCTGCATTCCGTTTGTGTGAGTTATCTCATTAGATCTTATGGGAATACTTTAATTGGTGCTTAGTCGTTTGACCTCGCGCCACCTCGGTTCAATGATGGGCAAGGTCTGGCCGTTCTCGCGGGTTCGTCGCTCCGTATTTATATGGAGTGCTATAGTATGCTACGGGAGTGCCTAGACGTAGTCGTATTATAGTAGTAATCGGTGGTGTAGACGTGGTGTCTAGACTACGGGTTATCCTTCGATTGCCCTGTATCCCACGGTTTGTCTTGGGGTAGGCCGCGGTAGTGACAGCCGTTGGACCCTTATGGAATCCCCCACGTTCGGATACAGGTGTAGGCAACCATTTGCTGTGAACCGACTGTTATAGCCAGGAGGGTCCGGTGTCCGAAACGAGATCCTTTGCAGCTTGTACCCCCCTAGAACCGAGCACCCCATCATCTCTCTACCCAAGCAAGGGCTTGGTGTCCTTGGACCGACTGTACGAAGGTAGTACACACACGTTCCCTTGGATTCGATACCCTTGGAATACTCTAAGGTGAAAGCTACAACGGTATCCGTGCGCTTGCGGATTTATTTCGTGTGTCGCTAAAATACCCAACACTTCTTCACGAACACGACCCTTTGATCTAGTTGAACAGACATAGTAGAGCACGAATCCGTTTGTATGACTAGCCTAGTTTGATCCAGTTAGATCACGTGTTTGTGTTGTATGAAGTTCGAGTTCAAGCTACGTTACTTGGTGTAAGTGGCCAGTTATCTGGTGGCACTGACCTGGGTCACAATAGCTCGTACCGGTCAGTGTCTAGTTAACAACACAAGCATGGTGCTTGGGGTGAGTAGCTGCGTTGCATATGAGCGTGCCCCATGGATTGATAGAGGTAGGCCGCGGTAGTGACAGCCGTTGGACCCTTTGTACTCCTCCACGTTTGGGTACGCTGTAGGAGTCTAAAATCTTAGAACGGACGTCGTGCGTAAGCGACGTGGGCGGTTAGCTCCCCGTTTGTGCCAGGGTGCTGAGCTGATATTCATACAATGCTTGTGTGACTGACTGGTATCTACTAACTTTATATGTATAGTACCTTAGAACCTAGAGCTAACTTGTATGTTGCCTCCTAAGTCGTAGTGTACCATAGAGAGAACGAGTTCGAGTGTGTTCACACTACCCAATCATTATCATATCTTACTCCTGTGTTCAGAACCTGACTTATTCTCGTCATTGATCTATACTCATTGCAATGGTGTTGCACTTGCTAATCCGACCATGCCTTCCTTGGATTCGATACCCTTTGGAATACTCCTTTGGGGAAATGCTACAATGGTATATCCGTGCGCTTGCGGATTCTTTGTAAACGTTAGGATTACCATTGGAACATGAGAGCCTGTGTGGTTCGAGGACTGGTGGATGGTCGCTTCCTGGTGTGATGAGTGATTGACAATGTTGTGTGGACTGGCTCTTGGCTAAGTATTGCAGGTGCAGGTTGCGGCTTGACTGGTGTTGGTGCAGGTGAAGAGCAAGTGCGAAAGGTCATTGCCGAGTAGGCCTCCAGATGTGGAGAAGACAAGTAGGCTTGGCTCGAGGGACCCAGTGGCCAGCGGGGTCAAGTGCGGGCCGCATGGTAGCAAGAATGACAAGATGAATTCATGGACGGTTTCTTGGTTGAGCCTCAAAACCAAGGTCGAGCTGGGACTACGTGGGAGCTAAGTCATGAGTGGTGATTGGCGGAGGCTACACCGAGTTCGCGTTGTTTCCAGTGGTTCACCAGAAAACCGTTGGGTTCCTTGGTTGATCCACAAAGCCAAGACCGAAGACCGGAGGCAGCAGCACTGGCCCGGTCTGACCGGTGAGTCTGGCCGGTGGGTACCGGTCTGACTGGTGGGATACACCGGTCTGACTGGTGTGCGACGACGCGTTCCAGAGACTTCAAAGCGGAGGACACGCGTCAGGATCGCAAGGCTTGCGTCGAGGCTAAGTAAGTTTGCGGTCGCCGGGCATCCGTCTGATGGTGCTAGGACGAAGTTTCCCAAAAGGCCCTTCGGGGGTGTGTATCTTAGTTTAATGTAACCATATAACCCAAGTGGTGAGAGGATGGCAGCCATCCCTTGGAACCCTTGCTCATTGGCTTTTGTTTTTTTTTTCTTCCTTTTTCCTTAGGATTTTTAGGACTAGCTTGAGAGCTTCATGGTGAGATCTTGTGATAGGGAAGGATGATTGGGAGGCAAGCTAGACCTTATATGAACCTTCATGGTATGTATAGATGATTCGGCGTGGTTCCTCAAGGCTTGATTGTGTCTCTCCCATTTTTCCTTTTTGGTGATTTTCGGAGCCTTTTCTTGGCGATTTTCTTGTGGCGGTTTTGAGATCTTTCTCTTTGGGATTTGGTGGGGGATGTATGCATGAACCCTTCGTGGTTCTTTTCCCTTTGATTCCCCTCCCAAATCCGTGAGTAAAGGGGCTCAATTTTGGAGTTTTCTCCGGTTTAAGGTTAGAGACGTTCTTGGTGGAAATCCTTCGATTCCTCTTGATTTAGCAAGTTTTGGTGGACCAAATCGTGGCTATGGAATGCCCATTAGGTACTCCTACTATCCCCAAAGTCTTGTGCGAATCCGTGGAGCGAATCGGGAGATCGGGATTTGGATTTGGAGGTGTTGACCCGCGGGTTGCTGTTCATCCCGAGCGCCTAGGTCTTGACCGATCTGACCGGTGCCTTCCACCGGTCTGACCGATGCCGACCCCCTGTTGGGTTTTGCTCGGGTGAACGCCTTGGTGAGTTCCCTAGTCTCTGGGTTTGCTGCTATTTCGAGTTTGGAGTGTTTTGAAGCTCGGGAGGTTGGTTTCTTGGATTTGGGATTTCCAGGCTCAGACCGGTCTGACAGGTGAGTTGCACCGGCCTGACCGGTGCAGGGGCATTTCTGTGGGAATTGTCATGTCCTGCTTGGGTGACCCGGCTTGAGGTCCAGGGTGACCCGGTGTGTTTCTGGAGGGTGTCGGGTGATCCGGCGGCTTAGTCCGGGTGATCCGGCCTTGACCGGTCTGATCGGTGTAGGTGACCGGTCTGACTGGTGTGGTCAGTAGCTACTCGAGTTGCTTGTTCTGCTGCATTCTCGAGTAGGTTTTGGTAGTTGTTGGTTCCTAGGACCAGTAGTACTCCAGTGGCTATGTGGTCTTGGCCAACTTGGGTAGTTAAGTCGGAGATGTGTTTTGGTTAGCCGTGTTCATCTTGTTGGAGTAGCCATCTCCTTCGAGAAGAATTTTATCAGCTCCCATTCACTCCCCCCCTCTCTGGTCGCCAGTTCGGTCCTTCAAGTGGTATCAGAGCCGGTTACAGGTCTTTCGGGACTCTAACCAGTCTAAGATCCAAAGATGGTGTACCAGGAACGGGGATCGGGTCCTCTGCACTTCGATGGAAAAAACTACCAGATGTGGCAGAGGCGGATGGCAGCTTTCCTCCGCGGTAAGGGTCAGATCCTTTGGGACATTACGGTGAACACAGCTTATGTTCATCCGATTACCTTCCTTGCTCCGGGATCGAGGGACATGCACGACACCAACAACAAGGCGATCGACTACTTGTTTCGTGCTCTGTGTCAATCCGAATTCGATCGGGTTCAGACAGAGAACTTGGCTTGCAGGATTTGGGAGCAGTTGAAGAATGCTCACTCTGGAAACGCTCAGGTTCAGGCTCAGTTGTACGCGACTTACCGGAGAGAGTACGAGAACTTCACTCATCTCCCCGGTGAGTCAATTGACACCATGTTCTAGCGGTTCACGGTGATTGTGAACAACATGAGGGCTAATGTGGCCATGCTCCTGTACGATGATCAAGACAGAGCTGTGAAGCTCTTGCACGCTTTGGATCGTACAGTTTATGATGGCAAGGTCGAGGCCATTCTTGAGTCCGAGAAGTATGACACTCTGACGGTAGACGAGCTGTTCTCTAAGCTCAAGTCAGCTGAGGTGGATCATGGTGTGACAGCCCGTCTTGAGAGCCCGACTGATTCCCGTAGTCTTTCTCTCATCGGTGGCTCAGGTGCTAAGTCTAACGCTAACCCATCCTCTCGGATGTACTCTTTGTCCTCTTTGATGTCTTTGCCAGATGAGGAGTTCGACGTGCTTGGAGAGGACGAGCTGGCGCGGCTGACCAGGAGGTTCGAGAGGATGCACGAGAACCGAGTGAACACAAGGAGGAACACGAGGACGTGCTTTCAGTGCGGCAAGTCGGGACACTTCGTTGCCGACTGCCCCGAGAAGATGGAGAACAAGGACAACTACAAGCACCGGTCGAAGACGGAGGGCAAGTACCAATCGAGGTGTGATCACAAGCACAAGCACAAGCATAAGGACGAGCGATGATCGAGGAGGAAGGACGGCCACGGCAAGGCCTGAGCGATGGTCGGAGCAAGCGGCGTCGACTCCAGCTCTGCCTACTATACCTCGAGCTCGAGTAGCAGTGAAGATGAAGGTGATCGGCGCAAGAGCAAGAAGTCATCCAAGAACTTGAGCGGGCTGAGCTGCTACGCGAGAGATGGCTTCTGCAGCATGGCACGTAGCTCCGGTAGCAAGAAGAGTCACAAGAGCGACTCGGACTCCGACTCCGAGGATGAGGTACGTGACGAGCTTTCCTTCTTGCGCCAGGAGAATGAGGAGCTAGGAAAATTGCTTGACAATCGTGATGACATGCTTAGAGAGGCGAAGAAGATGAGAAAGGAGCTTAGGGCCTTGCTTGAGGATGCTAGGACTAGAGTGGCTGAGCTAGAAACACAAAACCTGGATGCTAAGCTTGAAATTGATTCGCTTAAGGCTTCACCTATTGTTTCTGATGAGGTTGATTGTGCTGATTGCTCTGTGTTCATAGCTGATCTTACTGCTCTTAAGGAAAAACATGCCTCCAAGTGTGAGGAACTAGATGTGCTTAGGGTTGAAGTGGCTGAGCTTAAGTCTAGACCTGCTTTGCTGGGTGCTTGCACTTCTTGCCCTGTTTTGCTTGGAAAGATTGATGAGATGCATGCTTATATTATTTCTCTTGAGGCTGAGTTGAAAGCACATGTTCCCACTTCTTGCTCTACTTGTGAATTGCATGCTGTGAAGAATCTGAAACTTGCAAATTATGTTGATCGCTTGCAGGATGAAAACGATGAGTTGAGAAAAATGATGGGTTGGTTGTCGGGTCATGAACCACAGCTTAGGATGATGATAGAGGGAGGCATACAAGCACTATGATGGGCAAGCGCTTGGGTCGGATAAGATTGGAGAGTGTAGTGGTGAGGGAGGAGAGAAGATTGGTGATATCCAAGCTCCACCAAAAACCTTCCACAAAAATGCCTATGCTCCTAAGCCAAACCCATTGAGAAACAAACTTGACACAACTCCAGATCCACCCATATTCCCTCACCCCACAAATGATTTCCAAAAACCCATCAAGTTCAAGAGCAACTTAGGGAATGAGTTCTTTAGGAAAAGGGTGAGAAGCCTAGTCAGGAGAAACTGAAAGAGAAGCCGAGTGAGGAGAAACCAAATGTGAAACCAAGTGAGCAGCCCCAACCCAAGCCTAAACCTAAGCTGATACGGTTTCATTATGACTATTGTGGGAGAGATGGTCACAAGGGTGAGTTTTGCTTCAAGAGGAAGTGTGAGGAGAGAATGGCTAAGGAGTGGGCTAATAAGGATAGGTATCACCCCTCAAATGGTGTACCTGAGCCTCGTATGCAAATGCCCAGGGCCAAGGTGATTGTGAGGACGGTTCCGACTTGGGGAGATCGAAAGGTTGCAGGTGGTGCTGCTGGCCGAGCACCACCGGTCAGACCGGTCAGGGGGACCGGTCAGACCGGTGCTGGTCTGGGTGCCAGGCAGTTTGGTTTCTGTGCTCGTGAGGATGCTCGGTTCAGTTCCTTTGGTCGTGGTACAGGTGGTTGGCATGGTGAGTCTGGTGGTGGTCAGTTTGCTAGACGTTCTCCACCTCGTGCTCAATACGATGGTGGGAGGAGTCGTAGCTTTGAGTTGGAGAGGAGGAACGGTCCACGGTCTTCCTTTCGTGGTTTTCGTTCTCGTCCAGCGAGATAGGGTTGGTTCCCTCGTGGTGGTTCCCGTGGTGGTTTTCGTGGTGGTAGCTTTGACAGGCGTGATGATATGGTTTGTGCTAACCCCACTTTGGAGCAAATGGCTCGGCATTAGTTTTCCTCTTTTGGTACTAACCCCAGTGCTGAGTCGTTTGTTCACTCACATGCTCGTTTTTTAATTTCAGGTGGGAGACTTGAGGAATGTTTGGCTGATTGACTCCGGTTGCTCAAGGCACATGACCGGAGACAAGGGGTGGTTCTCAAGTCTCGTCCCGGTGGTGTCCAAGACATACATCACTTTTGGGGACAATAGGCGTGGGCGTGTGCTTTCAGAAGGTGAGATTAAGGTAAGTGACAAGGTCACTCTCAGGCATGTTGCTCTTGTTCAATCGCTCGGGTTCAATTTGCTTTCCGTGTCCCAGCTGTTCGATGAGGGTTTTGAGGTGTTGTTTCAGCCTGGTGGTTCTCGGATTTTGGATTCTCGAGGGGACCTAGTTTGCATGGTTGTTCCTGAGGGTCAAGTTTTCCGATCGGATTTCTCTCAGTCTTCTGGTGTGGCTCGTTGCTTTTTGGCTGGTTCTTCGAGTGAGTTGTGGAAGTGGCATAGGAAGTTGGGTCACTTAAGCTTTGACCTTTTGTCTCGCTTGAGTAAACTCAATTTGGTCTGAGGATTGCCACGGTTGAGGTTTGAGATAGAGTTGGTTTGTGCGTCGTGTAGGCATGCCAAGATGGTAGCCTCTCCCCATCCACCCCTCACCGATGTGATGACGGAGCGTCCATGCAAGTTGCTCCATATGGACCTTGTTAGCCCAGCTCGTGTGAGATCTGTGGGTGGGAAGTGGTACGTCCTAGTTGTGGTGGACGACTACTCTCGGTATGCTTGGGTCTTCTTTTTGCAGGAGAAAGGGGAGACGTTTGGTTTTGTTCGAGATCTTGTCTTGAGGTTGAGAAACGAGAGGCATGGAGATGCCATACGAGCGATCCGCAGTGACAATGACTCGGAATTTAAAAACTCTCGCTTCGAATCCTTTTGCCATGACATGGGTCTTGAACACCAGTTCTCTAGTCCGTATACGCCTCCCCAGAACGACATGGTGGAAGGAAAAACAGAACCCTGTGTGAGATGGCTCGGATGATGCTCGATGAGCATAGGACTCCGAGAAGGTTCTGGGCTGAGGCGTTCAATACCGCGTGCTATGTGTCGAACAGGATTTACCTCAGGGTCCATAAGAAGAAAACTTGCTACGAGTTGATGCACGGTAGAACCCCCAAGGTGAGTCACTTTCTCGTCTTTGGCAGCAAATGCTTCATTCTTAAGAAAGGGAAGAAGTTGGACAAGTTCGAGGCTAGGTCTATCAACAGCATTTTCTTTGGTTACACGTCTCATTCTAGAGCCTTTCGAGTGCTCAATCTTGAAACTAACCAAATTGTGGAGACTTGCAAGGTTACCTTCGACGAGACACAACCACGTAGTCAGCTTGTTTTTGAGTGTGCAGGTGACGAGGAACTTGGCGAGGAGATTTTCGAGGATGAGATGTAGAAAGGTGATGATGAAGATGGTGGTGTGGCGCCCGTGGCTGAGCATGTACATACTACTTCGACTACGACCGAGGACGGGCCCTTTCCCACACCTACGACGACGTGCCGAGATCGTGAGGAAGCTCCAGCTGAGGGGGAGGTGGCTTCAAGGTGAGAAGCTCCCCGGCGAGTACAAGTGGATCATCCAGCTTCAACGATCATCGAGAACATCAACGAACACACTACATGGTATAGGTTTCGAAATGACTCTTACTTTGCCTATGCTGCTTTTGTTGCTACTTTTGAGCCCAAAGACATTAGACATGCGCTATCTGATCACAATTGGGTCAATTCTATGCATGAGGAGTTGGAGAATTTTGAGAGGAACCAAGTTTGGGAGTTAGTGGACCCTCCACCGGGGTGTAAACCGATTGGGACAAAATGGGTGTGGAAAAATAAAGAGGGAGAGAAAGGTGAAGTGGTGAGAAACAAGTCAAGGCTTGTTGCTCAGGGGTACACACAGAAAGAGGGGATAGACTACGAGGAGACCTTTGCTCCCATAGCCTGTTTGGAGGCGATTAGGATCCATCTAGCCTTTTCCGTGGCTAAAGGGTTCAAGTTGTACCAAATGGACGTGAAGAGTGCTTTCCTGAACGGTGTTTTCGAGGAAGAAGTGTTCGTGAGGCAACCACCGGGGTTTGAGAGTGAGAAGTACCCCCACAGGGTGTACAAGTTGAGGAAGGCACTGTATGGGCTGAATCAGGCGCCTAGAGCTTAGTATGGTAGGTTGAGAGGGTTCCTGTTTAAGAGAGGTTTTGAGATGGGGAAGGTAGATAAGACCTTGTTTCTCCTCAGGCAGGGCAAAGAGATCCTAATTGTGCAGGTGTACGTGGATGATATTGTCTTTGGTGGCTCATCTAACTCTTTGGTTGCAAGGTTTGTAGAAGACATGAGCAGGGAATTTGAGATGAGCTTGATGGGTGAGTTGCAGTTCTTCCTCAGGCTCCAGATCAAGCAATCGAAGGAAGGAACATTCGTACACTAAGCCAAGTACACCAAGGACATTGTGAGGAAGTTCAAGATGGAGGACTCCAAGGCCATGACGACGTCGATGAGTACGACTACAGCTCTTGATGCGGACAAGGACGGTGAACACGTGGACCAGAAGGAGTACCGGAGCATGATCGGCTCCCTCCTGTACCTGACGGCGACGAGGCCAGACATCCAATTCTCGGTTTGTTTGTGCGCTCATTTTCAAGCGTCTCCAAGGACTTCGCATCGGCAAGCAGTCAAGCGCATCTTCAAGTATTTGCGATACACTCCCTACTTCGGCCTTTTGTACTCCACGTCTTCTTCTTTGGAGCTTCACGGTTTTTCAGACTCGGATTTTGCTGGGTGTCGGTTGGATAGGAAGTCCACTTCTGGGACTTGCTAGTTCTTGGGTTCTTCTTTGGTGTCTTGGTCTTCCCGCAAACAATCGAGTGTTCCTCAATCCACTGCCGAAGCCGAATATGTTGCCGCAGCTAGTTGTTGCTCTCAGCTCCTTTGGATCACATACACCATGAGTGACTTTGGTGAGGAGTATACCCAGGTTCCACTTCTTTGTGATAGCACGAGTGCGATAAGTGTTGCTAAGAACCCAGTGCTTCATTCCAAAACCAAGCATATAGAAGTGAGATACCATTTTCTGAGGGACAATGTTGAGAAAGGGAAAATCGCTTTGATTCATATGTCCACACAAAATCAACTAGCAGATATTTTCACCAAGCCCCTAGATCAAGCAACTTTCACTCGTTTGCGGGGAGAACTTGGTGTGTGTTTGGTCTCTTGAGTTGGGTGTGTGAGCTCCTTTGTAGCATATGTATAGTTTCCTTTGTGCATTCTTGCATTTCCATTGCATATGTAACATGATGTATAGGCATCTTTGTATCTTAGGTTGCATGCATTTTGTATCATATGCATTTTGTAGGAAAAGCTTCTCCAATATACATTGTTCACCATGATGTGCTATATATGATCTTGTGAGCTGGTTTGGTATGATATGGCTTAGTGTGACTTAGCTCTTGATGATCTTGATTTATATCCATGGTTGATTGCTATGCTTTTGGAAAATGTCACATGTATGCTCTCTTGTGAGTAAATGCCTTTATATGATCATGACATGTTTTAGTGTCTTTTCTATGCTTAATTTGTGCTTGGATAGCTAATTTTGAGTATATGGGGCCAAAGGCTCATTTGCCATCATGAATGTTTAGCCCCCATGCTTTATCTTGTGGAGGGGCATAAGTTCCTTTTTGTCGCAAAGACATTTCATGTACCAAATATGAATCTGAAAATGAAATGTAAATTGCTTGGAAAATGTGCTCCCATGTCATATGTGCTTAATTTAATTGTTTTTGGGTGCTAACTCGTTGCATGTTGCTTACCAATGAGAAGTCTCATATCTAGAAGTAAGCACATGGATCGGTGGCTTTGACATGACATGAGGTGCTTGTGGGTGTTTATGATGGTCTTATGCTTAGAATGGTTGTCCTAACATGAAGTTTGTGTGGCTTTGCCATTTTGACATGTTTTGCTCATGTTTAGGACTTTGCTCATGAGAGGGTAATTTTTCGCAAAAATGCTCAATTCTATCTTAGCTTTGCCCAATGGTTGTGAAACTTGGTGATCTTGTAGTTTATGTCCATACGAAGCTATAAAGTATCTAACTTGCTTATTTGGATATGTGTAGCATCCTGTGTTGAATTTTGTCTATTTGAGAAGTTATAGGTTGAAATTTTCCCATTTTTGGCTTGATTCATGCATTGTCAACAAGGGGGAGAAGTTTGAGCATGTTTTGGCTTACTGAATGCATTTAGAAGGTTTTCGAGTGGTTTCGAGCCATTTTTGGGCTCTTGCAGTTCCTAGGTTTCCCAGGTGGTCATCGGCCTGACCGGTGGAGCACACCGGTCTGACCGGTGTGACTGTCAGGATCTGGGCGGATCTAGTGCACCGGTCTGACCGGTGAGGTGGATCGGTCTGACCAGTCAGAGCAAGGCTGGTGTAGCTGCTCTGTTTCATGAAGTGGTTTACATGCATTCGTCCAGGGGGAGTTGCATTGGTTCAGGGGGAGCTTGCATGTGTGCAGGGGGAGCTCTATGTGATTTTCGAGCTTGCTTGAGTTTGTTTTTGACTCGGTTGTGTTGAGCCGTTGCCCTTGCCTAAGGGGACCGAGTCTTTCCTCTTTCAAGTGATCTTGCTCTTTGCCTTTGTTTGGCTTTCGATCGCTGGTTTGAGTTTCTTTCAGTCGTTTCTTTTCTTTTCCTTTTCTCTTTGGTTACCAAATTTGTGTGTCGTCAATGCACTCATCAAGAGGGAGAATGAGAGCCTGTGTGGTTCGAGGACCGGTGGATGGTCGCTTCCTGGTGTGATGAGTGATTGACAACGTTGTGTGGACTGACTCTTGGCTAAGTATTGCAGGTGCAGGTTGCGGCTTGACTGGTGTTGGTGCAGGTAAAGAGCAAGTGCGAAAGGTCGTTGCCGGGTAGGCCTCTAGGTGTGGAGAAGACAAGTAGGCTTGGCTCGAGGGTCCCGGTGGCCAGCAGGGTCAAGTGCGGGCCGCATGGTAGCAAGAATAGCAAGATGAAGTCATGGATGGTTTCTTAGTTGAGCCTCAGAACCAAGGTCGAGCCGGGACTACGTGGGAGCCAAGTCATGAGTGGTGATTGGCGGAGGCTACACCGAGTTCGCGGGGTTTCCAATGGTTCACCAGAAAACCGCTGGGTTCCTTGGTTGATCCACAAAGCCAAGACCGAAGATCGGAGGCAGCAGCACTAGACCGGTCTGACCAGTGGGTCTGACCGGTTGATGAGGACATTCCCGCCAATGATACATCCCCGACATCGACATCATCACCACCTCAACAGGATTCAATTCCTCTCGCTGGTCCTATTACTCGTGCTCGTGCTCGCCAACTAAATAATCAAGTAAGTTCCCTCCTTAGTTCATATACACCATGTTTAGATTGTGGAGACACATGCACTATTGGTTTGCTTAGGAATAATGGAGAAGAGCGACTCAGAAAAGGATTCGGGTCGGCTGGATTCGGACTGCAGCACAGCACCAACTTCTGACAGACGCCACGGTCGCATACGGAGTCAGATTGGAGCGTTCAAGTACTTCCTGGAACCGTGTTGAAGTTAACTTTCATATGGATCCGGACTCATACCCATATCTGTCCTGAGGTGTCCGCAATCTACAAATTATTGACTGGAGGTCTTTCTGTCCAGGGTGCTGCGCCACCGTATTTTGGCCCAATGGGCCGTGTATCAAGTTGGGTCCATTAGGGACGCGTCCTAGGGTTGGAGCACGACCCCTGCCCCCTTGTGGTCATCCTCCCCCTTTCATATACTCCTTAGCCGCCGTCGAGAACACTTGGGTTTTGTTTAGATCAAGTTTAGCCTTTGCTACTTGCTTGTAAGCGCGCGTGCTGGTCCAGCCGCCCGTCTTCGAGTCTTCGGAACCCCACATCGTTTGAGATTGAGTTTGAGATTGAAACCTTCATTCCCATCTAGTAATTTCAGTACTTGTTCAATACTTGTTCTTGCTAGTTCTCGATTGCTTGCAGGACGAGTGCCCTAGCGGCCGGTGACGCGACCCACACGATCGCGGCAGCGGAGGAGGTGTATCGGTTGCAAGGGTGCAGTCTTTGGAAGGCTGTAGTCGGGCCGAGAGCGTCTCCTCATTATCAATCGACTTATCTTCGCCTCTCATCGAAAGATTAGGCACAAACCCTACTGGGTTCGTATCACCGGTGGGGTACACCGGTCTGACCGGTGTGCGATGACGCGTTCTAGAGACTTCGAAGCGCAGGACACGCGTCGGGATCACAAGGCTTGCGTCGAGGCTAAGCAAGTTTGCGGTCGCTGGGCATCCGTCTGATGGTGATGAACTAAAGACTTCCGAAATTGCCCTTGAAGGGTTTGTATCCCTAGTTTGCTACTAAGGGTAGTTTAGTCTTTTGGTTGCCCCCATATAAACACTTGGAGGGATGGATGGCAGCCAACTCTTGGAACCCTAGCTCATTTTCCCTTTGTCTTTTTCGTTTGCTATTTTCTCTAGTTTTTCTAGGACTAGCTTGAGAGCTTCATGTGTGATCTATAGAGAGGGATGGATGACCGGGTGGCAAGCTAGACCTTGTATGAACCTTCACGGTATGTATAGATGATTCGGCGTGGTTCCTCAAGGCCTTGTGTTGCCTCTCTCGTTTTCCTTTTTGGTGATTTTTGGAGCTCTTTCATGTGATTTTCGTGGCGGAGTTTTGAGGGCGATTTCTTGTGGGATTTTTGTTGGGTGTCACGTATGAGGACCTTGTGCCTCTTTGGCTGGTGACTTTGCCCCAAGAACTCCCTTGAATCGACCTCGATTTGGTGGTTTTTCGAGTTGCTCGAGTTCATGACCTTGAGGGCCAAGATCCGCGATTCCCTTTGATTGAGAGCGTTTTGGTTCGATTCCTTTGGTGGAGAGGTTGCCCAGGAGGTAACCCAGGTATTCCCGATGTCTCGCTGCAATCCGTGGGGTGAATCGGGAGATCGGGTGATGGGAAGTTGAGGTTTGACCCGCGGCCAAGTTTTCTGGGAGGGGTGGTCTAACCGCCATAGGGGGGCGGTCTAACCGCCCTGGGCCTTCCAGGTGAAAGTTTTGGTTTTGCCGAATTTTCCTCTGTGAGTTTGTTCGCCTTGATTAGAGAAGCGTTCAGGTGAAATCTTGGTTCCTTTCGGCGCAGTTTGCTAGGAGTTCTTGCCTTGAGTTCGTTGCTGGGTACAGGAGGTTAGACCGCCCCTGGTAGCCGGTCTAACTGCCCCTAGGCCCTTGGGTGGAGTTTCGGTTTTCGCTAAGATTTTCTGGTACCTAGCTTGGCCTTGACCAAAGAATCCTGTAGGTGAAACTGTGGAGAGTTTTGGAGCTCGGAAGAGGTGTTTCGGAGGATTTCTTGGTTACCAAGTGGAGGCGGTCTAACCGGCCCCATACCCGGTCTAACCGCCCCCCTCCAGGCAGGCAGCTTCCGAGTTGTTTCCGCTGCCGTGTGTGTGTAGAAGCTGTGCCTGCAGGTAGTGTTTGTTCCTAGGACCAGTAGCACTCCAGTGGCTACGTGGTTTTGGCAAACAGAAGGTTGTGTGCAGAGCGTGTGATTTTGGGTACCTGACCGAGTTCATCTTGTTGGAGAAGTTATCTCCTTCCAGAAGAATTTTTATCGGCTCCCATTCACTCCCCCCCTCTCTGGTCGCCAGTTCGGTCCTTCAGAACTTCACTCATCTCCCTGACACGTCCATAGATACGATGTTCCAGCGGTTCACGGTGATTGTGAACAACATGAGAACCAATGTGATCGAGCTCCCGTACGATGATCATGACAGGGTTGTGAAGCTCTTGCACTCACTGGATCATACCGTGTGGAGCCCAAAGGTCGAGACTATCTTGGAGTCAGGCACATACGATACCCTTACGGTGGATGAGCTGTTCTCGAAGCTCAAGTTGGCTGAGGTGGATCGTGGGGTGACGACCAAGAGTGAGAGCCCAACTGACTCACATAGTCTCGCTCTAGTCGGAGGCTCAGGTGCTTGGACTAACGCTAACCCATCCTCCATGATGTACTCTTTGTCTTCTTTGATGTCTTTGCCAGATGAGGAGTTCAATGTGCTTGGAGAGGACGAGCTGGCGTTGTTGACACGATGATTCGAGAGGATGAACGAGAACCAGGTGAACTCGAGGAGGAACTCACGCACATGCTTCAGGTGCGGCAAGCAAGGACACTTTGTCACCGACTATCCAGAGGAGATGGACGCTAGGAACAACTACAAGCATTGGCTGAAGACAGAGAGCAAGCACCGCTCAAGGCGTGAGCACAAGCACAAGAACAAGGATGAGCGGAGATTGAGGAAGAAGGACGGCTATGGCAAGAAGAAGGCCCGAGCGATGGTGGGTGCGAGCGACATCGACTCCAGCTCCGGCTACTCCACCTCGAGCTCCAGCAGCAGTGATGATGAAGACGATAGGTGCAAGAGCAAGAAGGTGTCCAAGAACCTCATCAGGTTGAGCTGCTTTATGCGAGACAACTTCTGTGGCATGGCACACAGCTCCGGTAGTAAGAAGAGCCAGACGAACGACTCAGACTCAGATTCCGGGGATGAGGTACGTGATGAACTCTCCTTCTTGCGCCAGGAGAATGAGGAGTTGGTTTCTTTGCTTGATAACCTCGATAACATGCTTAGAGAGGCCAAGAAAATGAGGAAGGAGCTTAGGGACTCGCTTGATGATGCTAGGGATAGAGTGGCTGAGCTAGAGTCACAGAACCTAGGTGCTAAGCTTGAGATAGATTCGCTTAAGGCTGCTCTTGTTGTTCTTGATGAAGTTGATTGTGCTGATTGCTCTATTTTTTGGCTGATTTGACTGCTCTTAAGGAGAAGCATGCCTCAAAATGTGAGGAATTAGATGTGCTTAGGGTTGATCTGGTTGAGTTGCAGTCTAGACCAAGTTTGCTAGGGGTGTGCACTTCTTGTCCTGTTTTGCATGGAAAGCTTGATGAGTCTCGTTCTCGTATTGTTTCGCTTGAGGCTAAATTGAAATCTCTCATCGCTACATCCTGCTCTGCTTGTGAATTGCATGTTGTGAAGAATTTGGAACTTGCACATTATGTTGATCATCTGCAGGATAAGAATGATGAGTTGAGAAAAATGATGGGTTGGCTGTCGGGTCATGAGCCTCAGCTCAGGATGATGATTGAGGCATAAAAGGGCTATGATGGTCAGGCGCTTGGGTCTGACAAGGTTGGGGAGTGCAGTGGTCAGAGAGAGGAGAAAATTGGAGACATTCCTATTCCACCACAAACAACTCCCAAGAACACATTTCCACCTAAGCCCAACCATCTCAGAAACAAACTTGACAGAACCCCAGATCCACCAGTGTTTCCTCCGCAAACAAACAACTTCCAAAAACTGATGAGATTTGTGAGTGCTAAGGGAGATGTGGTTGAAGAAAACAAGGGAGAGAAACCAATAGAGAAGCCTCGTGAAGAACCACAACCCAAGCCCAAGAGAAGACCAGTCTGCTTCCATTGTGAGTACTGTAGGAGGGTTGGTCATAAGGAAGAGTTTTGCTTCAAGAGGAAGCGAGAGGAGAGAATGGCTAAGGAGTGGGCAAACAAGGACAGGCACCACCCTTTTCATGGTGTGCTTGGGTCTCGTATGCCACTACCTAGGGGAAAGGCCATTGTGTGTATGGTTCCGGCTTGGGGAGATCGGAGTGCTTTGGGTGGAAGAGACCCTGCTGGCCAGGGCAAACCGATCAGACTGGTTCCAAAACCGGCTAGACCAGTTTGGAGGCAGCAGAGTGAGCAGTTTGCATTTCACGCTCATGGTGATGGTCGTTTCAGATCTTTTGGTGGTGGTATAGGTGGTAGGCGTTTTGAGTTAGGTGGTATTGAGTTTGCTGGATGTTCTCTGTTGACGGTGAATTTTGGTACACTAAACATGTTCATTACACTTTGGTTTAAGCTTGACTATGGAACTAACCCGCCACTAGGCACACTAATGATATGACAAGTTCAACTTTGTATGTGCATTTGGAAGTGTTATGTTTTTGCAGGAAAACATGGACTAAAGGGACGGAGTCACAACAAGTCGAAGGAGCAAATGAGGAGTCCCGTTCGTGTTCAAGTGCATTGTGAAATCACTCCCAAAGGTGGCAAGGACCAAGGTGTTACAAAGGAACATCCCCGAGGATTAAAGCGTAAAGACCGGACTTCATGCTGGAAGACCCCATATCTTGGACGTGAGGATGACGTCACCAAAATGATGCAATTAAAGGGGTCCAAGTGCAAAATGGCAAGAGGACCCACGTGGAGGAAGATGCGACCGAACCGGGCCGAAGTGGGCTTGGGCCGGTCGGCCCAGGCCGGTCGGCCTGGCCCATTCCAGCGTCTGTTCGGCCCCCCATTTCTTGAGCGTGAAGATGATGCAACCCTACGGAGTTGTGGGCACCGCCATTCACAAAGGGAGGGCCATTCGCCCGAGAGGTTGTCCACTAGGGAGAGGGGTTGGAGAAGAGAGAGATTATTCGCGAGAAGGATCAATCGAGTCCAAGGGAGGCAACCACAAGTGGAGGAGGACGTCGAGGCCCTGCCACAACACCCCCGGAGGAGAAGGAAGACACCGTCGGAAGCGCCACCATGATCAACAGCGCCATGCTTAGCGCCTTGATGGGGTAAACTTCTCATTTGCCCATGGGGTTGTAAACGTTCTTGTGATGTAATCGCTACTCTTTATGGTTTCAATCTATCAATCTAGTGTTGAAGTTGCTTTCATGTTTAAGGTTAGCTACCGTGCTTTTCGGGAGTATAGATCTCTCACTACTCCTTTAGAACCCTTCAATACGCCATGATCATCATAGGTCTAGTCATGAATACCTTCGTGCAGTGACAGTACGAGGAGAGGGAAAGGGCGAAACCGTGGTCACACCCCCCGATACATTAGATCGGTTTGTATATTTTAGCGGTTGCATGATCAGGTATCGTAGACCCTATGGGCAATTGTCTTTTTATCTTGTGAGTCTCACAACCCTCTCTAGTGTAGAGTAGTTAGCCTTTAGATTAGTCTTTAGTTTAAGGTTCGTTTAGTTAACTAGGTTAGTGCTAGATCAAACGCTTGTAATCCCCTTGCTTCGCAGATTGACAAAAACCTAGGGAATCCCCGTGGTAAAAAAGATGTAGGTCCATACGCTTAGGGATCATAGGTGGATACGTGTTTTAACCATCAACAAGCCCCTTTTTCTGGTGCCGTTGCCGGGGAGTAAGCCAGTTTACAACGTTTGATTTCGCATTTATTTTGTTAATTGCTAACATCTAACCCTTATTACCTAGAAAACCACTTTGTTTTGTTTTGTTTTTGTTTTTCTATTTTGTTGTCTAGATGGCATTCACCAATCACTACGGGATTACGCTAGCCCGCGATGTGAAGACATCAAAGTACAAGAGTCGGATTCGAAGCTCGAAGCGACAAAGTATGAAATCAAAGCTAGGATCATCGAGATGGTGGCGGCAACCCCATTTAGAGGGATGGAGACGGAGAACCTGTATAGACACATAAAGCATTTCACGACGCTATGCAACACGGTGCGTCAAAAGGAGTTCCCGGCGAATGGTTCAAGTGGAATCCTTTCCCCTACTCACTTGCCGACGAAGCAAAGACATGGTACTCGTTTGCGCCTTTCGAAGTTGGAGGAAATTGGAACAAGTTGACGAAGAAAATTTGCGAGAAGTTTTTTCCAATAAGCAAGGTCCAACATCTAAGGAGGCAAGTGATCAACTTCATGCAAGGTGAAGAAGAAGGGATAGATCAATCTTGGAATAGATTTAACCACTTGATTGAACAAGAACCAAGACTCGGCTTCTCCGGTGACGTACTTTTGCATACATTTTTCTTTTCCCTAACCCCTAGTTGCACGGAACATGTTCAAATGTGTGCAGGTGGGGATCTCATGGAGAAAACACTCACGGAAGTCGCTCAACTTTTACAAAAGATTAGCAAAGCGGCAGCCATGCGAAGAGATTGGGAAGCACGACTTTCGGGAGGGCCGGAACACGATTGAAACATGAAGACATGTGCTGAAATTTCCAAAAAGGCAGCCCTGAAAGACAAGAAAGAGGATCCAATCCCGGAAAAGCTTGAAGAAGTACACACCGAGACAAGAACTACCCCAAGCGTTGACTTCGCCAAGTCAAATGAAACAAACAAAAGGAGTATGTTGAGCGCGAAGCCATTAAGGGAGTTCGAGCAAATGGATTGGGTTCCAATTGATTATGGAGAAGTATTCGACAAGAGAAGACCATACCCTAACCAAAAGGGGATGGCAAGAGCATTGCAAGTGGACTTCCCACCGGAAAAGCAAGCGGGAAATCTATATGATCTTGAAACCACTGGTGATATCTTTCGAAAGCTCTTTAGTGAAGATGAAGTGGATCCGGATCACATAGCCGAGGTGAAAAGAATCATGGGAATCAAGCCCGAAGCATTGCCATACGCTCGCCTCGCCGAAGTTTATGCAATAGGATCCGATCAAGAGGAGATGATGACCCCACACTTGAGTTGCAAGATTAATGGAATTCAATGCAAAGCTTTATGCGACATCAGAGCTCAAGTAAGTGTCCTATCCTCCAAGATTTATGATAAAGTTCAAGACCATAACCTAGACTTAGTCCCAACTTCAACAAAATTAATTATGGGGGATGGTAGAACTATTAAACCTCTAGGTATTGCTTGCAACATTAATGTAATCATCTCTAAAAAGTGTATACCAACCGACTTCTTTGTTATAGATGCCTATTATGATAATAATGATCACATAATCTTAGGTAGGCCTTTCCTTAAGTTGGTTGATGTCGTTTTAGATGCCGGAGAAGGCAAAGTAACTATAAATCTCAATGGAGATAAGTACACGTATGATTTTCTTCGCGCTTCTAGTTTTGCTTCACCCTTTCCTCCCGAGGATGAAGAAGAAGAGGAGGTAGGTAGCCTTTGTTTTTTTGAAACTCTTAGAGACCCGCTGCAAAGAGTGATAGAGAACCAATCCAATGATCAACAAGACGAGGAATTAGAGGAAGCAACAAAAGGACTCGAACCACAAGATGGAAGCGTGGAGGAAGAGAAGTTTGAAGACATCGGAGACACTAGACCCGAAGAACCACAAGTGCCTGAGGTGGATCTCAAACCTTTGCCCAAGGGATTGAAGTACGAATTTTTGGGCCCGGACAAGACTTATCCTGTCATCGTGAGCGATGAGTTGAGTCTCGAAGAAAACGAGAAGTTGCTGAATTTATTGAAAAAGCACAAGAAGGTGATCAGATATTCAATTAATGATCTCAAAGGACTTAGCCCAGCCTTTTGCACTCATCGTATATCAATGGAAGACCAATGCAAGCCCGTGGTGGACCATCAAAGGAGGCTAACCCATGCCATGCGAGAGGTAGTGAAGAAGGAGGTTATCAAGCTATTAGATGCCAGAATCATCTACCCGGTGCAGCATAGCGAGTGGGTGAGCCCCATACATTGTGTGCCAAAGAAAGGAGCTTTGACCGTGGTGAAGAATGAGAAGGATGAATTAATACCGCAAAGAACCGTGACGGGATGGAGGATGTGTATCGACTACCGAAAATTGAACAAAGCAACAAAGAAAGATCACTTCCCCTTACCGTTCATTGATGAGATGCTCGAGAGGTTAGCAAATCATGCATATTTTTGCTTTCTCGATGGATACTCAGGGTTCATGCAAATTCCTATTCACCCGGGTGATCAACACAAGACAACTTTTACTTGCCCTTATGGAATGTTTGCATATAGAAGGATGCCCTTTGGTTTATGCAACGCTCCGGCCTATTTTCAACGTTGCATGATGGCAGTGTTCTCGGAATTCATCGAGGAAATTGTCAAGGTGTTCATGGATGATTTTTCTGTCTACGGAAAAACTTTTGTGGATTGCTTGGAAAACTTGGACAAGGTTCTCACAAGGTGTGCGGAGGTCGATTTAGTGCTAAATTGGGAAAAATGCCACTTCATGGTAAAGCAAGGTATAGTGTTGGGACACGTTATATCCAAAAGAGTGATTGAAGTGGATAAAGCTAAAGTGGAGATGGTTGAGGAACTCCCACCACCTACGGATGTAAAGTCTTTGAGAAGCTTTTTAGGCCATGCTGGATTCTATAGAAGATTCATCAAGGATTTCTCAAAGATCACTAAGCCTTTGACTCACCTTATTCAAAAAGATGTGGCATTTGATTTTGATGAGAAGTGCTTAACGGCATTCCGAACTTTGAAGAGCGCTTTAGTGAGTGCCCCTATCATTCAACGTCCGGACTGGAGTCAACCCTTCGAGATCATGTGCGATGCAAGTGACTACGCCGTAGGGGCAGTTTTAGGGCAAAGAAAGGAAGGCCCAGTTCATGCTATATACTACGCTAGTAAAACTCTTAATGAGGCTCAATTAAATTATGCCACAACGGAAAAAGAGTTGTTAGCGGTAGTTTTTGCCTTCAAAAAATTCAGATCTTACATTGTGAACTCAAAAGTCATCGTCTACACCGATCACGTGGCAATCAAGTATCTTTTGGCTAAGAAGGATGCTAAACCTAGATTGATTCGTTGTATCCTTCTTCTCCAAGAGTTCGATGTTGAAATCCGAGATAAAAGGGGGTGGAAAATGTTGTGGCCGATCATTTGTCAAGGATGAACCGCAGACAAGATGACAAGGAGCCCATAGAGGATAAAATGAGAGATGACCACCTCTATCAAATAATCGACAAGGATACTTGGATGATCGATATCATTCGGGCAATTCGGAGAATGCCTCTTGATCACCTAGATAAAAACACTCAAAGGAGGATAATATCCGAAAGTCGGAAATATTTTTGGGATTCACCTTACCTCTTTAAGCTTGGGAATGGTGGAGTAATGAGAAGATGTGTACCAAGAGAAGAGAGGTAAGAAATTTTGAGGAAGTGTCATTCGGCAGAATACGGTGGACATTATAGTCATTTACGAACACAAGCAAAAGTATGGTCCAGCGGATTTTATTGGCCGGAGATGCATGAAGATGCTAAAAGGTATGTTGCCTCATGCCTCGAATGCCAAAGGACCGGAAACATATCTCAAAGGAATGCTATGCCCTTGAATTACAATCTACAAATTGATTTATTCGATGTTTGGGGGATTGACTTCATGGGGCCTTTTCAAAAACTCACATGGACATGAGCACATCCTAGTCATGGTTGATTATGTATCCAAGTGGGTAGAGGCCATCCCATGTCGTAAAGCTTCCACGGAAGAATCCATCACGATGATTAAGAGTGTGATTTTCCCTCGCTTCGGTACCCCAAGAATCTTGATAAGCGATGGAGGAACTCACTTCACCAGGAAGAACTTTAAGAAGTGCTTGTCTAAGTTAGGGATTGAACATAGAGTGGCTACGGCATATCACCCACAAACCAATGGACAAGCGGAAACATCGAATAGGCAACTAAAGAGCATCCTCAATAAGACTATAGAAAAAGGAGGCATGGATTGGTCAAAGAAATTGGATGGAGCATTATGGGCATATCGGACGGCGTTCAAGACACCAATAGGTATGACTCCATATCAATTTGTTTATGGCAAAGCTTGTCATCTTCCGGTTGAGCTAGAACACAAGGCATATTGTACAATAAAAGAGATGAACCTCGATTTAGACGCCGCAAGGATAAAACGAAGGATCCAAATTAGCGAGCTAGAGGAGATGAGGTTGAAAGCCTATGGAAATGCAAGCATTTACAAAGAGAGAATCAAGAGATGGTACGATAAGAGACTTAAAAATAATGAATTCAAGGAAGGAGATAAGGTCCTCCTCTACAATTCAGGGTTTAAAACTTTTGGAAAAGGAAAGTTGCAAAGCAAATGGGACGGACCTTATGTTGTTCATTCGGTGCTATCCAATGGAGCAGTTACAATCATGGATAAGAAAGGAGATCAATTCATGGTGAATGGTCAGTGGCTCAAGGTGTATCTCGAACCCGATGTCGTGCCCCTTCACTATGTTGACATCTTCATCATGGAGGATGAGCCCGAGCGTCAAGCCTAGGACGTAAAACAAGGTGAGTAATCTGTAAATAGCTCTTACTTTTATCTTTCTGGAGTTTTTCGCAAGGTTTTACCAGGTTATCTTTTCTACACGGGATAACAATCAAAAAATAGTGGGATACGCGAAAAATTGGACCGAATCAACCTGCAAAACGAGGCAGGCCGGCCGGCCTGGTCTGATCGGTCTAGAGGCCCAGGGCGGCGGATCGTGCCCATTTTTCTCTGGGACGCGTATCTTCGACTTCCAAGTTTGGTATGATGATTTTTGGGAAGTCAAGAATAGGAAAGGTTGGTTTCTAGGGCATTCTTTCTCGGGCTACTTAAAGGAACGAGATGGGAGCTCAGGAATCCATCCCAATTCGCATTCTTTTGCCCCCACATTAGCTAGAGCCGCAGCCATGATGTCCCTAAGGAGCATGGAGGTGAAGCTAGGAGTCGAGGAGCCTTTGGAGCCGGAGGAGGTGCGATGATGCGAGCTCAAGCCCAAGTTGGAGATCAAGAGGACCACCTGCATCCATTGCGGAGGCCGTGTCCCGACCAGGCAAATTGCAAGCCATCACCACATCAAGGAAGAGAAGATCGCAACTCCCGTCTGGAGATAGGAGTGTCTTCGGGGGCTGAAAAGAAAGAACTACAAAGAGAAGACGCCCGAGCCGAAGGATTATGGAGATAGCGACTACTCCGACGACCGCAGGCCAAGTTCATGGGCAGCCGCCGGGAGGGATGATAACGATCTTTACTATTGGGAGGAGGTCCCTAAGGAACCAACTCCCGAAGGTCCCAATGGCGGTGGCAATCCCGACGGCGGCGACAACGGTGGCGACCCCGGCGACGACGACCCTTTTGGAGAGCATCCAATGTGTTGTGTGGCGTGCTGTCACGCTATGTCGGATCTCTTCGCGTCCGTCGACGAGTGCTTTCAAGCCATGGAAGCAATGCGGCAAAGGATGGAAGACTTAGAGCACGTAGTCGACGATGACTACAAGTTCCTTAACCGGAATGTGCGAAAGCTCTTTGGGATGGTCGACAATATCAAGAAGAAGTGGTGCAAGGATTGTGGAAAATTCCACTAAGTAGTTAGGGTTCTTCCCCTCTATGGTTTTTGTAAAATACGACAAGGACATCGTATCATCTAAGCGTGGGGGAGAGCTAGCTAGCTAGTTTTAAATTTTTGCCTTAGTAGATTGGTTTGGTTTGGTTTGGTTTAAAGCTTGCTAGTTTAAATTTTTGGTGTGTTTTTAAGTTTTTAGCTTGAAAGTGTGATAAATTAGTGTTTGAGTCAGAAAATCAAATAAAAAGAGTCTTTTACTTTTTGTCTCATGTGATGTTACTCCTTTCATTACTTGTATGTCTTTCTTTCATCTTTGATTTGTGAGCATGAGCAATTGATTTGAAAAGTTTACCGTGGTGCTTAGTGGAGTTTTCACCTCTAAAAGTACCCGCACTATACTTTGATCTAGAACCTTGTTTCTGTTATTCTAAGTTTGATGCTAATATTGGAGGTGTTTAATTCTGAAAATTATAAGAAAACCCTAGTAATAAAGGTTAGCAAAATCTCTTTTTCCAAGTTGAGAGACAAAGAAAAATCCTATACAAGGCCGACTCAATATTCGTTCCAACATAAGTGCGGTGAGCATAATGAGTTTGGCTAGGATCCTTCTCTCTTGGGACTTTTAATTTCGAGCAATGATCATGTCCTTGTCTTATATCTTTTATTGCTAGCCTCGTCATGTATTCGGTAACAAGACTCTCGCATTGAAAGTCCTGTGCATCACCGAATTCCATACCCAACCCATAATATCTCTTTTATACATCTTATTCCTTGAACACAACCTTTGTTTGAAGATTCGTCTCGTTCTTAGCATGGTTTTTATTTAAAATTCAGATTGTGTTTATGCAAAGGAGATGAGTGAAAGGCTTCGAAAAAGAGGTAGAGATGTCAAATAAAGAGAGAAAGAGAGAAAAAAATGTGTATGTGTATGGAAAAGAAAAGAAAAAAAGAGAAAGAAGAAAAAGAAAAAGAAAAGGTAAATGAAAGAGGAAAAGCAAGAAAGGTATGAGGAGGGATAATTCAAGTGAAGATCAAATGAAGTGCAAGGAAGGATCCCACGTTGTTGAGAGATGAATCTTCTGTTCTTCCAACCATGTGCAATCCGACAACGAGGACATCATTTGTGCCTCGGAGTCTTATTTTTCTTTGCCCTTGCACATGTCCACCATTCTATATCTTTTTATCCTTGACACCCTTACATCATGGTTTAATTTTCATGATCATTGGCTTGAAAGGTAAACGACCATTAGAGGAATTTCTTAGCTTGACAATATTTGTGTTGATCTCACTAGCCATACATATAGCTCCACATTACATGATATATGAGAAACTTGTGGGAGGTAAGAGTTTATGAATGGTTTAGGATATCCACTTCAATGAGTGACATGTGAGGACTTGGAGGAAGGTTTTTGTCTAATACTTGTTGCAGGAATTTTATTTTTGAAAAAAATCATGAAAACCCTCTGATGGAAGCAAAGAAGTAAGCATGGCTGGAGTTGAGGACCTCTAGTGAAAGGTATGAGTTGTAGGGTAAATCTTGAATTGGTAAAAATTCTAAACGCCCATGTTTATGTATCATGATCATTGCTTTCATGTTTATTGTATTAAAGATAAAGGATTGACTAACTTGTAAAGGAAGATTTAGCGGAGCATGTTTTCAACACCATGGACAAAAGTTCTTTTGTAAGGAACTTGCTCGAGGACGAGCAAGATCTAAGCGTGGGGGAGATGTTGACGGTGAATTTTGGTACACCAAACATGTTCGTTACACTTTGGTTTGAGCTTGATTATGGAACTAACCGCCACTAGGCACACTAATGATATGACAAGTTCAACTTTGTATATGCATTTGAAAGTGTTATGTTTTTGCAGGAAAATATGGACTAAAGGGATGGAGTCACAACAAGTTCGAAGGAGCAAATGAGGAGTCCTATTCGTGTCAAGTGCATTGTGAAATTACTCTCAAAGGTGGCAAGGACCAAGGTGTTACAAAGGAACATCCCCGAGGATTAAAGCGTAAAGACCGGACTTCATGCGAGAAGACCCCCTATCTTGGACGTGAGGATGATGTCGCCAGAATGATGCAATTAAAGGGGTCCAAGTGCAAAATGGCAAGATGACCCACGTGGAGGAAGGGGCGACCGAACCGGGCCGAAGTGGGCTTGGGTCGGTCAGCCCAGACCGGCCGGCCTGGCCCATTCCAGCGTCGGTTCGGCCCCCCATTTCTTGAGTGTGAAGATGATGCAACCCTAAGGAGTAGTGGGCGCCGCCATTCACAAAGGGAGAGCCATTCGCCCAGAGGTTGTCCACTAGGGAGAGAAGTTGGAGAAGAGAATGCATGGTCGCACTCTCAAGGTGAGTCATTTCCATGTTTTCGGATGCAAGTGTTTCATTCTCAAGAAGGGCAAGAATTTGGATAAGTTGGAGGCTAGATCGGTTGATGGTATCTTCTTTGGTTATGCTATTCACTCTAGAGCATTTCGTGTGCTCAATTTGGAAACTAACCAAATCGTGGAGACTTGCGTGGTGACCTTCGACGGGACACAGCCAGGTAGCTTTTCGGTCTTTGATTGTGCAGGAGATGATGAACTTGGCGAGGAAATCTTTGAAGATGAGGTGCAAGTACAAGGAGATGATGAAGATGGTGGTGATGCGCCTGTGGCTGAGCAAGTACCCAAATCTAGGACGACCCTTCTCATACACCTACGACGACGTGCCGTGATCTAGAGGAAGTTGTTGCTGAGGGGGAGGTGGCCTCCAGGCGAGAGGCTCCCCGGTGTGTACAAGTGGATCATCCAGCTTCGAGGATCATCGGGGACATCAACAAACGCACTACACGGTCGAGGTTTCGAAACAACTCTCACTTTGCACATGCTGCTTTTGTTGCTTCTTTCGAGCCCAAGGACATTGGACACGCACTCTCTGATTCTAATTGGGTTAATGCGATGCATGAGGAGTTGGAGAACTTTGAGAGAAACCATGTTTGGGAGTTAGTGGAGCCTCCACCGAGTTGCAAACCCAAAGGCACAAAATGGGTGTGGAAGAACAAAGAGGGAGAAAATGGAGAGGTGGTGAGAAACAAGTAGAGGTTGGAAAGCTCAGGGGTTTAGCCAGAGAGAGGGGATAGACTATGAGGAGACATTTGCTCGAGTGGCCTGTTTGGAGGTGATTAGGATCCTTCTAGCCTTCTCTGTGGCTAAAGGGTTCAAATTATACCAAATGGATGTGAAGAGTGCCTTCATGAACACTGTGTTGGAGGAAGAAGTGTATGTGAGGCAACCTCCGGGCTTTGAGAATGTGAAGTACCCCCACTGAGTGTACAAGTTGAGAAAGGCGCTGTATGGGTTGAAGCACACGCCTAGGGCTTGGTATGGTAGGTTGAGGGGGTTCCTATTTGGGAAAGGCTTTGAGATGGGGAAGGTAGATAAGACCTTGTTTCTCCTCAGGCAGGGCGTTGATATCCTAATTGTTCAGGTGTACGTGGATGATATTATCTTTGGTGGCTTGTCTCACTCTTTGGTTGCAAGGTTTGCATATGAGCATGATGGGTGAGTTGCAGTTGTTCCTCGGCCTCAAGATCAAGCAGTCCAAGGAAGGGTCTTTCGTGCATCAAGCCAAGTACACGAAGGACATTGTGAGGAAGTTCAAGATAGAGGACTCCAAGGCTATGACGACATCGATGAGTACGACTACACCTCTTGATGCGGACGAGGAAGGTGAACACGTGGACCAGAAGGAGTATCGGAGCATGATAGGCTCCCTCCTATACCTGACAGCGACGAGGCCAGACATACAATTCAATGCGTGTTTGTGCGCTCGTTTTCAAATGTCTTTGAGGACATCGCATTGGCAAGCAGACAAGCGCATCTTCAGGTATTTGCGATACACTCCAGATTTTAGGCTTTTGGTACTCCGCGTCCTCTTCTTTGGCTCTTCATGGTTTTTCGGATGCGGGCTTTGCCGAGTGTCATTTGGGTAGGAAGTCCACTTCTGGGACTTGCCAAATCCTGGGTTCTTCGTTGGTTTCTTGGTCATCCTGCAAGCAGTCGAGTGGTGCACAGTCCATGACTGAGGCCGAGTACGTAGCTGCTGCTAGTTGTTGCTCTCAGCTCCTTTGGATCACATGTACCATGAATGACTTTGGTGAGGAGTATACCCATCTTCCCCTGCTATGTGATAGCACAAGTGCCATAAGTGTAGCCAAAAGCCCTATCCTACACTCCAAAATGAAACACATAGAGGTGAGATATCATTTCTTGAGAGACAACGTCGAGAAAGGGAAAATACACTAAAAAAATCATTAACTAGTGACACAACCACATTTTAGCGCCATTGATTTATGACGTTCCTGGCTGATCTCATTATAATATTTCACTTCCGAGCAAATTTAGTGACAAAAAAAACTTTCGTCATTATGGTTGGTACTGTAGTCGGGCATTCTCTGTTCCATGCTGTTTTGTGATGCCATAAGCTCTGCAAAAACGTCATAAACCAACATCGGTCCCACATGTAAGCATTACTTTAAAAACAAAGTGTTCCAAGTCATCATAAAAATCAGTAGGGTCCCACATGTAAGAATTCTTTCGAAAATAGAGTGTTCCAAGTCATAATAAAATTTTCCAGGCACTACAAGAAAAACGCCGACTAGTGACGCAAAAAAAGGCCGTTTCTCGTCATAAACCGCGATTAATGACGCCGGTTGTTACGAAAACGCTTCGTCATTAATCGAGCATCACAACCCGCGATTAATGACAAGACCTTATTTCGCGGCGTCATGAGTTTAATGACACGTATAAATTCGTAACACAAAGGCGTCATAAGGTACATGCCACATCAGACCAAAATCTGATGTGGCACGGCGTTTTGTGACAAACCGTTTCGTCATTAAGTGAATTCAGCCCATATTTTGTTGGGCCAAGGTCCAAATTCCTTGTCGTCATAGATTGAATTTGGCCCACTTAATGTTAAGCTGAGCCCAATGTTTCTTTCGTCATAAATTGGTTTTAGGCCTTATTAAGGTTGGATGGAGCCCAATATTGTTTGCGTCATAGATTGTTTAAGGCCATTTATGGTTGGATGGAGCCCAATAATTGTTGTCGTCATAGATACTTTTAGGCCTAATTCTGGTTGGACAGACCCAATATTCGATGACGTCATAAAATGATTAAGGCCCAACTGATATTTGACCCAGCCCACCATTTGCTGACGTCATTTTTGATACGGCCTATTTTATTAATAAATCATTTTTGAATTCGTAAAAAAATAATGGACCGAGCGGGCAAGCCCACATATTTTTTCCCTGTTATTTTGGGCTGCACTCCAGGTAGCGCTTAAATAAATATAATTCAATCTCATATTACATGCTAATCAATTAAGTAATTGACATCACAGATAATATTTCCATACCACTGATACAAATAAATGTTTCGGATCACACATGACACATTATTATCAATGAACACAGAACAACCACAAGCAGATTGTAAGTAGGAGCTCACAAACCAATACACATGATATCTCCATGCTCACAAATAAAGCTGGTCTTGAAATAGAACCCACTAAGATAACAAAGCTCCGTACTCACAAACCAGCATAACTAGCTGGGAGGACACAAGCAGAAGACTAAGAAACATAGTGGCCTTACCCAAGGCGCGAGCTTAGCAGTTAACGAAGGAGGGTCTCAGTAGTTTCTACTTGTTTCTTCAACCTCTCAATCTCATCAGTCTGCACTTTCATTGCTACATCTGATGCTTCTGCCTTGATCTTCAAGTCTGTCAAAACTTGGTCCTGTTCAACAAAGATTTCACCAAGGTCAGCAGCTGCATCGAGCCCTCCCAACGAAACTTCAGGTCTTGAGCATGTAGTGAAAGCTGGATAATCTTGAGGCATGTAATCAATGAATGGTTTTGACTTCACATTGGAGGGACAGGAATTTGATATTTGAAACGCAAGGATTGTCCTCAACATTTGAGCCTAAAAATGAAAGGAGAAGTCAAACTTGAACCTTAAACGAAGCAAGCAAATAAAGTTAAGAATAATCCTAAGAATAAAGTAGCAGGATAATCATGCATTCTGTTACATACCACGACATGTGATTGAATCTCAGCAATGCAGGAGTGGGATGCTAGGCCCTGCACAAAAAGTTACAAATCAGGAACTGGATCTAGAGCGGTCAAGGTAAGAGAAGGATCTGAAATCTAAGACAATAAACAAAGTAAATTACTTTCTAAGCATGGCTCATCTATTAAGTTGTGTTACAAATCAGTAACTGCATCTAGAGCGGCCAAGGTAGGAGAAGAATCTCCAATCTAACACAATACACAAAGCAATTTACTTTCAACGCATGGCTCATCGATTAACTTGTGTTCCAAATCAGTGACTGCATCTAGAGCGGCAAAGTTAAGAGAAGAATCTCAGAACTAACACAATACACGAAGCAATTTACTTTGTAAGCCAACGAAAATACTACTAGGGGACTAGAAAGAAAAGGAAATGAGATTCTCACTTGTGAAGCTCCAAGATTCAGGGGCCCATGGATTGAGGGGGCATCGGGAGCCGGTGCTTGCGCTGTATCCTCGCTCAACTGCTCAGCTTGGCCAGCACAGCAGACGCAAGTAGAACACCGATATCTGCCGCCCACCATCTGCTGAGATACCCCTCCCCCTCCACCGGTGACGGCGAGGTCGAACCGCCACCGCAGATCTAGCTGAGCAGAGTGATGCTTTTTGGAAATGGAAGGCGGGAGTTTAGTGGCGCAACACGGTAGCAATGGAGTAGAGTATTTATTATTTCGGGGCGGAGAGGGAATACAGAATTTGAAAATCCTACTTTCGACTTCCTGACTGCGAAATGAAAATTTGGTAAGCTGCACTTGCTTCGGGGCCACTGACAAGTGAGGCCGTGCAATCGCAGCCCCATATTGTCAGCAAGTTTGGGTGGGATTCTGGTGGCATACAATATAGGCGGGAGACGGATATCTGGAAGAGGCCCACACTTCAGTGAAGCTGGGTGCGTTTCCAGTTGAAGATCACAAAGCCTAACAGCTGCTTCTCCCACTACAATGCCTACACGTCTATTTTTTTAAGTCATACGGATATAAGGATCTTCTTCTGTGTTCTTATCCGGACCAAAGCACACTCGTGTACCCACCAAATATTTCGCATGCCTACCGGGGAAAAAGCCTGCATATTCCCCCCTATACTTGTGACAGGATTCCTCAGCAGTGTAGGCCTTCGTATTCCAAGCATCCCACATATTTTCATGGCTACTGTAATCCCGTGAGGCATGCTCTGCCACGAGGTGCACGCTGCCTTATTATCGGTCATGGTTCGATAAATAGGCGTGCCCCCAAGGCCTTTGCTCATCGCCTCTTCATCCTCCACGCATTGTGGTAGCAGACCTCTCTATTTGGTTCTGCGCACTGTTAAAAGAGGTGAGCTCTAAGCTTCCGCGTCGTGTTTTTACAGGTTACAATCATTGTTTCTGGTCAGTGTTTATCATGTTTACGTTGTTGGCGAGTGTGTAAGAGGATGGCTTCTGATGCGAACGGAGGAACCACCAACTTCCATGCTGTGCCACCTCCGCAGCGGCCAGGATACATGGATCCATATGATCTGTACGACATGGACGAAGCGGACGAGGAAGAAATGGAGGAGATGAAGAAAGATGCTTTGGCTTGGCTGCAGGAGCAGGGTTACACTTGTGTGCTTCGCCATGGTCGTTGTGTGTGCCCTTACTGCAATCTTGCTCACCGGCAGTGGGGTTTTCGTGACATCCTACAGCATGCTTCTAGCATTGGTCGCTCGGGACGTACCATGAAGTCGAGGGGTAGGCACCATGCATTGGAGGAATATCTCCGCACAGATCCTCATTATGCTACATTCCATCATGCATTAGGTATGGCGGGATAGGTGTGTGCCGTATCCATCTCCATGACCGTGTCTGTAGTTTTCCTTGTTGCCAAGTCCTAAGATTTCGTTGCTGGGTGTGTGTTTGTGCGCGCCTGCGCCAGTGCCACTGTACAGGTGTAGGTCTATGGGGATGTATCATGTATGTGCACATTTAAGTTGAATAATTTGGGCAAGGTGACCATCATTTACGTTCTATATATTCTTGGCAAAACGGTGAATTTAGTCAAACGGTAAATTTGTAAAATCGGTCATCATTTACGTCTCAAACTATGGCAACGCATCATGACCAGGGAAATCCACTGAAGCAAGGAAGGTGATCATGGAAAAGAAGAACACCCATGTTCTTCATGGATAACAGGGGATACAGGGGATTTTCCTACCACTACAAGATTCACAGATCAGGAAAACAGGGGATCGATCTTTTCCATCCAAAAGAAAACATACCATTGATCTTTCCATCCACAAGACCACCTATTTGAAAGTGAAAAAGAAAACCCAAATCCGAGTAATCTAAGACGACCCCTCCGAGGAGTTCCCCGATGACTCTGACGTCGAGGGAGCTTCAATGGCTAGGGGAGCCACGGGACTGGGATTGGCGGGGCCGGCACTTGAAGGACCAGCGCCGAGGTCCATCTTCTTCTTGGTCCTCTTCGAGTCCACCTCCTCCTCCTCCGCACCCTTCTTCTTCTTCGCCGATGGAATGTCCTTGAACGAATCAAGCTTACCGGCCTTGTCATCCTTCAAAAGCTGCCTCACAAACGCCTTCATCTGTTGATTCCTCTTCTTGGCCTCCACCCGCTTCCTCTTCTTGGCCACCAATCGCTTCTTCTCAATGGCCGCCCATGTCTCTTCCTCATCCTCTTCTTCTTCCTCTTCCTCTTCCTCTTCATCCTCTTCCACATAGTCGTACTCATCCTCGCTGTCCTCGCTCTCCTGCCTTTCCATGTCTTCTACATCAGATTCACTCAAGGAGGGCTCGGATGGCTCGCATGTATACCTGAGCATTTTCAGCCTGGCCCGGCCTGCAGGCCCGGCCCGCGCCAGGCCCGCCCACGAACCTTACTGGACGGGCGTGGTCAGAGATCTTGAAGCCCGTGAAAATTTTTTTGGCCCGAGCCCGGCCCGAAATGCTGTTTTTAGTTATTTTACACTATAAAATACGCGGGCGGCCCGCCCAAGCCCGGGCCCGGCCCGAGCCCAGCCCAAAAATTGAGGCCCGATGTGTCCCATGGGACGTTCATGGGCAGGATTTTCTCGGCCTGAAATAACAGAGATTTTTTTCGGCCCGGCCCGAACCCGGCCCGGCCCGCAAAATGCTCAGGTCTACTCGCATGCGCTTGGTTGGGGGGAGTCGGGTGGTGTCCCGATGGAGGAGGGGTTGGAAGGGAACGGGGAGGCGGGAAGTCGAATCGGAGAAGAAGGCATGGTGGTTGTGGTTTTCTGGAGGAAGAAAGTTTGAGACAAGGCAATGGAGGGAGTTGGGAGAGTCTGGTATATTAATAGATCTCAGTTTCAGGGAAAGTCGGGGTGTCTCTTCAGGAGTTGTATCACGCTAATGCAAGGAGGCGCCTCGATCTCTAATAATGTAACTGTCATTTGCAAAGAAAAGAACTATGTAAATTTGTAATCTTAGTGAATTTGGAGCAAACTATATTTACAAGCACTTCAACCGGATGTTCGGGTATGGGAAGCATTAACAGACCGGATGTTTCTTTCTAGAAAAATATACAGAAAGGACAATTATTTCTGGACCTGTAAAAGATGCTTGTTTTGATTTTGGGCAAAGGTGATCTATGATTTTATAGTTTATGAGAGCGATAAAATAGGATAACATTTATAGGGAGACAAGGAATAGAGATGGTTAGGGAAACAAAGCATAAACAACTTCAAACAAGGGGATTGATCAACAAACAAACGATAACCAAATTCACAAACATGGTTTGGGTTTGGGATGCATTAGCATTTTGGATGTTTGGCAATAACTGGAAGCTTGTTTTGAATTTGGTCGAGGTGAGCAACGATCACATTGCTATTTCTTATTAATCGTCCAATATTGATCTTCAACCTCTCCAGATCATGTGTCAAGCTAGGAAACACGATCATATATAGGTACAATAAGAGCGGATGTTCTTGTCTACGAAACACGAACAGGACGGACAACACATGAGACCATGTTTCATGGAAATGTAAAGTTACTAATTAACATCACGATGTTCACATACATAAGACAATGTTCCCACGAAATCTAAAGATACTAATTAACATCACAGATAACATATCGGCATTGGTCTTCCACTGGCGCGGCTCGCTTACTCCATCTACATACATCCCTTGTTTCTGGCTAGGACGCGGTGGTGGCTCCACTTCTTCATGTTGTCCTCCCTCAGGGCCTCAGACCTGGCCATCCCAAGGACGTGGTCCTTGATCTCATTCAGGTTCCTCCACCGGTGCATACGGTTGGGGTAGACAGGGCACCCGTAGGTGTTGGTAGTGCGCCGGAAGACACGCAGAGAAAAGGTCTTAAGATGGTCTATGTCAGTTTGGGTGTCGGAGTTGGAGTCGGAGTCCAGCTCTGCAAGTGGTGGAGGAGGCTGGGAATCTGCCAGCGACGTACCAGCGGCTCCGGGCATTAGCCGGTCGACGTTGGCGGCGTCGCAGCGGGGCGGCTCTGTGCCGTGGAATTGACGCCCTTGCCACTCTAAGTAGGAGCGGATGAAGTGGAGGCTGCGCAGTGACAACCAAGACCCAGATTCGGCTCCTGAGGAGGCGGTGGGCGAGAGGCTGGCAACGCCGCCGGACCGACGAGCAGGAGCGGGTACGGCCATGCACCTGAGCTCTGTGTGTCTGGGGGAGACTGATTGCTTCGTTGCGTCGGACGGGCAGTAGGATTGAAACGCGAGTGTTTGGGAAGAGAACTATGGGTAGAGTGGTTCGGAACTGGCGAGGACGCCGATGGTGGTAGGAATACAATGGCCAGCTTCCATGAGAAGTTGTGCAAGCTTATATGACAAGCTAAGCAACGAGCCTCTAGATCGAGTGGCTGCTATTCATCTACAAGCTTCCATGGGGCGTTGTGGCAAGCTTCCATGGCAAATTAGGCAACGGGCGCCTCGGCCTGTCGAGGAAGGCTACAGACGGATGTTACTGATAAGAAAAGGTGACCAGACCGGACTAAATTCAGTGTTGATTTTGTGGTCAAAATAGGATGACAACGGCCGGATCTTACTGATCTGCAAAAGTGACCAGACCGGACTAAATGGTTCGTTGAATTGTTATTAGGAAAATACGATAGCATTATTCGAATGAACATCCATCCAAAGTAGGAAAAAGAGTCCATTGTAAAGTGACTAATTAAACATCACAATTTCCACATACATAAGACAATATTCCAACGAAATCTAACGATACTAATTAACATCACTGATAACATAACATCACAAAGTTCACATACATAAGACAATGTTACAACAAAATCTAAAGACACTGATTAACATCACAGATAACATAACAGCATAGATCTTCCACCGGTGCGGCTCGCTCACTCCATTTACTCCATCCATCCCTCATTCCTGGCCATGACACGGTGGCGGCTCCATTTCTTCTTGTAGTTCTGCCTCAGGGGCGCAGACTTGGCCATCCCAAGGACATGATCCTTGACCTCATTCAGCTTGCGCCACCGGTGCATAAGGTTGGGGCAGACAGGGCACACGTACGTGCCGTTGAAGCGCCGGAAGACGCGCAAAGCATCGCCCCGGGGGACCGGAGGGATGTAGCCGTGGAAACGTTCCTCAGATGAGTCTGTGTCAGCTTGGGAGTCGGAGTCGGAGTCAAACTCACCAGCTGGAAGGGTAACCATAAACGTAAGCTTTCGAGGCGACGACGGTGGAGGAGGCTGGATATCCGCCAGCGAGACACCAGCTGCTCCTGGCAAAGCGCCGGCGATCGACGGCGGGTCGACGTTGGCGTCGTCGTAGGATGGCGGCAGCGACGGTGGAGGAGGCTGGGAATCCGCCAGCGAGCCACCACCGGCTCTTGGGAAATCGCCGACGAGCGACGGCGGATCGACGTTGGCGGCGTCGGAGCTCGGCAGCGGCGGGTCGACGTTGGCGGCGTCGGAGTGCGGCGGCGGCGTGCCGTGGATGTGGCCCCACAGCGCCTCTGTGAACATGCGGGCGAAGTGCTGGCCGTCGCGTGGCGGCACTTAGTCATGGGCGCGCGAAGAGGATGTGGCGCCGGAGGTTCGGTTGAAGGGCGAGGGTGAGAGCCGACGCGACGGGGAGCCGGTGGGGGATAATCGGCGCGACGGGGAACTGGTGGGGGATAGCCAGCGCGACCGGGAGCCTGATCGCTTCATTGCGTCGGTCGGGCAGTAGGAGTGAGGCGCGAGTGTTTGGGAAGTGGTAGCGTGGTTCGGAACTGGTGAGGACGCCGATGGTGGGGGGTAGGAATGGCGATTTATGTGGAGTTACTCACCTTGCCTGGGAAGTTGTGCCGCTTCAGTGAGAAGGTAAGCAATGGGCGCCTCTTGAGTCTTGACTCTTGAGTGGCTTCCATTCATCTTCCACCGTTGAGGGGCTGATGTGCGGGTCCCCGCGCCGTATGACCAACACGTTTGTGATCTCTTGATGATGGCAACCACCTTCCATGGGAAGTTGTGACACGAGGATGGCAACGGGCGGATGTTACAGTTAAGAAAAAGTGACAAGATCCGACTAAATTATTTGTTGATTTGTTGGCAAAATAGGTTTACATTTTTCGAACGAACATCCATCCAAAGTACTCCATAGGAGGAAACAGTGTTCTCTGATCATACACTCAGCATAATCAAATACGGAGGGACCAAACTTAATCAAAAACTACTAATAAGCATTACAGCAAAGTGACACTTGTTATTTTTGGCAATTATGTTTTCATCCAGTTTGGGTCGTTGAGGATCAAAGGCGCCGCCTCGCCGTCGAGCAGGAACGGGTCCAACATCGGTGGCTGAGCGGCTGGCAACGTCGCCAGCCTTTCGAGCAGGGACAGGAACGGCCGTGCCCCTGAGCTCTCCGGGACAGTCGGTGCGGCGGGCGCACTTGACATCAATGGCCGAGCGGCTAGCAACGCCGCCGGCCTGTCGAGCAGGAATGGGAACGGCCGTGCGCCTGAGCTCTCCGGGACAGTCGAAGCGGCGGACGCACATGACATCAATGGCGGAGTGGAGGGCCACGGCTGCCACGTGCGACTAGCCCGGCCTCTCGGGCACTCCACCCACTGCACGCCAGCTTCTGGTGGCGACGGGTACAGCCGTGCCACTGAGCTCTCCGGGACAGTCGAAGCAGCGGGTGCACTTGACATCAATGGCCGAGCGGCTGGTAACGCCGCCGGCCTGTGGAGCAGGGACGGGAACGACCGTGCGCCTGAGCTCTCCAGGACAGTCCAAGCGGCGGGCGCACTTGACATTAATGGCGGAGTGGAGGGCCACGTCTGCCGCGTGCGACCAACCCGGCCTCTTGGGCACTCCACCCACTGCACGCCAGCTTCTGGTGGTGACGGTGAGACGGGAATTGTGGTTTGATAGATGCAGAGAGAACGCCTGTCCCACCACTGCCCGGCATGCCAGCGACAAAGGCCGCAGTCAGCACAGAGCGTGCCGGGCCCCATCGGCCCGGCGATCCATTGCGGCGTTTCTGTCCTGCCGCAGTCGCCGCATCTCGGCCCCGCCGGAGCTTTAGCCGGCATGGATGATAGGAGAGCGAGCTCCACAGGAGGCACGTGATGATTGTCGCTGGCCATTGGGGGAGATGCTCTGAAATGCACATAGAAATTAGTTTGCTCAAAGAGGCAGAAAAGGTCGAAAGAACGAAGAAATCGATTGAATTGGGAGAGAGGATGACGGTACTTGCGCCGATAGGAGGCGATGCCGATGGGGTCTTCTAGTGCCGGGAGGAGGAGATACCGATGGGGTTTTCTTTCGTTGAGGAGGAGATGCAAAAGTGTTTTCCAGTATATATTAATAGATCTCATTTGCCAAGAGAAAGGCGCAGGGTCTCATGGGGGATTGTGTCAGGCAAATGGCCTAGGCGCGCAACTTGCAATCACGTTGAACTTGGAGCAAACTTAATTCACTTGAACATGATGAGATCGAAAGTTCCCACGAGACCGGCTATTCTGGTATACGAGTTCGGATGTTTGGGTTTACGAACCATGAGTAGACCGGAGAAATATTTTTAATCATTTGATGGCAAAAGATGCTTGTTTTAAATATGGACAAGGTGAGATATGATATCATCCTTGTTAGGGAGAGTAAAAAACGTGCACAATTCGAACGTGGAGCCGTGGCTTAAGTAGAGCAAATTGAAGCAATGGGCAACAAATTGGCTTTCAGTAAGATGGTGTCTACTCTATCTAGTGTACACTACCCCATCTAGCAAAGATTTGTTTTTCAAAGACTTGGTTAGTAGGAAAGAATCGTGAAGACAAGCAAGCTGACTTAGAGTTTGAACCACGACTTCATTCTTCCTTGTTGACGAGTCATGCTTGGTAACAACAAAATGAAAGCATGCAATGAGATAGGTAATATAACCCGGGCAGGACCAGATGTTTGGGTTTACAAAACATTAACAGACCAGACAAAAATTTTCATTCCTTTCCTGGCAAAAGTTGCTTGTTTTGAATTGGGCAAACCTGATTACGGATTTCGTAGTTTCTGAGATAGTGAGATCACATTATTTGTTTTTTAATTGTCCAATATTGATTTCCACCTCTCAAAATTGCGATGAACTATTCCAACTACCAGCCGTGGTAAATAAATGGGGGAAGACCAGAAGTTGGTTTCCATCACGTCAATGCGTGTGCGAGTATTGCTACACGGGAATCAAGGGAGAGAGATAGAAACAGATATCAGTGGATTGATCTAGAAACAAATATATCCAAAATCACTCTCCCATGTCAGGGTAATTTGTTTGGATGCAGATATCCAATTATTCAGTGTGAATTCTACATTCCTCATTACAAAAATGTGACCATTCTTCCCAGCTCATCTTGAAGCACAGGCGGCATGCGCACTAATGATTGCCGCGTGCCACTGGTGGCGCCAGCGTTGCACGTCGGTGCCACGTCACTCGCCGGATCACCTCTGAGGCTGCCTCACGGCACCGCAGGCAACCCTTGTTCGTCCGCATCATCATCGATGTCGCGACCGTCGATTCTTCCTCACCCTTGACCTGTCTGATGTACCGTCTTGCAGTGTCATCATCACCGGCGCCGCCATTGGCCCTATAGAGGACCATGGAGGCTACGTAGGCTGCCACATTGCGCCCGGCCTGGGAGGCCTCCTCGAGCTTAACGATGGATGACCGGGAGCTGTAGTTTTCCCCGAACAGGATGTCCATCCTGGAGAGGAAACATGCCTCCGGGTTTCTTATGCGGTTCAGGCAATCGAGGAGGGCGTCATAGCCCTTGTGGTCGTTCCACTGCAGCTCGACGGCAAATCACTCTAGCGCCACGCGCCGACCAATGGCCGCATTCTTGCACACACAACGCATCTCCCGGTTGGTCGCTCATAGGTTACGGAGGTCGTCCATGGCCCGCTCCGAGGTCGCAGCGAGGTGGCGGGCGATGTCAATGTTCACCTCTGTAGGGAGCACAACCAGCGATAACGACAACCGCCTCGACGACATGATTACTGACTTACCGGCGTCCTGAAAATAGTTTGATCAAACATCAGAGTGCCAGGTCAAATGCACATTCAAATTGATACAGAGACTTGGAAGAGAGCACTGTACTCTCACGGATCTTCCTTCCAAGAGGAGGAGATGCAATTGTAAAAATGTTTTCTGTACCCCAGGCGGAAGAAGTCGATCAATGCCCCATTTACAACAAATCCACTGTTCCTTTCTCCGCATTTACAGTAAATTCACCGCTCCTTCGCCACCCAAAACAACCTTCGCTGATGCTCCGTTGATTTTGGGATAACAATAATAATTCATTATGACTGTTGGGGAACCTAACGGAAATTACGTTCTTGGAAATGTGAACAGGTCAGACTAAATGGTCAGTACAATGTGGTGGATACTAACTGCCGCGCATTTCTTGGTCGATTTTGGCAATACATCATCAGTACAATCCTCAGAAGCATAGGGCACAATGTTCAGAATACATGATCGACACATTGTTCACAATACCAAAGTGACACTTGCAGAATACATGATCGAGACATCTAATTAGCCTTACCACCGAGCATCAATCCCGCCATTCCCGCGAAAACAACAAATAAAGCAAGTAGCGCATGCACGTGTTTGACATTGTGCCTATAATTCCCAATTGACTTCAGCTCGGTGGTAGCCTTCTGAAGTTTTTGTCGCGCTATTTTGAGCTCATTCCTAATCTCTCTAAGCTCATAGTTAGCTTTTCCCAATTCCCCCTCCCACTGCTTTGCATCCTCTTCAGCTTTCGCTTTCTTCTTCATGAGCTTTAGCATAACAGCATACGACCTTTCATCCCATTCTGGATCAATCCAGCAGAAGTAATCGCATTGCTCTTTTTCTTCCTCCAAATTAAACGACCCATTAGCAATAGCCGTTGACCACATGCACCACATAAGCAGGTAGCCAACTAGCCATTACCTTTGGGCAGCCAGCAAACCGGCAGCCAGGGTTGAGAAAGGTCCAAGCATACTTCACCACAGCTCTCAACCCGTGTTTGCACTTGTCTTTAGGATGCCAATGGCTACTATTGCAGGAAGATGTCTCCGAGCAGTAACTACCAATGGAAGAAGATGCTGGAGTACACGGATGCTTCAAAAAAATTCATTGCAACTTAAAATCAATGCTTAGTTTTGCACTTTCTAAACTAAAGCCTATCAATCAACTTGTAACAACAATCGTGCTTCAACCGAAATCCCCAATTCCAAATATCACTTCCCTCTGACGAAAGGGGAAAGCAGAGGCACAAAACAGGGTACTGACCTGACCGTAGCTCACTCTCCTCCCTTCGATGCGAGGATCCGCCATTCCTGCCGCGGGTTGTAGATCTGTGCACCAACGCCTCTAGGCTAGATATTTGCCACAACGACCCACAGGAGCGTGCTGGCAAGCCCCTTGCAGGGTACGCGGTTGATATAGCCGTTGGCCGCGGGTTCGACCCCTGCTATTGACATAGTATCCTTTTAATTTTCCTCTATTTTTTTATCAGACTGACTTGTGTGACCTTATTAAATTTTATGACGAGTTGGAACCACAGTAGGAAACAAGCAGTTTTGCGATCGTTCCTGAGGAAGGTCCTTCCAGCAAAACATCAACAGACCGGAACTTTGCTGTCCACCGAGCAGCAAACATCATATTATGATCAGGTAGCAACAAGTTTCTCAACTCATGACCACAAAGTTCACAACACCAAGTAGCAACAAGTTACAACACCAAGTAGCAAACATCACAGGATGATCATCACACGAAGTAGCAACAAGTTTCTTAACTCATGACCACAAAGTTCACAACACCAAGTAGGAAACATCATAGGATGATCATCATTACAATTTTCAAAATAATCATAACCACCCATTTGTAATCATAACGATAAGAACTGATCATCAATTTACATCTGTACGCGTTGATTCTCCTTCCATAGCTCCATCCTGCAACTGTCCCTTCACCTTCTGCAGCTCAGCGGCAGTAGCTTCTGAGGATCCTTCCCATTGTTGATCCCTTTTTCGCTTGGCTGACCTAAAGAAAACATAAGCACCAACAAGTTTCATAACACTACGTATTATGATCAGGAGGAACAACCAGTAATTAAACATCAACAAAGAACAAGTTTCATAATAATCAAGCACTACCTATTTTTATCTTTCTTGCGCAGTATCCATTGCTTCTCCTTCTCCATCTGGATAACACTCTGTTGTATCGATTGCTTCTCCTTCTCGATCTCGATAACTAGCTGCTCAACCGATTGCTTATACACTTCCATCGCATCGATGGCATATTTCAGCTTTCCCTTCACGTTTTCTAGCTTAGTGGTAGTTGCTTTAACCTTGATGTTAGCCCCTGTGCATTCTTCCTTCCATGACCTTGCCTCCTCTTCAGGTTTTGCCTTCCTGTCCAGTTTCAGGTCTTTTGACTCTTGGTCAAGAATCTCTCCTATTTCTTTCAATAAGGCATTGTCCCAGCGTAACATACGGGCACACAACTCCTTGTAGTTGTTGGTCTGTTGCAATTATTCATATAACAATTGGTCTGCCATCTCATTGAATTTCCTCATCTCTTGCATAGTTGTATTTAAAATTTCCTGACACAGCTCCTTGTATTTTACAGCCTCTTGCTGTGCCATGAGTTCTCTGCCTTCTTGTTCTTGCAGGTCTCTCTTCACCTCCTGCAGCCCAGCTTTAGTGGCTTCAAGCACCTCTACAAGCTAGTAAAATACAATAACCTATCAATCCATCAAACGATGCAAACTGAAAACTAACTGAATCTAACACCTATGAATTGTCTATAGCCTATCAACTTGTTACACCAAACGAAGTGCAAATATGAGGGTACGATGAAATCTGATTCTAGTGTATATGCTCATCAATCCGTTAGATCCCCAAATCTAGAAATCCCTAGGACGATAGGGGAAAATATAGCGGCTCAAACCAGAGAACTGACCTTGTGGAGCCGTTTCAGCTTCTTGTAGCTGGAAGGTGGCGGCGGAACCATCTTCCCATCACCTCTAGGATCTGCCATTCCTACCACGAGCTGTTGCAGATCTGCGCGTAGCAAAAGTCGAGAGTCTTTGCGAAGGCAGTGAAACATTTCGCCTGCAAATTACTGATTTATATTAAAGATTCACCTTACACAACCATAAGGAAAGTGTTTCCTGTTAAAAAGATAGAACCAAGAAGTGGTGCAGTGGTAAGCAATGCAGTCTTGTTCCTATAGGTCTTTAGTTCGAACCCTTGCAATGGTAAGTTTTTTTGCAACATTTCGTGACCTAGCGAAAATGCTTACATGTGGGACCTCCATTTTATGATGACTTGGAACGACAGTAGGAAATAAGCAGTTTCGCGATCGTTACTCAGGAAGGTCCTTCCAACAAAACATCAACAGACCCGACCAGCAAAACATCAACAAAATTAGCTCAGAATGGTGAGAGTGCTCAAAGCAAATTAGCATAATAAGATGGCATCTCAAAGCAACTCATCACCACAAAGTTTACACCACCAAGTAGAAACATGTTTCTTAAGACATCAGTAGATCGACAATTCTCCCCGCATATAGATTCAAGGTAATATTATGTCTAGCTTCCTGCAGCTGTCCATTCACCTTCTGCAGCTCGGCTTCAAGCATCACTTAAATCGATAAATTCTGAGGGTCATTCATGTGATTTGAAGAAAACATCAGCAACAACTTTCATAAGATGGCATGTCATGGTTATTCATCATTAAAAATTGTTCCAATAATCGTAACTACCTATTGTTCAATTCCATTTCCATGAACACTTGGACAAGTTCTGTCTGTGTTGGCTTACCCTTCTTCCTCTTCTGAAGCTCAGTGGTAGTATCTTCAAGCATCAATTTTTCAGTATCTCCAAGCTTCATGTTAGCCTTTCTGCATTCTTCTTTTCATGACCTTGCTTCCTCTTCACCTTTTGCTCTCCTGCGTGTTAGCTTATTCAGAACAGCTTTAGTCCTACCATCCCATTCAGGATCAATCCAAACAAACGTCTGACATTGTTTTCCTTGAGGCTGCAGACACCAAATACATATATGTTCATAAAATTGTCCATTTTCAACACTAATATCAAGAGTACAAGTACTATAAGTCTATTGAAATTTAAACAAGTTATTGTTTACCTGACCACAGGTTCCATACCGGCGCCCAAGGGTAGTGAAGCTTTCCCTGACAAGGAGAGCATACCCATGCTGGCACTTGTTATAAGGATCCACAACAATAAGATCAGCATCAGGAGGCTCCGATGTAACGAAATCAGTGGACCGAGCCACCACCAGATGCTAGTAAAATACAAGGACCTATCAATTCATAAAATGATGCAAATCGAAAACTAATTGAATCTGACACCGATTATCTATAGCTGATCAACTTCTAACACCAATTGCAATGCAAATCTGAGTGTATGATAAAATCTGAATCTATTGTATATGATCATCAATCCTCTAGATCCCCAAATCTAGAAATCCCCATCCCTAAGTCAATAGGGGAAATATAGTGGCTCAAACTAGAGGACTGACCTTGTCGTCCTGTTTCATGAACTCGTAGCCGGGAGGTGGCGCATAAACCACCCTCTCATCACCGCTAGAATCCGCCATTCGTACCACGAGCTGTTGCAGATCTGCGCATAGCAAAAGTTGAGAGTCTTTCCGAAGGTAGTGAAGCGTTTCGCCTGCGAATTACTGATTTATATTAAAGATTCACCTGAGACAACCATAAGGAAAGTGTTTCTTGTTAGCATAACACAACCAAGAAGTAGTGCAGTGGTAAGCAGCACAGCCTTGTTCCTTCAAGTCACTGGTTCGAAACCATGCCATGGCAAATTATTTTTACAACATTTCGTGACCTAGCCTCTGCTGATTTGGCAAAAATGCTTACATGTGGGACCCTGGAACTATTTATGACGACTTGGAACACTCTATTTTCGAAAAAATGCTTACATGCGGGACCCAACTGAATTTTATGACGACTTCGAACACTCTATTTAAAAATAATGCTTACATGTGGGACCAAAGTTGGTTTATGACGCTGCTGACATGGCGAAAATGCTTACATGTGGGACCCTGGAAAAATTTATGACGACTTGGAACACTCTATTTTCGAAAAAATGCTTACATGTGGGACCCAACTAAAATTTATGACGACTTGGAACACTCTATTTTTAAAATAATGCTTACATGTGGGACCGATGTTGGTCTATGACGTTTTTGCAGAGCTTATGGCGTCACAAAATAGCATGGAACAGTGAATGCCCGGCTACAGTACCAACCGTAATGACGAAAGTTTTTTTTGTGACTAAATTTGCTCGGAAGTGAAATATTATGACGAGATCAGCCAGGAACGTCATAAATCAATGACGCTAAAATGTGGTTGCGTCACTAGTCAACGATTTTCTTGTAGTGAGGGTCCCACATGTAAACATTTTTGCCAGGTCAGCGGAGGCCAGGTCACGAAATGTTGCAAAAACAATTTGTCATTGCAAGGGTTCGAACTAGAGACCTATAGGAACAAGATTGCGTTGTTTACCACTCACCACTTCTTGGTCGTGTCATATTAGTAGGAAACACTTTCCTTATGGTTGTGTCAGGTGAATCTTTAATATAAATTAGTAATTCGCAGGCAAAATGATTCACTGCCTTTGCAAAGGCTCTCGACTTTTGCTACGTGCAGATCTGCAATGGCTCATGGTAGGAATGGCGGATTCTAGAGCTAATGAGAGGATGGTTTATGCCCCATCTCCCGACTACGAGTTCATCAAACAACACAACAAGGTCAGTCCTCTAGTTTAAGCCACTATATTTTCCCCTATCGGCCTAGGGATGGGGATTTCTAGATTTGGGGATCTAGAGGATTACAATAGATTCAGTTTTCATCGTACACTCAGATTTGAATTGTAATTGGTGTTAGAAGTTGATTTAGTTAGTTTTCAGTTTGCATCGTTTGATGGATTGGTAGGTTCTTGTAGTTTTCTAGCTTCTGGAGGTGCTTGAATCCACTAAAGCTGAGCTGCAGAAGGTGCAGAGAGTCTTGCAAGAACAACAAGTCAGTGAGCTCAAGTCACTACAAAAGGATCTAAATTACAAGCATCTGTATGAGCAATCGTTGCAGGACAACATTACTCAGATGGAAGAGCTGACCAAATGCAAGGACCAGTGTAATCAATTGATGCAGCAGGAGAAAGCCCGGTTGAATGAAATGGTATTGTTACGGCAAGACAACTTTGCCCAGATGGAAGAGCTGACCAAATGCGGGGACTAGCATAATCAATTGATGTAGTAGCAGAATGACCAACTGAAAGAGATTAAGAAATGCAGGGAACAATGTAATCAATTGATGCAGCAGGAGAATGACCAGCTGAAAGAGATTAAGAAATACAGGGAACAGTGTAATCAATTGCTGCAACAGGAGAATGCCCGGTTGAATGAAATGGCATTGTTATGACAGGACAACATTGCCCTAATGGAAGAGCTAACCAAATGCAGGGACCATGTTAATCAATTGTTACGACAGGAGAATGACCAGCTGAAGGAAATTCACAAATCGACAGACCAATGCAAGCAATTATTATTGGAGAATGCCCTATTGAAATAAGAGCAATTGAACTCTGACTGAGCTGCAAACAATCGATAAAACATGTCTGGTGTTATTGCTAGCTAGACGGTTCATAGGTGGTGTGTACTTTGTGGTTATGAGTTGCTTATATTTTTGTGTTTGCTAATTGCTGGTGGTGTGAACTTTGTGGTGATGAGTGCTATGACATTCTATCTTATCATGCCGATTTGGTTTAATCTATTTCAAATTGAGTCGAGCATACTCACCATTCTAAATTATTTTTGCTGATGTTCTGCTGGTCCAGTATGTTGATGTTTTGCTGGAAGGACCTTCCTGAGTAACGATCGCGAAACTGCTTGTTTCCTACTGTTGGTCACGAAATGTTGCAAAAACAATTTTCCATAGCAAGGGTTCAAACTAGAGACCTATAGGAACAAGCCAACACTGCCTACCACTGCACCACCTCTTGGTTGTGTCAATTTAATGGGAAACACTTTCCTTATGGTTGTGTCAGGTGAATCTTTAACATGAATCAGTAATTTGTAGGTGAAACGCTTCACTACCTTTGCAAAACACGTCCACCCCAACCATAGCACGGAGCGGTTCTGGTAAGTTGGCAGGAGAAAAGCCCGCGTTGTAGCCAAAAATAGTTTTCCCGCAGCCCGCTGCCCTGAAAGGGGAAAACAGAGAGGCGAGTAGGCTACCAAAACGGATCATTCCGGTAGTGATTTGCGACTTCCAACGGCTGCTCACTCCTACAGGCGCAACCTTGGTGATACTTGCTGCAGCGGCGTGTCAATCTGGTAAGTAATTTTGTGTGTAATCCGGAAATTTTCATTTTGCAGAATGTTCTCTTTTCGATTCATTCTGTGGTCAGTAATTTTGAGTTGGATTTGCCAAAAACTTTCCAGATGGATAGATGTTGGATAACTTTTTGGGACAATGGGAAAGGTAGAGTGCTTTCAGTGGGCACGGTGAAGGTAAGTGAGAATGTGACTCTTAGGCGTGTTGCTCTTGTCAAGACTTTAGGGTTCAATCTTCTTTCGGTTTCCCAGCTTCTTGATGAGGGTTTTGAGGTCCGTTTCAAGACAGGCGCTTCTCGTGTTTTGGATTCTCAAAGTGATCTTGTGTGCATGATCATCCTCGATGGTCAGATTTTTAGAGCCAAATTTTCTCATTGTGTCGGCTCTTCTCGTTGTTTGGTTACTGGTATTTCGGCAGAGCTTTGGAAATGGCATAGGAGGCTAGGTGATGAGGACATGACATCCACGCATACGACCATGATTAGTGCATAAAATTGGAGTAGAAGAAGTCTAACAAGGGTGTCCAAGTCGAAGAGGAGGCACGAGGCTAATCCGGTTCGAGTCCCCAAGGTGGAGGCCTAAAGCAATTCCAGTTCGAGCCCAGTTCGGAGTCCAGGAGTAGCACGCACTAAAAACAACACCCAGGTCACATACGGAGCTGGTTTTGGATGTTCTATAAATGGTTGGAAGCACAATTTCATGGAGCTTGTAATGACACTAATCTCATGCCAAAATTCATCCTGAGTCAACGGGAATCATCGAAACAAGTTGACGTCCAGAATCAACCAAGGTGCTGCGTCGCCAGTTTCATGGGCCTCAGGCCCAAGTTGTGGGCGCCCCATCCTAGGGCACCCCCAGCCTTAGGACTCCCCTCCTTTTATACTCAGTAGCCGCCGCCTCAGAAACTTGAGTTTTGTTTTACATCTAGCTTTAGCTACACCAGACCATGCACAAATACGTGCTGGTCTTTGTGATTCAAAACTTCACCTTCGAGTGATACATAGATTGCTCGCCTCAAATTCTTGTTCGTTCGTCGATTGCGCACAGGAATTGATCTTTGTGATCAGGCCAATTTTCCTCCAACAAGGTCGGTAACCACTGGGAGTTGGTTCAGCGATTGCATTGGCGCTTCGGGCTTGCTCGTCGTAGTCGGATCGTGAGGGTCGTCTCCCACCGAAATCGGATTTATCTCCACTCACCGAAAGATCGGGCACTCCGCCTCCATCACTAGGCCACTTGAGTTTTGACTTGTTGTCATGTTTGAGTGGGCTTGGTTTGGTCCGAGGATTGCCTAGGTTGAAGTACCAAAGGGATTTGGTATGTGCTCCGTGTAGGCATGGCAAGATGGTCGCCGCCTCCCATCCACCTCTGACAGCTGTTATGACAGAGCGCCCATGCGAGTTGTTCCATGCTTGGTTGGTCCAGCTCGTGTGTGCTCGGCGGGTGGGAAATGGTACGTCCTGGTGATAGTGGATGACTATTCTCGCTATGCTTGGGCCTTCTTTTTGGCTGACAAGGGGGAGACGTTTGGTTTTGTCCGGGATGTAATCTTGAGCTTGAAAAATGAAAGGAATGGGGATGCTAGTCGAGCTATTTGTAGCAACAATGGCACTGAATTTAAAAACTCTTGATTTGAAACCTTTTGCCGTGATTTGGGTCTCGAACATCAGTTTTCCTCTCCCTATGTCGCTTGTCAGAATGGTGTTGTAGAGAGGAAAAACTATTCCCTTTGTGAGATGGCTCGAACGATGCTCGATGAGCATAGGACTGCGAGAAGATATTGGGCTGAGGCGGTGAATACCGCGTGCGATGTTGGAAACCAGATTTTTCTTCGGGCCTTCTTGAACAAGACGTGCTATGAGCTCATGCATGGGCGAGCTCGTAGAGTGAGCCATTTCAGGGCTTTTGGGTGTTGGTGTTTTATCCTCAAGAAGGGTATGCTTGATAAGTTTGAGTCGAGGTCCTTCGATGGCATCTTTTTGGGTTATGCTAATCATTCTCGGGCATACTGTGTGCTCAACCTTGATACTAACCAAATCATGGAAACTTGCGAGGTTACCTTCAACGAGACACAACCATGTAGTTCGTCTGTCTTTGAGTGTGCAGGTGACGACAAAGTTGGCAAGAAGATCTTTGAGGATGAGGAGAATTATGCTGGAGAAGATGACGGCGATGCTCCAGCCACGCATCTACCTTCTACTTCCACTACGACGACTACGGTGCAGGATGGCCCATCCCCTACACCAACTACGATCCAGCAAGATCAAGTGGAAGCTGCTGTTGAGGGGGAGGTCATCTCTAGACGAGAGGCACCGAGGCGCGTTCAAGTTGATCATCCTCCCTCAAGAATCATCGGCGACATCAATGAATGTACTACACGGTCGAGGTCCAGAAATGTTTCTCACTTTCCTCATTCGGCTTTTGTTGCTGCCTCTGAGCTGAAAGACATTGGACACGCACTCTCTGATCCTAATTGGGTGAACGCTATGCATGAGGAGTTAGAGAACTTTGAGAGAAACCAAGTTTTGGAGTTGGTAGAGCCACCACCACATTGCAAACCTATGGGGACAAAATGGGTGTGGAAAAACAAAGAGGGTGAAAATGGTGAGGTGGTGAGAAACAATTCGAGGTTGGTTGCTCAGGGTTATAGCCAGAAAGAGGGGATAGACTATGTGGAGACATTTGCTCCTGTAGCTCGTTTGGTGGTGGTTAGGATACTTCTAGCCTTTTCTGTGGCTAAAGGCTTCAAATTGTACCAAATGGATATGAAGAGTGCCTTCTTGAATGGATTTTTGGAGGAAGAGGTTTATGTGAAGCAACCACCAGGCTTTGAGAGTGCTAAGTTCCCACACCGAGTGTATAGGATGAGGAAGGCTTTGTATGGGCTGAAACAAGCTCCCTGGGCTTGGTATGGTAGGTTGAGGGGGTTCTTGTTCAGCAACGGGCTTGAGATGGGCAAAGTAGATAAGACTTTATTTCTCCTTAGACAGGGCGATGATATCCTAATTGTTCAGGTGTATGTGGATGATATTGTCTTTGGCGGCTCGTCTCACTCTTTGGTTGCAAGGTTTGCAGAGGACATGAGCAAAGAATTCGAGATGTCTATGATGGGAGAATTGTAGTTCTTTCACGGGCTTCAGGTCAAGCAGGCTAAGGAGGGAACATTTGTGCATCAAGCCAAGTACACGAAGGACATCCTCAAGAAGTTCAAGATGGACGAATCGAAGCCCCTGTCGACACCAATGAGTACGACTACAACACTGGATGCAGACGAGGACGGAGAGCCCGTGGACCAGAAGGAGTACCAGAGCATGATCGGCTCCCTCTTGTACTTGATGGCGACAAGGCCGGACATACAGTTCGCTGTGTGCCTGTGCGCTCGTTTTCAGGCGTCGTCGAGGACTTCACATCGGTAGCCCGTCAAGCGGATTTTCAGGTATCTTCGATACACTCCTGAGCTTGGTCTTTGGTACTCGTTGTCTTCTTCTCTTTCACTTCTTGGTTTGTCGGATGCCGACTTTGTGGGGTGTCGAGTCAATTGGAAGTCGACTTCAGGGATGTGTTAGTTTTTGGGTTCCTCTTTGGTTTCTTGGTCATCTCGCAAACAATCAAGTGTAGCTCAGTCTACCACAAAAGCCAAGTTTGTAGCTGCCACTAGTTGTTGCTCCCAGCTGCTTTGGATCACATACACTCTGAGTGACTTTGGTGAGGAGTGTACCCATGTTCCTCTCATGTGTGATAGCACGAGTGCCATTAGTGTTGCCAAAAAACTCGTGCTACACTCCAAAACCAAACATATAGAGGTGAGGTACCACTTTTTGAGAGACAATGTGGAGAAGGGAAACATAGACTTAATCCATATGCCAACCCAGAAACAGCTCGTTGATATCCTGACAAAGCCTTTGGACCAATCTACATTTGCTCATTTGCGGGGTGAGCTTTGGGTAATTTATCCTTTTTGAGTTTGGGTTGGGGAGTCTAATGTACATATGCATCTTGCATTTTCATTTTTGTATCATATCATGTTTAGCATCTTTGCATCGTAGACTGCATTTGTATCATATGCTTTAGAGATGTGCTTCTCCTATATACATTGATCATTGTGATATGCTGGATGTGAGCTTATGAACTTGCTAGTAAGCTCTTGTGATGTATAGCTATGCTCTTGGTAGCTTTGGGATGTATAAGCATGTGAATGGCTTATTTTTGTAAAAAAGCTATATATGATCCTCTCTTGTGAGTTGAGTGCCTTTCATGCTCATTCTGTGCTCAAATGGCTATATCTTGCTTAATTTGTGCTTGGGTATCATGCTCTTTTCATTTGGGGTCAAAGACCCATTTGTCATCTTGAATGTTTAGCCTACATGTTACCTTGTGGAGAAACCAAACTTCTTTTTGCCGCAAAGGCACTTCATGTACCATGCTTAATCTTAAATCGTGAAATTGGTATATGAGATGCCTATGCTTGAAAAATATGCTTCCATGTCACATGTGCTTTAAATTTCTTATCTTGGGTGCTAAACCGTTGCATGATGTCTACTATTGAGAAGTCTCATGTTTAGAAGTAGACACATGGCTCGGTGGCTTTGACATGACATGAGATAGTTTGTAGGTGTTTATGATGATCTTGTGATGAGAACTTGTGACCTTGCATGAAGTTTGTGGGTGATTTGTTGTTTGTGCTCATTTTGGCCATGTTGAGGTCCTATGCTCATGAGAGGGACATTTTGTTGAAAAATGCTTCAGTTTGATTATGGCTATGTCACTTGCTTATATAGAGCTTTCTATCTTGTTGGCGATGCTTGTACTGAATATGTGGCTATCTTGCTTGTCTATGACTCATTTCTAGCATGTTGTAGTGTTCTTTGTCTATTTGAGAAGCACATGCTTGCATTTGTAGACTTGATTCATGCATTATCAACAAAGGGGAGAAAAGTACCCAATTCATTCAGGGGGAGTTTTTGCATCAAAGGGGAGAAAAATGGGGAGAAATGCATTTGTTCAGGGGGAGCTTTCATTCATGCTTTGGGAGCTCTTTGTCGCCTTATTTGATTTGTGCTCTTTTGCCGATGGTGTCGAGCCCTTTTGCCTCACCTTGAGGAGCCGACAATATTGGAGCATTTTATCTCGGTTGTGTTGAGCCGTTGCCCTTTCCATAGGGGACCGAGATTTTTCTCTCTCAAGTGAACTTGTTTTGGCTTTTGTTTGGCTTTTGATCACTTGTTTGAGTTTTTGGTTCGTTTCTTTTCTTTTTCTCTTTTCTCTGAATTGGTTACTATGTATGTTGTCAATGCACTCATCAAGGGGGAGATTGAGGACCGGAGCGTCTGAGGACCGGTGGATGGTCGCTCCCTGGTGTGATGAGTGATTGACAATGTGGTGTGGACTGACTCTTGGCCGAGTATTGCTGGTGCGGGTTGCGGCTTGATTTGCATTGGTGCAGGTGAAGAGCGGGTGCGAAAGGTCTTAGTCTTGCGGGGCCTCCGAGGAGTGGAGAGAGAAGTAGGCTCGGCTCGATGGACCTAGTGGCCGAACGGGATCAAGTGCGGGCGGCATGGTGGCAAAAAAAGCAAGACGAAGTCGTGGACAGGAGCCGGTGCAGGGTAGCAGCTCACGACCGGAGTCTGCACGCGGGGTTTGCGGCGGTTCACCACAAAACCGTCGGGTAACTTCGTTGAGCCACAAAACCAAGATCGGAGGCTCGGCGGGCGGAGACGGGATCCGAGCGCGCCGAGAAGCTTCGACGCCGGGGGACTGAAGGACCGAACTGGCGACAAGAGAGGGGGGGCGTGAATGGGAGCCAATAAAAATTCTTCTCAGAGGAGATGGCTACTCCAACAAGATGAACACGGCTAACCACAACACGTCTCCAGCTCAACTACCCAAGTTGGCCAAGACCACGTAGTCACTGGAGTGCTACTGGTCCTAGGAACCAACGACCATCGAAACCTGCTCGAGAACGCAGCGGAACAAGCAACTCGAGCAGCTACTAACCACACCGGTCAGACCGGTCACCTACACCGGTCAGACCGGTCAGGGCCGGATCTCCCGGACTGAGCCGCCGGAACACCCGACACCCTCCAGAGACACTCCGGATCACCCTGGACCTCGAGCCGGGTCACCAGAGCAGGACTTTGCAATTTTCACAGAAAGCTCCTACACCGGTCAGGCCGACGCAGCTCACCGGTCAGACCGGTCTGAGCCTGTAAACCCCAATTCCAAGAAACCAACCTCCCGAGCTCCAAAACGCTCCAAACTCGAAACAGCAGCAAACCTAGAGATTACGGAACTCACCAAGACGTTCACCCGAGCAAAACCCAACAGAGGGTCGGCACCGGTCAGACCGGTGGAAGGCACTGGTCAGACTGGTCAAGCCCTGGGCTCTCGGGATGAACAGCAACCCGCGGGTCAACTCCTCCAAATCCAAATCCCGATCTCCCGATTCGCTCCACGGATGCGCACAAGACTTTGGAGATAGTAGGAGTACCTCATGGGCATTCCATAGCCACGATTTAGTCCACCAAAACTTGCTAAATCAAGAGGAATGGAAGAATTTCCACCAAGAACGCCTCTAACCCTAGACCGGAGAAAATCCCAAAATTGAGCCCCTTTACTCACGGATTTGGGAGGGGAATCAAAGGGAAAAGAACCACGAAGGGTTCATGCATACATCCCCCACCAAATCCCAAAGAGAAAGGTCTCAAAACCGCCACAAGAAAATCACCAAGAAAAGGCACCAAAAATCACCAAAAAGGAAAAACGGGAGAGACACAATCAAGCCTTGAGGAACCACGCCGAATCATCTATACATACCATGAAGGTTCATACAAGGTCTAGCTTGCCACCCGGTCATCCTTCCCTCTCTCAAGATCTCACCATGAAGCTCTCAAGCTAGTCCTAAAAATCGTAAGGAAAATAGGAAGGGAAAATAGCAAAAGCAAATGAGCTAGGGTTCCAAGAGATGGTTGTCATCCTCTCACCACTTGGGTTATATGGAGGCTAGCCGAAAGACGAAACTACCCCTATTACATTAAACTAAGATGCACACCCCCGAAGGGCCTTTTGAGAAACTTCGTCGTAGCACCATCGGACGGATGCCCGGCGACTGCAAACTTGCTTAGCCTCGACGCAAGCCTTGCGATCCCGACACGTATCCTCCGCTTCGAAGTTTCCAGAACGCGCCGTCGCACACTGTCACACCCTGAAATTTCTAATTTTAGGATGTGAATAGAGAGAATAATTAAATAAAAATTTTCTCATAATTTTAAAACTTTTCTAACATTTATTTTCTTTACAGGAAATATAGTATAGGAAAAATCCTTGTTTGATTTTCTGAATCAAATAAAAAGTTGTGAGTGTTGCATTCATGCCGATGCATCTTGGTGCTTCTTGAGTGCTAAAGGTTTCAAAAATGCGTGTAGGTGCTAACCAAGTCCTTCTGAGAATTGTCCGGTTAATTCTGGAATTAATTCTCATTTGTCTCGAAGCTAAATCTTTTCCTTACAAGGTTATATAATATCTTTCACAAGCTCCAAATATTTTATTTGGATACATCGTGACCCAAACTATCTATGAGCCATCATACTCCCCCGAAACTCTTTGAGCTTCTACAACTTTGTCGTCACCATGGAACTCTACGAATTCCCTGAGTCTATGTGTTTTTTTAGCTGAAAGCCATATTTTATCCAAAATATGATCCACGTCATGCCTAATTTCTTTGCTCTCTCCCGGCCCATTCTTTTTTCTATTTCATTCAAATGGATGCTAGCAGCCCAAAAAAAACTCTACAACTCCATTTTGATTTCGATTAATTGGAGTTGTGCACGGCAGGCTCCAGGCCGGCCCAACGTGCTCAGCCATGTGCTGCTCCTTATATATTTTGCCCAGTTTGCACCGGCAATTACCTGTGCCCTAACTCAATACCTTGCCTAGCTGCCGCCTGCGGCCGCCCTGTCTCGCGTGCGCAGCGCCGCCGCCGGAAGCCGCGGAGCCGAGCGGAGCTCCGCTGGCCGTCGCCTGTTCCACCGGCCAGGAGAGCAAGCCAGTGCCACCAGGATCTCCACGTCGTCAAGCCAAGCATCCGCCGCTGCTCGCCATCGTCCGCTCGTCGCCGGAACGTCGCCGACCGCGGGGACCCGGGCCAGCCGCCATCCACATCGTGCATGCTTTGCAGTGTATGGATCTGTGCCGCCGTGTCCAGGTTTCTTCGTCCGCCCGCTGTCGACGTCGTCGCCGAGTCGTCACCCATCTGTTCCAACATGACCTGCTGCACCGACTTGTCTGCCTTGGTAGCACTTGTTCCTCCCTCTCGTTTTTTTCCATGATCGCTGCTGCCGGCTGCCGCTGTTCTATCTTCTGGCGCTACAGGCTACAACATATGGTTGCCGTTAAAATGCTTTTATAAGTTTCACCGGCCACTGCTGTTCTCTGCCGTTGCTGGCTTTGCTTGCCTCTAATCTGTTGCCATCATCGTCTCCGTTAGTTAATTGAAGCCTCGCGGACGATCAACTCCAAGCAAACAGCACATGCATATATTATATGCATATGTGACAAGCAAGCCATCGTCCGTACACCAGAAAAGAAGCCTTCTGCCCATGCAACTACAAAGATGACATCATGGTGTGATCATATCTAACACAAATAGTCTCTGCTTAGCCATGTCGTCTTTCGTCTCTCCAAGTACCGCCGCGTGCTGTTGCTTCCTCATGCACTCTGCGGTGCATATCAGACCTGACCAGTCATGCAGCTGCTCAACCCCTCCATGGTGGCCAGTTATGTGCATCACTTCCACGGACCTGCCATGCCCTACGTTGCCGCGAGCTGTGACAGCAGATGCCCTCATGATCGCCGTCCATCTCGTGCGCCTCTTGCCACGCCGTCGACGCCGCTGGTGAGAAGCTCTTTATGCACCTTCCGATTCCGTCCTCTATCACACTGATCCGTGCAAGCCTTCATGCACGTATGTATCACTAGCGACGTGCTTTTGTTAGCTACTCATGCATGCACGTTCACATTTATTTCTAATTCATGCATGTGCTACTTGAAACTCATGCTGCCTACGGCCGTGCGCCCTCCTGTTGTTGCATGCCAACTCAGCTGAGTTCAATTCGTCTCTCTTTGCAGCTGTCGCTAACCATCATCAGGACCTAATCACCAGCCATGAAGTCCAAGAAAGAGACACGTTTTGTACAAACCAAACAAGCTAGTCATGGTTCGTGCATCTACCTCTTGCGTGGCATCATGCTTATGCAGTAATAGGACTTTTCTTTTTTTTAAGAATGCTATTGCTACACTTCTTCGATTCAATCAAACTCCATAGATCTTTATGGCTCCAATAATTCTGATATATAGAATAATTCTTTATTCAACCATGAAATCCTTGTCCACCTGTTAGAATCAATTTATCTATACCCTTTTAATTTTCCTTCTCCATTATTGCTCTATGGTGATATTATTCTCACGTCATGTTCGATCAGCTACCCTTTTCTTGTTAAAACCCATATCATATTCGATTTCAGCAATTCATTCGCCCACGTGTTCATCTCATTGTGTAGATTAGTTTAGTACCGTTTTTAGTACGTTTTATGATGATTGGTGTACTGTTTTTAATTTATTTTATTTGTTTGTTTGTATGTGTGTGCTCTGTACGTTTTGCTTTGGATGATTGATGCGCATAGAGTGAACGTCGTTCGAGAGCTTTGAAAAGCAAGAGGTTGAAGAACTCTGAGCAACAACACTACTCTGGTTAAAGGCAAGTGTGTGGTTCCTTGTCCTAATAACTATATTTAATCACTCATTGCATTGCTTGCATTAATTTTGATGGGTTCCTATTAAGGATGACTAGCCTCTTTTGACCATTATCCTGAACCTGGTTTAAAATTAATCTTGGTGGTAGTTATTGCTTAGTATGCTTAACTGGGATGGTGTTAATCAACATTGTTATTCTTTATGCTCTATGTTCCTTTGTGATAATTTTAATTGCAAGACCACTTTTGCTATGTTAATCGGAACATGGAGAACCACCCAGGAAAACAGTACAACCACAAGAACTAAACGGGCAATGGTCTTGGCTGAATAATTAGGAACTTTAGCTTGGGGTGATCTTACCTGATAAGGACAAGGGATCGGCGGTACTGCAGGGTATGGACTCACTCTAGCAGGGGGTCGGGGTGAGTTCTTTCTGTGGTGGGGTATTGACCTACTAGGGGACTTTATACCTTGCTAACTGATCCGGACCTTGTGGGTCATAACTTGTTGGGGAACCTTTGTAAAGGCCTTGTAGCGTCCCTATGCAACCACACCTCGGTAGTGTGGTATGGTGCCTTGCAAACACCGCATGGTTGGGTTCAAAGTTCTTCGGAGCTTTTACGCTGCTTGTGGTGAAAGTGTACAACCTCTGCAGAGTGTAAAACTAACCGGTTAGCCGTGCTCACGGTCAAGAGCGGCCTGGACCCTCACATGATAATTGAACTTGAAGATGGACATAAATTGTGATCTATGATATGGTTATGCTTGCCATATGCTTATGGCGTATCTTATCTATCTCTTTGTGTTAATTGTGGGATGGTATATACTTACACTTGCTAGTAATCAGGTGCTAATAAAACTTGACCAACTAAAATGCTAAATGCTCAGAGCCCAGTCCACTATAAAGCATTTGCATTCATCCTTTCCCCACACTTGCTGAGTACGACAAGTGCTCACCCTTGCTATAAACAATGTTGCTCAGAAGGAGGAAGCTGCTTTGAAGTCTTGTGAAGATGTTGCTGAGTTCTAGGCGTACGCAACCCCCAGTCGACTGCCTGTGATGTTTGAAGCCTTCGTTTCCAGGATTAAGCGTAAACTCTGATAATATCCCTTTTTCTTACGTGATACTGTTTCTGTATTCACTTATATGTCACTATATGCATGAAACTTGATCCTGGCATGCATATAGGTTTGCACTTGGTTTTCTTTGGAAAAACAGGTGTGACAGAGTGGTATCAGAGCTGTATCGACTGTAGGACGTAAGCCTAGATAGCAATGGTCGTTTCTTAAGGTTTCTTTTGATCTAAAATTCATCACTACCTTTCCCTTGAGCTTCGTGAATGAATATTCTCACTCTTTGATCATTTTATTTTCCTAAATTCCCCCTTGATAACTTAACTTTCTCACTTGATTCAGTTTCATTTGCACTTTATTGTTTTGCAAATGTTAAACTCTCTAACCTTGCCTATTTATTTTCTCTCCCCCTTGATCTCTGAATCTTGCATTCATTTTCCATTCAATAATCTTACTTGTTTCATGCAATTCACCACCCTCTCATCCCTTCTTTCCCTTACCCCATATTTCTTCTTTGTTACCTCTTTATTTATTCTTTTAACATATCTTGTGTATCCATCTTGCTTATCGTACCTCTTGCTGCTTTTCAAACAATGCTATACTTTGGATTCTCTCCATTGACTTTTGATTCTAAAGTCTCCTTTATAATTCACAATTCTTAGTTGATCCATGCCGAGAACCCGGAAGCATGCCTGCCCAAGTCACTCAAACAAAGGACCTATCAATTCATCGCCTGAAGTCAAGTCCTGATGACCGATGAAGTTATGCCTATGCTTATCCCCTCTGACTCTATTAACAACGTTTAGCACCGTTTCTGTCTTGATTGGTGAAATTGTGTGTTTGCATGATGATGCTTTGTTTTATGATCTTGATTGATTCGTCTCTTTGTAGTGAGTGTTGGTGTATTGTGGGTCTTATATCTGCAATAACATCAGTTGCTTAGTCGGGTTTTCTTTTGTGCCTCCCACAACCTTGTTATCTCTCTTTCTCTCTGCTCAAATGAAGGACTTTAGAAGAAGAAATGGAAGCCCGCACCAATGCCAACAAGCAGATGCTACTGCCATCATCGCCATATAAAGTGAGCAAGTTGAAGAAAAGAAGACCTCACTCTACTTTCTTTTCCCACCTTATGCTTGCTACTACCCCATCTAGCTCACTCTGATGAAGACCCCAATGACCAAGACAAGGTGAAGATTAAAAATTCCACACCAATCAACAAAAGAGGATGACCGCCTACCTACCTCAATCGCAATGTTCTTGTTTATCTCCCTTCACCTTGTTTCTTCTTTCTTCGAATCTCGGGACGAGATTCCATTTAAGGGGGGTAGATTTGTCACACCCTGAAATTTCTAATTTTAGGATGTGAATAGAGAGAATAATTAAATAAAAATTTTCTCATAATTTTAAAACTTTTCTAACATTTATTTTCTTTACAGGAAATATAGTATAGGAAAAATCCTTGTTTGATTTTCTGAATCAAATAAAAAGTTGTGAGTGTTGCATTCATGCTGATGCATCTTGGTGCTTCTTGAGTGCTAAAGGTTTCAAAAATGCGTGTAGGTGCTAACCAAGTCCTTCCGAGAATTCTCCGGTTAATTCTCGAATTAATTCTCATTTGTCTCGAAGCTAAATCTTTTCCTTACAAGGTTATATAATATCTTTCACAAGCTCCAAATATTTTATTTGGATACATCGTGACCCAAACTATCTATGAGCCACCATACTCCCCCGAAACTCTTTGAGCTTCTACAACTTTGTCGTCACCATGGAACTCTACGAATTCCGTGAGTCTATGTGTTTTTTTTAGCTGAAAGCCATATTTTATCCAAAATATGATCCACGTCATGCCTAATTTCTTTGCTCTCTCCCGGCCCATTCTTTTTTCTATTTCATTCAAATGGATGCTAGCAGCCCAAAAAAAACTCTACAACTCCATTTTGATTTCGATTAATTGGAGTTGTGCACGGCAGGCTCCAGGCCGGCCCAACGTGCTCAGCCATGTGCTGCTCCTTATATATTTTGCCCAGTTTGCACCGGCAATTACCTGTGCCCTAACTCAATACCTTGCCTAGCTGCCGCCTGCGGCCGCCCTGTCTCGTGCGCAGCGCCGCCGCCGGAAGCCGCGGAGCCGAGCGGAGCTCCGCTGGCCGTCGCCTGTTCCACCGGCCAGGAGAGCAAGCCAGTGCCACCAGGATCTCCACGTCGTCAAGCCGAGCGTCCGCCGCTGCTCGCCATCGTCCGCTCGTCGCCGGAACGTCGCCGACCGCGGGGACCCGGGCCAGCCGCCATCCACATCGTGCATGCTTTGCAGTGTATCGATCTGTGCCGCCGTGTCCAGGTTTCTTCGTCCGCCCGCTGTCGACGTCGTCGCCGAGTCGTCACCCATCTGTTCCAACATGACCTGCTGCACCGACTTGTCTGCCTTGGTAGCACTTGTTCCTCCCTCTCGTTTTTTTTTCCATGATCGCTGCTGCCGGCTGCCGCTGCTCTATCTTCTGGCGCTACAGGCTACAGCATATGGTTGCCGTTGCAATGCTTTTATAAGTTTCACCGGCCACTGCTGTTCTCTGCCGTTGCTGGCTTTGCTTGCCTCTAATCTGTTGCCATCATCGTCTCCGTCAGTTAATTGAAGCCTCGCGGACGATCAACTCCAAGCAAACAGCACATGCATATATTATATGCATATGTGACAAGCAAGCCATCGTCCGTACACCAGAAAAGAAGCCTTCTGCCCATGCAACTACAAAGATGACATCATGGTGTGATCATATCTAACACAAATAGTCTCTGCTTAGCCATGTCGTCTTTCGTCTCTCCAAGTACCGCCGCGTGCTGTTGCTTCCTCATGCACTCTGCGGTGCATATCAGACCTGGCCAGTCATGCAGCTGCTCAACCCCTCCATGGTGGCCAGTTATGTGCATCACTTCCACGGACCTGCCGTGCCCTACGTTGCCGCGAGCTGTGACAGCAGATGCCCTCATGATCGCCGTCCATCTCGTGCGCCTCTTGCCACGCCGTCGACGCCGCTGGTGAGAAGCTCTTTATGCACCTTCCGATTCCGTCCTCTATCACACTGATCCGTGCAAGCCTTCATGCACGTATGTATCACTAGCGACGTGCTTTTGTTAGCTACTCATGCATGCACGTTCACATTTATTTCTAATTCATGCATGTGCTACTTGAAACTCATGCTGCCTACGGCCGTGCGCCCTCCTGTTGTTGCATGCCAACTCAGCTGAGTTCAATTCGTCTCTCTTTGCAGCCGTCGCTAACCATCATCAGGACCTAATCACCAGCCATGAAGTCCAAGAAAGAGACACGTTTTGTACAAACCAAACAAGCTAGTCATGGTTCGTGCATCTTCCTCTTGCGTGGCATCATGCTTATGCAGTAATAGGACTTTTCTTTTTTTTAAGAATGCTATTGCTACACTTCTTCGATTCAATCAAACTCCATTGATCTTTATGGCTCCAATAATTCTGATCTATAGAATAATTCTTTATTCAACCATGAAATCCTTGTCCACCTGTTAGAATCAATTTATCTATACCCTTTTAATTTTCCTTCTCTAGTATTGCTCTATGGTGATATTATTCTCACGTCATGTTCGATCAGCTACCCTTTTCTTGTTAAAACCCATATCATATTCGATTTCAGCAATTCTTTCGCCCACGTGTTCATCTCATTGTGTAGATTAGTTTAGTACCGTTTTTAGTACGTTTTATGATGATTGGTGTACTGTTTTTAATTTATTTTATTTGTTTGTTTGTATGTGTGTGCTCTGTACGTTTTGCTTTGGATGATTGATGCGCATAGAGTGAACGTCGTTCGAGAGCTTTGAAGAGCAAGAGGTTGAAGAACTCTGAGCAACAACACTACTCTGGTTAAAGGCAAGTGTGTGGTTCCTTGTCCTAATAACTATATTTAATCACTCATTGCATTGCTTGCATTAATTTTGATGGGTTCCTATTAAGGATGACTAGCCTCTTTTGACCATTATCCTGAACCTGGTTTAAAATTAATCTTGGTGGTAGTTATTGCTTAGTATGCTTAACTGGGATGGTGTTAATCAACATTGTTATTCTTTATGCTCTATGTTCCTTTGTGATAATTTTAATTGCAAGACCACTTTTGCTATGTTAATCGGAACATGGAGAACCACCCAGGAAAACAGTACAACCACAAGAACTAAACGGGCAATGGTCTTGGCTGAATAATTAGGAACTTTAGCTTGGGGTGATCTTACCTGATAAGGACAAGGGATCGGCGGTACTGCAGGGTATGGACTCGCTCTAGCAGGGGGTCGGGTGAGTTCTTTCTGTGGTGGGGTATTGACCTGCTAGGGGACTTTATACCTTGCTAACTGATCCGGACCTTGTGGGTCATAACTTGTTGGGGAACCTTTGTAAAGGCCTTGTAGCGTCCCTATGCAACCACACCTCGGTAGTGTGGTATGGTGCCTTGCAAACACCGCATGGTTGGGTTCAAAGTTCTTCGGAGCTTTTACGCTGCTTGTGGTGAAAGTGTACAACCTCTGCAGAGTGTAAAACTAACCGGTTAGCCGTGCTCACGGTCAAGAGCGACCTGGACCCTCACATGATAATTGAACTTGAAGATGGACATAAATTGTGATCTATGATATGGTTATGCTTGCCATATGCTTATGGCGTATCTTATCTATCTCTTTGTGTTAATTGTGGGATGGTATATACTTACACTTGCTAGTAATCAGGTGCTAATAAAACTTGACCAACTAAAATGCTAAATGCTCAGAGCCCAGTCCACTATAAAGCCTTTGCATTCATCCTTTCCCCACACTTGCTGAGTACGACAAGTGCTCACCCTTGCTATAAACAATGTTGCTCAGAAGGAGGAAGCTGCTTTGAAGTCTTGTGAAGATGTTGCTGAGTTCTAGGCGTACGCAACCCCCAGTCGACTGCCTGTGATGTTTGAAGCCTTCGTTTCCAGGATTAAGCGTAAACTCTGATAATATCCCTTTTTCTTACGTGATACTATTTTTGTATTCACTTATATGTCACTATATGCATGAAACTTGCTCCTGGCATGCATATAGGTTTGCACTTGGTTTTCTTTGGAAAAACAGGTGTGACAGAGTGGTATCGGAACGCGCCGTCGCACACCGGTCAGACCGGTGTACCCCACCGGTCAGACCGGCGGTCAGACCGGTCCAGTGCTGCTGCCTCCGGTCTTCAGTCTTGGCTTTGTGGATCAACCAAGGAACCCAGCAGTTTTCTGGTGAACCACTGGAAACCCCGCGAACTCGGTGTAGCCTCCGCAAATCACCACTCATGACTCGGCTCCCACGTAGTCCTGGCTTGACCTTGGTTTTGAGGCTCAACCAAGAAACCATCCATGACTTCATCTTGCCGTTCTTGCCATGCGGCCCGCACTTGACCCCGCTGGCCACCGGATCCCTCGAGCCAAGCCTACTTGTCTTCTCCACACCTGGAGGCCTACCTGGCAATGACCTTTCGCACTTGCTCTTCACCTGCACCAACACCAGTCAAGCCGCAACCTGCACCTGCAATACTTAGCCAAGAGTCAGTCCACACAACGTTGTCAATCACTCATCACACCAGGAAGTGACCATCCACCGGTCCTCGAACCACACAGGCTCTCAATCTCCCCCTTGATGAGTGCATTGACAACACACACATTTGGTAACCAAAGAGAAAAAGAAAAGAAAAGAAACGACTAAAAAGAAACTCAAACAAGCGATCGAAAGCCAAACAAAGGCAAAAGAGCAAGATCACCTGAAAGAGCAAAGTCTCGGTCCCCTTAGGCAAGGGCAACGACTTGACACAACCGAGACAAAAACAAGCTCAAGCAAAGAACAAAAACCACCAAAGCAAAGCTCGAAAACCACAAAGAGCTCCCCCTGTACACATGCAAGCTCCCCCTGAACCAAAGCAACTCCCCCTAGACGAATGCATGCAAACCACTTCATGAAACAGAGCAGCTGCACCAGCCTTGCTCTGACCGGCCAGACCGGTCCACCGCACCGGTCAGACCGGTGCCCAACATCTAAACAGGGCCAGCACACTGACCGGTCAGACTGGTGACCTCGATTGGTCAGACCGGCCCAACAGAGCCCAGAAATGGCTCGAAACCACTCGAAAACCCTCTAAATGCATTCAGTAGGCCAAAACATGCTCAAACTTCTCACCCTTGTTGACAATGCATGAATCAAGCCAAAATTAGGAAAATTTCAACCTAGAGCTTCTCAAATAGACAAAATTCAACATAGGATGCTACACATATCCAGATGAGCAAGTTAGATACTCTATAGCTTCGTATGGACATAAACTACAAGATCACCAAGTTTCACAACCATTGGGCAAAGCTAAGATAGAATTGAGTATTTTTACGAAAAAATCCCTCTCATGAGCAAAGTCCTAAACATGAGCAAAACATGTAAAAATGGCAAAGCCACACAAACTTCATGCTAGGACGGCCATTCTAAGCATAAGACAATCATAAACACCCACAAGCACCTCATGTCATGTCAAAGCCACCGAGCCATGTGCTTACTTCTAAATATGAGACTTCTCATTGGTAAGCAACATGCAACGGTTTAGCACCCAAAAGCAAGTAAATTAAGCACATATGACATGAGAGCACATTTTCCAAGCAATTTACATTTAATTTTCAGATTCATACTTGGTACATGAAATGTCTTTGCGACAAAAAGGAACTTAAGCCCCTCCACAAGATAAAGCATGGGGGGCTAAACATTCATGATGGCAAATGAGCCTTTGGCTCCATATACTCAAAATAAGCTATCCAAGCACAAATTCAGCATAGAAATGCCACTAAAGCATGTCATGATCATATAAAGGCATTTACTCACAAGAGAGCATACATATGACATTTTTCAAAAACATAGCTATCAACCATGGATATAAAACAAGATCATCAAGAGCTAAGCCACATTAAGACATATCATACCAAACTAGCTCACAAGATCATATATAGCACATCATGGTGAACTATGTATATAAGAGAAGCTTTTCCTACAAAATGCATATGATACAAAATGCATGCAACCTAAGATACAAATATGCCTATACATCATGTTTCATATGCAATGCAAAATGCAAGAAATGCACAAAGGAAACTATACATATGCTACAAAGGAGCTCCCACACCCAACTCAAGAAACCAAACACACACCTAGTTCTCCCCGCAAACGAGTGAAAGTTGCTTGATCTAGGGGCTTGGTGAAAATATCTGCTAGTTGGTTTTGTGTGGGCACATGGATCAAAGTGATTTTCCTTTTCTCAACATTGTCCCTCAGAAAATGGTATCTCACTTCTATATGCTTAGTTTTGGAATGAAGCACTGGGTTCTTAGCAACACTTATCGCACTCGTGCTATCACAAAGAAGTGGAACCTGGGTATACTCCTCACCAAAGTCACTCATGGTGTATGTGATCCAAAGGAGCTGAGAGCAACAACTGGCTGCGGCAACGTATTCGGCTTCGGTTGTAGATTGAGCAACACTCGATTGTTTGCGGGAAGACCAAGACACCAAAGAAGTACCCAAGAACTGGCAAGTCCCAGAAGTGGACTTTCTATCCAACCGATACCCAACAAAATCCGCGTCTGAAAAACCGTGAAGCTCCAAAGAAGAAGACGCGGAATACCAAAGGCCGAAGTCAGGAGTGTATCGCAAATACCTGAAGATGCACTTGACTGCTTGCCGATGTGAAGTCCTTGGAGATGCTTGAAAACGAGCGCACAGACATACTGAGAATTGGATGTTCGGCCTCGTCACCGTCATGTACAGGAGGGAGCCGATCATGCTCCGGTACTCCTTCTGGTCCACTTGTTCACCATCCTTGTCCGCATCAAGAGCTGTAGTCGTACTCATCGGCGTCGCCATGGCCTTGGAGTCCTCCATCTTAAACTTCCTCATAATGTTCTTGGTGTACTTGGCTTGGTGTACGAATGTTCCTTCCTTCGATTGTTTGATCTGGAGCCCGAGGAAGAACTGCAACTCGCCCATCATGCTCATCTCAAATTCTCTGCTCATGTCTTCTGCAAACCTTGCAACCAAAGAGTTAGACGAGCCACCAAAGACAATATCATCCATGTACACCTGCACAATTAGGATCTCTTTGCCCTGCCTGAGGAGAAATAAGGTCTGATCTACCTTCCTCATCTCAAAACCTCTCTCAAACAGGAACCCTCTCAACCTACCATACCAAGCTCTAGGCGCCTGCTTCAACCCATACAGCACCTTCCTCAACTTGTACACCCTGTGGGGGTACTTCTCACTCTCAAACCCCGGTGGTTGCCTCATGAACACTTCTTCCTCCAAAACACCGTTCAGGAAAGCACTCTTCACGTCCATTTGGTACAATTTGAACCCTTTAGCCACGGAAAAGTCTAAAAGGATCCTAATCGCCTCCAAACGGGCTACGGGAGCAAAAGTCTCCTCGTAGTCTATCCCCTCTTTCTGTGTTTACCCCTGAGCAACAAGCCTTGACTTGTTTCTCACCACTTCACCTTTCTCTCCCTCTTTATTTTTCCACACCCATTTTGTCCCAATTGGCTTACACCCTGGTGGAGGCTCCACTAACTACCAAACTTGGTTCCTCTCAAAATTCTCCAACTCCTCATGCATAGAATTAACCCAATTGTGATCAGATAGCGCATGTCCAATGTCTTTGGGCTCAAAAGTAGCAACAAAAGCAGCATGGGCAAAGTGAGAATCATTGCGAAACCTCGACCGTGTAGTGCGTTCGCTGATGTTCCCGATGATCATTGAAGCTGGATGATCCACTTGTACTCGCCGGGGAGCCTCTCGCCTTGAAGCTACCTCCCCCTCAGCTAGAGCTTCCTTACGATCTCGGCACGTCGTCGTAGGTGTGGGAGAAGGCCCGTCCTTGATTGTAGTTGAAGTAGTATGTACATGCTCAGCTGCGGACACCACATCACCATCTTCCTCATCTCCTTGCTGCTCCACCTCATCCTCGAAAATCTCCTTGCCAAGTTCCTCGTCACATGCACACTCGAAAATAAGCTGACTACGTGGCTGTCTCGTCGAAGGTAACCTCGCAAGTCTCCACGATTTGGTTAGTTTCAAGATTGAGCATTCGAAAGGCTCTAGAATGAGACGCGTAACCAAAGAAAATGCCGTCGACAGACCTAGCCTCGAACTTGTCCAACTTCTTCCCTTTCTTAAGAATGAAGCATTTGCAGCCAAAGACGTGAAAGTGACTCACCTTGGGGGTTCTACCATGAATCAACTTGTAGCAAGTTTTCTTCTTATGCACCCTGAGGTAAATCCTGTTCGACACATAGCACGCGGTATTGACCGCCTCAGCCCAGAACCTTCTCGGAGTCCTATGCTCATCGAGCATCGTCCGAGCCATCTCGCACAGGGTTCTGTTTTTCCTTTCCACCACGCCGTTCTGGGGAGGCGTATACGGACTAGAGAACTGGTGTTCAAGACCCAAGTCATGGCAAAAGGTTTCGAATCGAGAGTTTTTAAATTCCGAGCCATTGTCACTGCGGATCGCTCGTATGGCATCTCCGTGCCTCTCGTTCCTCAACCTCAAGACAAGATCTAGAAAAAACCAAACGTCTCCCCTTTCTCTTCCAAAAAGAAAACCCACGCATACCGAGAGTAGTCGTCCACCACAACCAGGACGTACCACTTCCCACCCACAGATCGCACACGAGCTGGGCCAACAAGGTCCATATGGAGCAGCTCGCATGGACGCTCGTCGTCACATCGGTGAGGGGTGGATGGGAAGCAGCTACCATCTTAGCATGCCTACACGGCGCACAAACCAACTCTTTCTCAAACCTCAACCGTGGCAATCCTCGGACCAAATTGAGTTTACTCAAGTGAAACAAAAGGTCAAAGCTTAAGTGATCCAACTTCCTATGCCACTTCCACAACTCACTCGAAGAACCAGCCAAAAAGCAATGAGCCACACCAGAAGACTGAGAGAAATCCGCTCGGAAAACTTGACCCTCGGGAACGACCATGCAAACTAGGTCCCCTCGAGAATCCAAAATCCGAGAACCACCAGGCCGAAACAACACCTCAAAACCCTCATCCAAAAGCTGGGAAACGGAAAGCAAATTGAACCCGAGCGATTGAACAAGAGCAACACGCCTGAGAGTGACCTTGTCACTTACCATAATCTCACCTTCTGAAAGCACACGCCCTTGCCCATTGTCCCCAAAGGTGATGTATGTCTTGGACACCACCGGGACGAGACTTGAGAACCACCCCTTGTCTTCGGTCATATGCCTCGAGTAACCGGAGTCAATCAGCCAAACTTTGCTCAAGTCTCCCACCTGAAGTTCAAAAACGAGCACGTGAGTGAACAAACGACTCAGCACTGGGGTTAGTACCAAAAGAGTAAAACCAGTGCCGAGCCATTTGCTCCAAAGTGGGGTTAGCACAAACCATATCATCACGCCTATCAAAGCTACCACCACGGGAACCACCACTAGGAAACCAACCCTGTCTCGCTGGAGGAAAATGAAAACCACGAAAGGAAGACCGTGGACCGTTCCTCCTCTCCAACTCAAAGCTATGACTCCTCCCACCATCATATTGAGCACGAGGTGGAGAACGTCTAGCAAACTGACCATCACCAGACTCACCATGTCAACCACCTGTACCATGACCAAAAGAACCAAACTGAGCATCCTCACGAGCACAGAAACCAAACTGCCTGGCACCCAGACTAGCACCGGTCTGACCGGTCCCCCTGACCGGTCTGATCGGTGGTGCTCGGCCAGCAGCACCACCTGCCACCTTTCGATCTCCCCAAGTCAGAACCGTCCTCACAATCGCCTTGGTCCTGGGCATTTGCATACGAGGCTCAGGTACACCATTTGAGGGGTGGTACCTGTCCTTGTTAGCCTACTCCTTTGCCATTCTCTCCTCACGCTTCCTCTTGAAGCAAAACTCACCCTTGTTACCATCTCTCCCACAATAGTCACAATGAAACCGTATGAGCTTAGGTTTAGGCTTGGGTTGGGGCTGCTCACTTGGTTTCTCCTCACTCGGCTTCTCTTTCGGTTTCTCCTCACTAGGCTTCTCACCCTCTTTCCCAAAGAACACATTCCCTAAGTTGCTCTTGAACTTGATGGGTTTTTGGAAATCATTTGTGGGGTGAGGGAATATGGGTGGATCTGGAGTTGTGTCAAGTTTGTTTCTCAATGGGTTTGGCTTAGGTGCATAGGCATTTTTGTGGAAGGTTTTTGGTGGAGCTTGGATATCACCAATCTTCTCTCCTCCCTCACCACTACACTTTCCAATCTTATCCGAACCAAGCGCTTGCCCATCATAGCGCTTGTATGCCTCTATAATCATCCTAAGCTGTGGTTCATGACCCGACAACCAACCCATCATTTTTCTCAACTCATTGTTTTCATCCTGCAAGCGATCAACAAAATGTGCAAGTTCTAGATTCTTCACAGCATGCAATTCACAAGTAGAGGAAGAAGTGGGAACAAGTGCTTTCAACTTAACCTCAAGAGAAACAGTGTAAGCATGCATCTCATCAATCTTTCCATGTAAAACAGGGCAAGAAGTGCAAGCACCTAGCAAAGCAGGTCTAGACTTAAGCTCAGCCACTTCAACCCTAAGCACATCTAGTTCCTCACACTTGGAGGCATGCTTTTCCTTAAGAGCAATAAGATCAACTAGGAACACAGAGCAATCATGCAACCTCATCAGAAATAACAGGTGAAGCCTTAAGCGAATCAATCTCAAGCTTAGCATCTAGGTTTTGTGTTTCTAGCTCAGCCACTCTAGTCCTAGCATCCTCAAGCGAGGCCCTAAGCTCCTTTCTCATCTTCGTAGCCTCTCTAAGCATGTCATCACGATTATCAAGCAACTTGCCAAGCTCCTCATTCTCCGGGCGCAAGAAGGAAAGCTCGTCACGTACCTCATCCTCGGAGTCGGAGTCGCTCTTGTGACTCTTCTTGTTGCCGGAGCTACGCGCCACGCTACAGAAGCCATCTCTCGCGTAGCAGCTCAGCCCGCCCAAGTTCTTGGATGACTTCTTGTTCTTGCGCTGATCACCTTCGTCTTCACTGCTACTCGAGCTCGAGGTAGAGTACGTGGAGCTGGAGTCGATGTCGCTTGCTCCGACCATCGCACGGTCCTTGCCGTGGCTGTCCTTCTTCCTCGATCGTTGCTCGTCCTTGTGCTTGTGCTTGTGATCGCGCCTCGATCGGTACTTGCCCTCCGTCCTCGACCGGTGCTTGTAGTTGTCCTTGTTCTCCATCTTCTCAGGGCAGTCGGCGACGAAGTGTCCCGGCTTGCCGCACTGAAAGCACGTCCTCGTGTTCCTCCTTGTGTTCACCCGGTTCTCGTGCATCCTCTCGAACCTCCTGGTTAGCAGCGCCAGCTCGTCCTCTCTAAGCACATCGAACTCCTCATCTGGCAAAGACATCAAAGAGGACAAAGAGTACATCCGAGAGGATGGGTTAGCGTTAGACTTAGCACCTGAGCCACCAACGAGAGCAAGACTACGGGAATCAGTAGGGCTCTCAAGACGGGCTGTCACACCACGATCCACCTCAGCTGACTTGAGCTTCGAGAATAGCTCGTCTACCGTCAGAGTGTCATACTTTTCAGACTCAAGAATGGCCTCGACCTTTCCATCCCAAACTGTACGATCCAAAGCGTGCAAGAGCTTCACAGCACTGTCATGATCATCGTACGGGAGCACGACCACATTAGCCCTCATGTTGTTCACAATCACCGTGAACCGCTGGAACATGGTGTCAATTGACTCACCGAGGAGATGAGTGAAGTTCTCGTACTCTCTCCGGTAAGTCGCGTACAACCGAGCCTGAACCTGAGCGTTTCCAGCGTGAGCATTCTTCAACTGCTCCCAAATCCTACAAGCCAAGTCCTCTGTCTGAACCCGATCGAATTCGGTTGACACAGAGCACGAAACAAGTAGTCGACCGCCTTGTTGTTGGCGTCGTGCATATCCCTCGATCCCGGAGCAAGGAAGTTAATCGGATGAACATAAGTTGTGTTCACCGTAACATCCCAAAGGATCTGACCCTTACCGCGGAGGAAAGCTGCCATCCGCCTCTGCCACATCTGGTAGTTTTTGCCATCGAAGTGCGGAGGACCCGATCCCCGTTCCTGGTACACCATCCTTGGATCTTAGACTTGTTAGAATCACGAAGATCCATAACCGGCTCTGATACCACTTGAAGGACCGAACTGGCGACCAGAGAGGGGGAGGAGTGAATGGGAGCCGATAAAAATTTTTCTCAAAGGAGATGGCTACTCCAACAAGATGAACATGGCTAACCACAACACGTCTCCGGCTCAACTACCCAAGTTGGCCAAGACCACGTAGCCACTAGAGTGCTACTGGTCCTATGAACCAACGACCACCAAAACGTACTCGAGAATGCAGCAGAACAAGCAACTCGAGCAGCTACTTACCACACCGGTCAGACCGGTCACCTACATCGGTCAGACCAGTCAAGGCCTGATCTCCCGGACTGAGCCGCCGGAACACCCGACACCCTCCAAAGAAACTCCGGGTCACCCTGGACCTCGAGCCGGTTCACCCGAGCAGGACTTGGCAATTTCCACAGAAAGCTCCTGCACCGGTCAGGCCGGTGCAGCTCACCGGTCGGACCGGTCTGAGCCTGGAAACCCCAATTCCAAGAAACCAACCTCCCGAGCTCCAAAACGCTCCAAACTCGAAACAGCAGCAAACCTAGAGACTACGAAACTCACCAAGACGTTCACCCGAGCAAAACCCAACAGAGGGTCGGCACCGGTCAGACCGGTGGAAGGCGCCGGTCAGACTGGTCAAGCCCTGGGCTCTCGGGATGAACAGTAACCCGCGGGTCAACTCCTCCAAATCCAAATCTCGATCTCCCGATTCGCTCCACGGATTCGTACAAGACTTTGGGGATAGTAGGAGTACCTCATGGGCATTCCATAGCCACGATTTGTTCCACCAAAACTTGCTAAATCAAGAGGAATCGAAGGATTTCCACCAAGAACGCCTCTAACCCTAGACCGGAGAAAACCCCAAAATTGAGCCCGTTTACTCACGGATTTGGGAGGGGAATCAAAGGGAAAAGAACCATGAAGGGTTCATGCATACATCCCCCACCAAATCCCAAAGAGAAAGGTCTCAAAACCGCCACAAGAAAATCGCCAAGAAAAGGCACCGAAAATCACCAAAAAGGAAAAACGAGAGAGACACAATCAAGCTTTGAGGAACCACGCCGAATCATCTATACATACCATGAAGGTTCATACAAGGTCTAGCTTGCCACCCAGTCATCCTTCCCTCTCTCAAGATCTCACCAAGAAGCTCTCAAGCTAGTCCTAAAAATCCTAAGGAAAATAGGAAGGGAAAATAGCAAAAGCAAATGAGCTAGGGTTCCAAGAGATGGCTGCCATCCTCTCACCACTTGGGTTATATGGAGGCTAGCCGAAAGATGAAACTACCCCTATTACATTAAACAAAGATACACGCCCCCGAAGGGCCTTTTGGGAAACTTCATCGTAGCACCATCGGACGGATGCCCGGCGACCGCAAACTTGCTTTGCCTCGACGCAAGCCTTGCGATCCCGACGCGTGTCCTCCACTTCGAAGTCTCCGGAACGCGTCGTCACACACCGGTCAGACCGGTGTACCCCACCAGTCTGACCGGTCCAGTGCTGCTGCCTCCGGTCTTCGGTCTTGGCTTTGTGGATCAACCAAGGAACCCAGCGGTTTTCTGGTGAACCACTGGAAACCCCGCGAACTCGGTGTAGCCTCCGCCAATCACCACTCATGACTTGGCTCCCACATAGTCCCTGCTCGACCTTGGTTTTGAGCTCGACCTTGGTTTTGAGGCTCAACCAAGAAACCGTCCATGACTTCATCTTGCCGTTCTTGTCATCATGCGGCCCGCACTTGACCCGGCTGAAGGACCGATTAGGCGACCAGAGAGGGGGGGGAGTGAATGGGAGCCGATAAAAATTCTCTCCTATGAGATGAACTCGGCCTATACCCTGATTGCCACTCGGATGACTCACACACGCAAGAGCGGCTCTAAACTAGGCACACACAAGCCTACAAGTCCTAGAGACAAGCCACGAATCAAGAAGCAGAAGCACAAGACAAGAGGTAAAGAACTTGGGCGAAGCTGCTTGGCAGAGGCGGACTGTCCGCAGGGGTGGGGCGGACCGTCCGTGAGCTAGGGGCGGACCGTCCGAAAAAGCAGACCGAACCTCCAGTAGCGCACCACGAAAAACGGACCGTCTGACGGTTCACTGCGGACCGTCCGACCTCCGCGGACCGTCCGTGGTAGGCTTACGGACTGTTCGTCAAACTCCGTCCAACAAAAACCAAAGACCTCAATGATCGAATGACGCGGCTCAAGATATCACGAAGAACATGCGACGAACAGAGGGGGTGCGGACTGTCTGCCACCACCACGCGGACCGTCCGCCCTTCACGCAGAACACAGCCCGAACCACCCGCGAAGTCAACTCCAACTTCCAATCGACGGATCTCCCAAACCACTGGATGGATTGAGCCCAAATTTTGGGTAGATGAGAAGCGTCTCTAAGAGAAGCTATGCCCAAAAACTTGGAGCCTCAAATCAATCAAAATGTCGAGAATCGCCAAACAACCGAGCTCAAGCCACCACCTAGGGTTCCAACCAAAACTTGCGAATCGAAGGCCAATCCCGGCGTTTGAGGAGTCAACATCATACACAAAGATGCACAAGACATCCACCCATGATCTCCTCAAAGAAATCCGAGAGAAAACGGCCTAGAAATCGACGAACAAGAATCGAACTGAAAAGCTCCGAAAAAGGCACAAAAACCAACTCAGGAATTTAGAAGGAGATAGAAGTTGCTCGAGGAATTGGCACAAGATTTGTGAGATGAATTCACTCTGAATATTCATGCCATGTTGGATTACAAGCCACTCCAAGGATCACAAATCTAGGATGGCAAAAAGCTCAAACAAAGAGCCACTCACTCCTCTCTCTCCCAAAGCACTCCAAAATGAAAGACCACACCACCTACAAAGCCAAAGAGTTGGCTGAAAATTCAGCCCCCTCCTCCTATATATAGGCCCTCCAGAAAAGACCGAAGTACCCCTACACTAGGAGTTACAACTCAAGCCCTCACAAGGGCATTCTGGTCAACACATGAAGTTCTCCATCGGACGGCCGCGCATCCATCGGGCCTTCACGTCCTCCCAACGCAAGCACCTCGATCGTGCCGCGTGTCGCCCGCTTCGAAGCTTCTCAACGTGCCCGGATCCCGTCTCCGCCCGCCGAGCCTCCGGTCTTGGTTTTGTGGCTCAACCAAGTAACTCCGACGATTTTGTGGTGAACCGCCGTAAACCCCACGGACTCGGTGCAGCCTCCACGCCAATCCTACTCATGACTTGGCCGCCACGTCATCCCGGCTCGGTGTTGGTTTTGTGGCCAAACCAACAAACCGTCGTGCTCGGCTTTGTGGAGCAACCGAGGAACCCGACAGTTTTCTGGTGAACCGCCGAAAACCCCGCATGCAAGCTTCGGCCTCACCACGCCAAGCATCGGGCCCGCCAAGCCTTTCACCTCCGGCTCCCGGACGATCTACTGAGTCTTGCCCCGTTCAATGACTTGGCCGCTACCTTGCACCGGCTCCACCTTGGTTTTGACGCTCAACCAAGAAACCGTACACGACTTCGTCTTGCTTTTCTTGCCACCATGCAGCCCGCACTTGATCCCGTTCGGCCACCGGGTCCATCGAGCCGAGCCTACTTGTCTCTCCACTCCTCGGAGGCCACACAGGCTAAGACCTTTCGCGCCCACTCTTCACCTGCACCAATGCAAATCAAGCCGCAACCTGCACCTGCAATACTCGGCCAAGAGTCAGTCCACACCACGTTGTCAATCACTCATCACACCAAGGAGCGACCATCCACCGGTCCTCGGACGCTCCACCGATCATGTGCCGCTAGCCACCGGAGTCGATCAACCAAAAGTCCTCCAAGCCTCCCGCCTACAAAATCAAAACCAAGAGCGAGAACGAGCACTCGACTCAACACTGGGGTTAGCACAAAAAGAGTCAAACCAGTGCCGAGCTATTTGCTCAAAAGTGGGGTTAGCAAAATTCATCCTATCACGCCTAGCAAAACTGGAACCACCACGGGGAAACCACTCCCGTCTCGCTGGAGGAGTACGAGCACCACGAAAGGGAAAGTGTGGTCCATAGTCCCTCTGAGACTCAAAACTGCGACCCCTCCCATACTCGTATCGACCACGAGGTGGAGAGCATCCAGCAAACTCAACACCACCAGGCTTAACACACCAACCAAATAAAAGCTCCAAAGATCTCAATGGAGTACCATAGAAAGGATACCAATTGAAAGATCACAAATGGCTACCAAAAGCCAAGGCAAACTCTTGAAACCAAATTCCCATTGATAAGCCAAGCTCCCCCTCAACCAAAGCCAACTAGCAAGCAAAAGCTAGGAAAAGAAAGAGCAAAAGGAAATCTCTAAACCCAAATGAAAAGAAGAAGAAAAACACAACCCGAAGACAAGACAAGCCCAAAGCCACAAGGAAAGCTCAAAACATGCTACACAAAGCATTGACAATACCAATTAAGATAAATGAAGCATTGTAACATGATTCCACATATATGATAAGCATGGGCTAGCAAGCATGTCAACAAGGTGCATAACTATATAAAAAGCCTAGCACAAAAAAATATCAATGAACAACATGCCAAACATGATACAAGAACTAAACAAAGGCATGATACAAGTTCACATGGATCAACCACCAAGATATATCACAAAGCTAGCATGACAAGATATACATGAGGGGGCAAACATGCTAACAAGAGAGGATACCATGGAGCTAGACAAAAATGATATGGATGAACAACATGACATAGCCACACAAGAACAATGATAAAGCATGACATGAAGTTCATAAATACCATCTACCACAAAATCATACAAAGGATAGGAAGATAGGTGTACAAGATCACAAAGCTATCACGAACAAAGTGGCTAGCCTACCATGGTTTATACACAAGCATGACACAAGAGCAAAGCATGCAACAAGTATACAAGTGAGTACAAGGAGAAAAGGAAAACTCACTATTCATGTGTACAAAGGCTTTCAAGAACCATTCAAAGCGGTGTGGAGAACCATCATTTCTTGATCACCTTATGGACAAAAGATCAAGTACCATCGAGCTCATGTTCTCCAACCACGTCTCCATACCTACACACAAGGAGACAAAGAAGACCGAGCCTTGGATCCCAAAGGGTTAGCAAGCACATACTTGGGTATCCAATACTTGGTCACACGGGTAAGGGATGCACTCAACTTATCAAGTGGGTTAGCATGATGCAAATGCCGGTTCGAGTGAAAAGGATTTCTAACACTCTCAGAATCATGCCTCAAAGGAGCAACTCGCGAAGACAACCGAGTGCTACGATAAGCAAAAAGGCAAAGATCCTTTGAGGTCGTAGGAGAAGAACCAACACGAACACCACGGGAAACATGTCGTGGACCAACACAAGAAGCACTAGAAGCATGTCCACGAGCATGGTCTAACTCACTGGAAAGAGTGTCATAAAACCCGTCAACAAAATGTGCCTTCTTAGGCTCACAAGCGTTCATGCCATGAAAAGGGCCATGAACAACCAAAGGCCTAGAAGCACAAGCTCGGCGCATTTTCCTTGCACGACGGTAGCAAAAGCTCTCTTGATGCCCATCCTTCCCACAAAGAGAGCAATGGTACAAAGGCCTATCGAGAGGCACGGTCCGAGTGGACGAATCACCATTCTCTTGTAAGGGAGAAGTCCCTTGGGACTTAGAGCAAGAAGCATCAACCCCAACACTTGACTTGGTGCCCACATTAGAATCACACGTGCCATGAGAAAGGCTACGTGGCTTCTTAAAAGCTTTGGCACGCACACGTCGCTCGTGCTTGACACGGCGAAAGCAAAACTCCACGGTATGCCCATCTTTCTTGCAAAAGGTGCAATGGTACTTCGGTTTGGAAGTATGAGTTCCAAAGAAGTGAGAAGCACCCTTGCTTTTCGTATCACCTTGGGCAACACCAGAAGAAGCAACAAGCTTAGGAGTAGCTATGGGAGAGCTATCCAAAGCACTAGCACACTTACCACCATCCAAAGACTCACGCTCAAGAGAAGAAGTCGACTCCGATTTAGAAGAAGCAAATTTAGAAGCATCAATATCGGAGTGACAAGAGAAGCGAGAATCCAAACCCTTGGCACAAAGACTCTTGCACCTTGTGCGCAAAACCTCATTTTGAAACTTGAGGTGCTCACAAGTACCACATGTCATATTTCTCAAATTATCGATTTCGTCTTCAATACATTTAGCATATGTGGTACGCAAGAGTTCATTTTCTTTCTCAAGGTTGGCACTCATCTCATCATGCTCAACCAACTTGGCACTCATATCCTCACGCATTTTCTTCAAAGCCAAAACTTTACTTTCCAAATCAATGCATGAAGTGCAAATGAGACCACATGAACAAGTATCATCATTTACATCAACCAAAGCATCATCATCATCACGAGAAGTATGGCAAGCATCCTCTACAAGCAACAAAGAGCACTTGCTACAAGGCATAAACTTCAACTCACAAACTTCAGCCCTAGCATGCTCAAGATCATCTACACATGTGGTGTGAGTCAATTTTAATTGATTAAAATCAGCAAGCAAAGACTCACAAGAGGTACATGGTAGGGAAGCACTTGACTCTAGCAAAGTAATCTTACTTCTAGCCATATCAAGTTCATCATTCAAAGCAACACAAGAGTTGCAAGGCATAGAAGCATTGGATTTCAACAAGTCAATTTCAGATTGCAAGTTAGCAAGAGACAAGTTTAAATCTTCATTCTCTCTAAGAAAGGTACCAACATCATTAGCATACTCAAGATTTTCTCCCCTAACAAGTTTATTTTCAGCAAGCAAAGCATCACAAGGTTTGCATGGCAAAGGGGAGTTCTTAAGCTCAACAATCATCTCGCCATAAGCACAAAGACGAGTGAACAAACCAATGATACCTTGAGAGAGTTTGACTCTACTTCTCTTCATGAGCTTGTCTTGGAGATCATCATCTTGAGCCACCAAAAGCCGTATCAACATCATTGCTTCCTTATCTTCCTTCAACTCCTTGCACTTCCTACTCCACTTGTGGTCATCTCCCGATGCACACACCATCTCTTCAAAGGCTGAGAACAAAGACACACAAGAAGAAGAGCTTGGTGCCATGACTCAAAATACCGGTTAGGATTAGTTGAAAGGAGGCTCAAGGGACAAGTGAAGAAGGAAAGCACCCAGTTTGCCTCTATTCACCAATAGAGACAACCAAAAGGAAAAGCAAACAACTCTATCTTTTTCTAAGGAATTTACCAATGAACAAGGAGCACAAAAGATAGAGGCACACAAAATTTCAGCTCAAACGGAGGTGTAATGCGGTCTAGAGAAATTCTGGAAGATTCATGAAAAAGCTGAAAAGAGCTTAAATGAATTTTTTATTTATCTTCCCGAATGTTTCTGAATTTTTCGACAACACAGTTTGGGGTATGTCCCAAATGGAATCACGAAACTACTTAAAAATTTGAGCCAAATCGGAGCACCGAGCGAAAAGTTATGCCCGTTTTATGAAAGGTATGTCAAGTTATGGTTTTCCAAAAGCACAACACCAAATCGCCAAGCTCAAACCACGCAAGCCAACACCACAAGCAAAAAGCGCCAATTTCTCTTGTCGCCCTATGGATCCTAGACTTGTTAGAGTCACACGAATCCACAACCGGCTCTGATACCAATTGAAGGATCGATTAGGCGACCAGAGAGGGGGGGGGGAGTGAATGGGAGCTGATAAAAATTCTCTCCTATGAGATGAACTCGGCCTATACCCCGATTGCCACTCGGATCACTCACACACGCAAGAGCGGCTCTAAACTAGGCACACACAAGCCTACAAGTCCTAGAGACAAGCCACGAATCAAGAAGCAGAAGCACAAGACAAGAGGTAAAAAACTTGGGCGAAGCTGCCAGGCAGAGGCGGACTATCCGCAGGGGTGGGGCGGACCGTCCGCGAGCTAGGGGCGGACCGTCCACGAGGACAGGGCGGACCGTCCGAAAAAGCAGACCAAACCTCCAGTAGCACACCATGAAAAACGGACCGTCCAACGGTTCATTGCAGACCGTCCGACCTCCGCGGACCGTCCGTGGTAGGCTTACGGACTGTCCGTCAAACTCCGTCCAACAAAAACCAAAGACCTCAACGGATCGAACGACGTGGCTCAAGATATCACGAAGAACATGCGACGAATAGTGGGGGTGCGGACTGTCCGCCACCACCACGTGGACCGCCCGCCCTTCACGCAGAACACAGCTCGAACCACCCGCGAAGTCAACTCCAACTTCCAATCGACGGATCTCCCAAACCACTAGATGGATTGAGCCCAAATTTTGGGTAGATGAGAAGCATTTCTAAGAGAAGATATGCCCAAAAACTTAGAGCCTCAAATCAATCAAAATGTCGGGAATCGCCAAACAACCAAGCTCAAGCCACCACCTAGGGTTCCAACCAAAACTTGCGAATCGAATTCCAATCCCGGCGTTTGAGGAGTCAACATCATACACAAAGATGCACAAGACATCCACCCATGATCTCCTCAAAGAAATCCAAGAGAAAACGGCCTAGAAATCGACGAACAATAATCGAACCGAAAAGCTCCGAAAAAGGCACAAAAACCAACTCGGGAATTTAGAAGGAGATAGAAGTTGCTCGAGGAATTGGCACAAGATTTGTGAGATGAATTCACTCTGAATATTCATGCCATGTTGGATTACAAGCCACTCCAAGAATCACAAATCTAGGATGGCAAAAAGCTCAAACAAAGAGCCACTCACTCCTCTCTCTCCCAAAGCACTCCAAAATGAAAGAGCACACCACCTACAAAGCCAAAGAGTTGGCTGAAAATTCAGCCCCCTCCTCCTATATATAGGCCCTCCAGAAAAGACCGAAGTACCCCTACACTAGGAGTTACAACTCAAGCCCTCACAGGGGCATTCTGGTCAACACATGAAGTTCTCCATCGGACGGCCGCGCATCCATCGGGCCTTCACGTCCTCCCAACGCAAGCACCTCGATCATGTCGCGTGTCGCCCACTTTGAAGCTTCTCAGCGCGCCCGGATCTCGTCTCCGCCCGCCGAGCCTCCGGTCTTGGTTTTGTGACTCAACCAAGTAACTCCGACGGTTTTGTGGTGAACCGCCGTAAACCCCACGGACTCGGTGCAGCCTCCACGCCAATATCACTCATGACTTGGCCGCCACATCGTCCCAGCTCGGTGTTGGTTTTGTGGCCAAACCAACAAACCGTCGTGCTCGGCTTTGTGGAGCAACCGAGGAACCCGACAGTTTTCTACTGAACCGCCGAAAACCCTGCATGCAAGCTTCGGCCTCACCACGCCAAGCATCGGGCCCGCCAAGCCTTTCACCTCCGGCTCCCGAACGGTCTACTCAGTCTTGCCCCGTTTAATGACTTGGCGCTACCTTGCACCGGCTCCACCTTGGTTTTGAGGCTCAACCAAGAAACGGTACACGACTTCGTCTTGCTTTTCTTGCCACCATGCGGCCCGCACTTGATCCCGTTCGGCCACCGGGTCCATCGAGCCGAGCCGACTTGTCTCTCTACTCCTCGAAGGCCACACAGGCTAAGACCTTTCACGCCAACTCTTCACCTGCACCAACACAAATCAAGCCGCAACCTGCACCTACAATACTCGGCCAAGAGTCAGTCCACACCACGTTGTCAATCACTCATCACACCAAGGAGCGACCATCCACCGGTCCTCGGACGCTCCGGTCCTCACCCGCTGGCCACCGGGTCCCTCGAGCCAAGCCTACTTATCTTCTCCACACTTGGAGGCCTACCCGGCAACGACCTTTCGCACTTGCTCTTCACCTGCACCAACACCAGTCAAGCCGCAACCTGCACCTGCAATACTTAGCCAAGAGTCAGTCCACACAATGTTGTCAATCACTCATCACACTAGGAATCACGAACCACCGGTCCTCGAACCACACAGGCTCTCAGGGACATGCGGCGGGATCACGGTTCTTGCGTCAGGAGGACGCGGACTACGGTGAAGGCGTGACCGCTGATGAAAAGGATTGCTACTTGACCATCTTGCCCCTGAGGGGTGTGTATCTTCCTTTATGTTCTAGGGGTAGCTTGGTCATTTGCCCAACCCGGAGAGACTTCATATATATAGCTTTAGGGTTCTAGGGCAACTCATCCATCCGGACTACTTCTCATTTTCCCTGCTCTTTAGGCTAGATTTTCTTCATGATTTTGTAGAGAATTTGACCTCTAGTTGTATGGAAGCATTCATGTTTGCGTCGATTTCCTTCTCTTGGCTCGAGTGATTTTCGTGTCTTTTTCGAGTCTTTTTGTGGGATTTTTGTGCGCGACTTGTTCCTCTGATTCTGAGGCATTCGTGTTCGGTTTTGTATTTGGAGATCATGGATAGATGTGTTGTGCATCTTTGTGCTTGATCTTGACTTCTCAAACGCCAGATTTGGCTTTCAGTTCAACGATTTCGGTTTTGGCCTTTTTGTGTGAGCTCGATAGAATCTCAATTCCTCACGATTCAGTGGGTTTGAGGCTACAAATTCGTAGGAATAGCATCTCCTAGAAACTCTTCATCTTCTCCGATGATCTGGTAGCAATCCCTTGGTTCATTCGGGAGATCGGGCAAAGGGAAGGAGGAGTTGACCTTCAAAGGGTCGAGCTCGGGTTGCTGTCCGCGCCCCTGGCGGACTGTCCGCGGCCTAGGTGCGGACTGTCCATGAGGAGGTTGGCAACCGGCTGTTCGTCGTGTTCTTCGCGAGTTCTTGAGCACCTTTTGTTCAATCCGTCGAGTTGTTAGGTTCACTACGTGAAAAACTCACTTTGGTAACGGGCATAGATAGCCTTTAGTAACGGGCAAAGCGCCCGTTACCGATCAACTGTTACAAATGACCGAAGAAAGGTAACAGGCTGATGCCCATTACTGATAACACGGATTCGTAACGGGCATCAAACAACGATCGTTACCACAACTAGTCACTGGTCACGTGAAATGGTTGTTTCTCTGGGCCCACAGGTGACTTTGGTAACGGGCATCAAAGCATAGCCCGTTACATCAGCTCAACATCAGAGATGCATGCTGTAGCATGCTATAACCTGCGTCTCCTCTGTCTTGACGAAATGAGACGCGTCTATTTCATGCACGTCTCCTGTCTCTCGACTTAAGGAGACGCGTGCTATGTACGCGCGTCTCCTTTGTCGCAACTAAAGGAGACGCTTGTTGTGAACTTGCGTCTCCTCTATCTCGACGAAAGGGCTAATTTATGGGGCCCACCGGTCAGTATTGGTAATGGGCTTTTATACTGCCCGTTACATTGGTGAAGTGTTTGTAACAGGCGTTCTAAATGAAGCCCGTTACTCACTGATCAGTTTTTGTAACGAGCTTTAATTAATGCCCATTACAGATACGTAGGCCACCCCTACAGTAACCTGCCTGCTTGCCGGCTGCATCCTGGAACCAGCCAGGATTTGGCAGCCATCAGGGGTTGCATCCTGGAACCAGCCAGGATATGACAAAATTCACAAAAATTAGATCCAGCATCCAAATTCACAGCACAGAATTCACATGCATCATATGACAAAATTCAGCATCATCATCTCACAAGTAAAGAAGCATCACTGGCTTGACAACAATATCACAGCCATAGTTAACTAGCTTGACAACAATATCACAAAATTCATGGGACAAGGAGGAATGCAAAAATTTCCTAAGAACCATATATAATATTAGCCCACATTGTTTCATCAGCATGAAATTTTCCTCCGACTGCGATCACCTGTTCCATGAGGAATGTGGTAATTCTATCACGAACATAGACCAGCGTGGTTTCGTGGAGATGATGCTCCGGTTGCTCAAATTTCTAAATAAAACAATGTCACCAGTCAGCACACATATATAGGTGGTTACCAAACATGTGCAGTGCTAATAAGCAAGAACTGTGCTCAGTTGCGGGTATTACAAATGCAGATCCCAAGAAAGTACCTGATCCCTCCATCTATCTTTTACTTTAAGCATGTGATAGGCACACTAGAAGCCGCAGAGTCTAGAATGAGAAGGTTGTTGGTGGCACTGCAATAAATGTACAAAGAAAAATAGTGGTGATCGAGAAGAAATAAACTCAAGCTTTAGTATGTTTCCCAAAAAAACTCAAGCTTTAGTACTAGCTTCCACAGGAAGAAAATAAGTGGTATGTACCTTAACCTCTTTGACATGTTCTAACGTGCTGCAGGGTAACTTCTTGTCGACACAGTAACGGTCCCAACCCCTACAACAAAACATGCAACAATGGTTAAGGCACTATTAATATACTCTGCAGAGTTTGTTAAAGAACGTCCACAGGTTAAGAAAGAAAAAACTTACTCATTAATGATTAGTGTCAAAAGGGAAATATCAGTCTTAAGGCTCTTCAATGAATCAAGATACAAGACCCTCTTCTGCTTCGGAAGGATCGCCACTGCAATCCAGTGGTTCACACTGAGATAAGCGGAAAGATGAGTTTCTTTTTAGCATATAGTTAGAAGGCACGCTTCATATAGCACACAGCGAAATCAACAGAGTCAGCCTTGCTGGTCAACATTGTCAAGTTAAAGCATTCAGGATCAAGGAAGCCAACTGCAACACCCGTCTTCTCAACTTTTACAGCCATATTCCTATTAGTAAGAAAAAACAAAGTGTAAGGAGGCAAAAAGCACATTTCGATAAAGAATGATTAGTGAGAAGCAGATTAATTTTTCAAGCAACTTACAGGATGAAGCAGCGGATAAGTGTCACATCCAACACATCCAACTTGAAGAGATCGTACAAATCACTAAGTTGCACAGGTATCTACTCGAGTCCGTTTGACGATTCTTCTCTATTAGGCCACCAGCTGGTCCCGGCCCGAAGTGTGACCATAATCGGAGAATTATCTTCTACCTTACAACGTTGCATGAAGAATGTGTGGAGATCTCTGGTACAAGCAGCAGCCACATTGAGATCATCATCACTGAGAATGCTATCTTCAAATTTGTAATTTGGGTTAGTCATAGTCCAAGGATTCTTCTTGGTGTTTCTCTCGGATCGCTTTCTAGTAGGCATCTTAGAGGTTTTATTTTCAGCAATTTTCTTTTCCTGCTGCTTTGAGATGGCTGAAGAAGGTTTCTTAAGGGCTCTCTGGCCTGCTGTAGGTGGTGTAGAGCTTTTATTTTTAGCAAGTTTCTTTTCTTGCTGCTTTGAAATGGCTGAAGGTTTCTCAAGGGCTTTCTTGCCTGCTAACGGTGGTGTCTCACCAAGAGCTATTATAGAGGTATTGCGTCTAGATATACCTGCAGCTTTCTTCGAAATGTCGTCGACAGATTTATCAGCACCAGCCAACACATCACTCTGGTTGCCTGGTAACGGTGGTGTCTCACTAGGAGCTATTACAGAGGTATTAGGCCCAGATGTACCTGCAGCTTTCTTCGAAATGTCGTCGACTGATTTATCAGCATCAGCCAACATATCAATCTAGGCTCCTGCTTTGGCATGATTGTTTTGAGCACTTTCGTTTGGGGGTGTAGGTTTTGTTATTTCATGAGGAGGAAAAGGAGGAGGAGGAGGAGATGGTGGTGGGGATGGAATATTTGGTGTATCTTGCGGATGTGGGGATGCAAGTTTTTCTTTTTCAGGACGAGTAGTAGGAGGAGGGGATGAAATATTTGGTGTATCTTACGGATGTGGGGATGCAAGTTTTTCTGTTTTTTCATGATGACGAGGAGGAGAAGGTGGGGATGGAATAATCTTTGGTGAATCTTGCGGGTGTAGGGATGCAAGTTTTTTAGGACGAGGAGGAGGTGGTGGGAATGGAACGTCTTGCGGATGTGGGGATTGAGGAGGAGGAGGAGGGGGAGGAGGTGGGGAACCATGTGAGGAAGGAACCTGTCCCGTACTCTGTGAACTACAAGGAATCTGTACCGTAGCCTGTGAACGAGATTTATATGTTGGTGCTCCCTTGACGTGAATGCGACACCTTCTCCACTATAACCTCTGTCCTACAGCTTGTCCGAGTGTCGTCACCTCGTCATTAGAAGGGTATTCCAGCGGTTCATCCACAAAGACAGTATATACATGCAGTACTTCGACCACAACACAGTCTTCATGAATCGGGACTATTTGTAGCATAGTCTGCTCTGGATGAACCACACCAATTGCAGCCTCACATTCAAGACCCCTCCACATGATACATAGGCCACAGTGTGCGGGTTCAGTCAACATGCCTATAAGTTCTTCCTGTGTACGATCATCACAGTGGACCTCTGTCAACTCTGCAGTGCCATTGATCAAACCTATATTATCTACGGACGCACAGCTGCTCTTCAGTGCGGTGGGTGAACGGCTTGCCCGATTAGACACTAGTGACAACACCACCTGGTACCCTTCTCCCAGCATGGCAAGCAAATCGTTCTGCATCTCAGCCTTGAGTTCTTGCTTGATTTCTTCCTTTATCTTTTCCTTCTCAACTGATGCGTCGGTCCTCGTCCTCTTCCTCTTCCTGTACATAGAAGCATGCTGAGGCCATGCATACTTCCAGCCCTGGTAGCTGGAGATACCACGCACGCGACCTGGTTGTTCAGAGCGGCCCAAGCACTGACTTAGCACATCAAACTCCCTCTGCCCTGCCATTCCTGAAGATTCTGCACATGCATTCTTCTCCTTGATGTCTGCAGCCAATTTTTCAATTTCTTTGTTGTTGAACACTATCATGACAACATGGTCTTTAATCACTAGCTTACTCCTTGCTCGCAACCAATTCTTGGAACGATCATCAGGGTAGGCATCATATGGGTTGGGGATCCCAGCTGCAGCTAATTGTTTGTCCTCTTCCTCCCATTGTGGTAGTTTCACAGTATAACCAGCTAGACCAATGCTGTGCTCTCTTGTGTTCCAGCTTCGAAGTTCTGTGGTAAGCAGATGAACAAGTCATATTTTTGCTCTGTAGTTCATTTCATGAACCATTTTACAATGCTAGCACTTTAATAATTATGCCTGTTTTCGAAATATATTTAGAGGCAGAAGTATACTGTTGAAGGAGAAGGGCTAAGTCCGCTTGATTATTTCAAGTCCTTCCACTGCAGCAAGAATGGCTTCACTGCTCCAGTACAGGCAGCCATTGTAAGTAGTTGTCTGCTTTTGCATTCTTCTTTGCAACAATACTAGAAACATATGTGAGTATTTTATTTTAAACATTTCATTTTATTTTCTTTTTTAGGCTCGCATGGAACAAATTGTCGCTGAATCTCAAGGTGACCAACCAAGAAAGACTGCTGCTGAAGCAGTAGCGGAAGTTGTCCAATCTAGAACTTTTCAAGAGGTTGCTGACATTCGCCCACCCTCCATGAAAAGAATAGGGTTACTGCACTTCAGGTTCAGGAAATACGAGCTGGACTTGACAATGAGAAGCAAGGGGGGGCACAACTACGGCAGAAGATTGTTGAACAGGAGGCCGAGATGAGCGAACTGAGATTGAAGGCTCAACAACAGGAGACAACATTGAAATCTCAAACAGAAGCGCTTGAAGCTTTGAAGAAGAGCACAAATGACATGCATAATCTGATCCAAGGCTTGATAAATTTCTGCTAGGTTTATCCTCCTCTCAACTGAAGTGCGGTCTTGGTGAACTTGTGTTGTTGATGACTTGTACATTGATTCAATTCGATGCTAACTTGATGTATTTTGCACGATTGTACTGGTTGAAGTGGGAAATGTTCTATTTTGTTGTCTGATTATGTGCTGGCGATCAGCAACCAGAATAGTATACAGTGCCCCACGAAATGCAATATGGGTCGAGACCCAGGAAAGGCCCTGGGGATAATTGCCCAAAATAAAATGTCCCTGCATAATGAAATATGGGCCAAGTTCATTAGATTGATTGGGGCCCAAAATAAAATAGCCCAATATAGCGTGCAACAAACATTTAGGTAATGGCCAAAAATATAACACGAAAACCTGAAACGGGCTAAAATTGGCCCAACAATATTAGGCACACAAAGGCTATTACATGGACCGGGCCTCAATTTGTCACGAACCGAAATCGTCATAACCCCCTGTCATGTCGGAGCCATGATGGATCTTGGCCCGACGTAGCACAACCGCCGAAACAGGTTTATGAAGTCAAGTGTTACGAATTTATATGCGTCATTAAATTCATGACGCCACGAAAAAAGGTCTCATAATTAATCGCGGTTTGTGACGCTCGATTCTGACAGAGTGTTTTTATAACAATTGGTGTCATTAATCACGGTTTATGATGAGAAATGCCCTTTTTTGCGTCTCTGGTTGGCACATTCCTTGCAGCGATCATGCAACTTGAACCAACTAGCGGATATTTTTACCAAGCCCCTTGATCATGCAACTTTCACTCGTTTGCGGGGAGAACTTGGTGTGTGTTTCGTTTCTTTACTTTGTGGTGGGAGCTCATTTGCAGCATATTTATAGCTTTTCGATTGTACATTCTTGCATTTTGTATTGCATATGTTTCATGATGTATAGGCATCTCTGTATCTTAGCTTTGCATTGCATTTGCATCATATGAATTGTGGTAGGAAAAGCTTCTCTTATATGCATGGTTCGCTATGACATGCTATGGATGACCTTGTGAGCTTGTTTGGTATGATATGGTTGAGTTGGCTAAGCTCTTGGTGGTCTAGTTTTATATTCATGTGAGAATGCTATGTTTTTGGAAAATGCTAGTTGTAGGCCCTCTTGTGAGTAAAGGCCATTATATGATCTTGACATGTCTTGTTGGCTTTGTTATGCTTAATTCATGGTTGTTTCACTCCCACCTCTCTGGTCGCCCAATCCGGTCCTTCATCTCGTAAACAACGCCCCATCAATCAAGAGCTACACAGCATACAGGACGTAGGGTATTATGCACCTCGCGGCCCGAACCTATCTAAATTCTGTGCCATGTGTCTCTCCTTCGTGTTCCCGATCTCGGTGAGGCCACACTCAACCACCTTGGGTACCCCCTTGGTGGGTTTGCCAGTCTAAAACACTGACAGGTATCACCCCTCTCATGGTGTGCTTGAGCCTCATATGCCACTACCCAGGGCAAAGGCTATTGTGCGTACGGTTCCAGCTTGGGGAGATAGGGGTGCTTCAGAACGAAGCAGATTCACTGGCTGGGAGGCACCAGTCATACCGGTTAGGGTGACCGGTCAGACTGGTGGACCTCAGAGTACTGGTCAGTTTGGTTTTCGTGACCGTTATGATGGTCAGTTCAGTTCCTTTAGTCGTGGTGCAGGTGGTAGGTGTGTTGAATCTGGTGGTGGTATGTTTGCTAGATGCTCTCCACCTCGTGATCAATACAAGTTTGGTAGAGGTCGTAGCTTTGAGTCTCAGAGGGGCTACGGACCATGCTCTTCCTTTTGTGGTGCTCATACTTCTCCAGCGAGACAGGAGTGGATTCCCTGTGGTGGTCGTAGTTTTGATAGGTGTAGTAGAATGGATCATGCTAACCCCACTTTGGAGCAGATGGCTCAGCACTGGTTTTACTCTTTTGGAACTAACCCCAGTGTTGAGTCATTTGCTCACTCACATTCTCATTTTTTATTTTCAAGCGAGAGGCATGGGGAACATTTGGTTGATCGACTTCGGTTGTTCTTTATATGGTTGGAAGCACAATTTCATAGAGCTTCCAATGGCACTAGTCGCATGTCCAAATTTGTCCTGAGTCAACGGGAATCGTCGAAACAAGTAGACGTCCAGAATCTACCAAGGTGTTGCGTCACCAGTTTTGTTGGGCCTTAAGCCCAAATTGTGGGTGCCCCATCCTAGGATGCCCCAACCCTAGGACGCCCCTCCTCATATACTCAGTAGCCGCCGCCTTAGGAACTTGAGTTTTGTTTTGCATCTAGCTTTAGCTACACCAGACCACGCACAAATACGTGCTATCCTCTGTGATTCAGAACTCCACCTCGAGTGATATTAAGATTGCTCGCTTCATAATTCTTGTTCGTTCTTTGATTGCGTACAGGAATTGATCTTCGTGATCAGGCCGATCTTGCTCCAACAAGGTCGGTAACCACAGGGAGTTGGTTCAGCGATTGCATTGGCGCTTTGGGCTTGCTCGTCGTAGTCGGATCGTAAGGGTCTACTCCCACCGAATCAGATATATCTCCACTCACCGAAAGATCGGGCACTCCGCCTCTATCAAGTGGTATCAGCTTTCCAGGTTGATCGGTGAGTTTATCGAGTGTTTTTATTTCCTACAGTCCACAAAAACCAAATAAAAATTGTTCTAGGTTAGATCCTTGTCCCAACCCGTTTTAGCCTCGCACTTTCATTCAATAATTTGTTTTGTTGAGTTTTTGTGCTTGTTCGTTCAATTGTTGCTGGTTACTTGTGTTCTAGCGTTTGTTTCTCATTTTTCTTCTAAACCCTAACCGTCGCCGTCTTGTTTTTCCGCTGCTAGCCACCTACCACACACCGCCTACACCCCCCTTCCGTCGTGTCTACGTGGCCTCGTGCCTTGCTTCGCACCGGGGGACGCCCCCCCTCACGAGTTTCCCCCTCGCGCCTGGACTCACATCGCGCCGAACAAAACACCACGGCAAAACACCCGCGCACTGTGCCTACCATCGCGTGGGACTCCCCTCGCCAACCCTCACGTCGGACTCCACCACGCGAAACGCTCCCTTTCCTCGCGCTAACCATGGCAGACGGTGAGACCATGAGGGTTGACAAGGAGCAGGACAATGGAGGCGCCAAGGCCATTCCCGCCATGTGCCACACCATTCCGGTATTGATTCATTTGCTAAGGTTAAATTTAAAATTCCACCTTATAATGGCAAATATGATCCTGTTGCATATCTTGATTGGGAATTAGAAGTTGAACAACAATTTTCATGCCATGATATTCCTGCTACTTCTCAAGTTAAAGTTGTTTTTAGTGAGTTTACTAATTTTGCTTTACTGTGGTGGCGTGACTATAATAAAAGACACCCAGCACAATTCCAACCACTTGGGATCAATTAAAAGCTGCTCTGCGATATAGATTTGTGCCTTCTTATTTTGCTCGAGATTTACTTAAAAAAATGCAGTGTTTTCAGCAAGGTTCTCAATCTGTTGAGGCCTATTACCACGTATTAGAAAAAGACATGATTCGTTGTGGGTTATTAGGAAAAAATGACACTGCTATGGCACATTTTCGTGGTGGTTTGAACCGCGAAATTCAGGATATACTTGATTGTAAGGAATATGCAGATATGACCATTTTATTTGAGTATGCTTGCAAAGCTGAACATGAAGTGCAGGAACGTCGCTCGAAGACATGTTCTAACTCTTATGCAGGAAGAAGCTCGACATCCAGCTCAGCGCCCCCTCTCCCTGCGCCATCCACACCCACCACTACAGCTCTCGAGAGCCCAGCGCCATCCACGCCCACCACTACGTCGCTCGAGAGGACGGACGAACCTGCAGGCGCTTCATGTGCAAATTCAGAACCATCACTTCACAATGCACCTACTACTCCTACCGAGAACATAGGTAATGCCCATGGTACTATACTCACGGAAGGTGAGAATTGTGTTAATGTGCAGAAATTTTCCACAAATCTTGCTCTAGTTGAACAATTAATAGTGGAACCATCTCTTGATTTATCTTTGTCACATGGTGATTTGCTTGATGTTTCTTGTGATAAAGATGAATTGTGTGCTACTACTTCCATTTTACATGCTAGTGCTGAAAATAAACTTGTTATGCATGTTGCTAGTAAAAGTGATGAGCTCCATTTGTTGTCTTCTTTACTTACCTTGGATTACATTGAATTCGATGATTTGTGTAATCTAGATTGTTTAGAAGAGAGGATTTTTGCACATGCTGATTTGCCATGGTTGTCTAAACATTCATATCATGTTATTTGCAAATATAACACCAAAGGACAATATATGGTACATCGGGTTTACATTTGTACAAATCTGAATTCTCCTTTTGTTGTGCAAGATTGTGATCAATTAGAGGGTAACCATTGTACAAACATATTCACATGTTCCTCTAGAACTTTTGTTTCGCAAGAAGGGAAGCATTGCTGGTGGCTCTCTATGATTTTTGGTGCTGAATTTTCTTGCAATAAACCAGCTATTCCTGTTGTGTCCTTTGTTGTTACTAATCTTTTGCAGTATAGTAATGACAAACATCATGTGTCTTTCAATAACGAAGTCTCAAGAGATGTTGGCAATTTTATGCGACATGACATAATAGACAATTGGAAACATGGTCACATTCCTTCTCACAATATTTTTAGTTTCCTTTATTTCTGCAACCCCATTCTCCTTTGTGTTGTGCAGCCTCAGTTTCAAGTACAATCGACGTCGAGGACGACTTTTCTTCAAAAGGGGGAGAATGATGAGGACATGACACTCATGCATACGACCATGATTGGTGCATGGAATGGAGTAGAAGAAGTCCAGCAAGGGTGTCCAAGTCGAAGAGGAGGTACGAAGCTAATCCGGTTCGAGTCTCGAAGGTGGAGGCCCAAAACAATTCAAGTTTGAGCCCAGTTCGGAGTCCAGGACCAGCGCGCACTAAAAAGGATGCCCAGGTCGCATACAAAGTCGGTTTTGGACATTCTTTATATGGTTGGAAGCACAATTTCATAGAGCTTCTAATGGCACCAGTCTCATGTCCAATTATGTTCTGAGTCAACGGGAATCGTCGAAACAAGTTGACGTCCAGAATCTACCAAGGTGCTGCGTCGCCAGTTTTGTTGGGCCTTAAGCCCAAGTTTTGGGCGCCCCAACCCTAGGACGCCCCTCCTCATATACTCAGTAGCCGCTGCTTTAGAAACTTGAGTTTTGTTTTGCATCTAGCTTTAGCTATACCAGACCACGCACAAATACGTGATGTCCTGTGTGATTCAGAACTCCACCTTGAGTGATATTAAGATTGCTCGCTTCATAATTCTTGTTCGTTCTTTGATTGCGTATAGGAATTGATCTTTGTGATCAGGCTGATCTTGCTCCAACAAGGTTGGTAACCACTAGGAGTTGGTTCAGTGATTGCATTGGTGCTTTGGGCTTGCTCGTCGTAGTCGGATCGTAAGGGTCTACTCCCACCGAATCGGATTTATCTCCACTCACCGAAAGATCGGGCACTCCGCCTCTATCAGATTCTCTACCCCTTTGCTCTTGTGATTTCCCCGGGGGACTATGAGGACCAGTGGATGGTCGCTCCCTAGTGATGAGTGATTGACAACGTGGTGTGGACTGACTCTTGGCCAAGTATTGCAGGTGCAGGTTGCGGCTTGATTTGCATTGGTGCAGGCGAAGAACAAGCGCGAAAGGTCTTAGCCTTGCGGGTGTTGGCATTTCTTAACATCATTGCTATGTTCGTGAGTTCCTAGCAATGATACCAGAAATGTTCGATGGTAATCCTGACGATCATAAAGAATCTGCAAGCGCACTGATATACCATTGTAGCATTTCCCCAAAGGAGTATTCCAAAGGGTATCAAATCCAAGTAAGGCAAGGTCGGGTTAACAGGACCAACACTATTGCAATGAGTATAAGTCAAAGACGGGAGTAAATCAGGTTCTCAAATACAGGGGTAAGATATGATAATAGTGAGGTAGTGTGAACACACTTGAACTCATTCTCTCATTGGTACACTACGGCTTAGGAGGAAACATATGAGTTAGTTCTAGGTTCTAAGGTGCTATACATATAAAGTCAGTAGATACAGGTTAGTGACACTAACATTGTATGAATATCAGCTCAGCACCCAGGCACAAATGGGAAGCTAACCACCCGCGTCACTTCCGCACAACGACGGTTGTTAGACTTTAGACTCCTATAGCGTACCCGAATGTGGAGGATTACAAAGGGTCTAGCGGCTGTCACTGCCGCGGCCTACCTCAAGACAAACTGTGGGGCATGCTCATATGTAACACAGCTACTCAACCCAAGCACCATGCTTGCATTGTAAACTAGACAATGACCGGCCCGGGCTATTGACCCAGGTCAGTGCCACCAGATAATTGGCCACTTACACCGAGTACCGTAGCTTGAACTCGAACTTCATACAACACAAACACGCGATCTAATTGGATGAAACTACGCTAGTCATACAAACACACTCGTGTTCTACTACGTCTATTCCATAAGATCAAAGGGTCATGTTCGCGAAGAACACAAGCCTCTAACTTATGAAGAAACAACGAGAACATGAGCAAATCATCCGTCAAATGGATCGAATGGCCTTATTCATCAAGAACAGGAGCCTCTAAATGTTGAACAAATGAAGAACACATGAACAAATCACCCATGCATGCTAACACTACTTTATATGAAATAGTTATATAACTAAAGTAGACCAAAGTCATACAATAAAATAATGATAAAAGAGAACTCATACCTAGATCCCAAAGTAGACTTGGAACCTGAAATAGAACTACTCTAGCCTACCTCCTAGCCTTGGAAACCAAAAGTTAGAGAGGGGTTGCAAAGTGAGTTGCTAAGAAATGAACCACCTCTCCTTCTATTCATAGGCCTGAGCACCGGCGTGGAATGGCTACAAACACCTCCGGGATGGAGTGAGGGACAGACCAGGAGGCACCACGTGGAAGCCCTTCAGTGGAGGCCACAAGGTCGGTTCGGCCGACCCCCTGTGGGCCCCACTCAGGGTGTGCTTTCTCTAGGTAGCTGTCTTGTGGGTCCTCAGGTTGGTTCCCAGTGTCCACTTGATTTTGAGGCGGTTTGGGTGCCCGTGGGCCCTTCAATCCATGTGTTGACACCGTTTTTTTTAAAAAAACAGGTGAAAAAGGAGTAAGAAGTAATAGCCGATGGGAGAACAGTACAGTCGACCAATGGAAGCAAAGAAGGAAGTCAACGGAGCCCGCCGATGGTCAAGGCAGTCCAACCCTATCTGTCGACAGATAGGCGGGTCAAAACTGATCGGCTGATGGTCAACCAGGGAATCGGCCGATGGAGAGGAAGAAGGTGGTAATCAAGGAGATACGACCAACGGCAAGGCACGGCGGAGTCGGGTCAATCTACGATTGGCAACGGGTCAGAGTCAGTTTTAGGAAAGTTTTAACTCTTGTATGAGTCTTTTTCTATTTTTAGTAGTGTTCGTTTCCTTTAGATGCAAGAAAACAGTGCCGTGATCGGCTAGGAGTCGGGTTGTCCTCAGGACATAAATAGCGACCCTGCATGGTCGGAAAATTTGTACACACCAATATCAAGCAAACCACCTCTGGGCAAACCCTTTACAATTTACAGCATCTACTTTATAGCATCTACTTTTCAGCGACTTCGCCATTGCATTTTTCTTTTCTTCAATGTCGTCCTTCAAGTTCGTCGGGCTGCATCGATCGACCTCCGACAAGCTTGTGAGTACCGTTTTACCGAATAATCCTAGACTTTAACCTCCGGGCGCATCGCTGAGGTTTCGTCTAGTTCTTTATTCACACCTTTGCCGATATTAGCTAGATCTGCAAGTTTTTGTACCAACTCTTATAGTTTTAGCTCTTATCACCAATTTATCCAGCTTGATCTAGATCTAGTCGGCTTTTACTATCACAGCTGATCCGGACCTTTTCAAGTGCTGACGTCACGATCGGCTGATCCAGCCGATCTCTTTATATACATATTCGCGCTTCGGTTGCTTTCGAGCCTGCCGATCCCGCTTCTCTATATCGGCCGATTGGCAGGTACACGTGTCGCTGAAGATCCATCGGTTCTCTAGCCGATCCTTAATATTTTCCATTGTCAATCAATAGGTCAGATTGGCTGGCACACCTCGCTACAGACCGGGGAGTCACGTGTGCTGCGCGCGGAGGTGACATCCTATTTTCACGTCAACACACTTTTGGCACGCCCGGTGGGACCCGAAAAAGTCAACAATGTCTAAGAACACGAAGAAATTCGAAGTTGACCCGAGCAACATTCAACCAGTCACTAAAGATCAGCTGAAGGATGCAGACAAAGCCGAGTTCGAAGCATACATGAAGCGATATGAAAAATTATGCTTGGCTTCATATGGTCAGACTAAAAGTGGGGTCATCAAGAAGAATCCTCTTCCAGGGCCTCAACATATCACCTTTTCAGCTGATCCTGAAGGACTCCAAGACATGATGAATAAGGCTATGCATCAAACTATGATCAATCAGTCATCAGTCCTCACCAATACTATTCAGAATTGTCTGACTGAAACATTCAAGAAGGGAACAGAAGACAGATATGTGGGACCTACATATTTCCAACCAGGGCGATCTCCTCTGATATTCCCAAAAGCTCAATCAGCTTCCCAGCCGGTAAATGATCCAACAGTAGGGATTACACCATCTCCACAGGTCAAGGCAACTGCTCGTGATACATCATCGGACTCCCAGCCGATTCAGAATCAGAATATTAGACATGCACCTAAAGATCCTGCTGTTACAGTGCTAATAGTTCAAACTTATTTAGCGTAGTCCAACGTCCAGGATCAGACGTTCTTGGTCCAGAATCCTCCTCAAAAATATCCTGCAATGAGGGATCAGAATGGGAGACTTTCAGGATGGGACTTGCCTTGCAATAAGTTTGAGACTGATATCTCAAACTTTTTTGAGCCTCCACCTGAGGAAATTCCAGAAGTAAAGTACCCAAATCACTATCAAGCTATGTTTGGAGGTACTCCAGGGACTGTGCATTTAACCAAGGAAGGAGTGGAGTTTGTCTACTTTAATCATGGGAGCAAGGCTTTTAAAAGAGTTAAGATTAGTCCTGCTCATGCGCATATGGTTATACCAATGGAAAGAAAAGCTCCTGTTCCACCTCAAAGACCGGCTCCTCAGCCGATCTTAGGAATGCCTGTACAAACCACTCCACTACAGCAAACAACACTATTGCAACCTGTCATGACCCTGGCTAATACGGTTACTCAGACGAGATCATCGTTTCAGCAGCCAATCAAGGGGTGACAAGGCAACCAGCAGCACAGCCACAGTAGATGGATCCTGTTCAGACAATGCAGATGCTTCTGAATCAATTGGCCGGCTCGGGCCAGTTGAACCTGCATCAACCAACTCCATCAGCTGGACAGCCGATCGGACAGATTCCACCTGTAACGGGTCAATCAAATGCGCAAAGTTCTTCTGGAGCAAGGGTATCGGCAGAAGTGCCAAATCCACAGTCAAGAATTCTCGAAGAACGACCTTCAGAAACTCCATCGACTGACGTACAGGCAATAGAACAGATATCTGCTGAGTTAAAATCTCATTTGAAGGAAGAATTGATTGACCATCTTTCAGAGACGCTACAGAAGCAATTTGGGATAAAGCCTAACCAGCAAATCTACATGTACAGAACACCGCATCCATCTGGCTATGATCAAATACTTTTCCCTCCGAGATTCAAGGTGCCATATTTCACCAAATTCTCTGGGCAAGATGATACATCCACAATGGAGCATATCACTCGGTTCATCATACAGTGTGGAGAAGCAGGGAATATTGATGCACTCAGGATACGGTTGTTCTCTTCATCTCTCTCAGGACCAGCATTTTCATGGTTCACTTCATTGCCGGCTAACTCCATTATCAAGTGGTTTGATCTGGAGTAGCAGTTCCACAATTATTTCTTCTCTGGCATTCATGAGATGAAAATTACTGATCTGACCAGACTCAAGCAAAGGAATGATGAAATTGTTGCTGGATTCATTCAGAGATTCAGAGAAGTCAGAAACAAATGCTACAGTCTGAATCTAGGAGATAAACAGCTGGCTGAGTTAGCATTCCAAGGGCTCTTGCCAACCTTGAGGGAGAAATATGCATCACATGACTTTGAGAGTCTCAGCCAGTTAGTTAGTCGGATGAGTCAGGAGACTGCAAAGTCCTATGAGCCTAGGAGGAATTTACAAAAGAAGGTCTCTTATGTAGATTGCTCTGATTCAGAAGATGAAGAAAATATGATAGGGCTTGCAGAGTGGGTTAAAGGCAAGAGACAGTATCCTGTCCCTTTGGTAAAAAGGAACCGAAAAGATTCGGCTTTGATATCACTAAGGCCGATAATATATTTGATCTGTTGCTTCAGCAAGGGCAGGTCAAACTCTCCCAGTTCCATACCATACTATCTGCAGAAGAACTCAAAAGGATGAAGTATTGCAAGTGGCATAATGCAATGTATCACGACACCAATGATTGCAAGATCTTCAGACAACAGATTCAATCAGCTATTGAGCAAGGGAAGCTTAAATTTGAAACCCCCACCAAAGCTGAAAAGCCGATGAAGATTGATTAGCACCCCTTCCCAACTAATACAGTTGAAGTGTCTAGCAAAGACACATCACGTGTTAAATTGCTGACATCAGAATCGGCTCAAAATAAAGGAGCTGTTGATCCCAAGGTACAAGCAAACGCTATAGATGTTAAAGGAAAAGGGTTGCTGCTTGAAGAAGAAGACATAAAGCCACGCCGATCTGTCACGTCCCAGATGCTGATCAACAAATTTTAGCGGCGGCAAGAGAAGGCAAAGGGGAGAGAAGAGTGGGCATGGCACAATGAAGGACATTGGAGATGTCCATTCTTCAAGTACTGTTGGGAGGAAGGAGTCAAACTGCCGACGGTGAAGAATTGTCCAGAGTGCAATGGAGCATATAACAATAGCAGCTCATCCTAGAGGATTTGCTACAATGACAGAAGGCCTATGATTAAGGATCACCGTGAATTCAATAATCAACGGGTCCCAGTTCATCAATGGCTGGGGGCAAAGCTAGCATCTACGATCGGCTGGGGGGCAAGGCCAGCGTTCATGATCAGTTGCGTGACCGAGTCAATGAAAAGTCAAGCAATCGGCTGGAAGAGTTAGCCGATTCTTTGGTTCCTGGTGAATACATCATGTGCCGAGCTCCTGAACGTCAACGCACTGTGCAACTGGATGATGAAGGGTCAAACCGATCATTCAAGAAACCTAATCCACAATGGTGTCCGGACGGTTTGACCAAGTCTCAAAAAAGGAGAGTTCAGCGCTTACGATAGCTAGAACAGCAAGAAGAAGCAGAGAAACACGTGCTGGACAAGAAGAAAGTTCGGTCTCAAGTATGACGTCCTAAGCCTAGAGCCGATGGTAAGAAGGATGATGGGCCAAAAGCTGACATAAACATGGTTGTCCTTCTACCAAAGGAGTTTATGACTCCAATTGATTTGGACGCGTCCGATGATGAATTAGGGATGGCTCAATTGACATTGGAACCTACACAAGCTATCTTTGGGAAGCCAGAAGATGAGAAAAGACAACACTTGAAGGCATTGTTTCTCAGAGGTTTTGTCAATGGAAAGCCAGTCACCAGGATGCTAGTAGATGGAGGAGTAGCAGTTAATCTGATGCCTTACACCTTGCTGCGCAAGATTGGGAAGTTTGATGAAGATCTAACCCAAACAGATATGATGCTGGTGCACTTTGAAGGCAATGTGTCTCCAGCCCAAGGAGCAATCTGCGTAGAACTCACCATCGGAAGTAAGACCCTTCCAACTACTTTCTTTGTCATTAAAGGGAGGGGGTCTTGTAATTTACTACTGGGCCGGGATTGGATACATGCCAATTGTTGCATACCATCTACAATGCATCAATGTATCATCCAATAGATTGGAGACTCAGTAGAGATGGTCAAAGGAGAAACCTCCTTGACAGTAGCAGCTACAGAAGCACAAGGATGGACTTATGATCAAGTGAGCTGCATATCTAGAAAAGCATGGGATACCAAGTATCTCAAGGTGTCCGATTTCGGACTACAGCTGATTCAAGCAGTCGGCTCTGATGAAAAGTCTTAATGGATCGATTCCTAGAAGGCGAAGAAAAGCTTGAGCGTGGGTTCACGACGGCCGATGGATTGGTTGCTCAAGCATGTAGGCAATTATGTAAGCCAATCGTTATATCGAGCCTATCGGCCGATTGAGATTTCGAGCCGTAGCCGATTATAAATGTAATCGCCTTTAGTGCAAAAAATGTAAAAATAGATTTGCAATCAATGTATTTGGTTCTTTCAGAACATGGCCGATATGCATATCAACCTCAGAACAAAAAATAAATATACTTTATTCTTCTATCTTGGATTACAATGATAATATTACAATTCAAATCTGAAGATTACATTCATCTCAAAGGTTTACAAGGAATGCACTATCGTATCTCTCATATGATGAGGATATTGAATCCATGAAGGAGAGAAGGACACCGCGAAAAGGAAATGGAAGACTAAGATCTTCACCAGATTCTATAATCTTCCGCCGAAAGGTGTCCGAGTTCATGACCAAGATGGTCGTCCCCTTGGCACGCTCCTCCTCTGATAAATGTGCAGCAAGATGCTCTACCTTGTTCCCTCCCCTAAAGCCGGTAAATCCAAGTTTTTTCACAAGGATTCTTCTAGCTATTGTGCCTTCTGGCTTTTCAAAAGGGGATGAAGAGGAAGAGGTGTTGCTACACTACTTCACAAGAACTCTTCTAGCTATAAAAAGGAGAAAGGAAGAGGAGACAGTCATACAACAAGAGCCTACAACCTATTAGATCGAATTTGTGCACCATGACTGAGAAGTGTGTTTCCCTCCATCGAGCTTCAAGCCTATTTATAGCCCCAGGCAGCAGGAAGGGATAGCTACAAGAGGGAATTGAAAAAGGCAAAATAAAAGGTGCCTATTTTGGTCAAAAGAGAAACAGTCTCCCTGTGAAAGCTTCAGACTGAACGACTGGCAGTCATGCAGTGATGCGTTTCCCAAAAATCAGGAGTGGGCTTTGAAGGTGAATTGAATAAAGATGAACGGCCCCACTCTGTGCCCTAGAAGAGGAAGTTTTCAGGATCCTTCTCTCTCAACATTGCTAGCAACAACGACAAGCTTCAATGCATTATCTGGATGCAAGAACACTTCAAGAAGAAATTTGTCAAGGAATGGGGATGAGTACACCTTCCTGAAAATGCTCTCAGAGGAGCATGCCTCCTATTATTAACAGAGACCGATTTGTTCATAAGTAGAAAAGTTTTGGTGTCACATGAGCAACAATTTATATTTTATAGCAAACAAAGAAGCAGATCGGGTCGTGGAGGAGTGCCTTCGAGCATATCAAGATAATCATTACCAGAGATAACGCATTCAGAATTCATCAATGCCAATAAAAAGGGAGGGGGAGTGATTTCATTCATAAAAGGATAGTCGATTACATCGGCTGACAGTACATTACATCAAGGCTTGAGGAGACTCTTTGCCTTATCTAGTTCCACCCTAACTCGAGCTATTTCTTCACCTACATGATCCAATTCCTAAAGAAGAGCAGTTCTCCTAGCTTCGAGAACTTCCAGCTTCTTCTCGTCATTGGCAATCACAAGACGAAGACCCCGTTCTTGCCTAGACGGCTGTGTTGGCTGATTTGCACCAAAGGCGTTGATGTTCGTCAAGATTCTTTCCATAGCTTCACGATTGGGAGACTGGGGAAAAGATAAAAAGATGTCAAAAAGGGGTCAGAAAAGTAGAAAGAGTGAAGGAATCTGACCTGATTCACAGAGGAGGAAGAAGAAGAGGAAGCCATCACGAAAGAAGCAAGATGAAAGACAAAGAGATCTCGCATCTTATAAAGGCTGATTAAAACGTTCGGTCAAAACAATAAATACGAAGCATTGGAAGTTGGCCAAATAAAGGCTAGTTACAGTCTAGAAGTTACAATAATGCCTGGAAGGTGGATAGCATTGATGAGATCTAGACGCAGCTGATCGGCCTCCTCTATCCCTTGATGATCGGCATCAGCCGAACCAGGGATCGGCTGTTCTTGTTCACGAAGAGCTTGAGCCTGCTGTGTGATGAAGTTCTTCTGCTCTTGCATAGTGGCGATGGTTCCAGGAAGATCCACGAGCTTCTTCTCTTCATCAGCCAAGTCTTGATCAATTTGACTAAGCTCCTTCATCAGTTCAGCACGGCGCCGTTTCAGGTGATCAATGTTGTTGACAATGTCAGAACGAGAAGAAGCTAGCAGTTCAATCCTACTATCCAAGTCAGCCATACTACTATCCAGATTCTCCCTATTTTGAGTAAGTTGCTCCTGGCGTTTCCTTTCGTCCAGCCGATCTTGAGCTTCTTGAACTTGAAGCTGCCGATTCTCGATGTAAGCTACTTGAAGCGCCTTTTCCTTAAGATCCCTGGGTAATTGGCTCTGGATCTGCTTGAAGATGTTCCTAATCAGTTCAGCATCTTGTACAAGGTGGCTGATATCTTGGTTAAGCAAGGAGAGCATTTCTAGAAGCTTGGCTTTCACATCATCAGAAAGGAGACTTGCCGATGCACTCCGAACAGTGAAGGGCAAGATAGGTGGAGTCTACGGGAAAAGTGAAAATCATTATGATGCCTGAAACAAAAGACAAAGCAATTCGAAAGTCTACCTCTGCAGCAAAAGAAATTGCTTGCACTTGAATGATCGGCTCTTCAGCCGATTTTGGCTCTGAGACTTCGACAATTGGCGATTGTGGCTGGTCACCAGTTGTTTGTTGAGGATCACCCAGAGGTTCAAAAGGATCCTGGATCTGGTCCCCTGAAGCGTCTAAGGCGTCTGCACTGTGATCTGGTTCAGGTTGCTCAGTTAGTGCAGCCAGAGTTTGATCAGCCGAACCTCCTTGAATCGACTCAGGACCAAGATCAGTAATCAGAGTGTTGGCTTGCGTCGGCTGTTCCAACAAGCCCAAAGACTACACAGAGAACAAACTAATCAGTTAAAGTTTGGAAAAGAAAAAACGGGGTTAAGATTGATTAATACCTCAAAAGCATCAGCCAACGTTCCAGCCATGCCCTGGATGTCAACAACCACAGTGTCGATCTTCCTTTTAGTTCTGCGATTAGGTGGTGTTGGAACTTTGCTATTCACAACTTTCCTCTTGAGGGTCGACAGGAGCGGATTGTTTGGAGTAGGATCTATCTTTGGACCTTGCATAACCGAAGAAATTAGAGGGGTTTGTAGCCAATGTACGGTAGACACCTTGGTGGAAAAATTGTGATTGGCTTGCCGCTTTTGCTTCGTGCAGGAGGTTCAGAAGTATCAGGCTAGAGGAAGAATATATCAAAGTCAGAATATCTTAAAAGAAAATGGATATGCAGAGTAGTAAAGTAAGAAGATGCCTCGTCAGCCAGTGCATTATACGCAGGATCCAGCTTCTCACAATAAAGCTTGGGAGGCACACAGAAGAGATGATCACACCATTCTGCCCACCAGATGTTAAAGAGAGGAGAGGTGAAACTAGCAAGTTTCCAGGAGTCAAGATCAATGGTAGAAGAGTCAGGAATCAAATCCAGGAGCCGCCGATAATGAAGACCATTTGGAAGGATCTCCCGTGGCTTGATCAGATTGGAAATATAAAGACCAATCGGCAATTGACCAAATCCCAGCTGACGAGCGCTCACTGAAGGGTTATAAAATTCATATGTAGCCGATTGATCTTTTCAAAAAAAACACAAGATGGAAGAAGTCCTGGTTTGATCATATCCACAAAGACAATTATATTCTCATAATCATTAGTGATATCATCAAAGCTGAACACAGTCTCAAAATGAGAGTCACGGTCTTCATATGCAAACCAGATTATAGATTCTGGTTTAAAGCCAAGATAAAAACTCCTGAAATGCTCTGATATACGAGATGGGGTCCTCTTATGTCCTGGGAAAACAGAGATTGCTTCCCCAAAAGAAGTGCATCGGCGTTTTTTAATTGGAGCACCATCTGGCTGATCTCCTGGTAAGGACATATTGAAGATATTCTGCTCTAATTTGTCTCGAAGGTGAAGGTTCAACGACATGTTGATGAACCACCATGGACCTCCTGGAGTGCCTATAGGGGAATTAGTCGACAAACTGACTGCCACTTGATGAAGGAGATTGTAAACCGCACCCAAGAGATATTTGCCAAGTGGAATGCAAGAGCCGACAGCTAATCGTTCCGCTACAATCTGATAATTAGATGTGGGGCCAAAGGACTTGCCACAAAAGACAAATTTCTCAAGCCACATGTTCAGAAAAGAAACATGTTCTTTGGTATTTACAGTGCCTGCCTTCATATGCTCGACGATATAGCCAGACCAGCCCCCAACATTTTTGGTCTTCAAATGATGAGAAAGTCTGTCATCCCAGTGAGTAAAAAGAGTGTCCGAAGAAGAAATATCTAAGCCGGTCAGCAAAAGGACATCGACCAAGGTTGGGGTCATCAGCCCATGACCAAATAAAGAGGCATTAAGAGCATCAGACCAGAAATAAAAAGCAACTATCAAGAGAGATTCATTCCGAGGCATATCAGACAAAGACAGGGTAATGCACTGGCCGATTTTTGCTCTTCCCAGAAAACTCTGTTTTTCTCAGACATCCTACGGTACAAGTTCCTCCATCCCTTGGTATACCCTGTCCAAGATCTGAAACAGCTATCCCAGTCGGCTAAATCTAAGGAAGCATACTTGAAAGGGATTCTGCCAGTTTCAAAATTAATCATCTCGGTGGGGTTGGTGTCGCCCATTGGACCAAGAAAGACAAGCCTACGCTTGTCATCAACATGGATAGTGAGATTGGATCTAAGTGCCTGAGAAGGATAAAAAGATCTAAAGTTCAGGCAAAGCAGACGACGGCATTGGAACCAAGTGAAAGCAGAGAGATGAGAAAATACCGGAGGAACTGAAGAAAGGGACGCCTTCGGAGGCACAGGAGGAGGGTGAGAACCTCCAGCAGAGCTTGAAGAAGCCATGGATCAGCAAGAACTTCAGACTTAGGGTTCGTCGCCCGGGAACTTAAGATGTTGAAGGCAACGGAATTCAGGAGAAAAGAGAGTTGGGGCAGTTGTATTTATTGGTCCCTTTTGGAGATTTGTTCAGATTCTCTAGCCGTCTTCGAATCAAGAAGGATATCAGATTCGAGTAAATTTCGGAGCAAAAGATATTTACTCCGAAACTGTGGGGCATGTGTTGACACCGTTTTTTGGAAAAAACAGGTCAAAAAGAATAAGAAGGAATAGCCGATGGGAGAACAGTACAATCAGCCGATTGAAGCAAAGAAGGAAGTCAACGGAGCCCACCGATGGTCAAGGCAGTCCAACCCTATCTGTCGACGGATAGGCGGGTCAAAACCGATCGGCCGATGGTCAATCAGGGAATCGACCGATGGAGAGGAAGAAGGCGGTAATCAAGGAGATACGACCAACGGCAAGGCACGGCGGAGGCGGGTCAATCTACGATTGGCAACGGGTCAGAGTCAGTTTTAGGAATGTTTTGACTCTTGTATGAGTTTTTTTCTATTTTTAGTAGTGTTCGTTTTCTTTAGATGCAAGTAAACAGTGCCGTGATCGGATAGGAGTCGGGTTATCCTCTGGACATAAATAGTGACCCTACGTGGTCGGAAAATTTGTACACACCAATATCAAACAAACCGTCTCCGGGCAAACCCTTTACAATTTACAGCATCTACTTTTCGGTGACTTCGCCATTGCATTTTTCTTTTCTTCAATGTCGTCCTTCAAGTTCGTCGGGCTGCATCGATCGACCTCCGACAAGCTTGTGAGTACCGTTTTACCGAATAATCCTAGACTTTAACCTCCGGACACATCGCTGAGGTTTCATCTAGTTCTTTATTCACACCTTTACCGATATTAGCTAGATCTGCAAGTTTTTGTACCAACTCTTGTAGTTTTAGCTCTTATCACCAATTTATCCAGCTTGATCTAGATCTAGTCGGCTTTTACTATCACAGCCGATCCAGACCTTTTCAAGCGCTGACGTAACGATCGGCTGATCCAGCCGATCTCTTTATATACATATTCGCGCTTCGGTTGCTTTCGAGCCTGCCAATCCCGCTTCTCTATATCGGCCGATTGGCAGGTACACGTGTCACCGAAGACCCATCGGTTCTCTAGCCGATCTTTAATATTTTCCATTGTCATATCAACAGGTCAGATTGGCTGGCACACCTCGCTACAGACCGGGGAGTCACGTGTGCTGCGCGCGGCGGTGACGTCCTATTTTCGCGTCAACACCATGTGACGTCCACATGTCACCCTCTGATTCATCGGGGTGTGCCTCCCTTGGATTGGTAACATGGCTTGCATGCATGGAATCCTAGGTGACAGTCCCTCCTTGGCTGAGGTGATGTGGCATGGACCATAGAAGGTGAGTTTGTCACTTCTTTTACGCTTATTTTCCTGCAATCACATAATCTCCAAGGACAAGTGAAACTACATTATTCTTAACTAAATGCATGCAAGAAATGCCTTTTACTCCTTTATTCATGAGTAAATTGATGGCTAAAGTAAGCACTTAGCAGCCTTCAACAGCAGGGCCTCCTGGGAGTGGAGAGACAAGTAGGCTTAGCTCGATGGAGCCGGTGGCCGAACGGGATCAAGTGCGGGCCGCATGGTGGCAATAAAAGCAAGACGAAGTCGTGGACATGAGCTGCTGTAGGACAGCGGCTCACAACTAGAGTCTGCATGCGGGGTTTGTAGCAGTTCACCACAAAATCGTCAGGTTACTTGGTTGAGCCACAAAACCAAGACCGGAGGCTCGGCGGGCGGAGACGGGATCCGGGCACGTCGAGAAGCTTTGAAGCGGGGGGACACACGGCAGGATTGTGGAGCTTGTGTTAGGACGACGCAGACTACGGCGAAGGTGTGGCCGCCCGATGAGAATATCCAAGTCTTGACAATATTGCCCTTGAGGGGTATGTATCTTCCTTTAAGTTGTAGGGGTAGCGTGGTTATTTGCCTCCACCGGAGAGACTTCATATATATAGCTTTAGGGTTGGATGGCAACTCATCTATCCGAACCGCTTCCTAATTCCTTTACTCTATAGGCTACATTTTCCATGCTTTTATATAGAATCTAACCTCTGGATGTATGGAAGCATTCATTGTTGTGATTTCCCTCTCTAAGCTCGTGTGGTTTTCATGTCTTTTTTGGGCTATTTTTGGGGATTTTTGTTGAATTCTTGATTCATCGATTTGAGGGCGTTTCCTTCCAGATTTCTTTGAGGGGATCATGGGTGAGTGCCTTGTGCCTCTTTGTGGATGATCTTGACCCTTCAAACACCGGGATTGGCCTTCGATTCGTGAGTTCTTGGTGGAACCCTAGGTGGTGAGCTGAGCTCGATAGTTTGGCGATTCTCGTCGTTTTGATTGGTTTGGTGCTCCAAGATTAATAGGCATAGCATCTCCAAGAGATACTTCACCTCTTCCAAAAATTTGCGCTCGACCCATTTAGTGGTTTGGGAGATCCATGGAAAGGAAGGGAGAGTTGACCCTCATGCGCGCACTCTGGTTCGAGCTCTGCGACTGCGACGGACGGTCCGTCCTCTCCTTACAGACAATCCGTGGCAACCCCAATTCATCGAGTTCATCCAGTGTTCGTGAGTGTTCGCGTGTGTATCTTTAGGGGAGTTGTTGCCTTTTTGCATTGTGTTTTACGGACAGTATGTGGAGGTTGGACGAACGGTCTGTGAGAAGTGGCTCGAGGTGCAAGATTTCTGCTAAGGGTCACGATAGTCCGAACTGCAGTGTCGGACGGTCTGCTAGCATGACGAACAGTTCGTAGGGTGTCCCCGGGCAGTCCGTGAGGAAGGGGTTCATCTCTGGTGGTTCTGTTAGCTAATACGGACAGTCCGTCCATACCATACGAACGGTCTGTGAAGGCCGGCGGACAGTCAGTCCTGCTATGACGGATGGACCGTCCTAGAACCAGTAGATTTGCCTAATCCTTGGTTCTTGAGTTGTGCTTCCATTTTGCTTTGAGTTGGGACTTGTTCCTAGGGTTGGTAGGTCCGTTGTGACTACGTGACCTTGGCAAGCTCGTGTGGGAATCCTTTGGTTGTGATTTTGGGACTTAGCCGTTTTTCTTCGGAGAAATTTTTATCAGCTCCCATAAATGTTACCCTACACCCTACACGGTACACGGTCGGCCACCCTTCGTTTACCGAATAGTCGGACTATGCGGTTTATTAAACAGACCAAAAAAAGGATTACACGGGATTAAACGGATTAAACGGTCTACACAGCCAACATGGTTGACTGTTGTGTAGGGTTTAAACGCTGTGTAAACAGCCTACATGACCGTTTACGACAACATTGCGTCCCATTCACTCCCCCCTCTCTGGTCACCTAATCGGTCTTTCAATTGGTATCAGAGCCAGTTACAGATCTTTGTGATTCTAACTAGTCTCAGATCCAAAGATGGTGTACCAAGAAAGGGGTTCGGGTCCTCCACACTTCAATGGGAAGAACTATCAGATGTGGCAGAGAAGGATGTATGCTTTTCTTCGCGGCAAAGGTCAGTTGCTTTGGGATGTGATGGAGAACATTGTCTATGTTCATCCCATAAATTTTCTTGCCCCAGGATCAAGGGATATGCATGACGCCAATGATAAGGCGGTCGATTACTTGTTTCGTGGTCTTTGCCTATTCGAATTCGATCAGGTGTGTGCAGAGGACCTAGCTTGTAGGATTTGGGATAAGCTTAAGGTTGCCCATGTTGGGAACAATCAGGTGAAGGCTCAATTGTTCGCGACTTACCGGATGGAGTATGATAATTTCACTCATCTCCTCAGTGAGTCAATCGACACCATGTTTCAGCGATTCACCGTGATTGTGAACAACATGAGGGCCATGTGATTGTGCTTCTTTACGATGACCATGATAGAGCTTTGAAGCTCTTGCACTCACTTGATCGTACCGTGTGGAGCGCCAAGGCCGAGGCCATCATGGAGTCCGGCAACTATGAGATGCTTACCGTGGATGAGCTATTTTCCAAGATTAAGTCCTCTGAGGTTGACCGTGGTGTGAGAGGCAAGATCGAGAACCCGACTACCCTCATAGTCTGGCCCTCGTTTCTGGATTGAGGTCTTGAGTCTGGTGGTGGTATGTTTGCTAGACGTTCTCCACCTCGTGATCAATACAAGTTTGGGAGAGGTTGCAGCTTTGAGTCTCAGAGGGGCTACGGACCACATTTTCCCTTTCGTGGTGCTCGTACTCCTCCACAGAGACATGAGATGATTCCCCGTGGTGGTCATAACTTTGATAGGCATGGTAGGATGGATTTTGCTAACCCCACTTTTGAGCAGATGGCTCAGCACTGGTTTGACTCTTTTTGTGCTAACCCCAGTGTTGAGTCCGTTGCTCACTCTCGTTCTTGGTTTTGATTTTGCAGGTGGGAGGCTTGGAGGACTTTTGGTGGACCGACTCTGGAGGCTAGCATCACATGACCGGAGATCGAAGGTGGCCCTCCAGCCTCACCCTAGTGGTGTCCAAGGAGTACATCACGTTCGGGGACGATGGACGAGAACGAGTGATCGAGGTAAGTATATTGGAGACTTTGAGGTGTGTGGCTCTCGTCAAGCCATTTGGTCTCTTTTGCTCTTTGCCCTATCACATGTATTTAGGGTGAGCTTTGTATGCTCCTTGGCCCTAGTGCATGTGTTTAGGGGGAGTTTGTGAGTTTTGTGCTCTTTTGCCCATATTTGAGCTTGGGTTGGGCATCTCATGTACATATACATCTTGCATTTTCATTCTTGTAACATATCATGCTTAGCAGCTTTGTATCATAGACTGCATTTGTGTCATATGCTTTAGAGGATGTGCTTCTCTCCTATATACATTGATCACTGTGATATGCTGGATGTGAGCTTATGATCTTGCTTGTGAGCTCTTGTGATGAATGGCTATGCTCTTGGTAGCTTTGGAGATATATGCATGTGAAATGGCTTATTTTTGTGAAAATGCTATAAGTGATCCTCTCTTGTGAGTAGAATGCCTTTCATGCTCATTTTGTGCTCAAATGGCTATATCTTGCTTAATTTGTGCTTGGGAATCATGCTTTTTTCATTTGGGGGTCAAAAATCCATTTGTCAGCATGAATGTTTAGCCTACATATTACCTTGTGGAGAAGCCTAAGCTTTTTTTACCGCAAAGGCACTTCATGTACCATGCTTACCTTTAAATCATGAAATTGGTACCTTGAAATGCCTATGCTTGAAAAATATGCTTCCATGTCATATGTGCTTTAAATTCCTTATCTTGGGTGCTAAACCGTTGCATGATGTCTACCATTGAGAAGTCTCATGTTTAGAAGTAGACACATGGCTCAGTGGCTTTGACATGACATGAGATAACATGTAGTTGTTTATGATGATCTTGTGATGAGAATTTTTGACCTTGCATGAAGTCTGTGGGTTATATGTTGTTTGTGCTCTTTTTGTCCATGTTGAGGTTCTATGCTCATGAGAGGGAAGTTTTGTTGAAAAATGCTTCATTTTGCTTATGGCTATGTCACATGCTTATATGTTCCTTTCTATCTTGTTGGCGATGCTTGTACTGAATATGTGGCTATCTTGCTTGTTCTATGTCTCATTTCTAGTATGTTGTAGTGCTCTTTGTCTATTTGAGAAGCACATGCTTGCATTTGTAGACTTGATTCATGCATTACCAAAAAGGGGGAGAAATGTGCACCCAATTCATATCAAGGGGGAGAGATGCATTTTGTAACACAAGGGGGAGAGTCTTTGCATCAAGGGGGAGAAAAAGATGGATACTCAGTTCAGGGGGAGAACTTGAGTTTGCACGCATTTGTTCAGGGGGAGCTTGCATTCATGCTTTGGGAGCTCTTTGTGTCACCTGAAGTTGCTTTGTCCTTTGCTCTTTTGCCGATGGTGTCGAGCCCTTTTGCCTCACCTTGAGGTGTCGGCATTTTGAGCGTTTTGTCTCGGTTGTGTTGAGCTGTTGCCCTTGCCTTAGGGGACCAAGACTTGCTCATTCAAGTGACCTTGTCTTTGGCTTTTGTTTGGCTTTTGATCACTTCGTTGAGATTTTTGATCGTTTCTTTTCTTTTTCTTTATTTCCTGAATTGGTGACTATGTGTGTTGTCAATGCACTCATCAAGGGGGAGATTGAGGACCGGAGCGTCAGAGGACCAGTGGATGGTCGCTCCCTAGTGTGATAAGTGATTGACAACGTGGTGTGGACTGACTCTTGGCCGAGTAGTGCAGGTGTAGGTTGCGGCTTGATTTGCGTTGGTGCAGGTGAAGAGCAAGTGCGAAAGGTCTTAGCCTTGCGGGGCCTCCGAGGAGTGGAAAGAAAAGTAGGCTTGGCTTGATGGACCCAGTGGACAAATAGGATCAAGTGCGGGCCGCATGGTGGCAAGAAAAGCAAGACGAAGTCGTGAACATAAGCCGGTGCAGGGTACTGGCTCACAACCGGAGTCTGCACGCGGGGTTTGGTTGGTTTACTCCACAAAACCAACACCAAGCCGGGACAAAGTGGTGGTCAAGTCAAGAGGAGCTTGGCGTGGAGGCCAAACCGAGTCTACGGGATTTGCGGCGGTTCACCACAAAACCATCAGGTTCCTTGGTTGAGCTACAAAGCCAAGACCAGAGGCTCGGCGGGTGGAGACGGGATCCAGGCGCGCGGAGAAGCTTCGAAGCGGAGGACACACGGCATGGTCGCAAGGGTTGCATTGGTGCTACGCAGACTTGCGGTGGATGCACATCCGTCCGATGGTGCTACGACAACATATTCCCAAAGTGCCCTTCGGGGGCGTGTATCTTCTATTATGTAATAGGGGTAGTTTCGTCTTTCGGTTGCCTCCATATAAACTTAGAGGAGAGAGGATGGCAGCCACCTCTTGGAACCCTAGTTCATTTGCTTCGTAGTTTTTCCCTTTCCCTTGGGTTTTCCATAGGCTAGCTTGAGAGCTTCATGATTCATCTTGAGAGAGGGTTGGATGTTCGGGCGGCTTGCTAGACCTTGTATGAACCTTTCATGGTATGTATAGAAGATTCGGCGTGGTTCATCTAGTGTCTTTTTGTCTCTCAGTGTTTTCCCTTTTTGGTGATTTTCGGAGCCTTTTCTTGAGATTTTCGTGGGAATGATTTGGAGTTGTTTGTTTGCGGGATTTGTGTTGGAAATCACACATGTGGTTGGTGTGCCTCTTTTCTTGGTGATCTTGCCCCTCAAATACCGTGGGAAGGCCTTCGATTTTGGTGGTTTTCGAGTTCTTCGTGTTCATGAGGTAGAGGCACGAGATTCGCAATTCCGAGAGTTGTTGCGAGTTTGAGGCCAAAATTTTTGGGGCATATCTTCCCTTTGGGTGTTCATCATCTCCCCAAGGTTTCGTCTCAAGTTCCAAGTGGTTTGGGAGATCCATCGATCGATAGTTTGGGGCGGATTCGCTGGCAGTTTTCCAGGCTGTCTCGGGTGATCTGGACACTTGTGGCCGGGTGACCCGAAGGGGTTGGTTGATCCGGACACTTGTGGCCGGGTGACCTGGTGCGGCTCTGGATGCCTCAGGGTGACCCGTACATTTGTGGCCAGATGACCCGGTAGGTCTCAGCCTTCCTCTATGTTGCTCGAGCTCTTTCATGCTTGCTTCCGCTTTACTTCCTAGCCTTTCAAGCTTTGTTCCTAAGGCCTCGAGAGAGGTTTGTGTGTGCTCCCACTTATTCATGTGTGACCCTCAGAGTTGCGATTGGGATATAGGCCAAGTTCTTTTGAGAAAGAATTTTTATCGGCTCCCACTCACTCCCCCCCCTCTAGTCGCCAATCAGGTCCTTCAACACCGATGAGTACGACTACAGTGTTGGACGCGGATGAGGACGGAGAGCCCATGGACCAAAAGGAGTACCGGAGCATGAACGGCTCCCTCCCCTACCTGATGGCGATGAGGCCGGACATATAGTTCAGTGTGTGTCTATGCGCTCATTTTTAGGCGTCACCGAGGACTTCGCATCGGCAGGCCGTCAAGAGGATTTTCAGGTATCTTCGATACACTCCTGAGCTTGGGCTTTGGTACTCAGCGTCCTTTTCTCTTGCGCTTCATGGTTTTTCAGAGGACGATTTCGCTGGTTGTCGTGTGGATAGGAAATCCACCTTGGGTAATTGTCAGTTTTTGGGTTCCTTGTTGGTTTCTTGGTCATCTCACAAACAGTCTAGCGTAACCCAGTCTACCACAGAAGTCGAGTACGTTGCTGCCGGTAGTTGTTGTTCCCAGTTGCTTTGGATCACCTATACCTTGAGTGATTTTGGTGAGGATTGCACCCACATCCCTCTCTTGTGTGATAGCACCAGTGCCATAATCTTTGACAAAAATCCAGTGCTCCATTCCAGAACCAAACACATAGAAGTGCGATATCACTTTTTGAGAGGTAATGTGGAGAAGGGGAACATAGATTTGATACATGTGCCAACCCAGAAATAGCTTGCAGATATGTTCACTAAGCCTTTGGACCAGGTTACCTTTTCTCGTTTGCAAGGTGAACTTGGTGTGGTGTACCCGTTTTGAGCTTGGGTTGGGGATCTCATGTACATATGTAGCTTGCATCATTCATTCATGTAACATATCTTTTTCAGCATCTTTGTACTACATTTGTATCATAGACAACTAGAGTCTGCACGCGAGGTTTGCGGCAGTTCACCACAAAACTGTCAGGTTACTTGGTTGAGCCACAAAACCAGGACCGGAGGCTCGGCGGGTGGAGATGGGATCCGGGCGTGCCGAGAAGCTTCGATGCCGGGGGACACGCGGCGGGATCGCGGGGCTTGCGTCGGGAGGACGCGGACTGCGGCAAAGGCGTGGCCGCCCGATGAGAATATCCAAGTCTTGACCATATTACCCCTGAGGGGTATGTATTTTTCCTTAAGTTGTAGGGGTAGCTTGGTCATTTGCCTCCACCGGAGAGACTTCATATATATACCTCTAGGGTTGGATGACAACTCATCTGTCCGGACTACTTCCTCATTTGCTCTATAGGCTAGATTTTCCATGCATTTGTATAGAATCTGACCTCTCGATGTATGTAAGCATTCATCGTTGTGGTGATTTCCCTGTCTTAGTTCGTTTGATTTTCGTGTCTTGTTCGGGCTATTTTTGTGGATTTTCGTTCATCGCTTGATTCGTCGATTTGAGGGTGTTTCCTTCCAGATTTCTTTGAGGGGGTCATGGGTGAGTGCCTTGTACCTCTCTGTGGATGATCTTGACCCCTCAAACGCAGGGATTGGCCTTCGATTCGTGAGTTCTTGGTGGAACCCTAGGTGGTGGGTTGAGCTTGGTAGTTTGGCGATTCCCGTTGTTTTGATTGGTTTGGTGCTCAAAGATTATTAGCATAGCATCTCCTAGAGACGCTTCACCTCTACCTAAAATTTGGGCTCGATCTATTCAGCGGTTTGGGAGATTCGTGGAAGGGAAGGGAGAGTTGACCCTCGCACACGCGCTTTGGTTCGAGCTCTGTGACTACGACGAATGGTCGATCCTCTCCATACGGACAGTCCGTGGCAGCCCCAGTTCATTGAGTTCGTCTCGTGTTCGTGAGCATTCGCGTGTGGATCTTTAGGGGAGTTGTTGTCTTTTTGCACTATATTTTACAGACACTTTGTGGAGGTTGGACGGACAGTCCGTGAGACGTGGCTCGAGATGCAAGATTTCTACTAAGGGTCATGGACAGTCCGAACTGCAGTGTCGGACGGTCCGCCAGCCTGACGAACAGTCCGTAGGCGGTTCCCGAACGGTCCGTGAGGAAGGGGTTCGTATCTGGTGGTTCTACTAGCTATGACGAACGGTCCGTCCTAGAACCAGCAGATTTGCCTAAGTCCTTGGTTTTTGAGTTGTGCTTTTGTTTTGCTTTGAGTTGGGACTTGTTCCTAGGGTTGGTAGGCCCGTTGTGACTACGTGACCTTGGTAAAATTGTGTGGGAATCCTTTAGTTGTGATTTTGGGACTTAGCCATTTTTCTTCGGAAAATTTTTTATCAGCTCCCATTCACTCCTCGCTCATTGGTCGCCTAATCGTTCCTTCAGATTACATAGGCATCTGCTTCATCGGCACCCAATCCGTGCTTCTGCTACTTCGTGCGTAGGCTGCGTAGGTTGGTTCTTTGAGATTGTGATTGGGCGAATCCTTGATTCAGGCTGCCGTATAGAGACGATGGTTGGTTTCTTATGCATGTCATCAGGTTGCACTACCTATCGGCCCTACCGCAGACCCCACGTGCCGCGCCGTGCGCCGCGCCCCCAGTGCCCCGCCACGGACCCCACGCGCCGCGCCATCTCGGAATGTTTTTTTTCAGTTTTTTGAATTCAAAAATTTGCGTGACTAGAGATACCCGAGCTACAGCTTTGTATGACCCGAACCGCAGCTTAATATGATCCGGATTGCCAGTTCATATGACCCGGACTGAAGGTTTGTATGACCCACGACGGCAGATTTCATACACACCCGCTACACCTCCATGCAGTCTTGACGCGTGCTCACTACCGTTCATTTTTCTAGATTTGAAATTTGAACACATGTCACCTGACACATTTGGGTCATATAAACTTGTTTTTCAGGTTATATAAACATGTTGTTAGAGTCATAGAAATTTGTTGTCGTGTCATAGAAATGTTGCACAACTTGTTTTTTTCAACACTTGAAATTTGAATATGTTGTTTGTGTCATAGAAATGTTGCAAAACTTGTTTTTTCGACATTTGAAATTTGAATCTGTTGTTTGTGTCATAGAAATGTTGTACAACTTGTTTTTTTAACATTTGAAATTTGAGTCGTTGAAATGATTTTTCCAGCTCGTCATAGAATCTTATACTACTAGTGGTAGAATCCTATAGTACCAATCGAGTAGCTCGTCGTCGAGATTAGAAGCTGAAAAAAGCAAAGACGAGCCACTAAAGTGTTTGAATCCAAAAGAATACAGGTGACACATGCCACCTGACGCAAGCGCATATAAAATGTGACTTTGCTAATCAATAGTCATATAAAGTGTTGAACTTCTTTCCTTTTCATCATAAATTTACATGAGCGTAGATACCGAGATGACAAATTTGTATGACCCTGACAACAAGTTTGTATGTTGCGAATAACAAGTTTATATGACCTAGCCAATAGGTTTGTATGACTCGAACATCATGTTTCTATTACCTAGACGACAAATTTCTATGATCCAAGACATAGAAATATGTGAATTCAAGGATACAAACAGAGAAAATTGTCGTTCGGATCATAGCAATCTGCCGTCCAGATCATAGCAATCTGTCACCGGGATCATATAATGTATCTCAAGGTCATAGAAACTAGCCGTCCAAGTCATAGGAATACATGAATTCAAGCATACAAACATACAAAAACGAGCATATAAATCTATGAGCACGATCACATAAATGTCAAATTGACACATGCAGTCATATAAACCTGTAAATTTCAAATTGACACATGCAGTCATATAAACCTGACGCATGCAACTACAGAATTTGAAATTTGAATAAAAATGTTGACAGTCATATAAAGTGTGAGAACCATCATACAAACTGTCAAATGTCACACAATCATGTTAAAATTTGAATACAAAGTTTGGCAGTCATATAAACAGGTGAGAACAATCATACAAACTATCAAACGTCACACAATCGTGTTAAGTAAGTCATAGAATCCTGAAAAAAAAACACAGTTCGAGGGCCGGACACAGAGATCCTGCAGAAAAACACGGCTCCATGGCCGAGCCCAAACGTCATACAATTATGTTAGCATAGTCTTAGTCAAATAATCAAATTTTGGCAGTCGTATAAACCAGTGAGGACGATCATATATACTTGGGAGGAAATCATGTAACACATCATTATAAGTCTTTTTTGAAAAATCATCAAAAGTCATACAAAACCTCTGGAAGCTTCGACTATGGGTCGACACTAGCCAATGTCATATAATCCTATTAGTCAGTCATAGAATCCGACAATTGGGTTTGTATGCTCTGTCACAAGCATATATATTACCCGACCAATCTTGTTAGGTCAGTTATACAATCCTACAGATAGTATCTATGCTCATATGCTAGCACATGTATGGTTAAAACGTCATAAACATAATACAAACAGCCAAAGTGTCATACAATATTGTTTATTCAGTCATAGATTAATCAATCCAACCAATTCAAGATAGCAGGCCTCTAATAATTTCCGATGATTTGGAGTGTGATATGTACCCAACGGATTATAGCGTGGACCCTTGGTTCGATGTTCGCTAAGCTACCGAGTTTGTAGAAATCGCACTGCAATGTCGTAACAATGATCCAAGCACCGAGGTATGCATGAAAGGCATAGAAACTACAAGCGGAAGTCCTATAAACATGCATCCTGTAGCTTCAGGGGGATTTGGTTGAACACCTTACCTGCGCCGGACGTCTAGCCTGAGCTTGCCCCATCGGAGCACGCCGGGCTCGACGCCGCCGCATGCTGCATCGAGAAGAGGTCACCGGACGCCCCGCGCCACTCACCGCGTGCATCGGTGAGGGGAGCTCGTCAGGCCCGCCGCTGCCGCGTGCTAGCCGAGGAGGTCAGTCCGACGGTGGTTGTTGTCGGCGTCTGTTGACGGTTGATTGTCGTATCAAAGTTCGTTTGGATTTGCAAGCGGACAAATCCCCCGTCGTAGTCAGGGACCCTTCTTCCCTTAAGTGTGAGAACCCAAGGTATCGAATCCATGGAACAATGTGCAACGCAAGGATTCAATCTAGTAAGGCAAGGACATTTGATCTTCAAGAGGTTGCTTTTGCATCTAATCTAAGAAATCATCAAGAAAACGTATCTAATCTAATCTAATCTACTAAACTCAAGAGGTAGCAAGAGAAAGCATAGAGGTAACCGATCTAGAGAGTCTAGATCATGCTTATGTTATAGCTCCAAACAAGATAGATGAAGATAGAAAAGCGAATCTCATAAAAAGCATCTTTAAACCGTGGCCTCCGTTTCGATTCCGAAGACGCCCACCTTTTGGAGCCACCGTCCTGTCACGACGCACCCCTATTCGTGCGGGTTAGCCTAGGGCGAGTTCAAGAAGAACAAGTTTAAAACACTTGGTCGGTCCGGTATGCACCTCTAGCCACCGCGGCTACAAGAGCACCCTATGCAATCTATCTTAAGTATAGATTGGGGAAGAAGCAAAACCAAGGGAGAACAAAATCATAGAGAAGGCACTTGATCGCTATAAATCGGATTCACTTAAAGACTTCACCATGAATGATTACATGAACAAGATCAGCACCGGGATCCTACCTCGATCTTGATCCTTGCTCCGGAGCTCCGACGTGGTCTTCCATGCAAGGTTCCCACGTCGGCTAGGGAAACCCTAGACAACTAGCACAACCCTCCTCTCCGAGATGGTGTCCCTCTAGCTTCTCTGCTCCTCGGCGGCAGATGACCAATGAATTGATGGGTGGCTCTTGGCAGGGGGGTTATAAATAGTCCGAGGATCAGCTAGGTCAAAGGGGGTGCCGAACCGGGCCCAAAATGGGCTGGGCCGGCCGGCCTGGGCCAACCGGCCTGGGCCCATTTCGGCCCAGTTCGGCCCCAGCTTCCTCCCGGTCTCTTCTCGTGTCTTCTAGAACTTTCCACCTTCTGCATGTGGGCCCTTGGCGTCAGTTTCTCCGCGCTTTGGATAGGGCTCCTTGTCGTGCAAGCTTCAACTTTTTCTGTCCAGGTCCTCGGAGTTTTCTGTCTTCACGGTTCGGTCCTTGGGTCATCTGGAGTCATGTTCACTTCGTGGCTTGACTTGTGCCGGGCTTCATGATCTTCTCACAAAGTGCTTGATGAACTTTCCCGGGATGTCTCCCTTTTAGCGTTAAAACCCTACATAAACAATAAACTCCAAAAACCACATGCGAGTGCGAACTTGATATACCATGAGGGTTAGGATGGTTAGTTTGGATATTAAATCAATGCCAACACCGAAGGTAAACTCATGGCTAGGTTTACGGAAATTCTCCGTCAACAGCTCCCCCATGCTTAAACCTTGCTCATCCTCGAGTAAGCCTTCGATGGATGTCAGTGTTGCCCTTCATTGTTCAAACCCTGCACTTGATCATACACGAGGAAACATAATTCTCTTTATATTTGTTAAAGTTCCATAATGAAGCTAGCCTTCATCCCTACGGAGGGTGGATATCAATTAAGCTCTTCCCACAAGTAATTAGTCATGCTCCCAAATTTCAAATGAATCTCAGAAATTTTGAAGTAAAGTACAAGATGAAGAAAAGAGCTAAACCAAGTTCAAAAATTTAAACCACCTTGCATCTTGCTCATGAACTCTCACCTCATCTTGTCTCTCAAGCCTATTTGTTCTACTCCTTTCCCCTCTCAAAAATATATATAAGTGGAAGGCTTTATCTAGAGCTTTAGGGAAAAGTTTAGTCCTACCAAGATATTATAATTGAGATATTATCAAAACAAGACAAGCTTCTCATGGTCTTACCGAGACTCGTCAAAAAGGTCATTGGAAAAATAACATTACAAGGAGGTGAGAGAGATGAACACACTTTTTGAGATAAGTGGACATGTGAAAATGGCAAAGAGTGATCCCGAGGCACAAGCAAAGTCCTCGTTATCGGATTGCACATGGTTGGAAAGATGAGTATGGGTCTTGATCTTGAATCCTCTTGAAACTCCTAATGCATCTAGAGAGCCGGGGAGCTTTATTATTATTATTATTATTATTATTATTATTATTATTATTTCTTTCTCTCTTTTTATATATATACACATTTTTTTCTTCTCTCCTTTTTCTTTCTTTCTTTCTTTCATACTTTTTTTATTTTTCTCTCTTTTTTTAATACTCCCGTTAAACTCTAGATTGCATTGTACCTACCTCCTTGGCAGCTCCCCCCATGCTTAGACGATTGCACGTCCTCGGGCAAAGAGGTGGAAAAATTTTTGTGCCAAGGTAGGTACTAAAAGTTCTATATTTTCCTGGAGAAAAACACTTGAAATCTTCTAGGGATCCTTCACACAACCATATCATCTCGGAGGTCTCCCAAAATTATACTTCAATCCTTGGCACCTTCATTCTTGTGATCTTCCTTGAAATATTCATCCATACTCAAATGTTGGGTTGTGGTCAAGGAGGTAAACACAAAAAAGATATATTGGGTTTTTGGGTGGATACCCACGGGAAATATTCCGATGTGGAAACTTACAATGCATGGATAGAAAATGCTAGCATTAAGATAGATACGCGAAAATGGAATGACCAGCTTCTTAGTCTCGGGCCAGAGAAATCAAGCCCTAAATTAATTCACCCAAAAATAAATCTTGTATACTAAGTTTTTGCACTCAAATAAATATAAGGCTTTGGATAGGTAGAGCAAAATGCAAGAGGTATTAATGACAAGGTTAGCATTACTTTTAAGAACAAAAATAAATCATCTTCAACCCATCCAAAATTGAGAGCTTGAAAAGAAAACTATGGGTCTTATCTTTATCATAACCTCCGCAAAGGATTAAGCTATCATTTAAATTAATTTCAGATTTGCATTAAAGAGAGCATTAGCTTAATCATGCATAAAACAAGTACAAAGATAAGCAAATAGGCAACGGTCATCACATATCAACTTGGCACAATTTTCCATCCATATTAATTATCATAAAACGATGGTGAAATTATTCATGGTGATGGAATACAAAAACTACTACTACCACACACATGCTAAAAATAAATAAAATAGAAAATGCTCGCACTCACAAATTTGCACATAACTGAAAAATAAAGAAAAGGAGAAGGAAAAATCAAACCGAATTGGAAGCACTATTTCTTCTTCCTTCATTCACTCTTCCTCCCATGGTTGATCCTTCGTCTTTATGATGAAAAACTTGAAGTGTCTCGGAGTATATGGTGGAGGAGCGTATGAACGAGTTGAGCGTCGAGGTCGAACGTGCGGCTCCTCTGTGTGCCCTTGCAGTTTGTCCCTCATGGACAAGCTTCATGTACTCCTCATGCCTCCAAGGTGCAGTGTGTCGTTCCTCGACGGTGCCATGCCCTTCTCCATGCTTCGTGGGGACTCGGAAATAGAGTGCCTCCGTGAAGAGATAGATGGCGCCTCCGACAATGATGATCATAACTTTCTTCCGAGGACGATGTTCATGGCCTTTTTCATCGTGCCTTGCTGCACAAATTTACAAACAACTCTCCTGGGGGTTTCTTTCCGGTAGAAAAAACGCACAAAGAAAGTATATGGAAGGGCAAGAATTGCAACAAATTTTCGGGGATTTTTAGAGAAGGAAGTGAGGCATGAATTTTTCTGAGTGGTTTGTGAGGGTTCTGGACTATGAACTTGGGAGCATGAACTTGCAATTGAATGAGGCTTACCTGAGGAAGATGGATGCCGGGGGCCACAAAAAGAGGCCAGGTCAACCGGACCAGGCCGGCTGGCCTGGGGTCCCTGCTGCCCCAATTGCCTCGGCTCTTCTCCCACTTGCTCCTTGCTGCATTATGTCTTTGTGTCCTCATGCTCCACAAGAATCCATCGACCAAACTCCCTCGGCCACTCCTTTGTTTTGAATGATGAGATCAATGCCTCCCTCCTTAACTTTGTGTCACTTCTTGTCTTCCATGGTTCATGTGCTTTCAATTATTTCCTGCAAAACAAAGTCATGTTGCCCCCCATGCTTGTCCTTTACATGTGCCCAAGATGTTTTGATGATAAAGCCTTCCCGTGATGCATCATTAAGCACAAGGTGTTAAATAAACCTCAAATTCTTCCCTTGATTATGTTTAGATGCTAATTACTCCTCTAAATTACATAAATTAAAGAATAACTCAGAGCTAGTAATGAGTCCAAATATATTATTATAGGAGTTTTTAAACATCAAAAACAATTTGTAAGTCGAAAACTTTCCGACTACCTTTATTTTGGTTGCACCAGGATCGTCTTGAAGGTTTATGATAGGTAGATCAACGGTGTCCGGGGTGCATAGCTCCCCGATCTTGTGCTTTGGTTGTGATTGTTCTCCCATAAGTGGTGGTCGATGTTGATCTCTCTTCGGACTTGGAGGTGGAGACTCCTTTGGAGATTCCGGCGATCCTTCGGCCTCCGCTTTTGGATCTACAATCTCCTTAGCTTGTGCTTCTCGTCTCCTTTGCCTGTAAAGTTTTCCTGGATCATCCACAAAAGTTTTGGGTTTCTTGGAGAGGTAGCCATCTATCTCCGGTTTGGGTTAGCAATAAACAATAATCTAAAAACAAAAATTAGGGTTAGTCAAAAACTAGATTAGATTGATTTTTTTTCTTTTTAAGGATGATCAAAGTTAAGATATGCAAAAGAAAAACCTCCGTCACCTTACCATCTACATTCTCCAATATTTTGTCCATAGCCTTGAACTTAGTGACGACGTCCTTGTTGATCTTAGCTTGCTCGTCCATGAAGTCCTTCAATTGTATACAAAGCGGAACCGGATTTTGAATGGACGAACTTGCATTAAATTGAGGTTTACCTTGCCCGTAGTGGAAGTTTGGTGAATCTCCTTTCCTCATGTAGTCGTGCACCATTGCTTCCTCCGGACAATCTTCTTGGACACGGCCGTACTCCCCACACTCATCGCATGTGGATCTTGCTTCGGCAGCCTTTAGGTCTCGAGCCTCTTTCTCCATCTTCTCCAACCTCCTCATGAGTAAGTTGATTTTTCCTTCAAGTATTTCGGCTCGCATGTATTCATTGAAACGCTCCAAAGCTTCCGCAATCATCTCCATTGGGAATTGAGCAAATGCATCAATCTTGTTGCGCAAACTCTGAGTCTTGGCCGGCGAATAAAATTCCTTCATGAAGGCCCTCATCAATGCTTCCCAATCTTGTTTCGACTCCGCCGGTAGAGTGTGGAACCAACGCAAAGTTTTTCCAAGTAGTGAGAACGGAAAAAGCTTTGCCCTCATTTGATCTTGAGTCACTCCATCCTCATTGAAAGTTTGACATAGTTGAACAAATGCTTGGAGGTGAAGGTTCGGATCCTCTTTACCGGTGAAAGGCGAGTGTTGCACCTTGTGGATAGTTGAGACCTTGATCTTGAACGGCCTTCCGGCATCTTAAAGGTTTATGATAGGTAGATCAATGGTGTCTGGGGTGCATAGCTCCCCGATCTTGTGCTTTGGTTGCGATTGTTCTCCCATCGGTGGTGGTTGATGTTGATCTCTCTTCGGACTTGGAGGTGGAGGTTCCTTTGGAGATTTCGGCGATCCTTCGTCCTCCGCTTTTGGATCTACAATCTCCTTAGCTTGTGCTTCTCGTCTCCTTTGCCTGTAAAGTTTTCCTGGATCATCCACAAAAGTTTTGGGTTTCTTGGAGAGGTAGCCATCCATCTCCGGTTAGGGTTAGCAATAAAGAAAAATCTAAAAAGAAAAATTAGGGTTAGTCAAAAACTAGATTAGATTGATTTTTTTTTCTTTTTAAGGATGATCAAAGTTAAGAGATGCAAAAGAAAAATCAAAAGAAAAACTAAAAAATATTCACAAAGAAGGTGATACTAGATCGGATCTTGATTGCTTGTTCCCCGGCAACGGCGCCAGAAAAAGGGGCTTGTTAACTGTTGATTGTCGTATCAAAGTTCATTTGGATTTGCAAGCAGACAAATCCCCCGTCGTAGTCAAGGGACCCTTCTTCCCTTAAGTGTGAGAACCCAAGGTATCGAATCCGTGGAACAATGTGCAACGCAAGGATTCAATCTAGTAAGGCAAGGACATTTGATCTTGAAGAGGTTGCTTTTACATCTAATCTAAGAAATCATCAAGAAAACGTATCTAATCTAATCTAATCTACTAAACTCAAGAGGTAGCAAGAGAAAGCATAGAGATAACCAATCTAGAGAGTCTAGATCATGCGTATGTTGTAGCTCCAAACAAGATAGATGAAAATAGAAAAGTGAATCTCATAAAAAGCATTTTTAAACCGTGGCCTTCGTTCTGATTCCGAAGACGCCCGCCTTTTGGAGCCACTGTCCTGTCATGACGCACCCCTATTCGTGCGGGTTAGCCTAGGGCGAGTTCAAGAAGAACAAGTTGAAAACACTTGGTCAGTCCGGTATGCACCTCTAGCCACCGCGGCTACAAGAGCACCCTATGCAATCTATCTTAAGTATAGATTGGGGAAGAAGCAAAACCAAGGGAGAACATAATCATAGAGAAGGCACTGGATCGCTAGAAATCGGATTCACTTAAAGACTTCACCATGAATGATTACATGAACAAGATCAGCACCGGGATCCTACCTCGATCTTGATCCTTGCTCCGGAGCTCCAACTTGGTCTTCCATGCAAGGTTCCCACGTCGGCTAGGGAAACCCGAGACAACTAGCACGACCCTCCTCTCCAAGATGGTGTCCCTCTAGCTTCTCTGCTCCTTGGCGGCGGATGACCAATGAATTGATGTGTGGCTCTTGGCAGGGGGGCTATAAATAGCTTGAGGATCAGCTAATTCAAAGGGGGCACCGAACCGAGCCCGGAATGGGCTGGGCTGGCCGGCTTGGGCCGACCGGCCCGGGCCCATTTTGGCCTATTTCGGCCCCGGCTTCCTCCCGGTCGCTTCTCGTGTCTTCTGGAACTTCCCACCTTCTGCATGTGGCCCCTTGGCGTCAGTTTCTCTGCGGTTTGGATAGGGCTCCTTGTCGCGCAAACTTCAGCATTTTCTGTCCAGGTCCTCGGAGTTTTGTCTTCACGGTTCGGTCCTTCGTTCACTTGGAGTCATGTTCACTTCGTGTCTTGACTTGTGCCGGGCTTCATGATCTTCTCACAAAGTGCTTGATGAATTTTCCCGGGAAGTCGCCCTTTTAGCGTTAAAACCCTGCGTAAACAATAAACTCCAAAAACCACATGCGAGTGCAAACTTGATATATCATGAGGGTTAGGATCGTTAGTTTGGATATTAAATCAATGCCAACACCGAAGGTAAACTCATGGCTACGTTGACGGAAATCCACCGTCAACAGCGTCCACGACGCAGATCCCGTAGGTGGCTGCTCCTTCCGGTCCGCACCGATGCCACCGCTCCTCGACGCCTAGATGCTCACCGGGGAGCCCACGGACGCAGCGGTAGGTGCCAGTCGTCGAGATGCGGCCTCCGCGCCACGGCTCGCCTGGGAAGCCCCCTACGTGCCCGCCGTCGCTCCCCTATAGTCCTCGCCGAGGTACGCACCCACGCGCGTCCGCGAGGTCTGCGCGCCGCCGATCCGCATCAGGTCGCGCTCGCGAGGAAACGGCGAGTGGCCGGCGGCGGTCACACGAGCCCTCCGGCCGCTCGCCCTGGAGCACCTCCACGCCGCTGCTATGGGATCTCGTAGCTCGCTGGCCGTGCTGCCGGGTGCAATCGAGCCGTCGTCTTAGCTCGTGCCGCAGATCCTGGGAGGAGGGGGCGCTGGGTGAGGAACAGGCCCGCCGGGGGTCGGGGGGAGGCCGATAGCCCCTTGGAGGTCACAGGCTCCATCGCCGCAGCTCGTGCGCGCTGCCGTCCGCCAGACCCGTGAGGAGCTCGCCGAACCCGCCGCCATCTGCCGCGAGCTCCATCGCGCGGATCTCACCGGTCCCGCGTGCTCCCGCGCAAGGAGGTTGCCGGTCTGCCACCGTGAGGAGCTCGCTGGCCCCACGCCTTGTACTGCCGGAGCTGGGGACCGCCGCCGCCAGGCATCCTCCGTCGGTGGAGAGAGAGAAGAGAGAGAAAGTGTCGATTCAAATGGAGTGAGGTGAGAGAGAGAAACGGGATGCGACCGACCCGGGTGGGTGTGTGGGGTGGCGGCCTGGGTGGGGGGCACCGACCCGCAGATAAGGTCGACCCGGGCCTGGTGGGACCCACGGTGCGGCCAGCTAGGTGGGTGGGATTTTGAAATAAAGAGGAGGGAATGGGAGTGGGTGGTGGGCCGCGGCCGAGTGGATGATAAAAGAGGAGGGTGGTGGGGGTGCGGGCCCATGCTGGGTGGGGAGGTGGTTGGGTTGGACCAAATGTGGTTGGGTTGGCTGGGGCTTCCAATAATTATTGGAAGCCCTAGACTCCAAATATATATACTCTCTATATATATATTATTTATTTATTTATTTTATTTTATTTTTTGCCATCTCCCCGGCAACGGTGCCAGAAATGCTTGTTGGCATTTCTTACGTCATCACCAGGGTTTTGCCCTTAGCAATAGCATCAGAAATGACCGGTGGATGGTTTTTGTAAAATCACCACTGGGGTGATATTTTATTATGAAAACATGTTAAGTGGGCGTCCTTAATATTACTAAGGGGTACAAGACTCGATAATATTATCAAAAGATGAGCCTTATTTTTGGGGTTAAGATGTATACACAAGCGTACAAATACATATTTTTTAAACTAGTTTAGCATTTCACCCATGATTATTCCCAAGGGTATCTATGAGACATGGATAACCTTGGGTCCCCACCCCCAGGCTCATAGCTATCCCCGACAAGTGGGTCCGGCTCATCAGAAGACTCGCCGACCTGTCAGTGGGCCCAACAGACCTGATCTACGGCCCCGAAGACCTTCTAGAAGATTCCCCATTCGACCTTATCCGATCCGTTCGGGTAACTTAGCGTGCAAGACAAGAAATAAGACGTTAGCTGCACCCTAGACAGTCCGAACATCATGGGATTATGTTGTTATATATTAGAGATAGATTTCCATGTTGTAACCGACTTGGACTCTAGGTCCACCGACCATGTTAGTCAGCCAATATAAGGCGGGCAAGGGCGTCCTTCCGAGGACCATGTACGAGCAATCACTACAAGAAAATCGTTGATTAGTGACGCAACCACATTTTAGTGTCCTTAATTTATGACATTCCTGGCTGATCTCGTCATAATATTTCACTTCCGAGCAAATTTAGTGACAAAAAAAACTTTCATCATTACGGTTGGTACTGTAGCCGGGCATTCACTGTTCCATGCTGTTTTGTGACGCCATAAGGTCTACAAAAACATCATAAACCAACATCGGTCTCACATATAAGCATTATTGTAAAAACAGTGTTCCAAGTCACCATAAAATTCAGTAGGGTCCCATATGTAAGCATTCTTTCGAAAATAGAGTGTTCCAAGTCGTCATAAAATTTTCTAGGGTCCCACAACTCGCGCATTTTCACCAGGTCACCGGAGACCAGGTCACGAAATGTTGTAAAAACAATTTGCCATTGCAATGGTTCGAACTGGAGACCTATAGGAACAAGACTGCGTTGTTTACCACTGCACCACTTCTTTGTTGTGTCAATTTTACGGGGACAATTTTCCTTATGCTTATAATTTTTGGATAATTCTTTACCGTGACCAGGTCCCACAAGTAAGTTTCAGGTGAGTCTTCTATATAATTGCCTATTGAATGCTTGGCGAGACGCTTTACTCAGACGGTCAGACTTCGCAAAGACTTTCAACTTCCGCTACGCAGATCAACAATGGCGGCTTGTGGTAGGAATGGAGAATCATAGCGGCGATGAGAGGGTGAGTTATCCGGCACCTCCCGGCTACCACTACCTGAGTCAGCACGTGTTAGAGGTTTAGATTTGAGCAGCCCATAGAGGGGTCAACCCCGGTGGTTTATTTGTTCGGCGGGGAGATCAGGAGCTAAGAAAGCGATGGTTATGCTAGCGTAGCACACGGAAATCACAGTGAGACACAAGGGACAAGGCAAATTTTATACTGGTTCGGGCCTCCGGAGAGTAAAACCCTACATCCAGTTCTTGATTATATTGATTTGATCATGGCCTGCCCCCAGGAGGGCGCCCTTGCCCGCCTCATATTGGCTGACGGACAAGGTCAGTGGACTGGAGTCCAAGTCGATTACAACAGGGCTCTAGTCGGTTACAATATGGAAGGCTTATCCGAGCTGCCTTAATCCGTCTGGACTGCCTTGGCTTGCACGCTAAGCTATCTTCTCATCTTCGGGCCCACATGTCAGGTCGGACAAGCCTACTGACAGGTCGGTGGGTCTTCTGGTGGGCCGGACCACTTGTCGGGGATGGCCGTGAGCCTGGTCGGTGGGGACCCAGGGTTACCCATGTCTCACAAGCCCCGACCGATGTGTAGGCGCAGCGACCTCGAGGGGTCATGATGAAGTCTTGAAGCCATTGACAGGTCGAATAGCGTGCACCTCGGTCCAAGAGAAAAAACTAGCCAGCTTAGCAGCCGACCTGTTTGTAGTCTTGCCGAACGAAGAGAGGTCGAGTGACGACCTATAGGAAGTATATTTCCAATAGATCGAAACGACGACGAAAAAATTCAGAGGGCGTCAAGGATGCACTCATAGAGTAGTATCCAAGCATCGTGGCGGGCAGGATGGCTGGTATGATGATCCAAAAAAGAAAGAAGAAAAAGTAGGTCGAGTAGCGACTTGATGAGAAACAGGTTTCCCAATAGGTCGGTATGATGAAGAAAACAAGAGGGCGTCGAAGACGCTCTCGTAGAGTAGTCCCTGAGTATTGAAGCAGGCAGTATGGCTGGTTTGATGCTCAAAAAAGAGAAGAAAAACTGGGTCATGGTCTTGATCAAACAGAGTGTAGAGACACCCAGACCTCCTAGCATAGCTGCAAGGAGTCTGGCAGGGCCGACCTCTAGGAGGCCTCAAGTCAATAGCGCACAGTATCCGAGGATGCCTGGCAAGGTCATTAGACGCGCATGCTTCAGATGAATAATTAGTTGTAGAGACACCCAGATATCCTGCATAGCTGCAAAGAGTCTGGCTGGGCCACCCGAGACGCGCCAACTGTTAGAGGTTTAGATCTGAGCAGCCCACAGGGGGGTCAACCCCGTTGGTTTATTTGTTCAGCGGGGAGATCAGGACCTAAGAACGCGATGGTTATACTAGCGTAGCACACGGAAATCACGGCGAGACACAAGAGACAAGGCAAATTTTATACTAGTTCGGACCTTTGGAGAGTAAAACCCTACGTCCAGTTCTTGATTGTATTGATTTGATCGTGGCCTGCCCCCAGGAGGGCGCCCTTGCCCGCCTTATATTGGCTGACGGACAAGGTCGGTGGACCGGAGTCCAAGTCGGTTACAACAGGGAAACCTATCTCTAGTCGGTTACAATATGGAAGGCTTATCCGAGCTGCCTTAATCCGTCTGACTGCCTTGGCTTGCACGCCAAGCTATCTTCTCATCTTCGGGCCCACATGTTAGGTCGGACAGGCATACTGATAGGTCGACGGGTCTTGTGGTAGGCCGGACCCACTTGTCGGGGACGGCCATGAGCCTGGTCGGTGGGGACCCAGGGTACCCATGTCTCACAGCACGACAAGGTCAGTCTTCTGGTTTGAGCCAATACATTTTCTCCTAACAACCTAGGGATGGAGATTTCTTGATTTGGGGATCTAGCAGATTGATGAGCATATACAAATACAATTGATTCAGATTTCTTTGTACCCTCAAATTTGCACTTCGATTGGTGTTAGAAGTTAATAGGCAATTGACAATTCATAGGTGTTAGATTCAGTTAGTTTTCAATTTGCATCATTTTATAGATTGATTGGTTCTTGTATTTTACTAACTTCTGGAGGTGGCTCGGTCCACTGATTTCATTACATTAGGCCCTCATGATGCTGATCTTATCTTTGAGGATCGCTATAACAAGTGCGAGCATGGGTATGCTGTCCTTGTAAAGGAACCCTTGTGCACCCTTGGGTGCCGGTATGGAATCTGCGGTCAGGTAAACAATAACTTTTTTAAATTTCAATAGACTTATAGTACTTGTACTCTTGATATCAGTGTTGCAAATGGATAATTGTATGAACATGTATGTATTTGGTGTCTACAGCCTGAAGAACAACAATGTGGGACATTTATTTGGATTGATCCTCAATGGGATGCAAGGACTTCTGTTGTTCTGGAGAGACTGACAAAGATTGTTGAAAAAGGTCAAGAGGAAGCAAGTGATTTGAAGGAAGACTGAAATTGCTAACAGGCGTCTTGAAGCTACTGCCACTGAGTTGAAAAAGGTGAAGGCAAAGCTGGAACGAGTTGAGAAGGAGAAGGAATCGATGCTTTGCGAGTTCAATAAAAATAGGTAGTTACGATTATTATGAAACTTGTTGCTTGTTGATGTTTAACTACTGGTTGTTGCTCACTTCATAGTGATGAATGACCATGAATGACATGTAGTGTTATGAAACTTGTTGCTGCTGATGTTTATTTCAGATCATGCAAACGACAAAGGGAACAACAATGGGAAGGATTGCCAGAAGCTAGCAAGAAGCTTGAAGCTACTTCTCCGCAGAAGCGGCAGGATGGAGCTATGGAAGGAGAATCAACGCCTACAAATGTAAATTGATGATTAGTTCTTGAGTGTTGAGAATGGTCATGAGTTGATGGAACTTGTTGCTACTTGGTGTTGTGAACTTTGTGATCGTGAGTTGAGAAACTTGATGATACCTGATCATAATGATGTTTGCTACTTGGTGTTGTGAACTTTGTGGTCATGAGTTGAGAAACTTGTTGCTACTTGGTGTTGTGAACTTTATGGTCATGAGTTGAGAAACTTGTTGTTACTTGGTGTTGTGAAGTTTGTGGTCGTGAGTTGAGAAACTTGATGCCAACTGATCATAATATGATGTTTGCTGCTCGGTGGACGACAAAGGTCCGGTCTGTTGATGTTTTGCTGGTAGGACCTTCCTGAGTAATGATCGCGAAACTGCTTATTTCCTACTGTCGTTCCAAGTCATCATAAAATGGAGGTCCCACATGTAAGCATTTTCGCTAGGTCACGAAATGTTGCAAACACAATTTGCCATTGCAAGGGTTCGAACTAAAGACCTATGAGAATAAGATCGTGTTTTTTACCACTGCACCACTTCTTGGTTCTGTCATTTTAACAGGAAACACTTTCCTTATGGTTGTGTAAGGTGAATCTTTAATATAAATCAGTAATTCGCAAGCGAAACGCTTCACTGCCTTCGCAAAGACTCTCGACTTTTGCTACGCGCAGATCTGCAACAGCTCGTGGCAGGAATGGCGGATCCTAGAGGCGACAGGAAGATGGTTCGGCCGCCACCTTCTAGCTACGAGAAGCTGAAACGGCTCAACAAGGTCAGTTCTCTTATTTGAGCCACTATATTTTCCCCTATCGTCATAGGGATTTCTAGATTTGGAGATCTAACGGATTGATGAGCATATACACTAGAATTAGATTTCATCATACTCTCATATTTGTACTTCGTTTGGTGTTACAAGCATGGGGCGCATGCACAAGTGTGGCTGCAATGAGTAGCCTCCCTGAAGCTTACACCGCAAAATTCAGTAGCTCACGCAGGAAGGAAGCCGCCTCAAGCTCCTTCTCACGCAAGATACAACAACTTGGCCCCAACTCCTCAGCGCCACATGTCACCACCCTATAGGTGGCGCCCATGGCAGCCTTGGTGATGAGGACATCACAGCCATACGTAACCCGGATGCTTTGGTTACACCAGACGCATCGCTGGTTACACCAAATCCACCTCTGGTTACGCATCAAGAATCAAGCACACAATCGGTTATGCAAGATCAAGCATTGGATACACAAGTACAAGTGAATGAAGGTCCGGTTACGCGCAGCCGTGCAAAGAAACTTCAACATGAGGTGCATGCTTTCCTCTCTGAGTTACATTGTAATATTTATGAGAGTCATATACTACCTAAGTCTTGTACTTTACTCCTACTCAGGTTTACACAAGAGGCCTCTCCGCTGGGTTATGTGAAGGACGCAGAAGGTTACATAGAAGACCCCAAGACTGCTGCCCAAGCTAAGAAGGGTTACGCACACAAGACTCAGGGTTACACCGTAGAAGCATCAACTTCACATCCAAGTTTGTACCATCTCGAGAAGAGACGGGGGTCCAGCCATACATGCCTGGAAGCGTCTTGAAGTCAAGATTCCAACCCAACAAACGGCACACCTTTTCGACTTCCGAGCTAGGAGTAACTTCCATTTTACTGAAGACTGCGCAGAAGCTGAAAGGACGCGCGAGAACTGAAGACCACTTCGTGAATGCTTCAACCAGTTGGCCTTCCACCTCCCAACGTGGTTGCTACAGTTCACACTTATCCCACACCCATCTAGGAATATTGTTTCTACTATGAATACCCCTATGTACCCCCAGAGAACTCCGTTTTGATTATTGATAATAGACAACCACATATGGTTTTCTTGCAGCCAAGCTACTGAGTGCCTTGCACACCCTTGTTCTTCCTTGTTCTTCCTGGACTTGTGAAGAGATCCCTCTGGGTTCCGCTACTTCGTGCTCTACGGATTCCAGCTTTGCTGCGCTGTATTGTGTGGAATAATTCAGGCTTGTGGTTCTGCGGTCGTTTGAAGATCGAGTCGAAGTCTTCGCGGTTTTGGTGATTTCTCCCCGACGCTTGGTCGCATCCAACCTTTGTCAGGTATAGAGCATTTAACCGCTGCTTGCAGCAAGTTATCTTGTCACGAAACCTACTGCCGTGAAGATCGGGCCATCCCTAGGACCTTTCTTGCAACGGTCCCTATCATGTGGTAATCAGAGCTATCATTGTCACGGTAGGTTTTTTATTATTACCCACTCTCCCACCCTTTATCATCTGCTATATTATTTTTGTTCATGTCCTACAGTCCACTAAAAAGCCACACAAAAAAATCCCATAGCCTTTTGTGGTACTGTTGCTTTGTGTGTTGCGTTCATTGTGTTCTTAATCACCATCTTTGTTCTTCCACAGTGCTGTAATTTTTTTCCCACGCCCCTCGTATGTTCGCTTGTGTTTGCTGTGAGTAAAAAAATCAGAAAAAAAAAGTGTGAAAGAAAGATAAGAAAAAAAAGAAAGAAAAAACAAAGAGAAGTTGAAAGGGGTTGTGTTGCGGTTTGTGTAACCAAAGATTTGATATCTGTAACTCAAGTTGGTGGTGGTTCTAGACAGCAAGATTTGAACAGGTTACACACTTTGTTTCAGTACCATAGCCTTCCTTGAACAGCCACCTATAGCTCCACAAAAATCTGCAACCGAGGCTCTTGATTCGTATCCTTTCAACCGCTTAATCACAAGTTTGGTTACGCCACTTTCAGCACACTCACGGTCCTTGAGAACGAGTAAGAACTTTGGTAAGCAAGAGGTGAGGTTGTGTGATTCCACATATTTTTCCTATTCCACTATCTCTTGCAAACCCTAACATGGCAGGATCTGATTCAAGTGTTCATGGTGGAAATTGTGGAGATGATGAGCCCCCTGTCTCACGGGCTGAGATGCGCAATATGGCCAACTCGCTTGTGGAGGCAATGGAGAGGATGCTCGATGAACGTCTTCCTGCTGCGAGACGAAGAGCTCCACATCACCATGATGAATCTAGTGATGAAAATTCAGGTTCCGGGCGTGGTTTTCGTGACCATTTTGAAGTTGGTCGTGATGATCGTGGTGGTGGAAGGCGTGCTGTTCATGAGAATCGGCGTGCAGGAGGTGATCGTGATCATGGTCGCCGTGTTCGCTTTGATGATGCAGATGAATCTCAGGGCAGCCATGAGGAGGAGTATGATGATGATGAGAACCCTTTTGCACACCGTGGACCATTTGAACGTCACCGAGAACGTCGTCGTGCTGCTGATCATGATGGTGACAATCGTCGTGGTCACAATAGGGTTGATCCGGACAGCATTGCTCGTGTTAAACTCAGTGTTCCAAAATTTTCAGGAAAGGAAGATGTTGATGCATATCTTGATTGGGAAGAGCAGTGTGATCAAATTTTCAGAGTGCATAATCTCTCTGATCGGAGACGTGTTAGCCTTGCTTCCGTTGAATTTTCTGGTTATGCTCTCACTTGGTGGAATCAAATACAAGAAAATCAGCTTGTGTTGGGACATTATCATATCAACACATGGGCTGAAATGAAGCGTGTGATGAGGAGGTGCTTTATTCCATCAAGCTATCGTCGTGACCTCCGTAACAGGTTACAAACATTGAAACAAGGTTCTAAATCAGTCGATGAATATTTCAAAGAGATGGAATTGCTCTTGATTCGGTCTGATATTAGAGAAGATGAAGAATCAAGAATGGCAAGATTTTTGCATGGTCTCAATGATGATATTTCGAGTTTTGTGGAGATGTTTTCATATCGAACTTTGCAAGATCATGTTGATCAAGCTATGCACACCGAGAGGAAAATTCAGCAAGAAGGACGTGGGCGGTCCTATGGGAGTCGATCTGTTTCAACTCCATGGCGCCGGCAGCAGCTCGGTACCTCCGTTGGTGGTGTTCGATCTCAAGGTGCTGTAGCTAGGTCCTCTCCATCCATTGGTGCAGCAAAGACAACATTTTCTAGTGCTTCTTCACCTGCAATTCAGCAAGAAAATCGACGTCCTACTACAAGTGCAGCAGCCCCTTTAGCTACATCAGCTGCTGCATCATCTTCTCATAGCCGAGGCATTGTTTGTCACAAGTGCCAAGGTCGTGGACACATTACTGCTGAATGTCCTAGTAGGAGGACCATGATTGTGAATGAGCAAGGTGAATGGGACTCTGAAAGTGATGAAGAAAGTGCTCCAATATATGATGAAGAAAATGGGAATGATGGAAATGAAATCCAACCTAATGAAAGTGATAATAATTGTTTCATTTCTCAACGGGTGCTTAGTGTCACTGCTGTAAAAGAGGAGAATAATCAGCGACACAATCTTTTTCACACTCGAGGCATGATCAAGGACAAGCTCTGTCGGATCATTGTTGATAATGGCAGCTGCAATAATATAGCAAGTCAATAATTGGTTGAGAAATTGGGGTTAAAACAGCGACGTCATCCTTCTCCACACAAGATTCAATGGTTGAATGAGTGTAGTACGCTGCGTGTGAGTAATATTGTGACTGTTCCTTTTTCTATTGGGCGATATAGTGATCAAGTGGAGTGTGATGTGGTGCCAATGCAAGCATGCCAATTGCTGCTGGGAAGACCATGGTTATATGACCGTGATGTTCAGATTTGTGGTCGTACTAACAAGGTTGTTCTCATGTACAAAGGAGAGCGCATCACTTTGCTTCCTTTGTCGTCGGAGGAAATTTTGAAGGATGATCTGAAACGAAAACAGTGAGAGAGCGAGAACCACTTAAGAGTGAGCCACATACATAGTGAGGGAGTGATTCCACAGCCAAATAAAACTCCACAGCTGCAAAGAACCGAGCCACAGGGAAAAGAGGGATTGGTTATGATGGCTAGGAAAGGAGATTTAAAAGAATTGAGTGAACCCAATGCCATGTTCTTTGTACTCCTGTGCAAAGACAATTTTCTTTCCACTAACGACTTACCCTCTACTTTGCCTAGTGTTGTTTTTGATGTGCTACAGGAATATGAAGATGTGTTCCCGGAGGAAGTACCACCAGGGCTGCCACCCAAGAGAGGGATTGAACATCAAATCGACCTTGTTCCTGGTGCTTCTCTCCCAACCCGTGCACCATACCGTACCAACCGTGAGGAAAGCAAAGAAATTCAGCGCCAAGTACAAGAGCTCATCAACAAAGGGTATGTTAAAGAAAGTCTCTCACCTTGTGCAGTTCTTGTTTTGTTAGTACCTAAGAAAGATGGCTCATGGAGAATGTGTGTTGATTGCCGAGCCATAAATAACATTACAATAAGGTATAGACATCCCATACCTAGGCTTGATGACATGCTTGATGAATTTAGTGGTGCTATCATTTTTACAAAAATTGATTTGAGAAGTGGCTATCATCAAATTCGAATGAAAGAAGGAGATGAATGGAAAACAGCCTTCAAAACCAAGTTTGGGCTGTATGAATGGTTAGTGATGCCTTTTGGATTGACCAATGCACCTAGTACTTTCATGCGTTTAATGAATCATGTGCTTAGGCTATTCATTGGTAAATTTGTTGTGGTTTATTTTGATGACATATTAATTTACAGCAAGTCTCTTGATGAACATGTTGAACATATAAAATGCGTGCTTGCTGTTTTGAGGAAGGAATGCTTGTTTGCTAACCTTGCCAAGTGCACCTTTTGCACCAACAAGGTAGTCTTTCTTGGTTTCGTTATTTCAGCTCAAGGCGTTGAGGTTGATGAAGAAAAAATTAAGGCTGTACGTGAATGGTTGCCTCCACAAAATGTGAGCCAAGTGCGAGCCTTTCTTGGACTTGCCGGCTTCTACCATCGGTTTGTTAAAGATTTCAGTACCATTGCTGCCCCAATCAATGAGTTCACAAAGAAGACGTGTCATTCCATTAGGGTGCAGCACAAGAGAAGGCATTTAACGAGCTCAAAACGAAATTGACAACAGCCCCACTCCTTGCACTTCCGGACTTCGGTAAGACTTTTGAAATTGAATGTGATGCAAGTGGTGTAGGGATTGGAGGCGTGCTCATGTAAGAAGGAAGACACATTGCATATTTTAGTGAAAAGCTAAGTGGTCCAACTCTGAATTATTCTGTTTATGATAAATAACTTTATGCTCTTGTGAGGAGTTTGGAAACTTGGCAGCACTACCTTTTGCCTAAAGAGTTCATTATACATTCTGATCATGAATCATTGAAACATCTGAAAGGTCAGTTAAAACTGAACAAAAGACATGCTAAATGGAGTGGATTCATAGAATCTTTTCCTTACATTGTCAAGTACAAGAAAGGAAAGGAAAATGTTGTTGCTGATGCTTTGTCTCGATGCCATGCTTTGCTTTCTCAACTTGATGCTAAAATTTTTGGTTTGGAAAGTATTAAAGACTTGTATGCTACTGATTTATACTTTGCTGAACCATTTTCAAAATGTTGTGCTGGCAAGGGTTGGAAAAAATTCCATTTGCATGAAGGATTTTTATTCCGAGCTAACAAACTTTGCATTCCAGATTGTTCTGTTCGACCTTTGCTTTTGCAGGAAGCTCATGCTGGAGGACTGATGGGTCACTTTGGTGCCAAGAAAACAGAGCAGGTGCTGGCTGATCATTTCTTTTGGCCAAAGATGCGAAGAGATGTGGAGAGATACGTGCTATGCTGCATAACCTGCCACAAAGCTAAGTCCCGCTTGAACCCTCATGGTTTATATACCCCTTTGCCTATTCCAAGTGTACCATGGGAAGACATTTCTATGGACTTTGTTCTTGGTTTACCTCGAACAAAGAGGGGGAGGGATTCAATATTTGTTGCGGTTGATGGCTTTAGCAAAATGGCTCATTTTATTTCTTGTCATAAGAGCGATGATGCTTCACACATTGCTGAATTATTTTTCAGGGAAGTTGTGCGTTTACATGGAGTTCCACGCACAATTGTGTCTGATCGTGACACAAAACTTTTGAGCTACTTTTGGAAGACCTTGTCGGGAAAGCTTGGAACCAGATTATTATTCTTCACAACATGTCACCCACAAACGGATGGACAAACTGAAGTTGTGAACCACACCTTGTCAACATTGTTGCGGGCTGTTCTCAAGAAGAACTTGAAGCTTTGGGAAGAAAGCTTGCCTCATGTGGAATTTGCATACAACAGGGCGGTACATTCAACCACAAAATTTTGTCCATTTGAGATTGTATATGGTTTCAAACCTGTTGCTCCCATCGATCTTTTGCCTTTACCTATGCAGGAACGAGTGAACTTCGACGCAAGCAAGCGTGCTGAATTTGTCAAGAAACTTCATGAACGAGTAAAAGTTAACATTGAGAAGATGACCAAGATGTACGAGAAGCGAGCCAACAAGGGTTGCAAGAAGATTGTGTTTGATCAAGGAGACTTGGTTTGGGTACACCTACGCAAGGATCGTTTCCCCGACCAACGCAAGGGCAAGCTGCAGCCACGCGCCGATGGACCATTCAAAGTGCTTCGCAAGATCAACGACAATGCCTATGCAATTGATCTTCCAAGTTCATATGGTGTTAGTACACGCTTCAATGTCGCCGATCTGTCTCCGTTCTTTGGATTTGAAGAGTCGAGGACGACTCCTTTTCAAGAGAGGGAGGATGATGAGGACATCACAGCCATACGTAACCCGGATGCTTTGGTTACACCAGACGCATTGCTGGTTACACCAAATCCACCTGGTTACGCATCAAGAATCAAGCACACCGTCGGTTATGCAAGATCAAGCATTGGATACACAAGTACAAGTGAATGAAGGTCCGGTTACGCGCAGCCGTGCAAAGAAACTTCAACATGAGGTGCATGCTTTCCTCTCTAAGTTATGTTGTAATATTGAAGAGAGTCATATACTACCTAAGTCATGTACTTTACTCCTACTCAGATTTACACAAGAGGCCTCTCTGCTGGGCTACGTGAAGGATGCAGAAGGTTACATAGAAGACCCCAAGACTGCTGCCCAAGCTGAGAAGGGTTACGCACACAAGACTCAGGGTTACGCCGCACAAGCATCGACTTCACGTCCATGTCTGTACCATCTCGGGAAGAGACGGGGGTCAAGCCATACATGTCTGGAAGCATCTTGAAGTCAAGATTCCAACCCAACAAACGGCACACCTTTTCGACTTCTGAGCTAGGAGTAATAGCCATTTTACTGAAGACTGCGCAGAAGGTGAAAGGACGCGCGAGAACTGAAGACCACTTCGTGAATGCTTCAACCAGTTGGCCTTCCACCTCCCAATGTGGTTGCTGCAGTTCACACTTATCCCACACCCATCTAGGAGTATTGTTTCTACTATAAATACCACATATGTACCCCAAAGAACTCAGTTTTGATTATTGATAATAGACAACCACATATGGTTTTCTTGCAGCCGAGCTGCTGAGTGCCTTGCACACCCTTATTCTTCCTTGTTCTTCTTGGACTTGTGAAGAGATCCCTCTGCGTTCCGCTACTTCGTGCTCTACGGATTCCAGCTTTGCTGCGCCGTATTGTGTGGAATAGTTCAGGCTTGTGATTCTGCGGTCGTTTGGAGATCGAGTCGAACTCTTCACGATTTTGGTGATTTCTCCCCGACGCTTGGTCGCATCCAACCTTTGTCAGTTATAAAGCATTTACCCGCTGCTTGCAGCAAGTTATCTTGTCACGAAACCTACTGCCGTGAAGATCGGGCCATGCCTAGGACCTTTCTTGCAACAGTCCCTATCACTTGGGGGCCCCTCCTACCTGCCTTAGTCGTATAAATAGATGGGGAGGGGCTCATTATGAGACACACCATCTCACCGAATGATGAGAGCTTCCCTTCAAAGGAGAGGCCTCTCCTTGGTAGATTAGAGAATAGGAGAGTGAGAGATAGAGAGTTGTATCTCTATGGATGCTTGTTCTTCAATTAGAGTAAAGTAAGTATTTTCGCATTTTTTATTTAGACTAAAGTAGCATTCATGCATAGGTGATATGTTCTTGTGTTCTTCGCTTGTTCTTGATTTAGAGGCTTGTGTTCTTCGTGAACACAACCTTTCGATCTTGTAGCATAGGTTCATAAGTGCTCATATCCGTTTATATGCATGTTCGTCGTTTAGAATAAAGTGGATATGCTTGCATGCTCTGATTAGAATAAAGTGTGTTCATGATTCCTTTCTAATAGTTTATGCTAGATTGCATGAGTAGCCTTTTTCCTCTGCTAATGCGTAGATCCTGGGTACATGCGTTCGTCTGCTGCAAGTCGTTTGTATATGTTGGAAGCATAGTACGGGACCGAGTGTTCTCTTGTATGCCTTTAGTATAAGCTAGTAGTACCTATAGTGAGTGAGATCAGTTCTCTTCCGTGGTTGCAGTTCTATTAGTACAGAGTGCCATTGTCCGTTGGCTACGGCAGTAACCACAGTGTGGACGTTGTGACATGCTACCGGTTATCATTCGTTCGGCTTATCCCAAGGTTAGGTAGAAGCAGTCCAGGAGGTGGTGACATCCCTTCTGGCCCTCGTTGATCCTCCGCGGCTGGATATAGTCAGAGCTCTGTTCCACATAGATCCGCATACCGGAGTCGCCTGTTAAGTCAGGACTATCAGTACCCTAAGCCAAATTCTATTTAGAGATCGACCTTTAATCTCATCTATAGTGCTATCTTTAGGAATCCTCTCTATCCTTACCTCTTGTCTGGGTGTATCCTTGGACCGGCTATACGAAGTTAGTACACACACGCTCCCTTGGATTCGATACCCATGGAATACTCTGAGGTGAAAGCTACAACGGTATCCGTGCGCTTACGGATTTATTTCGTGTGTCGCTAAAATACCCAACAAGCTTTCTGGCGCCTTTGCCGGGGAACGGTTGCTGTATCTATTTTCGTACCCAGTGGTCCTCGTATCTTTTGTTTTTCTTTGTTTCTACTTTTACCCCCATTACCCATGGAGAGGCCATCCTTTCACAACCTCTCCACCTCAACTTACGAGTTCAATGATCTATCAACGTCTTCAACCAACCATGAACTCAACCCCGACCTTATAGATATGGTTCAGGATAGACCCTTCTTTGGAGCGATCAATGAAGATCCCTACATTCATTTGAAAGAATTCGAGGATCTGTGTTCACGCTTGGTTATCTCAGGCATGACACCGAAAACTGTGAAGTGGAAGTTGTTTCCTTTCTCTCTTATGGGGAGAGCGGAACAATTGTACGCTCACACTGTAGGGAGTGTGAACGATAATTGGGAAGAACTTCGCGATGACATTTGTAACTCGTTCTCTCTCATGGAGAGGACAGAGCAATGGTACAATCGCATAGCCTCTCTCCCAATGGACATTCTCGAGTTCGAGCAGGAAGAGAAGGAGTCTACAGGTGCAGCATGGGCTAGGTTCTTACGTCTTTTGGCTTCTGACCTAGACCTTTTGTCTCTTCCTGAAGATGTATCTTTATACATCTTTTGCATGAGTCTAGACATGGATGCTGCCTGAGATCTCGATGAGACTGCTGGAGGTTCGCTTGTTCACAAAACTCCAGCAGAAGTAAGAGAAATCCTAGATTCCCTCATGGTGAGCTCTTTCTTCCCCACCAATCACAGCGAACCCCGCCAATCTGAGTCGAGTCATGAGGATCTTCTAATGGCTGAATCCGATCCATCACCTTTCACATCCTCTTATTCAACCATAGAATCCTCACCTGAACCAAGAACAATGGAGGAAGAAGAAATTCAACCTCCAAAGTTCCTTTATCAATTCGAGGATGACCCTTTTGAAAATCTCAGAAACACCTCGAATTGTGTAGATGTCCAACTAGGGAAGGAGCCCTCTTCTGTCCAAATCCAGCCATCTAGAAATCTTTTGACAGAACCTTCCCCTAGGCCTACGGTACCTCCTTTGCCTCCCGATCCTCCAAACGAAACATCTAACATGGAGGCCATGGAAAAGAAGTGGTCGACTAGAGTGGAACACTTTTCCGAAGCACTTTGGATTAGTTCACCCTCTACGATCGTTCCTTGTTCCACAAAACGAATTACCGTAGAAGCCCACCTTAACCCCGTCATGGAGGTTAATGTTATGCCATGGCACATAGCGTATACTTTGTTGGGCAAAGTTACGCTAAGACCATCCGACAAGCTCCTCAAGAGTTGTCCCTTTGGACACATTCTTGATTGTCGGGGGGTTGCATGTGCTGTGCCGCTCCTAGTAGACAAGGTCAAGATTAATCTAGACTTCCACATCTTTGATGTCCTCGATCTTGATCTCCTCCTAGGCTCCCCTGTAGAAAAACTTCTCAATGCATCCCGAGGGGGCCTGGATGAAAAGCTTAGGGAAGCCGCTTCTGCCACCACTCCCTTGTTCTCAGAAAGTTCTATGGCGAAGCCTCTTCCTAAGCAAAACCCACTCGAGGAGATGATGCATGTATCTCTGTTCGCATCATCCGAGCCCGTTCTCGTTGAGGTTGTAGATTTCTCTACTTTTCAAGAGTATGACTTGGGGAGATCCTCTTCACCTTTGTGAAGGCGAACGGTCATCATCACCCTCGAACAAGTTTGAGCCTCTTCCTACTGGCCCATATCATGTTGCTCTCGACCTTGATCGAGAATCAACATCGATCTCACACGATAAATCTCTTGAGATGGAGAATTCATGGGCCATGGAAATCTATGAGGCACCGACTCTAGAGTCCAAAGGGAAGGATTCCATAGATGAGCATGGTAGCTTCACTCTTGATATACCACCAAAACCATGCTCGCATCACGCTTCTCCAGAGTCAGCTATGCTCGGTGCACTAGGCACACACGAGGACTACAACCGCCTTTTGGTCCTCTTTTGTTCAACGTTTAGAAGGTTGGTTGTAGATGCATATGTTTACCATAAGCATTGCAGATTTCGTGTATGCACTATGGCACTAACCTTGCAGCTGAAGCTTCACTGATACATCAACAATTGATGGTGAGACAGGAATGACATCACCAATGATAGCTGCAGGAATAAGTTCCCATGGTCGAGCTTATCTACACTATAAAGAACGAGTTCTTTTGATGTGTCTCCCCCCTCTTTTGTTCTTTTCCATAGTTGTGACTTGCATTTGATGGAAAGACAAATCGGCAATGCGGGAAAGAATTGCTAAGCCAAATCTAAATCATAGTTTGTTTTTTGGAAAGTCAAATCGCGTAATACCGGAAATAATTGCTAAGCCAAATCATGACTTGTATTTTTAGAAGTCAAATTGCGTCTTGGTTTGGAAAGGGAGGATCTACCTCCGTACCCCTCATAGGAGGTCCCACTGCTCAGATGGGACCCACACCAAAATCCTCTAAACTGGAGACGAAAGAGGGGGGATCATAACCATTTTTTGCATGATAGAAAATACATCTAACGTTTCACGTGTTTTTTTCTCACCCGACTACCCCTATACTAGAGTATGTACTCACGCATGCAATTAAATTGGAAAGGGCCTGGAAGCATGGAATGCAATATTAATTAGGAAATAGTGGTAGATGGAAAGAAGCAATTTATGGTCAACTGCATACACGCATTGATGCATAGATGGAATTGTAAATGACGGAAGGAAAGAGTAATTAAAAAATAGTGTTCGATGGAAGGTAGTAATTTACCTATGGCATTTGTTTCCAAATCCCACATGGGTTACCCATAAATTATTTCCAAAACAACCTGATGGCAAAGCATTGGCGTCCTGATATCCCTTTCCAAAAACCGCACCTGCCAATGCTACGTTTGCTATATGTTTAGCATGCACGTTAATCACGGTGGTTTAGAAAGGAAGGTTAATGACATTACATTGTTTCTTAATTTCCTCCGCATGTGAAATCCAGCCAATAAAGCTTGAGCCACGCATTGCTTCTCTACTGCTTGTATCACATCGTGGATAATGACGACGTCTCCAAGGTCCTTAGTGGCCTCGCCTCTCCCTAGTTGTGGTCATCGCTGGCCGGCTGGGCCATTGCTGCTAGCGAGGGCAACAGGTCCATCCGCATGACCGGCCTAACAGCACCAGCCCCCGTCGATTAAAAGGCCAGACATGGTGAGTACCTCCATGGCTTAAGCTTGCTTTGAAATCTGTACCAGCTACATCAGACCTACGGCGGCCACAACTACGGCCGAACGTCGAGTTGCTGCACAAGTACGCAAAAGGAAACAATGTGGTGATCCTAAAACTCGCGTCTTCTCTAGGTTTGTTTATTCATGGATGTGTTTGGTATGTTTGTTCATATCGCGTCTTCGTCGATCCAGATTATATATTTTACTGTGCAACTATTGGTCCCGAACAACAATGCCGCATACTACTCGGGGATGTGAGTAATGTTGAACAAAGTCATCCCATGCGAGTCGGAAATCTTCATGGAGGTTGGGATTGGGACCGATCACTTCTTCCTTCTTGCCATCTCAAATTCGTAGAGATGCATATTTCTTCATGTGTGTAGTGAGTGATGTTGTTTTTTTCCTATTGACAGATTCTAAAACTCGCAAGAACCAAAGGAAGCGGGAAAAGTATGCTGCAGCAAAGGATATGATAGACGCGAGGAGGAGAGAAAATTACACACGTAAAAAGGCCGCCGGAGGAGCGGCACTTCTGGCTACTCATACGAACAGTGAGTTTTATATAATGGTAGATTATATCTTCAGTGAGTTTTTAAACATTGGTAAATATATATCTTCAATGCAAACTATGCTGGTCTTATATTCACCAACAGGATCCGTCAAACCTGAACATGGACCTCTTATTGAATATGACGTGGGTTTTGGCCAAACTAACATTCTAGCTGATCCAATTGGGAAGAAAACTAAGAACATCATGTATAGAGACATTTTGGAAGCATAGAAATGTTGTGTATGTGACGTGAGCTGGCTACGAAGCATTAAATGTGTTATAATGCATTATATATGGTTGCGTCGAATAATTCTCTGTTTTAACAATGCAATGGAATGTCTATGTTGGATGAGCATTTTTTCAATACTCACTGATTTATTGGCATACATCTATTTTATTTATTGTGTTTTTTTAGAAACGTGGGTGCCACACGTGCATTTTACTAGGGCTTGTTTTTTGGAAAGTCAAATCGTGCAATGCGGGAAATAATTGCTAAGCCAAATCATGGCTTCTTTTTTTGGGAAAGTCAAATCACGTCAAAGAATTGCTAAGCCAAATCTAAATCATGTCTTGTTTTTTTTAAAGTCAAATCGCGCAACGCGGAAAATAATTGCTAAGCCAAATCATGGCTTCTTTTTTTTTTGGGAAGTCAAATTGCGTCAAAGAATTGCTAAGCAAAATCTAAATCATGACTATGATCTACAAATCACGCGGTAATATGGGTTTGCACTAATCACGCATTACTACGTTCCATTGCTTTCCAACACGCGTCAATGCATGTTGCCGTCAACGATTCTCCAACACTGTGTTTCCCCAGCCGCGAGAGGTAGCTGCTGGTTTCTCCTCACCCACACGCTATTGTTGCAGCCTTGGTTTTTTAACATGTGCGACACTATGAAAATAATTTTCTTTTATTATTGTGATTTTTAGATACATGCGTGCCGCACGTACATTTTGCTAGTGACCGTAAACAAAGCACTACCAGGAGATAGCCTGGATTAGGTTAGATTTCATTTCCCTTTTCAAATAAAAAGCAAGAGCATGTTTTTAGGATAGGTTGTCCCTCGGGTATTTTTGGTCCTAACCCTTTCAGGTGAAGATTATAAAGAATGATGGATATGTAGCGCCTAAGAACATGTGAGCTACATCACCTCAACACTTTGGAAGACTTGGTGAGGGAACATTACAAAAGGAAGCTTGATCTCCACACACTTGAGTTTTGTTGCCTAGCAATGCAAACTTCAAATGTGAGAGAGGTATGTGAGCATCTCGAGTAAAGTTCCCATCATACCAAATCTTATCCTGGTTTGGAGATGATGTTAGCTCTTGAATCTTGCCCAGTTAGGTACGTCTTGCTTTTGAATTTAAACAAAGCCCTTTCAGGAGGTTGCCTGATGTTCACCATCATTTACTCATGTTGATGAGGACATGACAACTTCAGATACGACCATTGATTATATGGTGAGCTCGTTTCGACATTTGCATGGTAATTTTTGGTACAACTCACTTGGTTCCACATGTACATGTCTCTATTTGATTGAAGGTACAATTGTGTTTCAAAGTGCAAGCTCATCAAATTCCAACATTCGATTTGTCGACAACCCAACAATGCTTCTTCACCCTTGGGACCCCGGCCCAAGTAGGAGCATGCCCCAAGGACGTGGAGAACACCTTAGGGATGGCCTAGGACGTCCTCCACCTTGGCCACCACCTTAGGAGGTCAGCAAGGGCGTCCAAGCCAAGTTGGAGGCCCAATCCATGTCAAGTTTGAGTCCATCTCGGGCTCCAGGAGCAGTCTGTAGTAAAACGGACGCCCAGGTCGCATACGGACTCGGATTTGGACGTTCTTTATATGGGTGGAACTAGAATTTCATAGAGCTTCCAACGGCGCTGGTCCCACCTCAAAATTCCTTCTGAGTCGTCGGGAATCGTCGAAACAAGTGGACGTCCAGAATCTGTCAGGGTGCTGCGCCGCCATCTTTTGGGCTGTTGGCCCGTGTATCGTGTTGGGGTCCATTATGGACGTGGCTAGGGGGTTATGCACGCCCCAACCCTCATATAATCAGTAGCAGCCGCCACATTAGGGTTTTGGGTTTTGCTTTAGTTCAATCTGTCTTCGAACAGTCGCCGCTCGTCGGTTTGTGAAACCCCAATTCGTGTGCTTAATCATTCATCTGCAGTTTGTCACCATATCTTGAGAGCTGCGTTCTTTCGAGTTATTGCTTGTGTTCTTCGTTTCGCAGGCAGGGGTTAGCCTTCTTGGCGAGGTCAACCGGATCGTGACACGGTTGATAACCAGAGGAGTTGTGGTGCTAAGGTTGCAGGAGTTCGGACCTTTGGATCTGAAGCCGGATCGGTGTGTCACACCCGCCCAAAACGAAAGTTATCCTTTCCTGACGGAAGATCGGGCCACCTTGTTTCCATCAAGTGGTAATCAGAGACTCAGGTACTACCGTCAGAGTTACCCTAGTTTTAGTGTTTTCGCCTTTCGTCCCATAGTCTATACAAAGCCTACACAAAAAAAAAATCTGCTATCCTACAACCCGTTTTAGCCTTGCAATTTCGTTTTCAGATTGCTTTGTTGAGTTTGTGTCCGTGGTCGAGTCTTGTTGCTGGTTTAGGTCGTGTTCGTCGTCGTAGTTCAATGTGCCCATCGCTTTTTGTTTGTTTCCGCCGCTAGCCCATCCACCTTTAGCCATACAACAAGTCGAGCCACCACATTACTCGATTTGCCCCCGCTAGCCGCCTTGTGTGAACTCTCGCCGCGCAAACCCTAGATAGGTTGCAAGCTGCTTTCATCGCCTTTGCATCGCATACTTGATCCTTGATTCATCTGGCGAATACCTATTGCTTGCATATACCTGGGAAGATCGTGCCCCTGTGCTTGCTACCGCCGCCGCTAGGAGGAAGTTTTGCCCTAGCCGCTGCTGTCGTTTTGTGCCTTTGGAAACCATAACTTGAGATACCTTCCATAAAACAGGCATAACTTTTCGCTCGGAGCTCCGTTTGAGCTCAAATTTTTACAGCAGATTCGTGACTCCTTTCTGAGGTGACCCAAACTGACCTAAGGTCTGTTTGGTTTCGTCAAAAATTCAAAAAAAAATTCGGGAAGATAAAGAAAAAATTCGTTTAAGTTGTTTCAGGGTTTTCATCGAACGTTCCTGAATTTTCCTAGACCGCAATACACTTCTGTTTTAGGTGAAATTTTGTGAGCTTCTATCTTGTGTGATCGTTGTTCAGTGATAAAAATTTCAGAAAAAGATAAGGTTGTTTGCTACTCCTTTTGGCAGTCACTATCAGAGAAATGAGGCAAACCGAGTGCTTTCTTTGTTTCTTTGCTTGTTCTTTGAGTTCCATCCTTCTTGCTTTGTTTCAACTTGTTGTGCTACGTCTAGGACATGTCTTAGCCAGCAATTGTGACTTGTGCTTTGGACACTTATTGAACTTCGCTAATCTGCACTCGTTATTTGCTAATCCTTGCTCACATATTTTGGCCTCCCAAGCTCCACATACTTTTCTTCAGTTCAGTACAGCGAAGGACCCTTGCAATCTTGGTACCACTTCCTCACAGGTATCACGAACCAGCCACCGGTTGTACCATCCACTGCTTTGCGTTGGTAAGAACCTTGTAAGAGCTTGGTAAGACATGTGAGAGTGTGTATCCACCAACACATATATTAGTTGATAGGGATTTTTTTTTGCTAACAAAGCCAAACAACGAGTTTCTGTTTAAAGAGTGAATTGCAGGAAATCATGGTACAGATGTTTGCAGAGATGGAGCAAAAGAAGAACAAACAACAACTACATGTAGACGGCAATCATCAAGGTATGAGAGGTAAATTTACCATACCATCCTACTCTGGATCTTATGATGGAGAAAAATATTTTGATTGGGATATAACTGTTGAACAAGAATTTAATTCTCACTTTGTGCCTGAGCAACATAGAGTTCGACAAGCTACTAGTGCGTTTAAGGATTTTTCCCTTATTTGGATGAATGAGCTAGTTGCACAGGATGCTTTACCTGATTCATGGAAACAACTTAAGATAGCTATGCGTGATCGATTTGTTCCCCCTTCCTATCGTAGAAACTTGTGTAAGAAATTGATGCATTTAGAGCAGGGAGATATGTCTGTCCAAGAATATTATGCAGAGTTTCAAAAATATAGAATATGTTGTGGGATAGTAGAGGACATGGATGATAAAATTGTTCGCTTTTATGGTGGTTTGAGGCATGACATACAGGATATTGTTTATCATAAAAAATTTTGTACTATCAACCGTTTGTTCCAGCTTGCTATGCTAGCAGAAAAAGAATTACAGGGGTGTCAGCAAAAGAACCAGACCAACATTGGCGATAACCTCAATCAGATATTCGCAAGGGTCGAGAAAGAATTTGCGAAGATTGAGACTGAGATAAACAGGAGATTCGATGCTTTGGTCACGGCAGCATCTTCACCACCACCACCACCCACACCCACTTTGGAGTCCGGTAAAATTTTAAACCCTGCTGAAATTGTACAGCCTGATAAAGAGAGTGCTACTAGTGAGAACAAAGAGACTGATATCAAATTTGAAAATCACCAAGTTCCTAATTTGGAAGATTCTTTTATGCTTGATACAAAATCTGGTATTGCTGAAATCGGTGTTGACGTGTTGAATTTGTCCACTACTCATGCTATAATAGAGCGACATTTAGTGGACACCAAATCTGAATTACCTTTGTCACATGATGAATGTTCTACTGATTTTTGTGATAAAGAAGAGTCGTGTGAGAATGCTATGTTTCTTCATGTGCCACAACTGGTGAAGGATATTAATTCTTTTGTTTTGGAACCAATGATTTATGCTGAAACTAAACATTTGCTTCAAATTGCTACTGAAAAAGATGAATTGAAATTGTTGTCTTCTTTAAATACTTTGGGTTATGTTGAGTTTGATACTCTGTGTGCTCTTAGTAGTTTGGAAGATAAATTTAAATGTGTTGAATTGCCATGGTTATCTAGATGCATATGTCACTTTATTGGCAAATATAATTGTAAAGGAGAATATATAGAGCATCGTGTCTATTTTTCAAATCTGAAATCTCCTTTTGTTATAGAACAATGTGATCAAGTAGAGAGCTGCAATAGCTATAACCATGTCTTGTCAAGATCCCCAAGTTTTGTCATAAAGAAGCAGGTTAAATTTCAAGAAGGGGAGCAATGTTGGCTACTACCTACAGCCTCTCCTCCAACTATACTCAAACCGAGGACGGTTTGTTGTCAAGAAGGGGAGGATGATGAGGACATGACAACTTCAGATACGACCATTGATTATATGGTGAGCTCGTTTCGACATTTGCATGGTAATTTTTGGTACAACTCACTTGGTTCCACATGTACATGTCTCTATTTGATTGAAGGTACAATTGTGTTTCAAAGTGCAAGCTCATCAAATTCCAACATTCGATTTGTCGACAACCCAACAATGCTTCTTCACCCTTGGGACCCCGGCCCAAGTAGGAGCATGCCCCAAGGACGTGGAGAACACCTTAGGGATGGCCTAGGACGTCCTCCACCTTGGCCACCACCTTAGGAGGTCAGCAAGGGCGTCCAAGCCAAGTTGGAGGCCCAATCCATGTCAAGTTTGAGTCCATCTCGGGCTCCAGGAGCAGTCTGTAGTAAAACGGACGCTCAGGTCGCATACGGACTCGGATTTGGACGTTCTTTATATGGGTGGAACTAGAATTTCATAGAGCTTCTAACGGCGCTGGTCCCACCTCAAAATTCCTTCTGAGTCGTCAGGAATTGTCGAAACAAGTGGACGTCCAGAATCTGTCAGGGTGCTGCGCCGCCATCTTTTGGGTTGTTGGCCCGTGTATCGTGTTGGGGTCCATTATGGACGTGGCTAGGGGGTTATGCACGCCCCAACCCTCATATAATCAGTAGCCGCCGCCACATTAGGGTTTTGGGTTTTGCTTTAGTTCAATCTGTCTTCGAACAGTCGCCGCTCGTCGGTTTGTGAAACCCCAATTCGTGTGCTTAATCATTCATCTGCAGTTTGTCACCATATCTTGAGAGCTGCGTTCTTTCGAGTTCTTGCTTGTGTTCTTCGTTTCGCAGGTAGGGATTAGCCTTCTTGGCGAGGTCAACCGGATCGTGACACGGTTGATAACCAGAGGAGTTGTGGTGCTAAGGTTGCAGGAGTTCGGACCTTTGGATCTGAAGCCGGATCGGTGTGTCACACCCGCCCAAAACGAAAGTTATCCTTTCCTGATGGAAGATCGGGCCACCTTGTTTCCATCACATGTTTATGTCCCTTTGAAAATAGCTTGATCACGCTTTCATGCTTCCTTTATCTATGTTCATAATGCTATGGTTTGAGTGCATGTTTAGCTACGTGCATTCATAGGTTGTTTTAAATTAAGCATGGTGCTTAGGTTAAAACTGTCTTCTTCAATCAAACAAGACATGGTGTCGAGTTTGATTGATGGACCTTATAGTTAATGCTTGCGTTGATATTGGTTGTATATGCGGACTAACCCTTGCAGGAATTTTAAATCCAAATGGGGTAAGTTATCGAGTTTGATTCAAAAGGGAAGGTAAGCCAAGGTAGGTCACCCTTGTTTGAGTTTGGTTTCATGGTGAATAAACAAATCAAAAACAAAAAAAATTTGAATTTGGATAAAGGCACCCTAGTTTTTGAACCAGTAGAGTCCCTCTTTTGTTTTTTTACCCATTTTGTTTGAAGACAGCACCAGGTACATGAACAAGTGTGGGGGAGATCTCCCAAACTTATCATTGACATACACACTTGAGATCTCCCACACAGGCGTTGCACAACATCGACTGCGCTTTCATGACAAGGGACAAGGTAAACTAGAGTGATTCGTCTGCCCCATGGGTCAGCTGAACCACCACTGGTCTTCCTTGTTTCTCATATTCTTCAGGAGTGATGGTACGTGCACCCTTTATCTCACACTCTTTGATTCATGAGTTTGAATAAGTTTCAAATCTTATCTGCTAAATCAAACTCTTGGAATCTTGCTCTACCTGCTATACATGTTTCCTATGGTTGGCTTGCATATGTTTTATTCCAAGCTTATCATCTTGATGCTTGTGAACAAATATCATTAGGCAACTCATGCTCATCTAAGTAGCTGGTGTTTGTGATATGGTTTGATGATATGATCTTCTCTCTGAATGTTTGAGTGCTTGGGAATTTTATTTGAAAAAAAAATCTTTGCAAAGCTCCCCTTTGATACGCCAAAGTCCTACCAAAGCCATATGATTAGTTATCATGAAAACCCTTCATTCATATGCTTCTTGTTATTGCATTGAACTTTGTCAAATTGTTGTGACCCTTATGAGAATTCTTTTCATGCTTTCATGATCAAGATTTATGTGCACACCATATCCCCTTGCTATGCTTCTACACTGGAAGTTAGCATTGTATCATCCTTCCATTCCACAAAATAAAGCTCCATGTGTGACCTCTCTCTCTAAAAGTATCTTAAAAAAAAGATATGAGCTATGAAAAAAAGAAAAAAAAAGAAAATGAAAAAAAACACACCTTTCTCAAAGCATGAGTGAAAAAAACATGCACAAGGCATGAAAAAAAAAGATAGCACATGTCCAAAAGAAAGAAGAAAAAGGAGAGAGATGTGATCATGCAAAAAGGAGTTTCAATAAATTATATTCAACTTGTAGGCGGGGCGGGTTGCGGACAGCCACTTGCCCACTAAGCTCGCCGCTAAATAATTAAGCGAGTTAGTGGCCGTCCGCAGTCGCAAACATGCAACTCGCACAGCTCTGGTGGACGTTGTGGCAAATAGAAAGAAACCCGCAATGCCCGCGAAGCATGCAGCACAAGACTGTTGTCTTGCTTGCCGGTACTATTTTATTTAACTAGTCAATGCTTCCACAGATCAGTGTGTACTACAAGCTACAACTACAACTAATCAATGCCTCTATATTTCAGAGTGTGAACCATACAACAATAGCCAAATTTAGGTACTGAAATTTTAACATGACTTTTTTTTACAAAAATTTAAAATAATCCATAAAGGCATTACAAGAATAGCCACGTGAATCAAAAAATTCTGAATAGATTTACAAAGATGAACAAGAACTTGAAGCTATGTTCAGTACATCTCAGCAGGTCAACTCAATATCTCTGATTCTTTCTGAATAATTGAAAGCAAATAATCTTGCTCGTCCAAGCACCAACTTTCTTCAATTCTGGAATTCAAATCACCAATTAGCCTGAAATAAATTACTGGCTTTGATTCTTGAAAGAAGTACCATGTTCCTAGGAGAAATATTGTGAGCACACTTCATAATACAAGAACCTAGGTTGTTCACTGTCGAGTGAAAAATTGAGTGCAAAATAGAAACAAGGCATGCACTAACTTGCATATATGAAGACAGTTGAGTGTAATAGAATTCTTTTTCAGTTTGTATAGTATCAGTTACCGGCTAAAAAAGCAGAGTCTCTGTTCCTCATATACTATCCAACAACTAGCAGCAGCAATGCCAGTTTGGTGTAGCAAATGTATATGAACATTGAACTAACAAAGCATATTTCAAATACAACAGCAGCCGTACAACAAAAAGATGGTGATTGTATTTTGGAACAATCACTGCATGTCATGAAATGGGTACATTGACATCACAGGTTGCACAATGCAGGTTGCATTGATAGAAGTTTCCAAAAGGGCAAAATAAAAAAGTAAAAAAAATCAATTAGGATCTGAAAGAGGATCTAGATGAGCATCTAGTGAGCATGGATAACCATCAGGTATACTAAAGAATTCCAAAAGTAGCAGTACATGAGGATCGATGCTGCTCAGGTAAAAGCTACAACATCATTGAGGAACAGCAGCATATATCTACACCCATTAACTAAACATAGATTCGTGACACATGCATATTCATATTAATCCCAATAGCAGATCGAGAAGAAACCATAGTAATATTATCAGGACTACTCAAGTGCTACATGCAGAAAAGGGAAGAAACCATAGTAATATTGTTTCAAGCAAATAAGCCATATGACACTCAAAGATTGAATCAAGCATCAGTAGGGATGCAAAGAAAAACATTTCAGAAATTGTCTAGAAAATCAACTTACAATGTATTTTATGAACTTCATAGAACTGATCCTCGGTATTGTCAATTTCTTCCGCCATCTTCAAGCTGGTATAACCTTCCCCTCTCAACCAATCTTGCAGGCATATTAGTGCCTCCACATTCTTTCTTGTCAGCCGGCTTCTATAATCGCTAATCACTCTCCCACTGGTAGAGAATGCAGACTCAGAAGCAACAGTTGTTGCAGGTGCTGCAAATATATCTCTTGCCATACAAGAAAGTATAGGATATCTAGTAGAATGCATCATCCACCACTGCAGGATATCAAAATTCTTTTGCCTGGGAAAGATACCATCTTGCAAGTACACCTCTGGCTCATTTTTCATTGCATTCCTTCTCTGTGTCATAAGATGATGTTCCCAGTCTGCCCATGGGTTATCATCATCAATAGTCTCCACATTAGATTGTGTTTGATGATTGCTGTTGGAATCAAGTGTCTCTGATGAGTATGCTGCAAATAGATCATTCACTGTTGACTTCACCTTTGCAGTGTATGAGGGACCTTTGCTGCCAAAACCAGTATCCAAGTGAAATGCCACAAAATTGAACTTAAATCTAGGATCTAGAACAACGGGCACGCAGATTTGCAAGAAGGATAAGTCCCCATACTTCTGAAACTTCTCCTTCATTTTAACAGCCATTGTTGCAATGGACTGTTCTGCATTTGAAGCCTCCTTCTCTATCCTATCTTTTACTGTCCAAAAAACATGAAAATATTGATGGCTGGTTGGGTAGAGTGAACCTGAAACAACATTGGTGGCATCATAGAAAGGCTTGAATATTTCACAAAGAAGGCCTATCATTTTCCACTCATCAGGAGAAGGAAAGTCCATGTAGGTGAGATCCTGTGAGTCCAAAGTCTCAAAAACTGTCCTGTACTCCAATGCAGTGGCAAGCATCAAGTACGTTGAGTTCCAACGGGTCGGAACATCAAGAGCTGGTCTTTTCTTACTTTATGGTATGCCCAGTTGTGCAAGGATCTCTTCAAATCTTTGTTTACGTGATTGACCAGTTCTGATATACTTCACACTATCTCTGATATGAGTAGTAGCACTCTCAATTAACTGGAGTCCATCTTTGACAATTAAGTTCAAAACATGTGTTGCACAACGCATGTGAAGGATATCTGCATTTCCTTTGAACAATTGCCTTTCCCTTAGATTTTGACTGAAATAACCAACCATCTTGTCATTATTCTTTGCATTGTCCAGTGTGATACTAAAAACCTTCCTATCCAAATGCCAATCTTTTAAACTCTTCAATAATGCATTAAACATTGTAAGGCCATCATGTGGTGTTGCCACAACACTAAAACTGATTATTCTTTTCTGCAATTTCCACTCCTTGTTAATAAAATGGCAGGTGATACAAAGGTAACCCAGGTTCTGTCTTGAAGTCCAAAAGTCAGCTGTAAGACTAACCCTTGAATCTGAGGCCTTGATAGTTTCCCTAAGAGATAACTTTCGGTTCTCAAATGAGCCTAAAACATCCTCGACAACTGTAGTTCTAGACACTATGGTAAAAAATGGGTTCAAAGTAGCGATGAATTTCCGAAAAGGTTCATGCTCAACAAGACTAAAAGGTAACTCTTGCAATACTATAAAATTAACCATTGCTTCACGTGAGACTTCCTGATCAAATTTCTAGTTTTTCAAAGCCATTGCATCAGGAGACATATTGGACAGAGAATCTGACCTGATACTTTGAACCATTTGATTCATTCTAATCCGTTCCTTGCAAACTTGCAGGTGCCTGTGACAAGCTGTTCTACCATTCTCTCGATCAGCAGCAAACATTTCCAAACAGTGATTGCATTTAGCTTGCACAATCAAGGTTCCCTCATAAATTGGCTCAAAATCCTTCCAGACAATAGACCTAAGCTTGCGCCTTTTAGTTCCTCCTGATCTTAATGGATCTACACATAAAAATGCAAGTGCTAATTAGGACAAATGAAGCAAACATATTCAAATTTTAAATTCAACATATAGTAATTTAGTTTGACTTGAGTAACTTAAAAAATGAATCCAAAGCAACACATTTTAATTGAACAAAACATTGAGCTACATTAAAAAATATTGAAGTTGGATCTAACCTTGGGCAAGCTCACGAGCAGTGATCATTCTTGAATTTCCAAGAGAATCTGATGTTGCTCCATTCCCTCCCATGGAAGGGGAACTTGCTCCAGGGCATCCAGTCCTTGGTGATAATATCTGATAGAGGGGGAGTGCCCGATCTTTCGGTGAGTGGAGATAAATCCGATTTGGTGGTTGTTGACCCTCATGATCCAACTACGACGAGCAAGCCCGAAGCGCCAATGCAATCGCTAAACCAACTCCCGATGGTTACCAACCTTGCCGATGCAAAGTTAGCCTGATCACGAAGATCGTTTCCTGCACGCAATCGAAGAACGAACAAGAAAAAGAGGCGAGCAATCTTACTATCACTCGAAGGTGGAGTTCTGAATCACAGAGATCAGCACGTATTTGTGCGTCGTCTGGTGTAGCTAAAGCTAGATGTAAAACAAAACTCAAGTCTCGAAGGTGGCGGCTACTGAGTATAAAAGGAAGGGCGTCCTAGGGTTGGGGGCGTCCTAGGATGGGGCGCCCACAACTTGGGCCTAAGGCCCATCAAACTGGCGACGCAGCACCTTGGCAGATTCTGGACATCAACTTGTTTCGACGATTCCCATTGACTCAGGACGAATTTTGGCATGAGACCAGTGCCATTGGAAGCTACACAAAATTGTGCTTCCAACCATATATAGAACGTCCAAAACCGACTCAGTATGTGACCTAGGCATCCGTTTTATTGCGCACTGCTCCTGGACTCCGAACTGGGCTCGAACTTGAATTGCTTTGGGTCTCCACCTTGGGGACTCGAACCGGATTAGCCTCGTGCCTCCTCTTCGACTTGGACACCCTTGTTGGACTTCTTCTACTCCATTCCATGCACCAATCATGGTCGTATGCATGGGTGTCATGTCCTCATCATTCTCCCCCTTTTGAAGAAAAGTCGTCCTCGACGTCGATTGTACTTGAAACTGAGACTGCACAACACAAAGGAGAACGGGGTTGCGGAAATAAAGAAAATCAAAATAATTAGGAGGAGGAATGTGACCATGTTTCCAATTATGTATCATATCATGTCGCATAAAATTGTCAGCATCTCTGGAGACTTTGTCATTACGATCTTGCAAAAGATTAGTACCAACAAAAGACACAACAGGAATAGCTGGTTGATTGCACGAAAGTTTAGCACCAAAAAGCATAGGGAGTGACCAGCAATGCTTCCCTTCTTGCAAAAAATAACTACCAGAGGAACATGTGAATATGTTTGTATGAAGGTTACCCTCTAATCGATCACAATCTTGCACAACATCAGAAGAATTCAGATTTGAACAAATGTAAACCTAATGTACCATATATTGTCCCTTGTTGTTATATTTGCCAATAACATGGTATGAATATCGAGACAACCATGGCAAATCAGCATATGCAAAAAGTCTCTCTTCTAAACAATCTAGATTACACAAATCATTAAATTCAATGTAACCCAATGTTTGTAAAGAAGACAACAATTGTATCTCATCATTTTTACTAGCAACATGCATAACAAGTTTATTTTCAGCACTAGCATGTAAAATGGAAGTAGCAGCACACAATTCATCTTTGTCACAAGAAACATCAAGCAAATCACCATGTGACAAGGATAAATCAAGAGATGGTTCCACTATTAATTGCTCAACTAAAGCATGATTTGTGGACTGCACATTAACACAATTCTCACCTTTCGTGAGTGTAGTACCATGGGCATTACCTATATTCTCAGTATGAGTAGTAGGTGCATTGTGAAGTGATGGTTCCGAATTTGTACATGAGGATGTGCCTGCAGGTTCGTCCGTCCTCTCGAGCGACGTAGTGGTGGGCGTGGATGGCGCAGGGAGAGGGGACGCTGAGCTGTATGTCGAGCTTCTTCCTACAAAAGAATTAGAACCTGTCTTCGAGCGACGTTCCTGCACTTCATGTTCAGCTTTGCAAGTATATTCAAATAATGTGGTCATATCTGCATATTTCTTATGATCTAGTATGTCCTGAATTTCGCGGTTCAAACCACCATGAAAACGTGCCATAGCAGCGTCGTTTTCCTCAATTAAACCACAATGAAGCATGCCTTTTTGTAATTCCTGGTAATTGACCTCTACAGATTGGGAACCTTGAAAACGCTGCAGTTTAATAAGCAAATCTCGAGCATAATAAGAAGGCACAATTCTATGTCGCACAGCAGCTTTTAATTGATCCCAAGTGGTCGGAATTATAGTTGGATGTCTTTGTTTATAATCACGCCACCACATTAAAGCAAGATCCGTAAATTCACTAATAGCAGTTTGAACTTGAGAATTAGCAGAAATATCATGGTATGAAAATTGCTGTTCAACTTCTAATTCCCAATCAAGATATGCAGCAGGATCATATTTGCCATTATAAGGTGGAATTTTAAATTTAAGCATAGCAAAAGAATCATTACCGGAATGGCATGGCACATGGTAGCCATGACCACGGCTATCCTTCTACAACCCTCTGATTGTAGTGTGCAATGCATCGAATCGTGCCACGACGGCGTCGAGTGTGGTCTGCGTAGACGTCTGTGCGAGCTCGATCCGATCAAAACATTCGTTCGATGAAGTGGTCATCGAATCTAGCCGTGTATGTAGCGTCTGAATGTCCGCAACAACTCCATCAATTCGTGTCCGCATGTCCTGCAGCTGGTCATCCCTCTTGTGGTCGCCTGCCATGGTTAGCGCAAACACAAAAACAAAATCGACGACAAAATAGGGGTGTATTTGCTCACAAAGGCGCTCAAACTAGTGCTATTATCAAATTCTTATCCGTTCTTACCAAGCACACAGGGGCGAACTGCAACCAACTGGTGGAACCTGCGAAAGATTGGAGGAGCGATTGCCAGGAGAATCAAAAAACCAGGTCGTCATAGAACTATGTGGAGTTCTGGGAAGGCTGCACTCAATTGAAGGATTAGCACAAACAAACAATAATGCAAAGTTGAATAAGAGTGCTACACACGATCAAATACTGTTGGAAACGAGTATAAAAGCGGAGGGGAGCAATGGATCAAACCGTGGGCAGGGGGAAAGTGCACACTTGCCCAGGGAGAAACCGCGAGCAGAAGGGCGCAGCGTGCGTGGGCCAAACTCATGCCCAGGGGGAAAAGAACACGGCGCCAGGGGGATCGTGAACCAGGGGGACACGACGCACGTGTGGTGAAGAGCCTCCGTGTTGCCCCGGCAGAAAAGCAAAGAGGGGGAAAAAGAAAAAAAAAGGCGCAGCGTGAAATAACTGGACACCCACGGCAGGTCGCGACCCAAAAAAAAAAGACCGGCGTGCAAGGATCGGAGTCCTACTCCCTTCCCTGATTTTCTCTTTCTTGATTTCTTTTTTTTTTTACTTCCCTTTTGTTTTACTTTCCTTTTTTTATTCCTTTCCTTCTTTTTTTGATATCTTAACAAACACAGCAGGGAGGATCGCACGGAGGGGTGGGGGGCCGCGGCGCGTGCCCGAGTCACGGCCAGGAGGGTTCGCGACGTGAAGGGGGGATAGGCGCGAGGGAAGGGGTTTCGCGTGGGGAAAAAACAGCAGCGCGTGGGTCAGGCGACCAAGGGTCGGCGCGAGTGGGGAGTCCGGCGCGTGGTGGGAAAAAAAGAAACGGCGCGTGGAAGGGTGCAGCGCTTGCGCGAGGACAGCCCGAGGGGGGTTTTGCAGTGTGGGCAAAAAAAGAGAGAGCAGCGGAGAAGAAAGAAGAAACGGTGGTGACGAAACTAGGGTTAGATGAGAGAGAACAAGAAAACACAAGTAACTAGCAACAATTGAACGAAACAAGCACAAAAACTCAACAAAGCAAATTATTGAATGAAAGTGCGAGGCTAAAACGGGTTGCTGGGACAAGGATCTAACCTAGAACAATTTTTATTTGGGTTTTGTGGATTGTAGGAAATAAAAACACTCGATAAACTCACCGATCAACCTAGAGAGCTGATACCACTTGATAGAGGGGGAGTGCCCGATCTTTCGGTGAGTAGAGATAAATCCGAAGCGCCAATGCAATCGCTGAACCAACTCCCGATGGTTACCAGCCTTGCCGGTGCAAAGTTAGCCTGATCACGAAGATCGTTTCCTGCACGCAATCGAAGAACGAACAAGAAAAAGAGGCGAGCAATCTTACTATCACTCGAAGGTGGAGTTCTGAATCACAGAGATCAGCACGTATTTGTGTGTGGTCTGGTGTCGGGGTTCTCTACCGCCGAGCAGTAAATTTGTATCGATCGTGTGTCGGACCCGGATGGTTAGCACGAGAGACGCCGGGATTTAGACTGGTTCGGGCCTCTGAGGAGTAATACCCTACGTCCAGTATCGAGCTACCGTGTTCTTGTGCTAGGGTTGTTTGTAGTAGGGGTTACAAACTTGTCGGGAGAGGGTGTCGAGCCCAAGTCCCTGGGGTGTGAGAGCTCAGTTCGTCCGCCCTTGTGACGGTTGCCCTCCTCTCCCTTTTATAGACACAAGGGAGAGGGGCAAAAAGGGAAATCAAGTAAAAGCTACAGTGCCAGCCGCTGGGACGTCTTCTCGCACGTCGCTGTCTGTCAGGGCGCATTGAAGCGGGGCGGAATTGCGTTGTCGTCGAGGCCGCCGTGTGGCCGGGCGGGGCTGCTTACTTTGGGCACCTGGCGCTTCCTCCGAGCACTTTAGTGCTAACTCGACCCGTCTGAGCACGAGATGAGCGCGCCACATTAAGGCCTAACCATAGGTAGCCCTGAAAATGGTTTGGGCTCAAACAATTTTAACAGGCTGGGTTTTGTGTTGGGCTTATCTGAGTTGGGTGCTAATGGGCCAACCTTGTCAATAGTTCGATTTGGTTTGGGTTCTATTGCTTACTAGTTTGGTGTGTGTGCGGTTTGGGGGAGTATGAAACGGTTTTTGATGGGTTACAACCCATGGACTGTGTGTCGTGGGTTGCTATGGGTCGTCTCCGCTTCTCTTCTCGCTTGGGCTCGGTAGGCGACTAGTCAGTCCCCGACGCCGCCGCGGCCTCGCCTCGCCTCGCTTCCCCCGACGCCGCCGCACTCGCCTCGCCTTCCTTCTGATCTGCCACATCAACGCCTCCACCTCCGCCCCCTGCGGTCTGTAGTAGTGCATGTCCCATCCTGCTCCATGGCCGCCGGACCGACGAGCTCCCCATAAAGCAGCGGCTAAGTGGTCCAAGATCCATCGGCGGGAAGAGCAGTCCAAGATCCGGCAGGAGGAGCAGTCCAAGATCCACCGCAATACCTCCATACCTCATCCTCCTCCATGGTCGGCAGCTTGATGAGCTGAAGCCCTGCCTGCCCGGGGACGCCGTATAGCGCCGGAGCAACCCCCGGCCCGGAGGCGATTGGATTCGGAGGGGAGCAGTTGGGGACGACAACACACAACACAAGGGAGGAGGGCAACAATCAAGAAGAAGAAGCATCTCAAGTCAACAGGAAAGCAGAGGTGAGTGCGCCGCTGCTCTGTTCCCATTCCACCTCACCTTTTTTTCTTTTAGAAGCTCTAGTGCGTAGCCAGTTAGGGTTCAAGAAGCTCGGCACCCCCTTGCTTTTTATCTGGATTGTTGCAGCCATACTGAATTAGCCTTTTCATTAGTGTCTAGCATACTAAATGGCTGCTGCTGCTGCTCTATAATTGATAGGTCGTGTATCCATCTCAATTGGTCGTGTGCTAGTAGACAAGCTATCAAATACTCAAAGATTTTCTTTCAATTAATTATAATTTCAGAACTGAGAAAGCAGTCCAAGATCTGGCGACGGGAGGAGAAGCAGTCCAAGATCCGGCAGCGGGAGGAGCTCTTCATAGCCGACGGCGGCGGTCTGGGCTCCTCCACCCTGCTTGCTCACTCCCTGTGATTCACCAAGACCTGTGAGGAAAGAGGACCCGGACACCACAACAACCACCAAGGTAATCTTATTTTCCACAGGAGTTGTATTGGCTGTAGACGTTCTCATTCTACTAAATCCTAGTGCTTCATGGTCATGGGTTGTAATTTGCCATAGGAGTTGTTCTTTATTTGCCGGGGAATTGTAGATGTATATCTGGTCCTCTACCTACTTAACCTCAATGGTTCATGGCGATGGGTGATCTTGTTTGCCATAGGAGTTGCACTGTCTACGTTTCTTGTCCTATTGAATCATAGCAGTCCATGGTCATGGTTATGTTCGATATAATTTCAGTGTGCATCAAATTGAAATCACAAACTGTTTAAGTAAACTGAAAGAGATGAATTGTAATGTAGGTTAATGGTATTAGTAAGCAATAGAATTTCATGAGAATCTAGATTGATATTTTGTAATTTTGAATTCAACTTTTCTGTCACATTTATGTGTTACTCCTGTAGGCTGTCATGAATCTTTTTGTTTACATTTCTAATTGAACCAGTAGATTAAACCAGTCTATTTGTATCACTGGAAGTTGATATGAGGGAATAAGCTTGAAATGTTTATGTGAAATGTTTAGGGCAGCTGCTATGGCAGTGCTACAATTATGTTTTCAACTTTCAGCTTTTAGGATGCCTCTTTTGTACCACAGTTGCTGTGAAACCAGCAATTTGAACTGATACCTGCACAGAAGCTACAGATAATGCGTTTAAAAAATTTTAGAGATCTTGGACAGCAGTCTGTATGATGTTCCCCTCGTAACCAATATAGGTTAGAATCTGGACACTTTTCTTACTGAATTAATACTGTTCTTCCTGTATGCTTTATGTTGTCTAGCATGTCAGCCAACACCTCTACAAACACTTCAGAAAGCTCAGACGATTCTACCCCAACACGTGTCAAAAGGTCCAAGGTGTGGGAATATTTTGAGCCAAATTTAGTAGAAACTGATGATGGTTTTAAAACTGTATGCAATAACCTGCAGCTTAAAAAACCAATATTAAATGATTTCCTTTATTTTATAAACCTGGCTGACAACTAGATTGCAGAAACATTAGGTGGGTATATCTATATGTTTGGCATATGAACCAGTTGCTCTGGCATCCAATGCTTGGCTGAAGATATGTTATCTTTTTATCAACCTGTATAACACTGATTAGAATCCAAACTATTTTAACATATACATCCTGAAAATAAATCAGATGATCTCATGCCATTTGTGACTTGAGTACATGCTGATCTCATGCCATCTGTGACCTGAGTACATGTGTGCTACAAGCTGTTTGTTTATATAGCTGTTAACCTGTATGTTGTCAGTTCACTGCATATTTCAGTTAGCTTGCATTGATTCAGTTAGTTAAGCATGAATTTTTCTTTGTGCTGTTACAAGTAGAACCAACAAGTTCATGTGAAGCCTGATCCTTGCTTTGTTTTAGATCCCATAAGGATTTTGTTGCTCTGTCCTGTGTTTGCATAACCTACTAATCCCGTCCCTTTTGTTCAGGTATCTGGAGAGTACTCGATGATCAAAGCTGGCAGTGGCCCGGGCATGATCGACGAGCAGAAGGTGATGATGGAGTTGCTCATGTGCCTGAGACGGGCCGGCGCTGACATCATCCTGGTGTACTTCGCCCGTCAGGCTGCCAGCGTCCTGTGCGGCATGGTTGTGTAGCCCAAATTGGTTGCTAATAGTGGAGAAGCCAGCAAATATCGTGCTGAGGATTTTTTTTATATTTGGTTTTAAACTTAGGATTTACATTTTCTGTAGTCTGCTATTAAATAGTCTCTGCATTTGCTATTGCTTTGGGCTTTGGCAACCATGGAGTCTCTTGTCTGCTATAAAACAGCGTCCTGACTTGGAGCCATGAACCCATGGATTGTGAAATGGTTTTAAATGGGTTGTACTTATAGTTACACCAATGGTTTGGTTTATTATAGGTAGAAAAAAATCAGTAAGGATCAGTGTGGTGCGGTTTGTATATGTAAATGGATCGGATTGGTTTGGTTTTAGATAACGTGGTTGGTGGACGTGGATGAATGCGGGTACAGCTCGGATTCCAGCCCATTTGCAGGCCTAACCGTAGGCCAGCGCTAATCGTAGGGGGCACTCTAGTGCCTCGGTCGGAGTTGGCGTGCTGTAGGGTCGGATGGGACGGCGTGTTGAGGCCTGTGCGGCCGAACAGTGGCGCATTAAGGCTCTCGTCAGAGCCAACCGCCCACGCGTGCCGCCAGCTGGTGTATTCGCATGGTATGGGGAACTGGCGCCCCACGCGTCGTAGCGGGGATGCCCGTGCGTCGGGGGGGGCCACATTTGTGTGGACCACGTCTTGGTCGGAGACGGAAACTGCTCGTGCGAACGAGCAGGTTGTCGGAGGCGAGGCAGAGACTCCTCGTGCGAGACGGAGACTTCCTCGTGGGAGGCGGAGACTTGTCGTGGGAGACGGAGAACTCCTCGTGCGAGGCGGAGACTTGTCGTGCGAGACGGAGAACTCCTCGTGCGAAGCGGAGACTTGTCGTGCGAGACGGAGACTCCTCGTGCGAGGCGAAGACTTGTCGGAGAAGCCTTCTCCTAGCAGGAGACTTGTCGAGGAAGCTTCCAACTGGTCAGAAACAAGACGTCTTGCCAGTGACGGTCTTGACAGGGATCCTCAGTCCTCCTTATACTGAATCTTGGCCTTCACATTGTCAATGGTGTCAGAAGACTCCACCTTAAGAGTGATTATCTCGCCGTCAAAGGGGGGCCAAATCCGGGCCCTCGTCAGTAGCCCCCGAGCCTGAGAGGGAGTCAAGGACTCGCACATAGGCTCAGACAAAAGGTGTTGTGGCGATCTTTACTCTTTATTTTCCTCGGTGGGAGCGCATGAGCGCATCTGCCGGATGTAGCCCCCGAGCCCGCGAGTGAGTTGTAGACTCGCTTGTGGGGTTTTGATCTTCAGGGGCGTTGTCGTGGTTCTGGGATCTTCTTCCGCAGGGGTCGTGGTAGTCGTGGGCGACATGGAGGTCGTGGCGGACGTGGGCGTCGCGGAGGTCATGGGGGTCGTGGCTGACGTGGCGGACGTGACGGCTCGAAAAGACGGGGCGGGGTCGGTTCAGTTTCCCGGGCCCAGCGGGCATCAAGGCGTCGCGCAGGCGGGCGTCAGTTACCCCGGGGCGCGCGCGTGTGCACAGGCGTCCTTTCGTCGTGGTGGGCCCAGCATTTAAGGCCGGTGGCCACGCCCCTTCCTTTTTAACCACGGGCTGGCGGAGGATTCGAAACTTTTACCTCTCCTGCCTTCTCCTCTGCCGTCGCCGCCCGCTTCTTTCGCCCTTTACACCCACAGCGCCGCTGCCTCCTCCATTTGAGCCGTGCGCGAGAGCCCGCCGTCGCCATGTCGAACTGGTCGTGCTCCAACGTGTCCCGCTCGATGCTGCACCGTCTAGTCACCGCCGGGCAACTTCCTCCGCTCACCGACGCCGAAGAGTGGAGGGTGCCCGAGGATGAGTCCGTGCCGCGCCCGCCGAGGGGGTACGTCATCTCGTTCATGGCGTTCCACGAGCGCGGCTTCTCCGTCCCCGCCGGGCGATTCATCCGGGCCGTACTTTTCGAGTACGGGCTCCAACTCCAGCATCTCAACCCGAACAGCGTTCAACAAATGGCGGCGTTCGAGGCATTGTGCGAGGGGCACTTGGGGATCGGCGCCTACTGGCACCTCTTCAAGTACTTCTTCATGTTCGCATGCTTGAAGGATGGCCCCCTCCCGGCGACCATCGGTTGCGCCAACCTCCGGATGAAACAGGGTAGGGGCGAGAAGTACATCCCCTTCTCGCTGACGAGCTCCAACAGCGGTTGGCATAAGGGTTGGTTCTATCTCAAGAACGACCCTGAGCACGCGCTGCCGGAGTTCACCAGAGTATCCATCGCCCAGGCGCCGAGAAGTTGGAGCGACGGGCCTCCGAAGGCGGAGCAGGAGAAGCTGCTCAAGGAGCACTGGGCGGCACTAGCCCACCTTCGCAAGGCCGGAGTCGACCTGGCGGCCGTCATCGGCCAGTACCATGCCCGGGGGATCGTCCCGCTCCGGAGACGGCCTCTTCGTCTTTGCGAAATGACGGCCAAGAGGGCCCCTTGGACAGGGACCGTGACCGCGCCCGGGCGACCTTCGCTGGATGAGGTCCAGCACTGCGTGTCGGTGGCCATCGGGAAGGCGTCCTACTCGTGGCCGCCGTCACAGCTCCTGCCGATGCTCCCCAACGAGGGGACCGAGAAGCTCGTAAGTGGTTTCTTCTTCCGATAAGTTTTCCGACTAGCTCGAGTTCTTTATTTGGTTTGGATCTTCTCCGAAATTTCTGATGGTCGTTGACTCCCCTTGCTTTTTTTTACTCGTAGCTGAGGAGCCCCCACCTTGTGCCCGCAAAACCCCCTCTCCCTCAGGAGGTGATCTTCAACCGCAACAAGGCGGCCGCGGAGAGGCGGAGGGGTAAGCGCAAGGCGCGGCACAAGGAGAAGGAGATCGCCAAGCGCAATCGGAACGACGACCGCATCAAGCACCGTAAGGCGGGGGAGGCCAACGTCTCCTCCAACGAAGATCTGTCGCCGTCGCTGCTGTGGAGCGGGGACGAGCAGAGCGCGGGCGTCGATTGGAGCGGCATGTCCGGGTCGCCCCTGTCTTCACCGCGCCTGGCCGCGGAAGTGAGTTCGTCGTGACGGTCGGAGCCGGTCGTCCGTGAGAAGGGCGCGGGCTCCAGTTCGTAGCCGGGGGCCCGCCCCGCTCGAGAAGATCAAAGGGTGACCCGCTCTCAGGCGGCCCCTGGTGGTTCACTACCTCTGAGGAGCGGAGAGATCCCCCGCGTCGGGATGATCTGCCCAGGCGGTCGGCGGAGCGAGACTCCTCCTCTCGCCATTCCTTTGATGGCGCCGAGCGACCTGACTCGGACTCTTTGAGGAGGCGTTCGTCGTCCATGGCGAGGTCGACCCCACCGACGTCTGCACTGAGCGCGCCGCAGGGAGGGAACACGAGCATTCCCCAGCGGCGCCTCCAATCTCTAGTTATCTGCGGCGGTGGCGTTCCGGCCGTGCAGGTTCCGCTCTCCACTGGCGGGAGTCAGGAGCCGTCCTCCGGCGTGGCGGAAGCCGGGAGGGAAGCCCCCGAGCCGTCGAGGGATCGAAGCGCCGCCCCCAAGTCGTCGGGGGCCGATGGGCCAGTTCCCGCGCTAGCGGAGCATCGGGATCCGGTTCCCGATCCAGCGGGAGCCAAAAGGCCAGCCCCCGAGTAGGGCCTATCGAACAGGCCGGTCAAGCGGGCTCGCGTCCGATCCACCATGTAAGCTCTTGCTTGCCATTCCTCCTTGTTTTATTGTTCTTCGTCTTCACTCATTTCTTATGTTTAACTCGCCCTTGTCTCAGCCACGCCGACACCAGCGTGCTCAGCCTTGCGCCACAGAAGCGCGCAGCACTGGGCGTGCGCAATCCATAGCCCGATCCCCGCCCAACGCCTCATCCCGCTGAACCGTCGGCGGGAGAGGCCTGGAGAGGGCCCACTGTGGTGACCGAGGTCATCGAGACAGTGGCGCCTCCGCCGGCGTCAGACGCCGACAACTTGACCAAGGGGCGGGTGGCCTCTGAGGTGAACGACACTCAGGCGGCGATCGAGCCGCAGGTCGAGGCCACCGCGGGAGGCGACGACGCCCTGGCGACATCTTCCGAGAAGGTCGTGCCACCGCCGCCATCGGTCGGCGGTCGTGAGATCGAGATGCCGGCGGCGGTTGAAGCTTCAGCGCCCGCGGTGTCGCAGGCAGGTGGGGACGCTGTGGAGGCGCCAGCAGCCGACGACGCGGCTACCCGCCCCCGGGAGATCATCGACCTCGACGGGTCCGACCTCTCGGGTGGCGATCCAACTGGCTTCGAGGCCGTGCTGGAGCGGTTGCTGGCAGGCCCAGAGGAGTCAGGGGTCGAGGCTTCCGAGTCTGTCGTGCCCGAGGCTGCGTCCATAGCCGGAGTGGCGGAGCCCGGCGACAAGGAGCCCGCGCTTGACGCGGCCGAAGCAGAGCAGCCGGAGCCGGGCCTGGTCGGAGCCAGCGAGGTCCCCGAAGCCTCAATCGCGTTCGGGGTGGCCGAGGAAGTCCTCAGAGAGCCCGCAGCTGACACTGAGCTGGCGGCCGCCGCGCCCTCGTCCCCTGCTGTGGTCGCGGGGACAACCGCTGCGAGTGCGCTGGAGCCGCCGTCACCCCAGTTCGCCGCCCCTGCCATCGAAGCAGCACCCATCGCAAACCCGACCCGCCCAGTCCCGCAGGAACACGATGTCCTCGGGAATGTTGTGGGAGGCACCTCCCCGGAGATCCAAGAGGTCGGGGAGGGCTCAGGCGCAGGGCTGCTGCCGGAGCCGGAGGAGAACGACGCACGGATCACCGACCTTGTGCGCTCCACGTGGGCGGCTGCTTACGAGGCGGACGTGCTGGACGACGAGGACGAGGAGGCCGCGGCCTACCGTCACCTCGAGCGAGGTCTCGGGTGGGTGCATCGTGCGTTCGACGAGCTCATCCTTCCCGCGACGACGGTGAGTCCCCTCGAACCAGGAGTTTAACCTTATTTTCCCCATTCTTGTAAGTCTTGCAATTGTTGATCTCTTGCCCGGAACAGACGCTCTCGGAGTGCGGCGCAAGGAAGGCGCGCACCATCAGGGAGCTCCAGGCGGAGCGGTCCCAGCTGGAGATGCAACTGGCGGTCGCCCGGTTAGCTGCCGCCGGAGCAGTGGCGAATGAGGCCTCGTCGAAGGTGACACTCAAAGCCGCCCTGAAGGCCGCGGAAGACCGTGCCGCAACCGCAGAAGACCGTGCCACGACCGCACAGGCCGCTGCCACCAGCACCACGACGGAGCGGGAATCCCTTGAGGCGAAGCTGGCCCAGGCGGAGGCAACGGCCGAGGAGTTGCGGGCTGCCGTGGCGACCGCCAACGAGGCTGCCGAGAGAGCCACAATCGCTGCCGTTGCCGCTGAAACTGCCACCCAGAACGGTGCCCAGGCCGCCGCTCAGGAGAAGACGGTGCTCAAGTCGAAGGTGGCGGAGCTGGAGCAAGACTTGGCCACCGCCGGCGCGGACCTCCGGACGGCCAACAAACAATTCTCCGAGGTGGCCAACAAGCTCGAGGAAGCCACCGATGAGGTGACCCGGCTGCGGGATGCTAACTCCAATTTGGCGCAGGACATTGATGGTGAGTGGGCTTCGAATGCTGCCGTTGGTTTCTTTCTTTTCGTTGATTTCTGTCGGTGTTGATTTGTCTTCTCGTGGTCATAGGGCTGCGCGCGCATCGCGCCGCGATGACCGTGAAGCTCACGGAAAAATCGCAGGAAGTGAACGCCGCCGAGCTCAAGATCATCGAGAAGGATGGCTCGATCAAGCGGCTGTCGGAGCAGCTTGAGAGTAAGTCCTTTCGATCCTGCCTCGCTCTTCTCTCGACTCAACCGCGCCGTGTTTGTTCATTGTAATTTGTCGACCCTTTTCAGAGACCAGGGCCGAGCTTGAGCAGTCCCAGCGGACCCAGGAGCAGGTCAGGATGGAGCTCGAAGAAGTCAAGAACGCCCGGCATGAGTCGGAGACGTCACACAAGGCGAGCATCATGGAACACGCCAAGCTCGGGAAGCTTCTTGGACTGGTCCTGACAAAGCTTGGTGTTTTTGTCGGACCGATGCTCCCCGACACGCTTCTAAAAGAGGTCGGGCGCCTCCCGGAAGTAGTCCAGGAGCGAGAGCTATCGACTGCTCGGAAGGTGGTGCACTAGGTGCTCGCCATGTTCGACTCGCACTACCAGGGACTAGACCGCATGGCGCTGAGCGGCGGCTGGGCTCCTGGCAGCTCCGACGAGCACTGCGACCAGCTTGAGGAACACTGCGCCTCCTTCGCTTGGCCGACGTCACCATGAAGGACCTGGACCTGATATCGAGAGACACACCAGAAGACCAAGAGAGCTCCAGCCCTTCACATTAGATGTATCATATTTTTATGTAGGCAGTTAAGAACAATTCATATGTGTAACGCCATGATCAGCTTTATATCGTCGAAAACTTGTTCAAAAAATGTTACAGCTCGAACGTTCTCGAGTATCGAGGGACGACTACGGCAACGAGTAGCAGAACTTAGGAATTATGAGATGACCAAGCTCCACTCTAGAGCCGCGGGGGCGCAGGAGTCAGAGAGACCAGCCATCCCAAATCGCTAAGAGGTGCCACGCGTTCACTACCCCCGAGTACTCGGGGAAATTCGAAAAGTAACTAGTGTATTTTTCATTGAAATCGTTTTAGGCCGGAGCCTGAGCGGTTGTTCGAGCGCTTTCGAAAAGAGGTCGGATGGAAGCCCGTGGACTCGGACTGTGCTCGCAAGCCTTCGCACCGTAGCCGTGGAGGCGTAGGTGCTAGGAGCGTTGAACGAGCAGCAGGACCAAGCCCCGCGCAAGCCGCCATCTTTACTTCTCGCAAGGTCGAGCCTTCCGCCAAAAAACCTCTCGCACGTGCGATCGGTCGCGACATAGTTGTCGATTTTTGTTTTGAAAACGGAAAAACGAAAGGAGGGCATCGTGCCTGGGTAGCCCCCGAGCGGTGAGCGTTTCTGCATAGGTGCAGGAGTGCTCGCCGCTCAGCCTTTGGAAACGTTGCAACATATAGAAACATGGCAGCCGAGAAGCTTATGAACTCATAGATGTATGAACAAAGCATGCGGCATTTATTCATTGATTCATAAGATAAAAACGAGGAACATTTACTTAAGGTTAAAACGGCCGTAGGTGCTTGATGTTCCAAGTGTTGGAGACGACTCGACTATCCTCGTATCGGATCTTGAACATTCCAGGTCGCAGTACTTGATCGACGATAAATGGCCCCTCCCACGGGGGCGCAAGCTTGTGTCGATCCTTGCTGCCTTGAACTCGTCGGAGGACTAGATCCCCGACCTGGAACTCGCGGGTGCGCACGTTGCGCTCGTGGTAGCGTCGCAAGGCTTGTTGGTACTTGGCCGAGTGTAGTAGTGCCACGTCATGTGCCTCGTCGAGCTGATCGATCGCGTCCTCGAGCGCGACTTGGTTGCCTTCCTCGGTATAAGCCCGTACTCTGGGACTGCCGTAGTCGATGTCTGTGGGGAGGACTGCTTCCGACCCATGCACCATGAAGAACGGCGTGAAGTCAGTTGCTCGACAAGGTGTGGTGCGCAGGCTCTAGAGAACTGATGGTAGCTCGGCTACCCATCTCGCTCGAAACTTCTCAAGGCATTTGAAGATGCGAGGCTTCAATCCTTGCAGTAGCATGCCGTTCGCCCTTTCGACTTGCCCGTTCATCTTCGGGTGTGCCACGGCGGACCAGTCCACGCGAATATTGTTGTCGTCACAGAAGTTGAGGAATTTCTTCCCCGTGAACTGGGTGCCGTTGTCGGTGATGATCGTGTTAGGTATGCCGAAGCGGTAGATGATGTCGGTGAAGAACGCTACGGCCTCCTCGGAGCGGACGTTCACGATGGGTCGAGCCTCGATCCACTTGGAGAACTTGTCGACCGCTATGAGAAGATGCGTGAAGCCCCCGAGCGCTTGTCGGAGTGGCCCCACCATGTCGAGGTGCCACACAGCGAAAGGCCATGTGATGGGGATGGTTTGAAGCGCTTGCGCCGGGAGGTGAGTTTGTCGAGCGTAGAACTGGCATCCTTCGCAACACCGCACAATGTCCTTCGAGTCCGCCACCGCTATGGGCCAGTAGAATCCTTGTCGGAAGGCCTTTCCGACAAGAGTTCTTGGACCAGCGTGATGTCCACATGTGCCGGCATGGATTTCGTGAACCAGCTCCTTGCCCTGATCTCCCAAGATGCATCGCATGAGTATGCCTGCCGCGCCCTGTTTGTAGAGCTCACCCTCGATGAGGACAAACGCTTTAGCTCATAGTGTGATGCGGTGTGCCTCTGTCTGGTCAGAGGGCAGCTTCCCTTCAACAAGCCACTCGAGGATTGGAAAGCGCCAATCGGGGTCCTCGAGGTTCGGCTCGGGCGGCTGGTCGATCTCCATGACTTTCGGCCCTTCAGGTTCTTGCGGCTTTTCCTCTTCGATGCATACGGATGGTGTGTGCTGGTCGCTTGTGAACACACTGTGGGGTACGGGCTTTGCGGCTTGACGCGGTCTTGGCGAGGATGTATGCTGCCTTGTTGTAGTCGCGCAGCACGTGTGAAGCTCGAGCCCATGGAACTTGTCTTCCAGCTCACGCACGGCCTGGCAGTATGCCGCCATCTTCGGATCAACACAATTTTTCACTTTCATGACCTGATCCACGACAAGCTCTGAGTCTCCTCTGATCTCGAGACGGCAGATCCCGAGCTCGACCGCGATTCGAAGGCCACTGACGAGCGCCTCGTACTCGGTGACGTTGTTGGAGGCGGGGAAGTATAGTCAAACCATGTACTCCATACGCACGCCCAGAGGCGAGATGAAGACAAGGCCTACTCCCGCCCCTTCCTTCATGACCGAGCCGTCGAAATACATCGTCCATGTCTCGTGCTCGATGGGCGCCGGCGGAGTTTGGATCTCCGTCCACTCAGCGACAAAGTCCGCCAGCACCTGCGACTTGATGGCACTGCGGGGTGCATATGAAATGTTCTGCCCCATCAACTCGAGCACCCACTTGGCTATTCTCCCTTCGGCCTCAGGGTTCTGGATCACCTCTCCAAGTGGGTACTTGGACACCACCGTGATGGGGTGTGCGTCGAAGTAGTGGCGGAGCTTGCGCTTGGTGGTCAAGACAGCGTACACGAGCATTTGCATTTGCGAGTAACGAGTCTTTGAGTCGGAAAGTACCTCGCTCACGAAATAAACCGGACGCTGCACCTTGAGTGACCTCCCGGGTTCTTCTCGTTCAACCACGAGCGCAGCGCTAACCACCTGGGTTGTCTCGGCAATGTACAGAAGCATCGGCTCTTCTGGCGCTGGAGCCGTGAGTATTGGCGGGCTCTTCAGGAGGTTCTTGAGGGAATTGAGTGCTTCCTGAGCCTCGGGCGTCCATGCGAAGTGGTCGAACTTCTTCATTAGTCGATACAGTGGCAGGCTACACTCCCCAAGTCGCGCTATGAAATGGCTGAGGGCCGCGAGGCAGCCTGTGACGCGCTGTACGCCCTTTAAGTTTTGAATTGGCCCCATGTCCGTGATGGCCGAGATCTTCTCGGGATTGGCTTCAATGCCGCGCACCGACACGACAAAGCCGAGGAGCATACCCCTCGGGACCCTGAAAACGCACTTCTCGGGGTTAAGCTTCACTCCGTCCTCTCGCAGCTTCGCGAACACCTCCGTGAGGTCTGGGACCAGATCGCCGGTCTTTTTCGATTTGACCACGATGTCATCGACGTACGCCTCGATGATACGCCCTATAAGGTCTCCAAGGATGCGTCGCATGCATCTTTGGAATGTGGCGTCAGCGTTTTTGAGCCCGAAGGGCATCGTCTTGTAACAGTAGGCGCCAAACGGAGTGTTGAATGAAGTCGCGAGTTGGTCCGCTATGCACATCGCTATCTGGTGGTACCCAGAGTACGCATCAAGAAGACAGAGGGTTTCGCACCCAGCTGTCAAATCGACTACCTGATCTATGTGAGGCAAAGGAAACGGATCCTTGGGACATGCCTTGTTAAGGCTCGTGTAATCAACACACATCCTCCATTTCTTATTCTTCTTCTTTACAAGTACAGGGTTAGCAAGCCACTCGGGGTGGAATACTTCTCGGATGAACCCTGAACTAAGGAGCTTCTTGATCTCCTCGCCGATCGCCTTGCACTTCTCGCCATTGAAGCGGCGGAGGCGTTGCTTCCCCGGTTTCGATCCCGGCTTGATGTTCAATTTGTGCTCGGCAACTTCCCTCGGGATCCCCTTCATGTCAGAGGGTTTCCATGCAAACACATCGAGGTTCGCTTTGAGGAAGTCGACGAGCGCGCTTTCCTATTTAGGATCGAGCGCCGTCCCGATACGGAGTGTACGGCAATCGTCAGAGACGGCCGCATCCTTGACGTCCTTGGCGGGCTCGAAAGAGCAGGCCGGTCGCTTGGACGACTCGGGGATTTCTTGGTCCTCGGAGGGAGGCTCGGCATGGAGCCTCTCGGACCGAATCAGCGCCTCCGCAAATTGGAAGCACTCAGTGTCGCACTCGAATGCGCACTGGAACGTAGTCCCCACCGTGATGATCCCCTTCGGGCCGGGAATCTTCAACTTGAGGTACATATAATTGGGCACGGCCATGAACTTCGCGTAAGCTGGCCTCCCAAGGATGGCGTGGTACGTCCCCGAGAACCCCACCACTTCGAAGATGAGGGTTTCTGTGCGAAAGTTTTGCAACGTCCCGAACGTGACGGGCAGATCGATCTGCCCGATTGGGAGTGCCTCCATCCCAGGGACGACCCCATGGAATGGCGCGGTCAATGGCCGCAGCTTGGACCGCGGGATGCCCATGTCATCAAGCGTTGACGCATAGAGCACGTTGATCCCGCTCCCCCCGTCCATCAGGACCTTGTGGATTCGTTTGGACCTGAACAGGGGAGCTACCACTAGTGGGTAGGCTCCCGGCTGCAGTACACGGTCGGGGTGATCCTTGCGGTCGAAGGTTATCGGAACCTCCGACCACTTCAAGTACGACGGCGTCGAGGTCTCGGTGTTGAAGACCCCTCGCCGGATCAGCTTCTCTTGGCGTCTTGAGGGCCGCGCCGGGGATCCGCCGAAGATCATGTGGACTGCCCCATCCTCGCCCGGGTACTGAGCACCTGCGTCGTCGTCGTCGTTGTTGGGGAGCGGGGCTGCCTTCTTCGGAGGATCCGCCACCTTAGTCTTGAGCGTGCTATTGACGTAGTTTTTCATCAAGCGGCAGTCCTTGAGCGCATGCTTGACGGGGACCTCGTGGTGGGTGCACGGTGCCTCCAAAAGCCTCTCGAAGTGGTCCTTCGGGGGACCGGCCTTGGTCGGGTTACTCTTGGGGCGTGAGGCCTTGCGGTCGACCGCCGCGACTAGGTTGTCGTCACGGCGACGCTTGTCGTTCTTCTTCTTCCTTTTGGGGTGCGAGGACGGCCCCTCGCGGTGGTGCACGACCTGTTTCCCCTTGCCCTGAGGGGTGTTGAGGGTCGCCGCGACCGCCTCCTCGCCGTCCGCATGGTTGGTCGCGATGTCGAGGAGTTCCCGAGTAGTTCGGGGCGTACGGCGCCCTAGTTGATGGATGAGGGTGGTGCAGGTCGTGCCATTCTGGAACGCTGAGATGGCGTCATTGTCCGTCGCGCCGGGGAGCTCGGTGCAACGCTTGGAGAAGCGCCGGATGTAGTCGCGCAGGCTTTCCCCCGGCTGCTGCTTGCAGTTGCGCAGCTCCCACTGCTTGCCGAGGCGGGCGTACGTGCCCTGGAAGTTGCCGACGAAGACTCTGCACAACTCCGTCCAGTCATTGATCTTTCCGCAGGGCAAGTGCTCGTGCCACGTCCGCGCGGAGTCGCCGAGGTAGAGCAGCAGATTCTTGATGACGAAGAGGTCATCTGTCGCTCCGCCTGCGTGGCACGCGAGCCGGTAGTCCTCCAGCCACACGCTGGGGTTAGTCTCCCCGTCGTACCTGGGGACATTGGTCGGAGCCCGGAAGTGTGAGGGGAACTTCGTGTCCCGCATGCCCTGTCCAAAGGCCCGCGGACCCCTCTGGTCCTGTGACCAGCTGCGATTGCGGTCGTCGTCGCTGTCGTAGCATCGTCTGCGTCCCCGGTCATCGTGTCGGCGCGAGCGGTGCTCATCGCGGTGGTTGCGGTTGTCGCCATTGCCGTAGTTGTCGACGCTGGCGGCCCGGCGGCGTGCTTCGATGGTGTCCCGGGCGTCGTGGTTGGGCCCGAGACGTTGCTTGACGGCCGACCCTCCGGCTCCGTCCCTGTGGCTCGGATGCCGCCAGGGGATGGGTTCTGGCGGTGCACAGAGGGTGCCGCTCTCCCGTCACGCGCCGACCGTTGGCGTGACGCGGAGCTCTCCGCTTGCTGTGCCGCCGCCGCCTCGAGGAGGGCCTTGAGCTGTTGCTGCACCCTCCTCTCCTCGGGGGTGGCCGCCTCCGGGCAGCCGCGCAGCAGCATCACCGCGGTAGCTAGGTTCTGCGACGCCTACCTAAAGAGCGGCGGGGCGTCGCCGTCGACGTTCGCACCCTCATTGGCACATCAGTTGTGGCCGCGTGCACGTCCTCGAGCCGGCGGTGTCGGAGCGATCCCGCCGCTCACCGTCTTCTTCTCGGCGTTGCTCCCGCACCGAGACCTGCTGCGGGTCCGCCTGCGGGTTACGCGGCCGGTCCTCCCCGAGCTCTTGGTGGAGGCTGGCCAGCTCCTTGTCAAGCTGGTGCCTGGCCTCGGCGAGCTCGTCGAGGCGCGCCCTGCGCTGGGCGTCTGTGGTGCGATGGCGTGGTGCCGGCTCCGCGTCGGTGGAGCTGCTTGAGCTCGGCACCATGCAGACGAAGCACTCGCGCGTGGGGTCGCGTGCGGGTGCTCGTGGTGCCCTCCGAGCTGTTGCGGAGCCCGGGGCGGTGTAGGACGCTCGCAACGCGTCCACGTAGGCCATCACCGGGTCGTCCAGGAGGCCTGGCTGTCCACGGGGGTACATGGCGGTGTACCGCTCCATGAACTCACCCCAGGCAAGCGGCTCGTCTCCGCTGGCCTGGAAGGCGAGGTCGGTGAGGTAGTAGGCGGCGAGCCTAAAACACTCCTGCGTCAGGTTAGGCCCCAGCATGGCCATGATCGTCTCGTTCGAGAAGCCCCGGACGAACACCACGCGCCCCGCCGCCGCCGTCAAGACGTTGGGGCGAGCTTGCCGGGTGAAGGTGCGCCCGACGACGGACTCCGCTGGCCTGTTGTAGACGAAGCCGAGGGAGCCAAAACGCATGGTGGCCCCGAGAGTTAGCGAAACTTCGCAGCCCTCCATCCGGATCGTGGGTGGTGATCGGCGAGACACACGATGTGCCCCTACCTGGCGCACCAACTGTCGGGGTTCTCTACCGCCGAGCAGTAAATTTGTATCGATCGTGTGTCGGACCCGGATGGTTAGCACGAGAGACGCTGGGATTTTGACTGGTTCGGGCCTCCGAGGAGTAATACCCTACGTCCAGTATCGAGCTGCCGTGTTCTTGTGCAAGACACCTAGAAGATCATATCCAATCCATCCAAGTGCTAAATTGCTCATCCATAGGCTTTGCATATGCTTGGTGTGTGTGCTTAGTGCTAGTTTAGCTTAGAGCTGAGTGAGTGCAAGGTTGTGTCAACCTTCTGAGGTGATTCTTGAGTGAATCAAGTTGTACAAGGTGCGTCGGAAGCCTTAGGGCCTAAGTGGCTCACCGGCAATCGTCTTCGACCCTCCGGCTTGGTGTGGAGCGGCGAGGACACTTTGTGCAGGGGACGTGGAGACCCCCTTCCTAAGTGGAGAAGCTCCTTAGTGGAGGCGGCATCAAGGTGACCAAGGGAGCTTGGCAAGTGCCTAAGTGGCGAGCCTTTGTGGCGAGTCAAGTGGTGCTCTTGGGAGAGACTTGGTGACTGGGAAGCAATACTCTTGTGTGAGTGCTTCAACAACGTGGACTAGGGGTGGCTTAGTGCCTACCGATACCACGGGATAAATCATGTGTCAAGAGTTTGCTTCCTCTCATCCCTCTTTACATTTTCGCATTTTCTCTCTTGCAATCTTTGCTTGCCTTTACTTTCCTAGAGTAGTATCATGCTAGGATTGGCTATAGGTTGCAAACCTTGTTTTGGGATGAGGGTTTCACACTAGAACAATCGTAGTTGCACATCTAGATAGTATGTTCTAGTTTTACTTCATGCAAAAGTAGTGAAGCCATAGGTTAAGGTTTTTAGTTACCTAATTCACCCCCTCCCCCTCTTAGGCTACGAGCATCCGATTCCTTACAAGTGGTATCAGAGCCGGGACTCACTTCCTTCACAAGGAAACGCCAATTCGATTAGTAAATTGTGAAAACCGGCTCATTGGAACGGTTAGTCTTCACCGCCTAATGAGTTGCTCTATAGAGGTATGAAAGGGGTGGATACCTTAGGTTTGGCTCCACATTTCGATGGCACGGGCTATCCTCAGTGGAAGGTTCTCATGGAGGCCTATCTCCAAGCAAAGGACCTTGATGTTTGGAGAGTCACCGATGAGGGCATGAAAAATGGTACTAAGAAGGAAAAGTAATGTGATGTGATTGCTAAGAGTATCATTTTGTCCTCACTAGATGTAGGCGTTTTCAATAGAGTTTTTAATTGTGAAAATGCTCATGAGCTATGAAAAATAATCAAGGAGCAAAATGAGGGTTCAAAAGAAGTTGCTAATGAACGCTACGGTTGTCTCCTTGAGGAATTCAATAGCTTTAAGCAACTTGCAAATGAAAATGCCGAAAATATGTACTCACACCTAAATGTGCTTGTCAATGAGATCAATGCCTTAGGTGTGAAGTGAAGGACCGAAACGGCGAACCAGAGAGGGGGGGGAGTAAATGGGAGCCGATAAAAATTCTTCTTCAAAGAACTCGGCCTATGTCCCAATCGCAACTCCAAAAATCACACACGAACACCAATCGCCAAAACAACGTAGTTATGGATCAACTACAAGTCCTAGGAACGATTCCTTGAAACACTCGCGGAAGCACTAGAGAAGAAGCAAAGGAACCGATCAAACTTGGCAAGTTTCTGCGTACAGGTCGGACTGTCCGACTAGCTGCCGCGGACTGTCCGCCAGGGTGGAGGCGGACTGTCCGGAAGACAGGCACGGACTGTCCGCAGTACAAAAGAAGCCTCCAGCCGAAAAACAGCAGTTCTGTCTAAACAGTCCGCAGAACGGTCCGCGACCCCTTGCGGACTGTCCGCCAGCCGCGGACTGTCTGCCAAACACGCGCGGATGGTCCGACGAAGAACTGCGTTGAAAACCGCGAACTCGCAAGAACACCTCCGCAAAGTCGTCCCTGGATCTCTCAAACCGCTGAAGCTCTTGAGCCAAGATTTGGGGGAGACGATATGCGTCACTAGGTGATGCTATGCCCCAAAACTCTTGGCCTCTCACTCCCTAGAACGACGGGAATCGCGGATCACACGAACTCAACCAAGGACAAAGAACTCCACCCAAAGACCATCAAATCGAAGCCGTTTCGGACGGATTGTTGGAGCAAGATCACCAAGCAAAGAGGCACAAGGTCCTCATACGTGACATCCAACAAGAATCCTTCAAAGAAACGCCCCCAAAACTTCCCCACGAAAATCCCAAGCAAAGGCTGCGAAAATCACCAAAAAGGAAAAACGGGAGAAGCACAAACAAGCCTTGAGGAACTACGCCGAATCATCTATACATACCATGAAAGGTTCATACAAGGTCTAGCTTGCCGCCCGATCATCCTTCCCTCTCACAAGATCTCACCATGAAGCTCTCAAGCTAGTCCTAAGAAAATCCTAAGGAAAATAGGAAGGAAAAATAGGAAAGCAAATGAGCTAGAGTTCCAAGAGATGGCTGCCATCCTCTCACCACTTGGGTTATATGGAGGCAACCGAAAGACGAAAATACCCTTACTAGCTAACTAGGGATACATGCCCCTCAAGGGCGAATTCGGAAATCTTTGTCTTCGCTCCATCAGACGGATGCCCAGCGACCGCAAACTTGCTTAGCCTCGACGCAAGCCTTGCGATCCCGACGCGTGTCCTCCGCTTCGAAGATTCTGGACTGCGTCGTCGCACACCGGTCAGACCGGTACCCACCGGTCAGACCGGTCAAACCCACCGGTCAGACCGGTCTGGAGCTGCTGCACCTTCGTCTTCGGTTCTTCGGTCTTGGCTTTGCGGATCAACCAAGGAACCCAGTGGTTTTCTGGTGAACCACTGGAAACCCCGCGAACTCGATGTAGCCTCCGCCAATCACCACTCATGACTCGGCTCCCACGTAGTCCCGGCTCGACCTTGGTTTTGAGGCTCAACCAAGAAACCGTCCATGACTTCATTTTGCCGTTCTTGCCACCATGCGGTCCGCACTTGACCCCGCTGGCCATCGGGTCCCTCGAACCAAGCCTACTTGTCTTCTCCACACCTGGAGGCCTCACCGGCAACGACCTTTCGCGCTTGTTCTTCACCTGCACCTGCACCAGTCAAGCCGCAACCTGCACCTGCAATACTTAGCCAAGAATCAGTCAACACCACGTTGTCAATCACTCATCACACCAGGAAGCGACCATCCACCGGTCGTCGAACCACACCTGGCTCTCAATCTCCCCCTTGATGCGTGCATTGACAACACACATGTTTTGGTAACCAAGAGAAAAGGAAAAGAAAAGAAATGACTAAAAGAAACTCCAACAAGCGATCGAAAGCCAAAGAAAAGGCAAAGAGCAAGATCACTTGAAGAAGACAAGTCTCGGACCCCTTAGGCAAGGGCAACGGCTCGACACATCCGAGACAAAAGCATGCTCAAGCAAAGAGCACAAGCCAACAATCCAAAGCTCGAAACTCACAAAGAGCTCCCCCTGCACACATGCAACTCCCCCTGGACGAATGCATGCAAACCACCTCGCAAAATAGAGCAGCTGCTTCAGCTTTGCTCTGACCGGTCAGACCGGTCAACCACACCGGTCAGACCGGTGGACAAGATCGCCCAGCACCTGGGAAACTGCCCGAGCTCAAAAATAGCTCGAAACCACTTGGAAACCTTCTAAATACATGCAACAAGCCAAAACATGCTCAAGCTTCCCCCCCTTGTTGACAATGCATGAATCAAGCCAAAAATGCAAAAAATGCAACCTAGAGCTTCTCAAATAGACAAAATTCAACAAAGGATGCTACACATGTCCAAATGAGCAAGTTACATACTCTATAGCTTCGTAATGACATCAACTACAAGATCACCAAGTGTCACAACCATTGGGCGAAGCTAAGATAGAATTGAGCATTTTTGCGAAAAATCACCCTCTCTTGAGCAAAGTCCTAAACATGAGCAAAACATGTCAAAATGGCAAAGCCACACAAACTTCATGCTAGGACAACCATTCTAAGCATAAGACCATCATAAACACCCACAAGCACCTCATGTCATGTCAAAGCCACCGAGCCATGTGCCTACTTCTAGATATGAGACTTCTCATTGGTAGGCATCATGCAACGGTTTAGCACCCAAAGCAAATTAAAATTAGCACATATGACATGGGAGCACATTTTCCAAGCAATTTACATTTCATTTTCAGATTTATAATTGGTACATGAAATGTCTTTGCGACAAAAAGGAACTTATGCCCCTCCACAAGATCAAGCATGGGGGCTAAACATTCATGATGGCAATTGAGCCTTTGGCCCCATATGATCAAAATAAGCTATCCAACCACAAATTAAGCATAGCCAAGCCACAAAAACATGTCAAGATCATGTAAAGGCATTTACTCACAAGAGAGCATACACATGAAATTTTTCAAAAACATAGCCATCAACCATGGATATAAACCAAGATTATCAAGAGCTAAGCCAAACTAACCATAGCTTACCAAATTAGCTCACAAAGACATATATATCATTCCATGGTGAACAATGTATCTAGGAGAAGCCTTTCCTAAACAATGCATATGATACAAAATGCATGCAACCTAAGATACAAAGATGCCTATACATCATGTTACATATGCCATGCCAAATGCAAGAAATGCACAAAGGAAAGCTATACATATGCTACAAAGGAGCTCCCACATGCCAACTCAAGAAATCAAACAAACACCAAGCTCCCCCCGCAAACGAGTGAAAGTTGCTTGATCTAGGGGTTTGGTGAAAATATCGGCTAGTTGGTCATGTGTGGGTACATGGATCAAAGATATCTTCCCTTTCTCAACGTTGTCTCTCAAGAAATGATACATCACTTCTATGTGCTTGGTTTTGGAATGGAGCACTGGGTTCTTTGCAACGCTTATGGCACTGGTGCTGTCACATTGAAGTGGGACATAGGTATACTCCTCACCAAAGTCACTCATGGTGTATGTGATCCAAAGGAGCTGAGAGCAACAACTAGCTGCGGCCACATACTCTGCCTCGGTAGTGGATTGAGCAACACTCGACTGTTTGCGGGAAGACCAAGACACCAAAGAAGAACCCAAGAACTGGCAAGTCCCAGAAGTGGACTTCCTATCCAACCGACACCCGGCAAAATCCGCGTCTGAAAATCCATGAAGTGCCAAAGAAGAAGACGCAGAGTACCAAAGGCCGAAGTCGGGAGTGTGTCGCAAATACCTGAAAATGCGCTTGACTGCTTGCCGATGCGAAGTCCTCGGAGACACTTGAAAACGAGCGCACAGACATACCAAGAATTGGATGTCCGGTCTCGTCGCCGTCAAGTAGAGGAGTGACCCGATCATGCTCCGGTACTCCTTCTGATCCACGTGTTCACCTTCCTCGTCTGTGAGCTGTAGTCGTACTCATAGGCGTCGCCATGGCCTTGGAGTCCTCCATCTTGAACTTCCTCACAATGTCCTTGGTGTACTTAGCTTGGTGCACAAATGTTCCTTCCTTTGATTGCTTGATTTGTAGCCCGAGGAAGAACTGCAACTCGCCCATCATGCTCATCTCAAATTCCCTGCTCATGTCTTCTGCAAACCTTGCAACAAGAGAGTTAGACGAGCCACCAAAGACAATATCATCCACGTATACCTGCACAATCAGGATATCTCTGCCCTGCCTGAGGAGAAACAAGGTCTGATCGACCTTTCCCATCTCAAACCCTCTCTCAAACAGGAACCCCCTCAACCTATCATACCAAGCTCTAGGCGCCTGCTTCAACCCATACAGCGCCTTCCTCAACTTGTACACCCGGTGGGGGTACTTCTCACTCTCAAACCCCGGTGGTTGCCTCACAAACACCTCTTCCTCCAACACACTGTTCAGGAAAGCACTCTTCACATCCATCTGGTACAACTTGAACCCTTTAGCCACGGAAAAGGCTAGAAGGATCCTGATCACCTCCAAACGAGCTACAAGAGCGAAAGTCTCCTTGTAGTCGATCCCCTCTTTCTGACTGTACCCCTGAGCAACAAGTCTCGACTTGTTCCTCACCACTTCTCCTTTCTCTCCCTCTTTATTTTTCCACACCCATTTTGTCCCAATCGGCTTACACCCTGGAGGAGGGTCAACCAACACCCAAACTTGGTTCCTCTCAAAATTCTCCAACTCCTCATGCATCGAGTTAACCCAATTATGATCAGATAACGCGTGTCCAATGTCTTTGGGCTCAAAGGTGGCAACAAAAGCAGCATGAGCGAAATGAGAATTGTTCCGAACCCTCGACCGTGTAGTGCGTTCATTCATGTCGCCGATGATTCTTGAAGCTGGGTGATCCACTTGCACTCGCCGGGGAGGTTCTCGCCTTGATGCTACCTCCCCCTCAACAGCAGCTTCGCCTTGATCTGGGTTTGTCGTTGTAGGTGTGGGAGAGGGCCCGTTCACGATCGTCGTCGAAGTAGTAGGTACATGTTCAGCTGCGGGCACCACACCGCCATCTTCATCATCTCTATGTTCATGCTCCTCCTCCTGAAAGATCTCCTCGCCAAGTTCGTCGTCACTTGCACACTCAAAAACAAGCTGACTACGTGGCTGTGTCTCGTCGAAGGTTACCTCGCAAGTCTCCACGATTTGGTTAGTTTCAAGATTGAGCACACGAAATGCTCTAGAATGAGATGCATAACCAAAGAAAATGCCATCGACAGACCTAGCCTCGAACTTGTCCAACTTCTTCCCTTTCTTCAGAATGAAGCATTTACAACCAAAGACATGGAAGTGACTCACCTTGGGTGTGCGATCGTGCATCAACTCGTAACAGGTTTTCTTCTTGTGAACCCTGAGGTAGATCCTGTTCGACACATAGCACGCGGTATTGACCGCCTCAGCCCAGAACCTTCTCGGAGTCCTATGCTCGTCGAGCATCGTCCGAGCCATCTCGCACAAGGTCCTATTTTTCCTTTCCACCACGCCATTCTAGGGAGGCGTATACGGACTCGAAAACTGGTGTTCAAGACCCAAGTCATGGCAAAAGGTTTCAAAGCGAGAGTTTTTGAATTCCGAGCCATTGTCACTGCGGATCGCTCGTATGGCATCTCCGTGCCTCTCGTTTCTTAACCTCAAGACAAGATCTCGAACAAAACCAAATGTCTCCCCTTTCTCCTCAAGAAAGAACACCCACGCATACCGAGAGTAGTCGTCCACCACAACAAGGACATACCACTTCCCACCCACAGATCGCACACAAGCTAGGCCAACAAGGTCCATATGGAGCAGCTCGCATGGACGCTCCGTCATCACATCGGTGAGAGGCGGGTGAGAAGAGGCTACCATCTTGGCATGCCTACACAGCGCACAAACCAACTCTTTCTCAAACCTCAACCGTGGCAATCCTCGGACCAAATTGAGTTTACTCAAGCGTGACAAAAGGTCAAAGCTCAAGTGACCCAACTTCCTATGCCACTTCCACAACTCACTCGAAGAACCAGCCAAAAAACAATGCTCCACACTAGAAGACTGAGAGAAATCAGCTCGGAACACTTGACCCTCGGGAACGACCATGCAAACAAGGTCCCCTCGAGAATCTAAAATCCGAGAACCACCAGGCCGAAACAACACCTCAAAGCCCTCATCCAACAACTGGGACACAGAAAGCAAATTGAACCCCAGCGATTGAACAAGAGCAACACGCCTGAGAGTGACCTTGTCACTTACCTTGATCTCACCTTCTGATAGTACACGCCCTCGCCCATTGTCCCCAAAAGTCATGTATGTCTTGGACACCACCGGGACGAGACTTGAGAACCACCCCTTGTCTCCGGTCATATGCCTCGAGCAACCGGAGTCAATCAACCAAATGTTCCTCAAGTCTCCCACCTGAAATTCAAAAGCGAGCACGTGAGTGAACAAACGACTCAGCACTGGGGTTAGTACCAAAAGAGTAAAACCAGTACCGAGCCATTTGCTCCAAAGTGGGGTTAGCACAAACCAAATCATCACGCCTATCAAAGCTACCACCACGAACACCACCACGGTAACCACTACGAGGGAACCAACCCTCTCTAGCTGGAGGAGGACGAAAGCCACGAAAGGAAAACCGTGGATCGTTCCTCCTCTCCATCTCAAAGCTACGACTCCTCCCACCCCCGTATTGAGCACGAGGTGGAGAACGCCTAGCAAACTGACCACCTGCAAACTTTCCAGACCAACCACCAGAACCACGACCACCAGAACCAAACCGAGCATCCTCACGAGCACGAAATCCAACTCGCTGTCTGCCCAGACCTGCACCGGTCTGACCAGTGTAGTGCACCGGTCTGACCGGTGTAGCTCGGCCAGCAGCACCACCTGCTGCCTTCCGGTCTCCCCAAGCCGGAACCGTCCTCACAATCGCCTCGGCCGTGGGCATCTGCATACGAGGCTCAGGTACACCATTAGAGGGGTGGTACCTGTCCTTGTTAGCCCACTCTCTAGCCATTCTCTCATCACGCTTCCTCTTGAAGCAAAACTCATCCTTGTGACCATCTCTCACACAATACCCACAATGGAACTTTATGGGTTGGGGCTTAGGCTTAGGCTTGGGTTGTGGCGGCCCACTCGGTTTCTCACCCTTCTTCTCTCCTTCCTCACCTCCCTTTGGACTCACAAACTTCGCTGGTTTCTGGCAATCATTTGTTGGGTGAGGGAATATGGGTGGATCTAGAGTAGTGTCAAGTTTGTTTCTGAGATGGTTAGGCTTGGGCTCAAACTTGTTCTTGTATCTGTTTGGTGGTGGGATAGGAATCTCTCCAACTCTCTCAACTCCCTCACCACTGTTCTCTCCAAGCTTGTCAGCCCCAAGTGCCTGACCATCATAGCATTTGAAAGCCGCTATCATGATACCAAGCTGAGGCTCCTGACCCGACAACCAGCTCATACATTTCCTCAGCTCATCATTCTCATCCTGCAAGCGATCAACATAATGTGCAAGCTCCAAATTCTTAACTGCATGCAATTCACAAGTAGAGCAAGAAGTGGGAATAGGCTCTTTCAACTTAGCCTCAAGCGAAACAGTGTAAGCATGCATCTCATCAATCTTTCCATGCAAAACAGGGCAAGAAGTACAAGCACCTAGCAAAGCAGGTCTAGACTTAAGCTCAGCCACTTCAACCCTAAGCATATCTAGTTCATCACAAGTAGAAGCATGCTTATCCTTAAGAGCAGCAAGATCAGCTAGGTACACAGAGCAATCACAGCAATCAATCTCATCAGAAACCACAGGAGAAGCCTTAAGCGAATCAATCTCAAGCTTAGCATCTAGGTTCTGGGTTTCTAGCTCAGCCACACGGTTCCTAGCATCTTCTAGTGAGGCCCTAAGCTCTTTCATCATCTTCTTGGCCTCTCTAAGCATGTGATCGCGGTTATCAAGCAAGTCAACCAACTCATCATTCTCCTTGTGCAAAGAAGAGAGCTCATCACATACCTCATCCTCGGAGTCAGAGTCCGAGTCACTCTGGTGGCTCTTCTTCCTGCCGGAGCTACGAGCCATGCCGCAGAAGCCATCTCCCGCAAAGCAGCTCAACCCGCTCAAGTTCCTGGATGACTTCTTGTTCTTGCGCCGATCACCTTCATCTTCACTGCTACTCGAGCTCGAGGAAGAGTAGGCGGAGCTGGAGTCGACGTCGCTCGCTCCGACCATCACTCGGGCCTTCCTGCCGCGGCCGTCCTTCTTCCTCGACCGTCGCTCGTCCTTGTGCTTGTTCTTGTGCTTGTGATCGCGCCTCGATCGGTACTTGCCATCCTTGTTCGACCGGTGCCTGTAGCCGTCCTTGTTCTCCATCTTCTCCGGGCAGTCGGCGACGAAGTGTCCTGGCTTGCCGCACTGAAAGCACGTCCGTGCTGTCCTCCTCGTGTTCACCCGGTTCTCGTGCAGCCTCTCGAACCGCCTGGTCAGCAGCGCCAGCTCGTCCTCTCCAAGAACGTTGAACTCCTCGTCTGGCAAAGACATCAAAGAAGACAGAGAGTACATCCTGGAGGATGCGTTAGCGTTAGACTTAGCTCCTTTGCCACCAACAAGAGCAAGACTATGAGAATCAGTCGGGCTCTCGATCTTGGCTGTCATACCACGGTCCAACTCAGCCGACTTGAGCTTCGAGAACAGCTCGTTCACCGTCAAGGTGTCATACTTCTCGGACTCAACAATAGCCTCAAACTTCCCGTCCCATATGGTACGATCCAACGAGTGCAAGAGCTTCACGGCTCTATCATGATCATCGTATGGGAGCACGTCCACATTGGCTCTCATGTTGTTCACAACGACCGTAAACCGCTGGAAAAGGGCATCGACGGACTCGCTGGGGAGATGAGTGAAGTTCTCGTACTCTCTCCGGTAAGTCGCGTATATCCGAGCCTGAACCTTAGCATTCCCAGCATGAGCATCCTTCAACTGCTCCCAAATCCTACAAGCTAAGTCCTCTGTCTGAACCCGATCGAATTCAGGCTGACACAAAGCACGAAACAAATAGTCGACAGCCTTGTTGTTGGCTTCGAACATATCCCTCGATCCTGGAGCAAGGAAGTTCATCGGATGAACATAAGCTGTGTTCACCGTGACGTCCCAAAGGATCTGACCCTTTCCGTGGAGGAACGCTGCCATCCGCCTCTGCCACATCTGGTAGTTCTTCCCATCGAAGTGCGGAGGACCCGAACCCTGTTCCTGGTACGCCATCTTTGGATCTTAGACTGGTAAGAGTCAATAAAGACCCGAACCGGCTCTGATACCAATTGAAGGACCGAAACGGTGAACCAGAGAGGGAGGGAGTGAATGGGAGCCGATAAAAATTCTTCTTCAAAGAACTCGGCCTATGTCCCAATCGCAACTCCAAAAATCACACACGAACACCAATCGCCAAAACAACGTAGTTATGGATCAACTACAAGTCCTAGGAACGATTCCTTGAAACACTCACGGAAGCACTAGAGAAGAAGCAAAGGAACCGATCAAACTTGGCAAGTTTCTGCGTACAGGTCGGATGGTCCACCTAGCTGCCACGGACTGTCCGCCAGGGTGGGGGCGGACTGTCCGGAAGACAGGCGCGGACTGTCCGCAGAACAAAAGAAGCCTCCAGCCGAAAAATAGCGGTTCTGTCTAAACAGTTCGCAGAACGGTCCGCGACCCCTTGTGGAATGTCCGCCAGCCGTGGACTGTCCGCAAAACACGCGTGGACGGTCCGACGAAGAACTGCGCTGAAAACCGCGAACTCGCAAGAACACCTCCCCAAAGTCGTCCTCGGATCTCCCAAACCGCTGAAGCTCTTGAGCCAAGATTTGGGGGAGATGATATGCGTCACTAGGTGATGCTATGCCCCAAAACTCTTGGCCTCTCACTCCCTAGAACGACGGGAATTGCGGATCACACGAACTCAACCAAGGACAAAGAACTCCACCCAAAGACCATCAAATCGAAGCCGTTTCGGACGGATTGTTGGAGTAAGATCACCAAGCAAAGAGGCACAAGGTCCTCATACGTGACATCCAACAAGAATCCCTCAAAGAAACGCCCCCAAAACTTCCCCACGAAAATCCCAAGCAAAGGCTCCGAAAATCTCCAAAAAGGAAAAACGGGAGAAGCACAAACAAGCCTTGAGGAACCACGCCGAATCATCTATACATACCATGAAAGGTTCATACAAGGTCTAGCTTGCCGCCCGATCATCCTTCCCTCTCACAAGATCTCACCATGAAGCTCTCAAGCTAGTCCTAAGAAAATCCTAAGGAAAATAGGAAGGAAAAATAGGAAAGCAAATGAGCTAGGGTTCCAAGAGATGGCTGCCATCCTCTCACCACTTGGGTTATATGGAGGCAACCGAAAGACGAAAATACCCTTACTAGCTAACTAGGGATACATGCCCCTCAAGGGCGAATTCGGAAATCTTTGTCTTCGCTCCATCGGACGGATGCCCAGCGACCGCAAACTTGCTTAGCCTCGACGCAAGCCTTGCGATCCCGACGCGTGTCCTCCGCTTCGAAGATTCCGGACTACGTCGTCGCACACCGGTCAGATCTGTCAGACCCACCGGTCAGACCGGTCTGGAGCTGCTGCACCTCCGTCTTCGGTTCTTCGGTCTTGGCTTTGTGGATCAACCAAGGAACCAAGTGGTTTTCTGGTGAACCACTGGAAACCCCGCGAACTCGGTGTAGCCTCCGCCAATCACCACTCATGACTCGGCTCCCACGTAGTCCCGGCTCGACCTTGGTTTTGAGGCTCAACCAAGAAACCGTCCATGACTTCATCTTGCCGTTCTTGCCACCATGCGGCCTGCACTTGACCCCGCTGGCCACCGGGTCCCTCGAACCAAGCCTACTTGTCTTCTCCACACCTGGAGGCCTCACCGACAACGACCTTTCGCACTTGTTCTTCACCTGCACCTGCACCAGTCAAGCCGCAACCTGCACCTGCAATACTTAGCCAAGAATCAGTCCACACCACGTTGTCAATCACTCATCACACCATGAAGCGACCATCCACCGGTCCTCGAACCACACCTGGCTCTCATGAAGAACATCACGGACTTGAACATCAACCGCAAGATCCTACAAAGTCTCCAGAGGCCCTATTGTGACTTGGTGAAAGCCATCATCTATGAGAAGAAGCTCGAAGAATTGAAGCCATCTCATATCTTGAGGAAGATCATGGCACATGAGCTTCAAATCATGCCCAAGTCCAAGAAGGCGCCCCAAGAAAAGCCGCAAGAACCATCTTCTCCAACCACAAGCCATGCCCTCTCAAGCCAACAAGAGAAGGTGATGAGTAGGATGGTTACTCATGGAAGCTCAAGCGAAGATGATGGTGATGATGGTGACGATGAAGACTCCTCAAGTGATGAAGAGGTCGAATCCATGGTGGCCATGTACGTGAAGAAGATCTTCAAGTATGTGAAGAAAATCAACATGTACGGCTACAACGTCCACTTGAGAGAAGGGCGTCATCATCAACACATCAAGTTTACCAAGATCGAGCACAAGCCCAAGAAGAAGGTGGTCAAGAAGAGGAGGCCAAAGCAAGAAGCAAGTGTCACCATCCGTGAGTGGACAAGTAGTGGAGAATCGAGTTATTGTAGCTCAAGTGATGAATCAAGAAAGAACTTCACCACCCGCTTCATGCAAGGTCCTTCATCGTCACCACACATGTGCCTGATGGCCCAAGGTATGGAGAGCAATGTAAGTGATGATGAATCCGACACCACCTCTCTCGATGATCTTGTTGAGCTAGTCCATGAGCAAAAAGGAATACTTAGGAAACAAGCTAATGAAATTAAAGAACCCAATGCTCTCAATGATCTTAGTGCAACTCTTGCTACAAATTATGAACATTTGTTGTGCAAATTCAAATTGCTTAGCAAGGAGTGTGATGAGCTAAAATCTAAGCTTGAGAGTAATGAGACTAAAACAAGTGATTCCTTTGAGCTTAATGAATCATCTATCCCTGGTGCAATTCCTATCTCCAAGGTAGATGCTTCAACTTCTTGCATCGATTTAATTGATGAATCTTGCTCACCATCTTGCAATGAGAATGTTGTTGTAGAAACATGTGATTGTCTCATAGGCAAGAAGAATGATGAGCTTAAGCAAGAAGTGAAATGGCTCCGAGAGAGGTTGGCAAGCTTGATGGGCAAGGGCAAGAACAATGAGGAACAAGTGGACATCTCTCAAGACATGAAGAGCAAAGTCCAACCTTCTCAAGATAACCATGATCCCATGGTGAAGAAGCTTGAGTAGGGGCAACCGTGACTTGCTACAAGTGTCATGAAGAAGGGCACAAGTTCTACAAATGCCCTCAATTTGTCAAGAAGATGGACAAGGGCGACAAGAAAAAGATGAACCCCACCATCAAGAGCTCCCTCATCTACACCAAGCCCAACCGCAAGAACAAGACCAAGAGCAACATCTACGTCATCAAGAAGAAGGCTAATGGTGAGGTGGTTGCACACAAGGTTGGGAATATGAAAACGGAGCGAGGTTGGAACCAACCCATTTGGGTGCCCAAGGAAGTCATCATCAACATGAAGGGGCCTCAAATGGTGTGGGTTCCTAAGGCCACTTGAAGGCCTTGAGTTCGGGGACTTGGGAGGCTTGGCACATAGAAGAGATGAGAAGATTCAAGTCTATAAGCCAAGCTTGCAAGTTGGACATGTGTTGCCCAAGTTCCCCGGTTGAGGTAATGGAAACTAGAACCCCACTCATGTATCATTGTAGCTCCATTGCCTTGTCTAGGATTGCATTTGTTGCTATGCATAGTTGTTTACATATGGTAGGTTGCTTGTGTCATGTGCTAACCCATGAGCAACCTACATGGTTTGTTTAGTATGTAGGAAAGCTACACTTATTCTTTCATGATGTATGTTTTTCTTATATATCTCTTTGCATCATGAGCAAGCTATAGGGTTAGCTTCCCTTTTGTTGTCATAAACAATGTGCATACATTTGGTTGGTGATTCAAACACTAAATGCACACATTTAAGGGGAGCTCATCCTATGGTTTGATTATGGGACTAACATTGTTTCAAGCTTATTTTGTGTAGTCCCTTGGTGACGCGTTCCGGTGCGGTGCTTCATTCTAAGGGAATGCTATTTCACTCTCAATGTGATCTAACAACTCTAAAAGAGTGAACATAGCAATATGAGCTTCATGCTATTGAGTCATGTCCTTGCGAGCTTATGTCTATGTATAAGTTCAAAGGCAATGTACACATTCCTAATCCTTGTGGTACCCTAAGTGTCTTCTTTGCAAGCTTCTTTCAAGTGGTGTCACCTCCTAGTGATATCATTTTCAACTGGCTCATCTCAACGTGGTGCCAACAAGGTAGAGAGGAACATCCCCCGGAGGTATGCAATGATCAAAAGAGTACAAGTGGTATCTACAAGTGGTAACCCATTTGTCCTATCTCTTGTCATTTAAGCTACCTCCTTACATGATATGCTCTAAGCTTCCTTGTCTTACAACTGTTTGTGCACTTGATTTTCACACTATCATTTTGTGCACACATTTAGGGGGAGCTTAGTTTAAACCATGCTAGTCTCATGAGCTTGTGATCCACCTTAGTCATTCGCACATGTGGTATCTTCATTGATATCATACATATGGATCATGGTTCATGCGGCTTTCTCCCTTGTGGCTAACATTTCTCTTTAAGCTATGTTTGCTAGAATTTGCTAATTTCCTTGTAGACCTTTTGTTTTGGACCTTTTTGGAGATTTATTCCAAAGGGGGAGAATTTGGGTCCAAAGCAAGCTAGTGTTTCCAAAATGGGAAGAGGCAAGCTATGTGTGAACATAGGAAGAGAAGATCAAAAAAGGGGGAAGTTTGATCTAGGGGGAGTTTGGATGATGGTAAGCATCCAAGCAAGTGTAAGTGGTTCTAATTTTGTCAATTTTTGCAAATTTATGCTTGCTTTGCTTGTGTTGTCATAAATCACCAAAAAGTGGGAGATTGTAGCGAACATGGCCTCTCATGCCATTAGTTCGAGTATGATTTTGGTGATTCATGACAACATGATCAATGGGACTAACCATATTGTTTAGCATGTCCTTGTAGACATTTCTAGGTCCCAAAGATGCAAAAATACCACATACCGTGGAAGAAAAAGAAGAAAAAGGGCACCATCGGATGAACCGACGGTACATAGGAAGAAGCGTCGGTGCAAGCGTCGGTGTAGTTGGTACACTGCGAAGAAGCCTCAAGTGAACAGGCACCGTCGAATGAACCGACGGTCCTTTCTGTAGATGCGCCGGATGAATTGAAGAAGCAAAGCAGCGAAGTCAGTAGCGTCGGATGAACTGACGGTACATTGGAGGGAACCGTCGGTCTATCCGGTGATCAAGTTTAAACAAGACAGAGACGCGCCAAGATTGGAGCTGTAGCACTGGATGAACCGACGGTGGAGCAGCCGTTCATCCGACGGTCTCGAAGAAGCTAACAGTAAGGTTTTGGCCGCGAGGTCTTCAGCACCGGATGAACCGACGGTGCGTCGGTGTATAGCGTCAGAGCAGTTGTGTCAATGGTCATGTGCAGTGGAGGGCAACGGCTAGTAGCACCGGATGAACCGACGCCCGGAAAAGCATAGCGTCGGATCATCCGACGGTACTACTTTCAGCAACTTTTAGCCAACGGCTCTTTGGACGCCTTGGGCTATTTATACCCCCTCCACTCACTCATTTGAGGTGGCTAGATTGTGTGGAAGTGCAGAGGAGTGCAAGACACCTAGAATATCATATCCAATCCATCCAAGTGCTAAATTGCTCACCCATAGGCTTTGCATATGCTTGGTGTGTGTGCTTAGTGCTAGTTTAGCTTAGAGTTGAGTGAGTGCAAGGTTGTGTCAACCTTGTGAGGTGATTCTTGAGTGACTCAAGTTGTACAAGGTGTGCTGGAAGCCTTGGGGCCTAAGTGGCTCACCGGCAATCGTCTTCGACCCTCCGACTTGGTGTGGAGCAGCGAGGACACTTTGTGCGGGAGACGTGGAGACCCCCTTCCTAAGTGGAGAAGCTCCTTAGTGGAAGCGGCATCAAGGTGACCAAGGGAGCTTGGTGAGTGCCTAAGTGGTGAGCCTTTGTGGCGAGTCAAGTGGTGCTCTTGGGAGAGACTTTGTGACCAGGAAGCAATACTCTTGTGTGAGTGCTTCAACAACGTCGACTAGGGGTGGCTTAGTGCCTACCGATACCACGGGATAAATCGAGTGTCAAGAGTTTGCTTCCTCTCATCTCTTTTTACATTTTCGCATTTACTCTCTTGCAATCTTTGCTTGCCTTTACTTTCATAGAGTAGTATCATGCTAGGATTGGCTATAGGTTGCAAACCTTGTTTTGGGATGGGAGTTTCACACTAGAACAACCGTAGTTGCACATCTAGATAGTATGTTCTAGTTTTACTTCATGCAAAAGTAGTGAAGCCATAGGTTAAGGTTTTTAGTTGCCTAATTCACCCCCTCCCCCTCTTAGGCTACGAGCATCTGATTCCTTACAAGGTGGCGGTGGAACCATCTTCCCGTTGTCTCTAGGATCCGCCATTCCTGCCACGAGCCGTTGCAGATCTGTGTGTAGCAAAAGTCGAGAGTCTTTGCAAAGGCAGTGAAGCATTTCGCCTGCGAATTACTGATTTATATTAAAGATTCACCTTACACAACCATAAGGAAAGTATTTCCTGTTAAAATGACAGATTCAAGAAGTAGTGCAGTAGTAAAAAACACTATCTTAATAGGTCTTCAGTTCGAACCCTTGCAATGGTAAATTGTTTTTGCAACATTTCGTGAGCTAGAGAAACATAGGAAATAAGCAGTTTCGTGATCATTACTCAGTAAGGTCCTTCCAGCAAAACATCAATAGACCGGACCTTTGTCGTCCACCGAGCAGCAAACATCATATTATGATTCTCAACTCATGACCACAAAGTTCACAACACCAAGTAGCAACAAGTTTCTCAACTCATGACCACAAAGTTCACAACACCAAGTAGCAAACATAATTATAATCAGGTAGCATCAAGTTTCTCAACTCACGACCAGAAACTTCACAACACCAAGTAACAACAAGTTCCATCAACTCATGACCATTCTCAACACTCAACAACTAAACATCAATTACATTTGTAGGTGTTGATTTTCCTTCCATAGCTCCATCCTGTAGCTTATGCAGAGAAGTAGCTTCAAGCTTCTTGCTAGCTTCTGACAATGCTTCCCATTGTTGTTCCCTTTGTCATTTGCATGATCTGAAGTAAACATCAGCAGCAACAAGTTTCATAACACTACATGTCATTCAGGGCCGTTCATCACTATGAAGTGAGCAACAACCAGTAGTTAAACATCAACAAGCAACAAGTTTCATAAGAATCGTAACTACCTATTTTTATTGAACTCGCAAAGCATCGATTCCTTCTCCTTCTCAACCCGTTCCAGCTTTGCCTTCATCTTTTTCAACTCAGTGGCAGTAGCTTCAAGCCACTTGTTAGCAATTTCACAGTCTTCCTTCAAATCACTTGCTTCCTCTCGACCTTTTTCAACAACCTTTGTCAGCCTCTCCAGAACAGCAGTAGTCCTAGCATCCCATTAAGGATCAATCCAAATAAACGTCCCACATTGTTGTTCTTCAGGCTGTAGACACCAAATACATACATGTTCATACAATTATCCATTTGCAACACTGACATCAAGAGTACAAGTACTATAATTCTATTGTAATTTTAAAAAGTTATTGTTTACCTGACCGCAGATTCCATACCGACGCCCAAGGGTGCACAAGGGTTCCTTGACAAGGACAGCATACCCATGCTCGCACTTGTTATAGCGATCCACAAGGATAAGATCAGCATCAGGAGGACCCGATGTAACGAAATCAGTGGACCGAGCCACCTCCAGAAGCTAGTAAAATACAACAACCTATCAATCTGATGCAAATTGAAAACTAACTGAATCTAACACCTATGAATTGTCAATAGCCTATCAACTTCTAACACCAATCGAAGTGCAAATATGAGGGTACGAAGAAATTTGAATCAATTATATTTGTATATGCTCATCAATCTGCTAGATCCCCAAATCTAGAAATCTCCATCCCTAGGTTGTAGGAGAAAATGTAGTGGCTCAAACCAGAAGACTGACCTTGTCGTGCTGACTCAGGTAGTGGTAGCCGGGAGGTGCCTCATAACTCACCCTCTCATCACCGCTAGGATTCTCCATTCCTACCACAAGCTGCTGTTGCAGATCTGCGTAGCGGAAGTCGAAAGTCTTTGCGAAGTCTGAGTGAAGCGTCTCGCCAACCATTCGATAGGCAATTATATTAAAGACTCACCTGAAACTTACTTGTGGGACCTGGTCACTGTAAAGAATTATCCAAAAATTTTAAGCATAAGGAAAAATTTTCCCGTAAAATTGACACAACAAAGAAGTGGTGCAGTGGTAAATAGCGCAGTCTTGTTCCTATAGGTCTCCAGTTCGAACCATAGCAATGGCAAATTGTTTTTGCAACATTTCGTGACCTGGCCTCCGGTGACCTGGCGAAAATGCGTGAGTTGTGGGACCCTGGAAAATTTTATGACGACTTGGAACACTCTATTTTCGAAAGAATGCTTACATGTGGGACCCTACTGAATTTTATGACGACTTGGAACACTCTGTTTTTAAAATAATGCTTACATGTGGGACCGATGTTGGTTTATGACGTTTTTGCAGAGCTTATGGCGTCACAAAACAGCATGGAACAGTGAATGCCCGGCTACAGTACCAACCGTAATGACGAAAGTTTTTTTGTCACTAAATTTGCTCGGAAGTGAAATATTATGACGAGATCAGCCAAGAACGTCATAAATCAATGACGCTAAAATGTGGTTGCGTCACTAATCAACGATTTTCTTGTAGTGTTATCCGGCTATCCGTAAACTTAAATCCAAGAGCAAAGCTATGTACATGGGTCTAGAGTATAGTATTTTCACCTCCACAAATAAAAGAGCCACTATTTAAATTAATTGCATGTTATAGAGAGCAATTGACCAAGACATGTATAACTTCATGTAGGTAAAACAAAGCGGCAACTTTCATCATTTTTCCATAAGCATGGGCAGTATAAAACATCGAGGTGAACACATGGTCATGCCTATTTATTGAGAGTAAAAAGAAATCTTGGTTGTCCTAGTAGCCATGTTATTATCGAAGGGAAAAATAAAAGTTTCACCTAGTTGAGGTTCAAGGCATACTTACAAGCATTTATTTTCGGAAAAGAGAAGGTCCATGGAGGTGTTACCATCTTTTGTTGTTCTTCGTTATCTTCTCCCGACATCTCCATGTATCAAATGTGGCTTTGCTTTTGTCTTGATTTTCCAATGCTCCTATACTTCTGAATTTGATCATGTATGCTTAATGGAGCCTGTTGACGGCTGTTAAGTGCTTACTTTAGCCGTCAATTGACTCATGAATAAAGGAGCAAAAGGCATTTCTTACACACTTTTAGTTAAGAATAATGTAGTTCCACTTGTCCTTGGAGATTATGTGATTGCAGGTAAATAAACATAAAAGAAGTGACAAACTCACCTTCTATGGTCCATGCCACATCACCTCAGCCAAGGAAGGGCTGCCACCTAGGATCCTATGCATGCAAGCCATGTCACCAATCCAAGGGAGGCAAACCCTGATGAATCAGAGGGCGACACATGGACATCACATGGATTGAAGGGCCCACGGGCAAGCAAACTGCCTCAAAACCAAGTGGACACCGGGAACCGACCTGAGGACCCACAGGACAGCCACCACGCGAAAGCACAGGCCGAGGTGGGCCCACAAGGGGTCGGCCGACCGGTCGAACCAACCTTGTGTCGGCTCACCCAGGCCTTCCACGTGGTGATCCCCGGTTGGTCCTGGAGTCCATTCCTGGGGTGTTGGCGCGGCTTCCATAAGTTGCTCAAGGCCTATAAATAGAAGGGAGGGGGGCTCATTTCTTACCCAACTCACTTTCCAACTCCTCTCTCACTTTTGGTTTCCAAGGCTAGGAGGTAGGCTAGAGTAGTTCTACTTCAGGTTCCAAGTCTACTTTGGGATCTAGGTATGAGTTCTCTTGTATCTTTATTTTATTGTATGACTTTGATCTACTTCAGTTATTCAGCTATTTCATATAAAGTTGTGTTGGCATGCATGAGTGATTTGTTCATGTGTTCTTCGTTCGTTCATCATTTAGAGGCTCCTGTTCTTGATGAACAAGGCCTTTAGATCCAATTGACGAATGATTTACTCATGTTCTTGTTGTTTCTTCATAAGTTAGAGGCTCGTGTTCTTCAAGAACACGACCCTTTGATCTTGTTGAATAGACATAGTAGAACACGAATCCGTTTGTATGAATAGCCTAGTTTGATCCAGTTAGATCACGTGTTTGTGTTGTATCAAGTTCGAGTTCAAGCTACGGTACTCGGTGTCGGTGTTTTAACCCAGCAACCTACCAAGGGGAGTACCCGAGGTAGACGTTTGTGGCCTCGCCGAGATCAGGAACTCAAAGGAGAGACATATGGCACACAATTTAGACAGGTTCGGGTCGCGAGGCGCGTAATACCCTACGTCCTGTATGCTGCGTAGCTCTGGATTGATTGGGTGTGTTTACAAGATGATGCGGATGAAGAGATAGGGGTCCCTGCCTTGCCTTATATAGTCCGGGAGGCAGGGTTACAAGTCGGTTTGAGGGGAGAGTACTAGTCATACACGGCTAGGAGTACTCTACATGGATCCGGACATGTCTAGCTTCCTAACTGAGTACTAGCCCTCTGGGCGCCTTGTGCTCCACGACGTCTTGTACCGTGCAGCCCAAGTCGAGTAGTCCCAGGGGCCCACGTAGTAGTCGGTCCTGGTACCCGCCTGAGTAGTGGGCCCAGGGATGTCCATACGACAAGCACCCGAGTACTTTGTAGTCGAGCAGGATACTTTCGAGTAGTCTTGATGGCCTTGGCGAGTAGTTCTTGAGCGTCCCCGAGTTCCACAAGCCGAAAGTCCTCAAGAACACTTGAATCATCCCGAGGCTGGAAGGTACTCCAGCTGATCTTTGAGTAGTCTTGAAGTCTTCTCGAGTAGTCCCCAAGCGTCCCCGAGTGCTTCTCTCGAAGGTCTTCAATAGTACTCGCGATGTCTTGATGAAAAACCATATGGAAAATGAGATTCAAAGAATCACATTCCATATGGAAAGTAGCCCCCGAGCCTTAGGTCGAATTGTAGATTCAAGCTGAGGGTTAATCTGAAATTCTGTCAATCTTATCCCGAAAAATCTGGAGAAAAAACCGAAGGACACGTGGCACGGAGCCCCCGAGCCTTGAGTCGAGTACTTCCCTCGAATTGAAGGGTCATCTTGACTGTAGAATGTGTCCGGAGTGGGATCTTGATCTGGTTTAGCCCACTGAATCTGTCGATTGAAGCCGAGCCCCCGAGATTGAGAGCGTTGAGTACTGGAATACGAAGAGTCAGTCCTCCGTCGCTGAGTCAGCCGCCTGGAACTTAGCCGCCTGTTCAGAACTTAGCCACCTGGTGGCTTATAAATAACAGGGCAACCCCTTAGGGTTTCTCACTTCCAGTAATTGCATTTCGTTGCGATTAGATCGAAAGAGCCTCCTCCCTTCACTGCTGCTGCCACCACCACCGCTGAGTAGATTAAATCTACTTTCGCGCTGCCGCCGTAGTCCGCCCTCCTCCGCAGCCCCCGAGCGAATGCGAGTGAAAACACTCGTGACCGGAAGGATGAAGGCGTCTCCGTCGAAGAGCACCAAGACCGGCGCGTCGAAGAAGAGGAGCCACGATGAGGCCAGCGATGCCGTCCAGTCGTCGTCGTCGCCGCCCCGCTCTACTTCGCCGAATCCAGCGAAGGAGTGGAAAAAGGTGAAACTGAAGACCGAGGACCTCCTCGCCCTGGTCAACAGTGGTTTCCTCCGCGAGAAGGAGATGGATCTGTGGCGCGTCGCCACTGGAGATCCGTATCCGATGGAGAAGAACCCAGATGAGATCCCGATGTTCGCGCGGTTCGTGGAGCGCGGACTCGCATTGCCTGGCAGCGACTTTTTCAAGGGGATGCTCAGGTACTATGGGATCGAGTACCTCAACCTCAACCCCAATGATATCTTCCACGTCTCCATCTTTGTGCACTTCTGCGAAGCGTTTGTGGGGATCAAGCCCCACTAGATTCTGTTCCGGAAGTTCTTCCGGTTGAAACCACAGTCAAACACGGACGACCCCCGAGTAGTTGGAAGCGCTGGGGTGCAGATGCGCGAAGACACCGCCGGGCAGTACTTGCCGTACAAGCTGATCGACTCCAACCAAGATTGGAAGTCGAAGTGGTTCTACATCAGCAACCACCACCCAGAGCTGCCGAAGCCAAGCGGACGTCAACCGAAGCATGCACCGTGGTGGAACTCGGAGCCCACCATGCAAGAGGGCCTCCAGCTGCCTGCGTTGCTGGAGAAGATCAAGGCCCTGAGGGAGGCCGGACTGAGGGCTGAACATGTAGCCTTCAGTTTCATGAAGAGGAGAGTGCAGCCGCTGATGGTGCGGGACCATCTCGGCTACGAGTACACCGGCAACGAAGACTCTTCCCGTATGCCCGGCGAAGAAATTGAAGATGACGTGATCATCGAACGGCTGGGGAAGATCTTCAAAGACATGCCTGCGTACATGCCATGCCCCATGCCAGAGAACTCAGCGGCGCGGCCGCCAAATGAGGTTAGTAGTCGTGACCAGAGCCCCCGAGTAACAATTGCATATGTAGTCGCACTTATGTTTGCTTGATCTTGTAGGACGATCTGAAGAAGTACATCTCCATCCCGCCTTCTCCCCCACAGCTTGAGAAACAAACACAGGGGAAGGCGGAGCCCAAAGCGAAGGAACGCCGGGAAGTCGGCGAGGGCGATGATGCTATCGTCATCGAGGACACCTCCGACGACGAAGACGAAGAGACGCTACAGCAGCGTTTCTAGCTCCGCTCTAGATTCAGCCGAGCTAGAATGCCGCATATTCCAGTAATCGAGAAGTCGTCCAGTCTTGAGGCGGATTTGCCGATCCCACCGAGGAAGCCCCGCAACGTGGCGCGCAAACACGCCGTGAAGAAGTTGAAGGTGTCAGAAGCCACCAGACAAGAGGTGAGCACCGTGACTAGAGTAGTCGAGTACTGACGATGAGTAGTCTGTTGCTGACTGCCTGACTTGTATTATTGCAGGACATCCCTTCCACGGACCCTGCTGCCTGTTGACACATTTTATCTATGCATTTTATCCCTCACATTCATTGGAAAAAGGACTAAAATATAATTAGATCACCTTATTAGGGTTTATATTAACAATTTCCACGAGTTTTGGTGAATCTATGAATCTACAGGGACTATTCAGAAAATATGCAAGGAAACCACTCTAGAAGACTCCAGAAGGCTCCAGAACTCAACGTGGCTCAGCACCTAAAAAAGAAGCATCTAGAAGGATCAAGAGACCACTTGGCCGAAGTGGGACTCGAGGGGGGGCCACCCCAGACCGATCGGCCTGGTGGTGGGGCCGGTCGGTCCCCCCGGGCCCCGAACCCCCTCATCTTCTGGAATGTTCCTCCACCGCCTATGAGAATCAATCTAAACCACATGTTTAGGTCGGTTTGATCCTACGGCGCACGTCCGCCCCTCTGGACTATATAAGCAGCCTCCCTGCCCCCTGGCAGAGGCATCTGAATCTGTCATACATCAGATCAAGTCATCAAGTCAGAGACTCTATGCCCTAGAAACACCATATAGTAGAGTAGCTAGCTATTTTAGATCTAGGAGGAGGCAAGGTGTCTACTTGGCTCCTGATCGTCTAGAGGCTGATCTAGCTTTGCTCTTGTAAGTTCTTATCTAGTTCTTTACATTTGTTATATAGACATATGTTCTTATTAATGATTATATTCGACATTATATGCTTTGGTGTTTACTATGATTACATGTTTAGCATAGTTGATTTGCCTTTATATTCATGTATGGAGTCGTATAGCCCTCACCTAGATCATTTGTTAACATGGGTGAACGGTAAAGACAGTGTAAGCGTGGTGCTTATATTGTATTTATCTGCGATTGCACCCTATATGCCGGGTCGTGTGGTAGATCGTGGTGGTGACAGCACTATTGAGTCCTTCGTAGTCCACCCCCCGTGTATAGGACTAGTGGAGCCTTATACTGTTTGGGTTGTTTCAAGTTTCGGCCTTGATCCTCCTGGATAGTCTCCCCATGCATTGATATAATAGTTCTTCTTCCGTGATTGCTAAATGTTTGCACTAATCATAGTTTGCATTGACGTATAGTTTAGAATTACCTAGGAGTATCCTCTCTAGCTAGACTTTGCTACGTTTCTCTTGCTATAATGACACTTTCTAGCTGCTCATGAAGTTATGACTTGAACAGTGCTATCATTCTCTATATTTTATGTGACTTACCCCTGTTTATAGCAATTGATATATTTTGGCCACTCTACATTATAAAACTGAGAGATGAGCATGTATTAGCTATTATGGATTAGAAAGACTTCTTTCCCTGTGGTAGAATATAAATACAATACCTGGTTTTACTCCTGGTTAAAATGCTACAATGGTATATTCATATCTGTGCGCTTGCGGATACCCTGTTTATATATATATCTTCTTTTCTAGAGATCCAAGGCATATGTAAGAGTACCATACCCATGCGTTTTCAGGCACACCTGTCAGGATGACAACCTGTATCGGGTTGTGCTATGAATCGTGTCGGAATTCATCTTTTAGTTTATCTGAAAGCAACATCCGATATACACTTAGCATCATGTTAAGATATACCTCTGCATTCCTGGTGTCGTCGATAGAGATGGATTTTATATCCGTTCCTAGTCGATGATGTTAGCAATGTCAACACTACCCAGGATGAGGAAGAAGTCTAGGAGACTATGGGGGCGATGGCTGGGGGAAATACCAGCCCGCCTCCGGCTACTGAAGACGTTGTGCCGAAAGGGGCACAGGAACAAGCCGCGACTATGGAGAGCCATCCACAGCCATCAACTGAAGAAGTACAAGGTCCTCCTCCTGCTGCGGCCGTGACCGTTGGGCAGCCAGAGGAGAGTAGAGGAGCCTCCTGTCGAGGCAGAAGCCGCCAGCGAGCCTGGCATTGTCGATATCGCCAGGATATTGGGCGCCCCGACCGTCACTGTGGTGCGGTCAACACTGTAAGTATATGACACCCTTGAGTAGTTGTTTCTCGTCAAGGTCGTGTTATTGATTGGATAATCCATGATGCAGGAAATCCACTGACTTGTCGTGGGATGAGGCGAAGACTAGTACACCTGCCGATGGTGAGAACCGCTCGGCAGAGGCACGAGAGCCCACGCCGCCGCCACGAGCCGAAGCCTCGACAGAGCCGAGGCTTGAAGAGGCCACCCTGGTGGAAGGTACGCATCCTGGTGCCGCGAGTTCTTGTCATGTAGAGTAGTCGTATCCCCTATTGTGGCTGAATTGATCTGAACAGGACCAGAAGCCGAAGGAGCGGCGATCCCTAAGGCAGTAGCCATGGAGATGGCTACTGTTGAAGCGACGGCCACTGAGCCAGTTGTCCAGCCGGCAACTTCGTCAGCCCCCGAGCCAAGGGCGGAGGCACGGGTTGACCCGCAGCCCGAAGCAGGGACTGAAGTCGTCGTCCGTGAGGCTATTGTGGAGGACACAGTGCCGCTTCGCTCGGCGCGGATGCCAGCGACTGGGACCTCGAGCCGCGGAGGTCTCGAGTTGCTGGACGATTATCTGATCGACCCGGCCTTCGTGTCTCTGAGCTTGGAGTCGTGGCGTCGCACGGAGCAGTGGATCAAGGTACATTGCGAGTACCCTGAGTAGTCTTGCGTCATTGAGTATTGAGTACTGATTGAATTTGTAATCTTGTGCAGGGCCTGGTGGAGAGGTCCTGCCAGAAGACCGAACTCTTGAAAGGGTACGGTGACACGGTCATTCGGGCTGAAGCTTTGGAGAAGGAGCTGGACAAGTCGAAGAAGCACTCAGCGTTGCTCTAGTCCAAGCTCGATGGCGCCTTCCCCCAGTACCATAACGAGGTACAAGAGATGCAGGCGAAGAGGGATGATCTGATCAAGAAGAACAAGACGCTTCACCAGAAGAACAAGGGTACGTCTTCCGCCACGATGATTGAGTACTTGTTGCAGAGCTTAAGTGTAGTCTGAGATTATTGATGAGTTGTCTGCAGATCTTGAGGCGAGGGTCGACTAACTGAAGGCTTCTGAGACGGACCTCAAGAACATCATGTACCGGGAGACCGACCACTGAGAGGTAGTCGAGTACGAGTACACACAGTTGTGCCATGAGTGCATCAAGCACATGGAGCTCCGTGAAGCCTCCGATCTTGACCTTGTGCGTTGTTACAAATCTCTGCAGAAGCTCAATGAAGATTGCGAGAAGCTGCGGGCGCAACTGAAAAAACTTGAAGAAGCCACTCTTCCCATTGCGAGATTGTTGGTTTCCCACCCAGCGGGCCTAAGATAGCGCCTCTGGTAGATAGGCTGAAGGAAGCCCCCGGGTGCCTGGCGACGTACGTCAAGCACTTGGCGAAGTCGATACCGAACCAGGTACTCGCCTACATGAAGTCATACTTCCCAAAGGCTCTTGTGGATGTGGTAGCTGGCGGCCTCGCGGCGAACTGCACAGACAAGCAGTACAAGACCCTTCTGGAGGAGATGGCGCCTATCGCGGAGCAAGTCGCGGATAAGCTGAACCTTCAGTAGATGTACCTATACAAGTAGTTCATGTACAGGGTAGGTTATGTAAGACAAACAAATTAGTTCAGAACTTGTTTGAATGTGATTGAAGTTGGTCCACTTCTGTGCTGTAATGAGTACTCGTTGCAGCAGCTTGCATCGAAGCGTGCAGAGTACCAAGCCGTTGAGTAGTAGTACTTAGTAGAATCCGCCTAGTTTAGGAGGCACAGTAACCGAGTTGAGTAGAATCGAACTTTATTACTGAGAAAAAAGTACACCTGGATGGTCAGGGGCATTACAAGTATGAAGTCGCCAGGACCCGGAGGCCGCCTACGGCTAAGTAATCACCAGGGCCCTTGGACCGCTTACAGCTAGAGATCCGTTAGTAGTCGTTGTAGCTGGATCAAAGAAGTACATGGTCTGTAGACCGCCGCGCAAGCCCGTAGGCTATGAGCAGCCCAGGATCCGTTAGTAGCCGTTAACGCTGGATCTTGGATAGAAGTAGTCCGTAGACTAGTGCTAGGACCGAAAGGCCGCTTACAGCGAAGAGTCCGTGAGTAGCCGTATAGGTTGGACTCGTAAATAGGTAGTCGAGCGACTACGCGTAGAAGCGACACAACTGGTCGACGTTCCAGGAGTTGCTAATGTCATCGCCTTCAAGTGTCTGAAGACGATAGGAGCCTGGTCCGGTCACCTTGGAAACTGAGAAGGGACCTTCCCAAGGCGAGCTGAGCTTGTGTAGTCCGTCCGTGTTCTGGATGCGACGGAGGACTAGATCGCCGACGTTGAAGGAGCTTTCCTTGATGTTGCGATCATGGTAGCGTCGGATACACTCTAGGTACCTTGCTGACTGGACGAGGGCAGCACAGCGGGCTTCTTCGAGGCTGTCGATGTCAACCCATCGACTATCTTCTGAGATGCCTTCGTCGTATTGTCCTACTGCCGGGGATTCCCACATCACATCAGCAGGTAGAATAGCTTTGGAGCCGTAGACCAGGAAGTAGGGCGACTGCCCTGTTGGCTTGGTAGGTTGAGTACGAAGCCCCCAGAGTGCGTTGGGTAGTTCCTTGATCCACTTGCTTCCTTTGGTGTTAGCTGCGTCGTGCAACCGCTTCTTGAGGGCGTCGAGTACCATCCCGTTGGCGCGCTCCACCTGGCCGTTAGCGCGCGGGTGGGCAACTGAGACATATCAGACGTCGATCCCGCTGTTCTCGCAGTACTCCCAGAACTGATGGTTGTTGAAATTGGAACCCAGGTCTGTGATGATGCGATTGGGAAGCCCATAGCGGTGCACGAGTTCATCCAGGAAGTCGAGTACTCTGTCAGCCTTGGGGCAGGTGACTGGCTTGACTTCGATCCACTTGGTGAACTTGTCGATGGCCACCAGAACCCTGTTGAATCCTCCTGGCGCAGTTGGTAGAGGACCAATCATGTCGAGCCCCCAGCAGGCAAAGGGCCAAGTCGGTGGTATGGTGACTAGCTTGTAGGCCGGGACGTATTGCTGCTTGGCGAAGAATTGGCATCCTTGGCACTTCCTGACGAGTTTTTCAGCATCGCCCAAAGCTGTGGGCCAGTAGAAAGCTCGTCGGAAAGCTTTGCTCACCAGCGTGTGGGAGGACGCATGGTTGCCACAGACACCTTTGTGAATCTCCTCCAAGATGTCCTTGCCTTCTTCCTGGGGTATGCACTTCATGAGTACTCCAGAAGTGGCGCCCCACCTATAGAGCTTGTCTCCGACTAGTACGTAGGTCTTGGCTCGGCGGACGAGATGTTCAGCCTCGTTCCTGACGGAAGGAACCTTCTGCTCGCGGATGTAGTCGATGAAGGGTTGTCTCCAGTCCACATCGATCATCATGATCTCCTGACTGGGCTGTGATGGCCCGGGGTCAGTGGTCGTTAGCGCCGGCTCTGGGATGGATGGCGTGTGAAGCTCGTGGACAAAGACTCCAGCGGGTACTTGAGCGTGAGTAGAACCAAGCTTCGACAGGACGTCTGCTGCAACATTGTTCGCGGACGACGTGGTGGAACTCGAGACCATAGAACTTGTTCTCGAGCTTGCGGACTTCCAGACAGTAGGCGTCCATGTTCTCCTTGTTGCGGCACCAAGACTCGCTAACTTGGTTGATGACCACTGCGGAGTCGCCGTAGACTAGTAGTCGCTTGATGCCCAGTGAGATTGCGAGTCGGAGCCCATGTAGCAGAGCTTCGTACTCAGCTTCGTTGTTTGAGACCTTCCAGAAGATCTGTAGGACATACTTGAGTTGCTCGCCCTTTGGAGAGATCAGGAGTACCCCTGCGCCCGCGCCCTCGAGCTTGAGTGAGCCGTTGAAGTACATCACCCAATGCTCTGGTCGCTCTGTTGGCGTGGGTAGTTGGTTCTCCCGCCACTCTGCCATGAAGTCGACTAGTGCTTGAGACTTGATGGCGGTGCATGGCTTGAAGTCGATGTTGAGGGCGCCAAGCTCGACTGCCCACTTGGAGATTCTCCCAGTTGCATCTTGGTTGCGGAGTATATCGCCGAGCGGGTAGTCAGTGATGACGGTGATTGAGTACTCCTGAAAGTAGTGTCGTATTTTCCGCGAGGTGATGAGTACTGCGTAGAGTAGCTTCTGGACCGGTTGATACCGCGCCTTGGACTCGGACAGGACCTCGCTGACGAAGTAGACTGGTCGCTGGACTGGGTAGGCGTGGCCTTCTTCTTGCCGCTCAACGATGATGGCAGTACTGACCACATGAGTAGTCGCAGTGAGGTAGAGCAGTAGTTGCTCCTGTTTGCGAGGAGCCGTGAGGACCGGTGGCTTGGACAGGAAGTCTTTAAGCTGCGTCAGAGCTTGATCAGCCTCCGCGGTCCACACAAACTTCTCTTGGTGCTTGAGTAGCTTGAAGAAGGGTAGTCCCCGCTCTCTGAGCTTCGTGATAAATCTGTTCAGGGCCGCCATGCACCCGGTCAGCTTCTGGACATCCTTGATGTAGGTTGGAGCTTTCATGTTGATGATGGCGGAGATCTTCTCGGGATTGGCCTCAATGCCACGATGGCTGATGATGAAGCCGAGTAGTTTCCCCGAGGGTACGCCGAAGACGCACTTGTTGGGGTTGAGCTTCCACTGGTACTCTCGCAGGGATGCGAAAGTCTCTTCAAGATCGGCGATAAGCATGTCGGAGTTTCTGGTCTTGACGACCACGTCATCCACATAAGCTTTGATGTTCTTGTTGAGCTGCTCCTTGAAGCAGGCCTGGATAGCTCGTTGATAAGTAGCGCCGGCGTTCTTCAACCCGAACGACATCATCGTGTAGCAGTAAGCGCCGAACGGGGTGATGAACGCGGTTTTCTCCTGGTCTTCTTCCTTGATTGCGATCTGGTGGTACCCGGAGTAGCAGTCGAGGAAGCAGAGCAGGTCGCAGCCCGCCGTGGAGTCGATGACTTGATCAATCCGCGGCAACCCGAAGGGGTCCTTGGGGCAGTGCTTGTTGAGTTCGGTGTAGTCGACGCACATCCTCTACTCGTTGGTGTTCTTCTTGCGGACGAGGACGGGGTTGGCGAGCCACTCAGGATGGAAGACTTCTCGAATGAAGCCCACCGCGAGTAGTTTGGCGAGTTCCTTCTTGATGGTGTCCCGTCGGTCGTCAGCAAAACGGCAAAGATGTTGTCGCTTGGGGGTAGCTTTAGGATCGACGTTGAGTGAGTGCTCGATCAGCCTCCTGGGCACACCTGGCATGTCCGCTGGCTTCCACGCAAAGATGTCTCGGTTAGCCCGAAGGAAGCTGACGAGCGCGTCTTCCTATTTAGGGTCGAGCCGCGCCGATCATGGTAGTCTTGCTGCTGTCGCCGGTCCCGAGGTCGATGGCCTTCACATGTACTTCCTCTGTTGGCTGAGGTTTGTTGGAGGTGTTGGTCTTCTCGGGCATCTCGAGTTCGGTTGGCGCAAGCTTCTTGGATGCAGCGAAGATCTCCATCATTGCATTGGGTACTTGATTGGTTGCTGCGAGTTCCACGGCTTCGGTGTCGCAGTCGTAGGAAATCTTCAAGTCCCCTTGCAGCGCGAGTACTCCGGCAGGACTTGGCATTTTGAGTACCAAGTACACGTAGTGAGGAATCGCCATGAACTTGGCAAGAGCTAGTCTGCCGAGCATGGCGTGGTAGGAGGTTTCGAAGTCCGCAACCTCGAACTTGATGTACTCGGTGCGGTAGTTCTCCCTTGTCCCAAAGGTAACTGGCAGAACCACTGAGCCAAGTGGTATAGCCGCGTTGCCTAGGACTATGCCATAGAAGGGCGACGTGCTCTTGGTGAGCATGCCGGTGATGTCGAGCTTCATCTTCTTCAAGGTCTTGGTGAAGAGGACGTTGAGTCCGCTTTCACTGTCGATGAGTACCTTGTTGAGTCTGGAGCCCGCGACTACTGGTTTTAGGACGAGTGGGAAACGTCTCGGTTCAGAGAAGCTTGTCCATTGGTCCGCGCGGGAGAAGGTGATGGGTACCTCCGACCACCTGAGAGGTGTCGGCACCGCTGGTTCAATGTTCAAGACTTCCCGTAGGGTGAGCTTCTGAGATCGCTTGGTGGGTAGTCCGCCGAAGAGGACATTCACCGTCTTGTCGGGTTCTTGGAAGTCGCCGTTGCCTTCGTCGACCTTCTTCTTGCCCTTTTTGTCGTGAGGGTGTCGTGGCTCAGGGACATCCTTGAGTGCTCGCCGGAGCTGGTAGCACTGATCGGTTGTGTGGTTGCCGTCCAGATGCCACGGGCACTTCTCTTTGAGCAAGTCTCTGAAGCCGCCGGAGGTCTTCTTGGAGCTATCCTTCGCGGGGCGCTGTACAGCCGCGACAATGTTGTTTGGCTTGCGGTTGCGGTTAGGACGCGAGTAGTAGTAGTTGTTGTTGTTGTTGTTGCGACCCCCTTGGTCCTTGTTATTGTTGTTGCCGCCCGTGTTGTTTTTGCTCTTGCCGCGAATGGAGTCGTACTTGGCATTCACCTTGTCCTCTTCGTCGGCCCATGAAGTGATCATGTCCTTGAGCTTGGTGATTGAGCTTGGGTGACGGCGACCGAAGTCTTCAACGGTGCGACGGTGGTAGAGACCGTCTTGTAAGCAGTCGATGACTTCTTTGTCGGTGACGTCGACTACGATCGCACGCTTGTCGAAGAAGCGACGCATGTACTGGCGGAGCGTCTCGCCTTGCTCCTGCTTGACCATCGCCAGGTCTATGCGAGTACCCGAGCGTCCCATGGCGCCTGCAAAGTTGCTGGTGAACTGGGCCTTCAGCTGGTCCCACTCATTGATCGAGTTCTTGTCGAGCGACTCGAGCCATGTGAGTGGAGCCTGGTCCAGACAGAAGGGGAAGTAGAGGCACTTGGTGTCGTTGTCGCCACCAGCGTTCTCAATGGCCAGGGCATAGCACCTGAGCCACTGAACTGGATCTTGCTTCGTGTCGTACTTGGTGATCCCGAGAGGCTTGAACTTCTGGGGAAGAAGCAGCGCGCGAAGTCGTGAAGAGTAGGCGAGGAAGCCGTCGCTGTCGCTGACGTCGGTAGCCTTCTTGGCGCGGCGTATCTCGTCGATCCTGTGGCGGGCGTCATAGCCGCCATGTGCGTTGCCGGTGGCGTGGCTGTTCGCGTGGCCTCGGCCTCCGCAATCGCCGCCGCCACCGCCTCTTCTGCCGGCGCCATGGGAGGAGCTACCGCTGCTGCCACCGCCGCCACCGCCGCCGGCGCTAGCGCCGCCTTGCAAAGGTCCTTCCCCAGAGGGTCTAGAGCGATTGGGGGTCGGCTGGTGTTCACCACGGACGCGGTTAGGTCTAACTTCTGCTGGAGTGCGGCTGCGACTAGTGGCTTCGTGATTTCCGGCTCCAACAACCCTGTTGTTGACCCGCATGAAGTAGGCATCCTCGGCGAGTTTGGCTATAAGTTCGCCTGCGCGGTGCCCCTGAGCTGTTCGGGCTATCATAGTGATGGACATGAGGCATTGCTCAGGGGTTGTGTGGACCCGGTTGGTGACTTGGTCCAGGGCTTCGTTGAGGTTCCGGATGGGGAGAGCTTCTCGGAGCCGCCGGCGTCGACCTGCTCGCTTTCTGTTGCGGTCGTGCTGGGCGTTCTTGGCTTCGGTAGTCTCATCCGCGGGTGCATTGGCTGATTCCTCGTCCGCTGAGATGTCGTCAAGGTACCGATCGGGTCGGGCCTCTGAGGTTCCAGCTTCCCCAGTTGCCATGAATACTTCGCGGTCAGGCGTGCAGAGTCCGGAGTCGGTACTTGCCACCTCAGTTGGCGAGTACTCCTCAGCGTTTGGAGTCAACGGTGTCCCCTCCTGGAAGGGGAGTGTCTCGAGGTAGGCGACGCAGCGTGAGTTGTTGTCAGTCAAGTCTGCGGGCTTGCGGTTGGGCCAGTAGACGAATCTGCCGGCGGGAGTAGACATGATGACCAAGCCAGCGGCAGGACCTGACAACGGCTCCTCGATGGTGTTGAGCTCAGACTCAGGCTCGATCGGATCGAGACCGAAGTCAAACTCGTAGGAGGAGTCTGAGTTGTAGTCGGGGATGGTGTTGGAGTCCGAGGAGTACTCGGAGACGACCTCTTTGCCGGCCCGACGCGGGACGAGCGCATCTCCGTAGGCCGTAGTAGCGTTGCGGAGGCTGTACGGGAATTGCTCGTGGGGAAGAACCGGTCCACACAATGGCTCAGGAGCCAGCTCGCGCGGTTCGATCCAGGGTGACGTCGAGTTCGAGGTGGATCCAATCTCGAAGTCGGCGACTTGGTTGTAGAGCGAAAACTCGTCGAATTTTTCGACGAGTCGACCCGTGATGGCTTCGGGAAGCGTCACGAGTCCGGTCTCCGGGTCCGGGGTCATGGTGAGGTAGCGCTGGAACGATCCAGCATCGTCAGCGGTGCAGACCTAGGAGCCGAAGACGAAGGTGTCACCGCGATTGAAGGCGGCGGTTGGCTTGTTGACGATTGAAGCCGTCGAGTTTTCCATGAGATCTTCGGCGAGATCCCCTACCTGGCGCGCCAGCGGTCGGTGTCTTAACCCGGCAACCTACCAAGGGGAGTACCCGAGGTAGACGTTTGTGGCCTCGCCGAGATCGGGAACTCGAAAGAGAGACACGTGGCACACAATTTAGACAGGTTCGGGCCGCGAGGCGCGTAATACCCTACGTCCTGTATGCTGCGTAGCTCTGGATTGATTGGGTGTGTTTACAAGATGATGCGGATGAAGAGATAGGGGTCCCTGTCTCGCCTTATATAGTCCGGGAGGCAGGGTTACAAGTCGGTTTGAGGGGAGAGTACTAGTCGTACACGGCTAGGAGTACTCTACATGGATCCGGACATGTCTAGCTTCCTAACCGAGTACTAGCCCTCTGGATGCCTTGTGCTCCACGCCGTCTTGTGTCGTACAACCCAAGTCGAGTAGTCCCAGGGGCCCACGTAGTAGTCGGTCCTGGTACCCGCCTGAGTAGTGGGCCCAGGGATGTCCATACGACACTCGGTGTAAGTGGCTAGTTATCCAGTGGCACTAACCTGGGTCACAATAGCCCGGGCTGGTCAGTCTCTAGTTAACAGCACAAGCATGGTGCTTGGGTTGAGTAGCTGCGTTGCATATGAGCGTGCCCCACGGATTGTCTTGAGGTAGGCTGCGGTAGTGACAGCCGTTGGACCCTTTGTAATCCTCCACGTTCGGGTACGCTGTAGGAGTATAAAGTCTAACAACCGACGTTGTGCGGAAGCGACGCCGGCGGTTGGCTCCCCGTTTGTGCCTGGGTGTTGAGCTGATATTCATACAATGCTAATGTGACTGACTAGTATCTACTAACTTCGTATGTCTAGTACCTTACAACCTAGAACTAACTCATATGTTACCTCCTAAGCCATAGTGTACCAAAGAGACAATGAGTTCGAGTGTGTTCACACTACCCTATCATTATCATATCTTACCCCTGTGTTTAGAACCTGACTTGCTCTCATCTGTGATCTATACTCATTGCAATAGTGTTGAACTTATTAATCCGACCATGCCTTCCTTGGATTCGATACCCTTTGGAACACTCCTTTGGGGAAATGCTACAATGGTATATTCGTGCGCTTGCGGATTCTTTGTGAATGTTAGGATTACCATCGGACATTTCTGGCATCATTGCTAGGAACTCACGAACTTAACAATGCTGTTAAGAAATGCCAACAAGCATTTATGGCGCCGTTGTCAGGGAATACAAACCTGGTGACGACGTTAGTAAATGTCAACAAGCATTTCTGGCGCCGTTGCCGGGGAAGGCTAAAGGATAACATGACAACACTTTGCATATGTTTATAATCACGACAAGGTAAAGCAGTTCTCAATGCAGGCTAACCTTGATTGTCTTCTTTGTCTTTGGATGATGAAGACAGGTAGTGCATGACTGATTTCGACTTACCGCCGAATTTCACTGAAGATCTGAGTCACTCGTAAGGAGAGCTAGAACTCATTCCTGTTCTCCTCAGCATGTACGTTCAGAAGTCGACCCAGCTTCCTTTGTGCCATCTACATCAACTCCTATGGCCAACCCCAATGTCGAGAAGACTCTTCGTGAGTACTCTGCTCCCTTTGCTGATCAGGTGCCGACAAGCCCCGAGATCAACACTGGGAATAGAAACTTCGAGATCAAGACTGGCCTCATTACGATGGTACAGGCTAGCCCATTCCGTGGCAAGCCTAATGAAGACGCGAGCGCCCATTTGCAACAGATCCTAGAGCTGTGCAGCACCTTCACCATACGAGGGGTGGAGGAAGATGCTATTCGTCTGCGACTGTTTCCATTCTCACTTCTGGGAAAGGCGAAGCAATGGTTCTATGCGAACCGTGAGGAGATTAATACTTGGGCAAAATGCTCCGCGGCATTCCTCGTGAAGTTCTTTCCATTGGGTAAAACCAATGCCCTGCGGGGGAGAATTTCAAGTTTTCAGGAAGCAGCAAATGAGACTATCACAGAAGCTTGGGAGCGGCTTCAAGAGTATATCTTGGCCTGTCCTCATCATGGGATGGACAATTGGCTTATTCTTCAGAACTTCTATAATGGGTTGACTCCGACAGCCCGAGGACATATTGATGTTGCTGCTGGAGGAGCTTTCTTCTCACTTACTATTGCTGATGCAACTAAGCTTATTGAGAAGATGGTCTCCAACCAAGGGTGGAGTGATGATTGACTCCAACCACATCAGAAGGGTACACATACTGTCAAGGAAGCAGATATGTTGAACACTAAGATGGACCTATTAACGAAACGAATGGATGATCTGACCAATGAGAAGGCTGCCATGGCCACTACTACTCAAGCTATGGATTCTCGCATGACCTGCGAAGTCTGTGGTAACACTAGGCATTCAGGGAATTACTGCCCTACTACCTAAGAGGATGTGATGTTCATGAATGGCAATAACAACGGTTATCGTCCACAAGGAGGTCAAACGTGGAATCAACACCCTTATTATCAAGGAGGTAATCAAGGTAATTCTTTCAACCCCAACCAACCTTCCTTGAAAGATCTCATCTTTGGGCAAGCTAAGATAAATGATGGCTTCAACAAGAAGTTAACTGCCTGTGATAAGGCTTTGGAAAGCCTAAACACCATGATTGATAGCCTCTCTTCTGCTCTTAAGAGCCAGTTAAGCTTCAATAAAATGATAGAAACCCAGTTGGCTCAGTTAGCTGCTTTGGTTCCCTCTACCGAAGACGGGAAGATTCCGGGGCAACTCGTATCCTCCTGTGAAGATGCTTGTGTAGTGTCCACCAGATGGGGTAAGCCATCTAGGTGGATACAACCTACTGACTATGCAGGGAAGCCAGTACAGTAGGTTCTTGATCCATGGGAATCTTCAGCAATTGTACACAGGAGAGACCCTAGTTATCCAGCTATCACTTGCACGATATATTACTAGAAAATCAAGAATGCTCCCTATGACCTTGGTGCAAGTGTCAATCTCATGTCTAAGGCCATGTTCAAAAAAATGGGATATCCTGCTCTTTCTTCAACCTCGAAGAGAATTCAACTTGCTGATGCATCGATCCGACATCCAGAGTGGATAGTTGAGAGCTTATTGGTATTCATCCAAGGTTCTTGCATCTTCGCGGATTTCGTGGTCCTTGATATGCAGGGTGATGCGGAAATGCCACTCATCCTTAGGAGGCCATTTCTAAGTGACGCAAAAGCGAGGATCAATGTGGGAAATGGGATGATCCGGTTCCGCATTGGGAAGAACTTGATGTTCCAGTTTCGACCAACGAAGAGCAATGTTATTCAGTGCAAGGAAATGATGAGTAATCAAGGGAGTGGATGGAGCCACGACCCCAGCTAAAGCAACCTCCGACCACACTAACAAAATCAAAGAAAACTAAGAAAGTGTGGCGGGAGGTACAGAAGTCATCCTCATCTACTTCTCGGGAGTGGGGTGACGAGTGGAATTGATCACCGAGAAAAGTCCTGCTCTTGGACTAAAAATGATGAGTCCTTTTTGCCAGATGGTAAAATTGGTATTTATCTCATATTTCCCTTTCCAAAATTTTATTTGATTTTTCCAAATGCATATTTGAATTTTTCCAACAGTGCCTCTGCATGCTAGAATCTTTCTAGACAATTTCCCTTTTCAAATAAAATTTCTGAAAATAATTTTTGAGCTTGGAAAAAACCCTTGAAAATTTTTTTGGGCAACTTTGCCGGCGAGTTTGGACCGAGGCACCTGGGCAAGACACCAGGTAGCCGTTAGAGAGTTGTTTCAAAAAGTTGGAGGCAGGCAGACTCGAGGTGGGATCGGTCGACCCCACAGGTCAGCCGACCCAGGCCAACAGCCAAATGGGCCCCACTTCCTCCAACGGCTCCTAGCCGTTGCCACCGGCCCATGTCTCGTGCCCAGCTCATTTGCCTATAAATAGAAGGGGGATTGAGGGGGTTCTTCACCATTCACTCATATTCATCACACTCCCCCTCTCTACTCTTTGGCTCTTTGGTTTTCTTGGATTTTCTTACTCAAGATTGAAGTGACAAGCACACTCTCCAAGTTGTTGTTGAGTATTGATTATTGGTGGAGCAAACACGGTAAGAATTTCATTTCGGTTTCACTAATCTATCACCGAGTTGCTTGTGTTGTCCGATTGTTGTGCAACCATGAGTTAGGCCTCCAGTGTATACCGGAAGATGACTCGCTCCCGCCATTCACAAGATGGAGAAATCACATCCCGCCACTCCGGAGTTACACCGAGCCCGATGTCAACAGAGCCTGAAGAAGAAGAGGAAGAGGAAGAGCTTCCTACGCCACAAGCCGAAGGAGTGTACGCCGTTGACGCCCCTTCATCAACTTGAGGGACGACCGAGAGAGACAAGCCTACACTATCCTCAAGGATCGAGTCTTCTCTAACACAAAGGAATCCGACCCGACCCTACAGGAAAGGACAGGTATGGACTCCGAGTTCGATTCCATTTGGCAAGCTCTTGGTTGGGAATGTTTTGTCCCGGTTCAGGAAATCGGTTCTAGGACTATTACCATCCAGTTTCTCTGCACTCTTCAAGAGGATGCATTCGGTATTTCATTGCGATTTCATGGAGTTCCATATCGGGTTTCATGAAAGGATTTTAGTTGCACCCTCGGTTTTCATCGCCGTTGCGCTATTCCTCTTGAGCAAGCTTGCAGCGGTTTTACTTGTGAGAGTTTTTGGGAAGAACTTTCTGGTCGGCCTGTTCGCGGCAAGTTGACACCTCGGTGCAATGATATCTTGCATCCCACTCTCCGACTATGGCACAAATGGCTCACCATCACTCTCTTTCCAAGGGATGATGTTCAAACCGTGCGCACTGACGAGATGAGGATATTATACACCGCGGTCAGACAGATCAAGGTCTCCCCCGTTCAATCAATGATTCAGCAGTGGTTGACAAACTTTAAGATGACGGGTTCTATTGAGTGTACGTCTTTGGTAACGCGCATCGTTACGAGTCTGGGGGTTATGCAAGGGACCAATGTTCCCTACATTGCTACTCCCCGGTCTTTGATCGATGAGGTGTATATGACTCAGGGGCATATTCTTAAGAAGGGTCCAGACGATCCTTTGGTTTTCTTTTACCCTGGCTATGCAAACCAAATTTGGTTACCTAACCCGGATTTCAAGTTGTATGGCCAAAGGCCACTAACTATTCCTCTTGAGAAACCTCGTCGTTCTAGTGTCTCTGGTGATAGGGTTACTAGGAGTGCGTCGAGGAGAGCAGCCAGAGCACAACAGCCACCGCCACAGCCATCGCCTCAGCCACAGCCTTAGCCTACCACACCTTCGCCTAGCACATGAACCTCTACCGAGTACATGCCAGGGGTTACACCCAGATATACCCCCGGTTGGGATCAGTCCATGTACCAACAGGGTGCGAGAAGCTCGGCTTGGGCTAGTGCAGGTAGTGGCGAGTGGGCTATGCCCGCTAGTACTACCTATGGAGATGCGACGTCTTCGTCGTCCGGGTTGCGGTCATCGTCTCGTGGGGTTACCCTCACTCAGCAGATGAGCGAGCTCAACATCTGAGTCGGCGATGTGGAGGAGACTGTATACCAGCACGCTGAGTCCACCCGGGACTGGCAGCGTATGTCAGGCGAGAGACTTCACACCATCGAGCAGACACAGCAGCGGCAGTTGGAGGAGCAGAGGGCTTTCTTTCAGTGGATGGGATATCCCCCTGCACAGTAGAGTGCCTGAAGCTAGCTTGGGGGAGGACCCCCACTCTGAGGTAACTTGTATCTTCAATTGTTTTCAGAACCCCATATGATAAAAACACTTAAAATCTGCAAAATCAAAAAGACCAAAAATATTTATTTGCTTTCCTAAATTAGTCTGTTTTCATATGCGCGGTAAGAATGCTTTTGTTCCCATGGTTGAAGTGATGAATAGTTGCTCTGTTTATTCCTCTTATACGCCTTGCTTACAGCTTACTATCCTATTTAAGTTTTGAGTTAGTTGGCTTGCAAGATCAAACCTTAGCTTGAAACTTGTGGGTAGCAAAAAATATGACCTTTGCCTAGGTTGTTGTGAGGTACGATATGGTATAATAGAGTTTCTATGAGCTAATGCCAAGTGATGTTTGATTTCGGAGATTTCTTTTGAAAAATTTCAAAATGATAAGTTCCTCAATGATGAGAAATTCCTATCCAAGGCCATATGTAGATCCTAGCAATTGTTAGCCTCCACATATGCTACTGATTTCTTCATTGAGTCTTGTCGTATTGTTATGATCCTCGGCGAGAAACTTGTCATGCTCCTATGATCAAGATCACGTACACAACCACCATATGCAAGACTTCCACCCTGGAAGTTAGCAACAATCATTCTATCCATTCTCTATCCATTCCACAAATAAAGCTCCATGCATTCTCCATGATTCATCCCTCTCCAAAAATATTCGAGAAAGACTATGGGCTATGTGAAAAAAGAGAGGAAAGAATACATGCTCAAGGGCATGCAAAAAAAACATAGCACAAGTCTCAAAAATTTCAACAAGGAGAGAAGGGGAAAATCATGCAAAAAGAGGAGTCCATCCTCCATCCACCATATACACACACATGCACATCTTGATCAGGTTGTATGACTTGTTGCTCCCAAGGATCTGGTTTTCGACTCGACAATACATGAGAAACATGTATGCCACATGTTTTCCCTACCTACAGCTCGACATATAAGCTATTTAGGAGTAGGTGGTGAAAGAAAGCAAATCAATGCCTGGGTGAGGAACCATACACATTGAGCGATCCGAGAGTATCATTTGACACTACAACGTTCTGGAGCATTCGCGACGCCTCAAATTGGTCGTTATATGGGTCATTTGGTCGCAATATAGACTAATTGCGACAAATTAATTTCGTCGCCAGGTGTCGTAATATGTTTTTGCGACAATAACAAAGTGGCGTCGCTATAAATAAAAGGTGTTGCGACGGCATGTGGCGTAGCAACTGGATGAAGTAGCGACGACTAGTGGCATTGCAATACGGGTAATTGCAACAAAAGGGGTCATTGCTATAGTGGTATTTGCGACCACTTTGGTCTGTTGCAAACAAGCATTGTTGCAATGCAAGCAATATGTCGCAATACGACCCCTGTGCTGTTGCAATAGCGATGGAGGATATCACAACGAAATCATAGCCGTCGCAATATGCCTAAAGACTATTGCAACTAAATATGCAATGTTGCTATACGGTTAAAGGATATTGCAACACCATTTGAATCGTTGCTATTATCGTAAAGGTTATTGCAACAAAAAAAGTCACTGTTATTTTCCTGTTGGATATTGCAATGTGATGTGTATCGTTGTAGTATCCACATGTAGCATCAATTAAGCATTGTTGCAATATTTTAATTGGTGGTTGCAATATTAAATTCACACCGTACCAGAGACGTTGATTCTATGGATACTACAATTATTTTGATTCTTTAATGCAATGAAAATTTCTAAAAACATAAATTGATGCAAAGATATATACATATATTAATAATGACACCAATCCAGCATTTACATCCTTCATCCATGATACAAATGATGCAATAGAAGATTGTGTCCTCTTACCCATCACTCACAATAAACAATACTGAAGTTTCTTAAAAATATATATTTATATTTTATACTTGGGTATGGAATAACTATTCCATAACCGAGCCACCTTCTACCTTTCCGCGCGCTACCTCTCCCGGCGCCGCGTCTGTTTTTTTTTAATTTCTTTTTTAGGGTCCCTTTGGCACAGCTTAAAGAACAGCTTAGGAAGCTGTTTTTGGCAAAGCTGTGCCAAACAGGTGCTCAAAACAGCTTTGCGGGCGAAGCTGCCGCGTTTTCCGCTCTCTGGAGCGAAAACGGCGTCGCACAGCCGAAAAAGGCAGCTTCGCCCGCTTCCCCGGCGCGGCTGCCTACGTCGGTTCCCAAACTGCCCCTCGAGTTGGTGGAATTTACAACGAAAATGCCATCCGGGGCCCACGCATTGACTCCCAATGCCCCCTCCCCGCTTACACACGCGTCCTCCCGTTTCTCCCTCACGCGCTCCCGAGGAACCAGGCGGCGGCGGCGCAATGGAGGATCAAGATCCGGCGGTTGGCGGCGGAGAAGGAGGTTCGGCGACCGGAATCGGCAGATCCGGTGGTGCTCTCCAGGATGCGGCCGGCGGCGACGACGAGCCGGCGCAGAACGGGCGCAGAGCCGGCGGCAGGCTGGGACGATGAACCGGTGTAGAGCAGGCTGGACAGCGGCCGGTGCACCGCTCCTAGATCCTGCTGCGATCTCCAGCTCCTTCCCTGCGGCGGTCGTACTGCCTCGCCCTCGCGCCGGCGTGCTCCTCGGTTTCGCCCAGCCGAGAAGAGGAAGGAGCTTAAGGAGCAGCAGCAGCTCGTCGGCGACGGCGGCGCCCTGGCTGCTCCCTGCCGAAGGAGAGGGAGAGCTCCTGGCGCGGTGGAGAGCGACCCCCAACGGCGGCGAGTAGGGACGGCCCCGGCGCCAACAAGCACGACTGCACGGGCAGCCCCGACGGCGGCGGCATGCGGATACGGAGCTCTCGGAGCTGTCGTTTTTCTTTTTTTCGTGTGTGAACCGGTGGCTGACGGTTGTTCTCCAAAGAGATAAGGCTGAGGGTGGGGTGAAAATAATAAAAGAAAAGGATGACGAGTGGCCCGAGAAATAAAAGGAGAGAAGAAATAATGAGAAGAAAAAAGAAAAACAAAAATAGAAGGAAAATAAAAGAAAGAAATAGAGGAAAAGAAAAGGGAAGGGCATTACAGTCATTTCAATCTCTTATCCATATTACACAGCCATGAGAAGCTGTTTTGCCAAACGTTTCTTTAAAACAGTTTCAACTTCACCAAAGAATCCGCTTCACCGACACAGTCACAGCTGAAACTGGCACAGCCGCAGCCACAGCTGTGCCAAAAGCACCCTTATTTTTCGTCCACCGATGCTCTCACGTCAGTACATTATCATACCGTGAATCCAGAAATCCGGTGGCAGTTTCCCGAGCGGACTCCGTTCCCACCGCCGCCACCCACGGCCCCGTCCGCCACCGCCGCCGCCCACGGCCCGCCCGCCCACTCCGTTCCCCCACCGCCGCCGCCCACGCCCCCAATCTTGCTGCGCCCCCGTTCCTCGCGGCGAATTACTGCTGCCAAGTTCCTCTTCTGCCGACCCCCACGCCCCGCCTGGATCCTGTTCTGTCGCCGCCGCTCCCGGTCACACGTCCGCATCCGCTTCCGCCAGCTCGGATCGGGGGATGAACGCGCAGCTCCTCGCCATCAGCGTCCGCCTCCTCCAGCTCGGGTCGGGGGACGAACACGCATCTCCTCGCCATCGGCCTGCTCCTCCTCAGCTCAGGACGCCGCTTCTCGCGCCACCACGGACGCCGCTCCCGCCAGGTAGGCCGCTTACTTGCTCGTATCCTTTCCGATTTGCTTACTACCGGACCGATCTGGGGACGCTGTGATTTGCTTACTACCGGACCGATCTGGTGCCGCAGCGTCCCCGGGGCCTTGGTGCTGGTAGAGAGACGCCAGGGAAGCAGAAGGAGGTCAGGAGGGAAGGGAGCTCAGCGGCAGCCTGCTTGCGCCCATGGCCTGCTCTGCGGTAGCAAGAAATTGAAATTGGGAGAGCGTTAGAGGGTGATTCGGGAAAAGACAGGAAGAGGGCCCATTCTTCAAGCGTAATTCCAGTTTTGTAGGATTTTCTCCAGATTATTGATTTCACTATAGTTTAATTGTGTAGTTCCAATTCGACTTCTTGATGCCCAGGGGAACATAACTAAGCCATGCCTTTTGCAAATACGATAGAGTTACTGTTGGTTCCATGAGTGCTCAATTTAGCATTACTCTCTCTAGATTACAAAATGTTCCTTAGGATATCTAGAGGCACTTCATCTATATAAATTGGAACCATTTCCAACAGTATTTTACAATTACTATTTGCTAACCTGATATTTCCAACAATATTTTATGGTTATTATTTGCTAACCATTTCCTATTCGTGTTCAGGAGCTGCGGCTGGCCTCCCTCCAAATTCATCCGGAATTCCCTTTTACAGGTTTGTATGGCAAGGGAGGAGAAGCCCCTAAAAATCTGCTTGCCTGGCCCAGATATGAATCTGAACTCAATGTCATTTTAATTGTTGTCCAGCTTCCTACATGTAGCACTGTATGCATTGATCTCAACTGGCTCCTCCTTGATTGTTTTGAACATATTATATGCTGCAGATTGCTCACGCTTAAGTGCCTGCATTCTTAGCGATGCCTGACAATCTTTGGTGATTGCAATAGCAGAGTGTAAGCTTTTCTAAACTTTATGATTATATAAAGGTTTCAACTAACGAAATTAATATGTTTGACTTGGTAAGAAGTATGTTAGTGTATGAGATGAAGTATTCGATTGGAATAAACCACTTATGTGGTTACTCAAAATTCAAAAAAAAACACATGAATCACTTACAGGATCTATTCTATTCTATTCAATGCATAGCCAGGGAATTACCGGAGGAGCTAGGAGCAGAGACCACAGTGTACGTCAGTACCAAACAGAAAGACTGAAATATGTATATTTATAAAATAAGGATGCTCTTTTAGTTAAGATAGTTTTTCTCGCATCTCCGAAACATACAAAGGTCAATAATCATAAGTTTTTGCCATCTTTTATCTGGTGACGTGCAGTCTCATGAAATGAACTAGAATACTAAATGAATGCAGCTATAGGTGACATAATCCACGATTCGTAATTACCTGTATCAAATTTGAGTGCATTTGGAATTATACTATAAGAACACATTTTGTATTTTTTTCAAAAAACTGTAGGTTAATTATTGATTCATCCAATAAATGATTTCTATGTTCTCTGTTTATCTCCCACACTTGTGGGTAGTCTGAGGACACATTACACAAGGATCATAATCTGCTGCAACTCCTTCTATTCAGGACTTCAGCTGCTCATGCCACTCCGTTTTCAGCTCGTACCTGACGGCTGGATTGCACTAAGTATTCTCTGCAGGTCCTCCATGCGTACAGGTCCAGCAGCAGATGTCACTTCACCAGCCAGATCAGCAGCCATGCTCTGATCAACTAAATTCCCAGCTCTGACAAATAAATGAAGAAAATGTATAAGAGAAACAAGACGGTAGAGCAATGTTTATAGCATACAAAATGTACAAAGGCAATCATGGTGCAAACGAGGCAAAAATGAAAACCACATTATAAGAAAACACTTAATGTGTTCGTTCATATATGAGAGGTGAGGTCTCACTCTCACCTGTTGTTGATCTTTCCTTATACCTTCATGCTTAACTGTTTCTCTGATTTACACTTTCAGTTGGTGCCTGGACATGAACCTGTTGTAGTATGCGCATTATAGGTGTTTGACCATTGTGACAAAATTGATAGCTACTAGCAAGGGAGTTCATAACTATCGACATCTGCATTCAGCACCAAGATCAGATTAGAGATTAAGTCTCCCGGTAATGTAGAAATTGTTTCATAAAAAATGTAGAAATTAGCTGTTCTATCAGATTTTTTCTTGGCTTACCTCGCATAGTTTTTTATCTATCAAATCACTCTTGGTTCTTGGATGCTGTTGCACAGAGGTTTCTCTTTTAAATGCTTTAACTTTTGTATATTTTCCTTTTTGCACTGCAGCTGGATTATATATCAAACCGGTTGAGAATCATGCAAATGACGGGCTGTTTGAAGGACTGCACCTTTCAGTTTTACAGATAGAGAACATGCTGCCTTAGGTCATTCTAGTTCAGTACACAAATTTGTATCCATTGGCTTCAGATTTTAGATTAGGCTCTTTCGTTCACAGGTTGCGAAAGAAGATGAAAATGTCTACTTTGGTAGACATTACACTTGTAAGATGGGGTTCCGGATGTGAACACTAATATTGTTACGATCCATTGCGTTTGTACACTAATAGGTCATATGGTAAGTTTTTTTTTTGTGTGATTGCAGTTTAAGCTGAATCAGCTTTTTCTTAATATGAAACCACTGTTGCAAATCATCATTGGAAATTAATTTAATCTACTAAAGTATTCAATATGTTGACGTCACATCAAGACCCATGAATAAATGCACCTGCAAAACAGAACGAAAATGCCGTCGCACGGCACACCTCCCCACGAAAAATGTGCGCACGCTGGGGAAAAAACCGCAACGAACCGCACGAAGGAAAAAAAACAGACGTGGCGAAAACCGGATGGGAAATAAAACACGTAACCGCTCGAACGAAAAAAAACAGGCACGGACAAAACCAGACATGCCCAGCCGTGAACGGGCTCGCGAGTGGGGGCGCGCAGGTTGTCTCGGGTATGGAATTCCATACCCTGAGTATGAAATAGCGCTGGCCTATATATATATTATTTGTACCCATCTAAAAACTTGATCACTCCCACCATTCATGATCTCTTATGTCTTCTCCTAGATGCTACCTAGAATGTTGTCCTCAACCAATGTATTCTTGCACCCTCCTGCAATCATGCATCCTTTTATATTATTTATTTACATATCAAATAGAAATAATCCCTAAGCATAGGGAGAAATAACCTCATTAGATACATCAAAAAGCTGCAAGCATGAATTGGATAAGCAATAATTTTCATGATCGATAATGATCATCCTACGTCTACAGTCATAATATTCTAACATGTGTATGCTTACCGTGTCATGAAACAATCAATTGTTGATAAGACAAAATCAGAACAATCATTATTGAAAACTACTATGAAAGTACCAGTGGTTGCCCAGAGAGAAGATATATCTTTACTGTGACAGACACAAGTGAAACATTATTAAGAGAGCTAAAACCATATTTTTTGAGTTCTAGGGAGAAATCCCTACTCCATCACATTAAGACTTTTTAGAGCTGACAAAGATAGCAAGACTCACTTGTATACAGGTTATAGCTATCAGCCAAAGAGATAAACAGAAAAGAGCAGCAAAAATGCTCTTAACATCACCAAATTTTGTTGATTCAACACAAAAGTTATAGTCGAAGACCCTTGAGGTTCTTGCAAAATTAGTTTACCATAAATTCACCGACACAGTAAAAATGTGAATTTCATACATTGTTACATAAGCATTAATTAGTCTGATCTAGTGCGAAAATATATGACTACTCACCTAAGACACTGCAGAGGAAATTTAGTTGACATCACAAAATATGCTAGTGTTGATTCAATAAACAAATTATAGTTTTTCCTAACAAAGGTGACACTGTCTTTTTTATATTTACTTAAGAAAAGAAGCCACAATATAAACAGAGTTGAAGTATAGATTCAGTTCATAGAAAACTAAGTAGTAAGTACCTGTGAATCACACCAAGTTCATACTTTGCACTGATCCTTCCCTCATCACACTGCATGATAAAATCAGATAAAGTCATTATTTTATTTTAGACTGATAAACTTTGTGTACATTGTGTTTTCATAATGTGGTTCCCCTTAAATTAGAAGCCAAAAAAAAGATAGACACAGTTGCAATGAAGAGAGCTATCTCTTCCATGCCTCTTCCACGTATTTCATTTTGGCCTAATATTCTGACTATTTTCTATCACAGTCTTCCAATAGCTGTTTTAGCTTTACATTTCCTTCCTCTTTGTCCCGCTATGGAGCCTCTGCATTCTTCCCAAGTTCCCTGATGACTGACTGATGAGGATAATATCCATTTATTTCCTGCCATTGGTAACTGCTACGCCTTTTACACCTATGCATAGACAGGTGAACAAATTATATATCCATGGAAAACTTCTCTACATTTTAAAAATACAATTGGATATAAGAAATAATCAGAAGCTTTGTGCTCTTAACTAAGCAACCGTGCTCATCTCTAAGAGACAGACCACCTGAATCAATATCCATGGCCAGCCTCGGAGCTAGAGATGATGCAACATCAGCATCTTGCATTGCGGGTATCACAACAAGCAGTATCTTATCACTGTGCCCAGCATACTCATCGATCTAAAGTATTAAAAAAATCAGAAATCTGCTACACAAGTGGTTTATTAAATATGTTCTAACTGAGCCATTCCCATCCTGTAAAGCTCTCTGCTGTCTGAAGATTCTGGCTCTCTGCCCTTGTAACCCTTTCCATTAGAAATATATGTTTTATAGCATTGTGCTCAGTCATGCCATCTAATGGGAAAAATGTAGGTTACACCCTGAGATGAATACACAAGCTCGAACCAAAACTAATATCACCGGTCCAAGGAAGTGACAAGTAATAAAATTGAGCTAAGCTTAAAGATAACTGAACCTATACAATTTATTCAACACAAAACCTGCAGTATCAAAACTTTCGCCCAAAACACAGAGATCAAATCGTGCAGACACACCATATAGTCCAGGTTAGTAGTTAACAAGAATCATCTAGCTAGGCACAAAAAAATGAATAAGAATGGTGACCATATTTTGATTTACTTATCATTGTTCACATGAATAAGATTAAAAGGGATGATAAGTCTACTTACTGTGACGCCCTAGGTTTTCATTAGAGTTAATTAACGCTAATGAACTAGTCAAGCATGTTGACTTTGGTCAAACCTTGGTCAACCTGGGTCATCACCTCGAAAACCTAGCCGACAATCCCTAATGGTCAACCTTTGGTCAAAGCTTGGTCAAACCCTAGCTAAAAACCTGGGTCAAACCCTTTGACACTCCTAGTCCTTCTAGAACTTTTGCCGCGTTCTCCAAATTTCACCTAAACACTTCAAATTCTCCCAATATAAAAGTTGTCTAGTTTTTCATGGGACACAACTTTCATGTTGAGTGGCATTTCAAATTTGAAGTGGAAATGGGTGAAAAATCTTGGTCAACGCTTGCATACACTTTTCACCGGCGCCATGAAAAGTGCAAAGTTTGCCAGCAGTTTATGTGAAATTCGGCTCAAAACCCCTATGAGCCTTTGTAAAAGTTGTAGAGGGTAGCTTGATCTACAACTTTTGTATAAACACTTTGGTGCACTTTAGTTCAAAAATCTTGAGAAAAGGCTTGGTCAACAGTGCTACACTGAACTTGTTCTGCACCGGAACGCGCCAGCACGCATGACGTCGCCCCCGGCACGCCACGTCGGCCACCGCCGTACACGCACGCCGAGGCTGGCCGGCGACTAGTGGTCCGTGTGTTGCACCGTGTTTCCCTGTGCGTGACGCGAGCAAGTCCTCTGGTCGGTGCCACGCGGAGCTCTCCCACTCGCCGGACGCGCGCACCGCCTCCTGCCATTGGGCCACGGTCTGCCGCCGTACGCCGCCGTACCGCACGCCGAGGCGGGCCTGCGACCGCTGGTCCGTGCGCCGCGCCCTAGCTACTGTGCGGAACGCGAGTGGACCCCTTGGCCGGTGCCACGCGCTGCGCACGCACCCGCCGGCCGGCCGCACCGCCAAGCGCTATTGGCCGCCGCTCGCGCGCACGTCGCCACCGCCCCAGCGCCCATGCCGCGACCTCCTATAGTAGATAACCGTCGTGACCCCTTCTCCACGACACGCTCGCCTATATAAACCCCTCCTCCTCCATCGCGCAGGAGCACGCACCGCCGCCGCTCCCCTGGCTTCCGCCGCCTGCCATTACTGCCCCTCGGTGAGCTTCCCCCTCCGCTTGCTCCCTGAGCCGCCTGACCTTCTGAGTCTCACCTCTAGCACCCACTCAAGCTTCCCAAGCCGCTTGTTGCCCGGGTCGAACCACGACCTCGCCGGAGACGAGCTTCTAGCGGTCGCCGCCGCCTGGCGCCGCCGAGCCCCCCTCACCGGCCACCAAACCGACCCATCCAACCGCCGGAATCGAGCCCTGGTGAGCCCTAGATCCCTCTCCCCCACTTCCCCGGCCAGTCCCGCCGCCGGCCTCGCCGGATTCCGGCGAGGACCGCCGCCGGCCGCCCCAGGGACCCAATTGCGGGCTCCCAGATCTTTCCAGGGTCTTTTGCGCAAACCAAGGGCATAGTTGTGAAGTTCTTAAACTTTCCAAGGACCTCTTCGTAAATAGATTCTTCCCTCCTTTGTGTGTTTTGGCCAGAGCTTGCAAAACTCGTATGAAATCACAGAAAATTCCTAAAATTGCAAAACCAATTTTTTGGTTTCCTTGTGAGTAACTCTACAACTTTTGTAAAGCATGACCATACTTTTGTGTGATAGTTTTTGCATGAAAAATTGAAATCAGTTTACCCTAGATTTGTGGTAGTTCAAAATCTACATATGACCATGAGCTGATTTTTGGATATGTTGTGAGTACTGCCATGTGTAGCCTCCCCACCAAAATTTGCACAAAGTTGCTGAGTAAATCTTTTAATATGATTTATTTTGTATTTATGATGAATCTACCTAAATGATTTTTGTAGCCAAAAATAAATATATTTTTGTGCCCAACTTCTGGATATGATCTTAATATGCTTAAATGCACCTCTGGTGAGTTTACCATGATTTTATAACTGCTATAAATATTTATTCTTGTTTTATGCTTAGTTGTAAAAGTAATTGCATATCTCAAGATCTATAGTAGCAGTAGATGTTTATGTTGGTTGCATGGCTCAGTTTTGGACCAGAGAACCAGTGAGAGAAAGTTTGGATCCAAAAGTTGTTTATTTATTTTTTATATGCATTTATCTTGTTTGTGGTAAATAAAAGTTGTTATTTGTGGTATAATTAATTTATAACTTAAATAAGTGTGCATGTGTGGTCAGTGGCTTAAATTAGAGTTAGTGAGCTCAGTGAACACCACCCATGGTGTTTCATAAATTGTTTTGTTGAATAAAAATGGAGAAGCCATTTTAAGCTTAATAATAAGATTAATTGGAAAACCATCCCTACACACCTAATGACCATATGTATGTGAGGTGAAACATGCTAACAAGTTTAAAACCACCCCCTTGCTGTTTTGTGCAAATAAACTAATTAATTTATATAAATATGTACACAATCACCATCAAAAAGAATAATTAATAAAGCAACACATATTGTTCCTTTATAGGAAGAGTATGTTGAATGTATTTATTATCTAGGTGAATGTGGTCAACCATGCACCCCATGGTTGTCAAGTGTTGTTTTGTAATTAATTAAATCAAAACCGTCAATTAAATCTTGCATATGCATCCTCGTGTAGATCTTCCTGACGGTAGCTATACACTCGTGCCGGAAGGAGGAGACGGAGGAGCTGACGGAGACGTGCACTACGTCGCTGTAGAACAAGACCTGGACCAAAGTCCAGAAGGGCCAAAGGCCAACCTTGCCAACGAAGGCAAGCCCCGGTTCATCATTAACCCTTGTTTGATTTAAATTATGCAACTATCTTTGTTATGCTTGTGCATTTACGTTTCAGGAGTTGATATGAAACCCTAGTTGCATGATCCCTAGGTGCCTATGTTCTTTTACTAGTATGCTAGGTCGTTAGATGCTATGCTCTAAGGACCCGGTAAAAGTCGAGTGATGTTCGTCACTCGCGAGAATAGGTTCTTATGTTGGAATCATAAGATCTTTATAAATGGATTGCTCATGTGGTAAGAGCATGGGATTTGGGCTCCGGTCCAGTGGCTTTCGTGGGCTAAGCTTTTGAACGTACTAAGCACTTGTCGGGAATGGGACCGGTAAGCCTAGTACCTTAATGAGACGGTACGGGATTTTACTATTACTAATCTTGAGCATTCTCCTGCCCGGCCCGCAACCGGGAGGAGGGTACATGTGTGAGGCTGGATGTACTATGTGGGGGCATACCAGATAGCCTTGTACCCGGGACTGTAAGCTATTATCCCAAGCCGAGGATTTTTGGGAACCGCTTAGTCGGTGTCAGCTCTGTTGGGGCACCGCTCCGTGTGTTTAGGTCTGCCTTGCAAGGTTTTTAATCAATCGATTGTCGGCCTCTCACCGTTATCCGAGACTGCTTAATCAACTGGCCATGATATCCCTTAATGATGGAACTATGTGAATTCTTCTGCGTGAATTAATTGTATTGTACAATTCTTGATTGCATTAGTTGCTTATTATAGTAATGGTAAATTTACTAGAATTTGAGCTAAAATATTGAAAGTAAGGATCCATGATCCTAGTTGCTTTTTGGCAAAACAAACCCACCAGCCAAAAGCCTTACATGTCTAGAGGTAACTTTTGTCGGGTAAGTCTTGCTGAGTATTAGTATACTCAGCCTTGCTATAATTGTTGCTTTCAGGTGAAGTTGTTTGGCCTGGAGAGATTCCACCCGGTTGGGAGCTGGAATGGGTGGATGACGACGAGTGATGTCATCACGGATGGCCTCCTGTGATGTCTATCGTATTGTAGTTTAATTTCCGCTGTTTAAAACTCTGAATCTTTACTTATCATGTCTTGAACCATGGTTTGTAATAATTAAACCCCTAAGGGTGAATTTGGATTTAAGTTGTGTAATGCACTCTGGACTCTCCTTCGAGGGAGTTTTAATGTATACGTTTCGATCCTCTGTGTGTGATTCAAGTGATTTACCGGGCTATGACCCGGCAACACTCAATGGGATGATTCTTTATTATCGCTTAATGACCAAATGGAGTGGTTTAGGTGATAGTACAGAATTATCTCGGATGGGGTTGTCACACTTACAACTGGCATTTGGTGACCAAACCTATGCAGACCCTCTTTTCAAACATGTCCTTTATGCCAGCAGCCTCTTCTAATGATAGATGCTCAACTATGACCTGTATCAAAACATGTGATGAAGTTCACAAGTCGTATGAGAGTGAAAGGAGTTAACTGATGTAAGTCAGTGTGAAATATACCGTAAGAGCATGCTTCTTGAACTTGTTCATTACAGAAAAGACTTGTTGAAGTCTAACCTTAACAGTTTCACCCAAATTGACGTATGCACGTACACAGTAACTATCTATCCAAATTGTAATCCACAAATGAAATCTGGAACAGATAATCCAATTGAGCTTCCATCTAGAAATGAGATCCAGGACAGAACATCAAATTCTCACAATACATGCCTTTTCTTATCTTCCTAATGCTAAATCTGGAAGTAGCAGAAACGGAAGAGGAAAGTCGAACTACCCTAGATCCGTGAAAGCATCAATGGACTTCAAGTTGCAGCGGAAGGCTAAAGGCAGTTCCTCACCTCGTTAGGGCACCACGCCCAGTCGCCGGCGCCCGGCGGTGCTTAATGCAGTCAGGTGGTCGCCGGCGTTGCGGACGGAGGGGGAGTGGAGGAGCTGAGATGCTCCATCGGTATGACGGGATCTCATAAGACGCAGTGCCGTGTCAGCCTAGGACGGGGGCCACCAACGAGCGCCCTCCGCGGAACGAATGGGGAGGGTGGCGGCCGGTGGGATACGTCCGGCTCTTGTTCTCTAGGCACGAGGCGACTCCGCGTTCGCCACCGCCGCCTACGATTCCGCGTCCGCGGGCGTCCGCCTCCGCCATCGTGTGAGATCAGAGGTTAGGGTAAAAAAGATGGTGTCGAGGCCTCGGGGGTGCGAGCGGGTTGGGCATTGGGGGTGGTGGTGGCGGCGGTGGCAGCCGGCAGTCGCGGGGAGGATGATGCGGGGGGAGCGGGGGGGCGCTGGCGTGGGGAGCGGACGGAGATTGGGGATGACGTGGTGGAGCGGACAGCTCGGATGGACAGAAGGGGATCGGACGGCAGGAGTCGTCTGTCAGGCTGACTCGCGGGAGGGGCTGACCCGCACCCGCAGAGGGGGAGTAAAAAAGTTGACGATGTTTTAGTCTTCTTTTTGTTATGAATCATAATTAATATGGCCAATTAATGAAGGGTTGGAGAGGAGCATTTATTACAGAGATGGAGAGGTGGAGAGATGGAGAGATAGGAGATCAATAAATGCTGTATTTACTCCTATCCTCTTTTTCCCCTCTATATATATAGAGGAGCTACCCCTTTCTACAGGTTGGCTGATCTAGTGAAATACAAGAGCTCTCTCCCCTTCTCCTATCCTGCTTGCTTGTGTGCTTGTTCTTGTGTTCATACAAATTGTGTGTGTTCTAAGTGCTTGAGAAACTTGATTTCTAACACGTTATCAGCACGAGTTCTACCGAGCTAAGAAGGTGAGAAGTAAGAAATCAGTTTGTGCTAAGCACAAACACACAGATACATCACAGCACAATTCTTGTGTCGTTGGCGCATCGGCAACGCCCAGTGACATGCAGGCGGCTCAGCTGTCGTCACTGTTCACCGCCGGAAACAACCCCGGCGAAGCAAGGAAGGCTGTGCCTCCGCTCGCCATGGTGAGGCCCTGAAGAGCCGAACCGCCGCCGTCCTGAAGACGAGTGCGCAGATTGGGTCACCACCGTCCCGAAGACGGTGAACGCCCCTGTACCAAAATGACGCCGTCCTGAAGACGCATAAGAAGTCCGGCCGGCCTGCAGCAGTCGGAAGCTCGCTCACGAGCAGATCCTGAAGACCGCTACAGGGTGCAGGCCCGACCGCCGCCGCAGGCGCGCCGCCTCACCGCGCATGGGCACACCGCCCAGCCGGCTGCCGCGGGCCCGCCCCGCTGCACGCGGGCGCGCCGCCCAGCCGGCCGCCGCGAGCGCAGATCCTGCCCCTGGCCGCCGGGCACCAGCACCGGCCACGCGGCCTCTCCCGCCGTGCGAGGCCGCAAAGCGCACAGCGCCGCCCCGCCGCGACCGTGGTCCTACCGCGGGCGTGCGAGGGCCACGCCGCCGCCGCGGCCCAGCCACGGGCGCGCGAGGGCCACGCCGCCGCCGCGGACCAGGCGTGGGCGCGCAGGCCGCTGTGCGACGCAGACCCGGGCAGGCCCCACCGCCAGCGAGCGCGGGTGCGCCCCCCCCTCCCACGGGCCGTGAGCGCAGGCCGCCGGGCGGCGGGGCACTGCCGCCATGCGCCTCTCTCTCTCATTTTTTGCCTGGATTCTTCTGGGAAAAGAGAAGAAGGGGAGAGGATAAGAATAAGATTGGGTTAGGGTTTTTTTACCCCATCCTTTTATATCCGAGTACAATGAATCTGAGCCGTCACTACAAGGTTTTGTATCAAATGCAACACCGAAAAAGTGTTGCAAAAGACACAAAAATGGTAGCAATAGTACTTTTGCTACCATTTTTTTGGTTAAATGTCGTTGCACTTGTGACCGTAGCAATAGCAGAATGCAACGGGTTACGTTTTAGTTGCGACACACAGCCCTCTATTGCAACTCTTTTGACGCTTTTGCAACACATGGTGAGTGTTGTAACAATAGCAGTTGCAACCACTATGGGTGTGGCAATAATATCAATTGCAATGAACTAGGCGTTGCTAGCGATACGTATTGCGACACACTGGTCGTGTAGCAACACAATGCAATCGCAACGCAACATAGGTGTTGCAATCGTAGTTATTGCTACGCGGAGATAGCATTGCAATAGAGGTTCTCTATTGCCACGTCGTCTAAATGGTTGTTATAGCTAGCTTAGGTTATTGCAACGTCTCTGTAGGTTGGTTGCTACAGAGAGGTCCTCTATTGCCACGTTTCCGAATGGTTGCTATAGGTGGCATAGACTATTGCCACGTTACTTAGGTTGGTTGCTACAGAGAGGTCATCTATTGCCACATTACTAACTAGCTGATTGCTATAGGTAGATTCCTCTATTGCCAAGATTATCGTACCTATTACCACGACTAAATGTGGTTGTTATATGTGTCATCATATATTGCAACGCCAGATTAATATATTAATAATTCATATTGCAACTTTATTTGGTAGCTTAAATCAATAATCTCAAAACGACAATACATAATGAATGAAGCAACGACATCCATTAAAACGAAATATAATTTGTTCATGCAAATCTTTAATGAAACACACTGAGTGTCAAACTAAATGAGAACACTAGATAGCTTAACACATAATAATGTATCCAGCACAGACAACTGTTTGAACTCATTCGAATAAAAGACCAATGTCTACTGTAGCAACGAAGGTTCCCTTGATATGTATGTTGGCCATCGTCCTACTATTCGTATGCTCCTTCTCAAACTCAAGATTCCTCCTGAAAAAATAATTGCCATGAGTTAAACTAAAATTCTAGAAGTAAAAATCATTGACATGCATTAGTTAAACTAAAACTCTAGGTACTACTAAAATTTACAAGTATTTTGCAACTTGATGATGGTCAAGATCATTAAAGCATGACATGTATTTCCGTAACATGCTGGTGATGGTCGATGGATGGTAAGTCCTCTTAACAGTGAAATAGACATGCACATTGAAGCATGCTCTTTTTATTTAACCATGCATTAGTGGTTATGTAGTGTAGAAATGCCAAAAAAGTTCATTTTTTTCCCAAGTTCAACTCACCAGAACTATGTAAAGGCCAATTCGCTTCACGTTATGGATTTTGCAAAAAAGAAATGATTTTTTCCCAAAGTTCAGTTAACACCTAACCACTTTCTGAAATAAAAACGATATGCAAGTAATGCTAATTATCAAAGCTACAGCAACAGAATTATTTGACATCAAACAGTCTAAAGGATATCAACATAAGGGTAGAACAATAATGACATAAATCACAAGTGTACCTTAGAAATATAATAGTTGGAATTTAGATGACAAAAAATAATGTGGTGATGAAGATAATGTGTTGATCCGGTACTTGTTCCGTAGCAGATCAAGGAGGTGAGAGTCCAGGAATGACTTGTCCAAAGCATAGTACACTGCAAGAAATGAGAACTCAGTAATCCTAGGACATAGCTCTGCACTACCAATGCCATGAGGGAGACTATGGACATAACACTACATCAAGGTAGTTAGTTGTTGTTGGAAGAACTACCTTAATAAACACTTATGCTTGCCATCTAGATGTTGCAGTTCTCAAGCTTCATCTAGATGTTGCAGTTCTCAAGCTCCAAATATTTGTCAGCACTACTTGTGGATTGTAGGAAATCCAGAGCCTACTAATATAGCACTACATCATTAAAAAGAAAAAGAAAACAAGCCTATATAAAAGATTGGTGTTACCTACGAAGCTCTTCTCCCAATCCACTTATGGCATCACAGGCTATCTCGTTGCTCCTAGATTGAACATGAAATCATTTTTATTTAGTTACAACAGTATCGAAAGAGAAATAACATTATAATAATAAATCTTAAGGTCTAAGGTACATCTCAAGGTTCAGTAAAGTTATGTTTAGTTTGCCAAAATTCGAAAAAAATACATGGTGGTGCCAGGAAAAAAAGAGATATATTCGGTAAAATCTATTTACTTATTGCAATAGTATAGCATCTACTTTAGCAATCCGTTTGTGTAGCAGCAAGAGTGTAGTTAAAACCCAAACAGTACCAGAGAATAATACAATATTCCTATAGTATAAAGGAAACTAAGTTAAAAAAAGAAAGGTAATGGGATGTTATAGAGCACAATGATACATAAGTCGAAACATTGGACTGGAACAAATTTCACAATACTGAGAAGTAAATAGCAAAAGAAAAGGGATTTAACAAAGGATAGAAACTGTATATCAATGTTTTGAAGCCAGTAAGCTTGTGTACAAGCAGCGAAGGATATAAATTAAGACTACACATAAGAAAATAAATAAACTGTTTAGCATGGGTGAAGCATTTGAGAGGCTTCGCCAGAAGTCTAACCAAATATCGAGAGAAGAGCCACATATCTCACTTGGTCAGTGACTCCCACAGGGAGCTCGGCCACCCGGGTTCGAATCCCGTGCCCACGAATTTCCGCTCCCTGAGTCAATGAGTGGGAATGGGGACACTGCTCCCCGGTTCAAAAAAAAAAGCACACCTCTGAAAATCCTAGTGTTTGTTCTAGATTGCACAGAATCAAAGAATATGTGGAATACAAACTCCGTGATCCAAACTCAAGTAAACTAAAATATCATAGCACCACTCCAGCCTACAGTGATTTAGCACAGGGAAGAGCATTCTCGCTTAAGTTGCCATCCTCGCTTGACTAACACAAACTGTCTCATTGTGAATTTGATCGAATCAAATCAAATCGAACAATTGTTTCTGGTGCTTACCCCTGCTTGCCATGGATCTTCCAGTCACATACCATGGTGTCTGCCGACCCTCCGGCCAGCATCTACGGCGTCATCATGAACCCCTGCGGAACAGGAAGAGGATCAGATCAAGAATTAAAATTGACGGTGTCACGAGCCATAGCAAGAAAAGAGAGTGGACTGAGAGAGGCAAGCATGTACGTGCCGCCGACCTTCCCTGTGGCAGATCCACGCGTCGCACCCGGATTGGGCCGCCATGCCGCTGCGTGGGGTACTGGCATCCTGCAGCCAGGGGATGAGGAGCCAGGCTGCCTCCGCCCAAGCGGCAGTGCTTGAATGGCTACATCGCGCATTGACTGGACGCTTGCGTCGTGCCGGATTGGGGAGGAGGCGGGCGACGGGAGTGAGCGTTGGTGAGGCAATCAGGGGAGGAGATGGATCCGGTGGCGCCCGAGGGTGGTCCGGCAGGCAGCGCCCGGGGCAGGTGTGGCGGCAGACGTCAGGTGCAGCGATGGATCCGGCGGCGGCAGCCGATGGTGGTCCGGTGGCGTCCGGTCGCGCCCGGGCGAGCTACGGCGGCAGCAGTCGGGCGTGGGGAGGGTTCGAAATGAGATGAGGAGGGGCGGCTCGAAGGGCGTGTGGAGGGGGGCGCGGCTGGTTGGCCGTGGGGGCGGCAAATCCTAGTAGGGGTAAAAATGGGATGTTGGGGGGTTTGGGCGGCGGACGGACAGGGGCGTGTGGACGCGGTGAACGCAGTTCACTGCCGTTAAAAGTTCGACAATAAAAATTCTCCTTTTCATACTTTTTAGGAGTACTAGGATCATGCCCGTGCGTTGCTACGGGCTAACATAAAATTATCATAACAAGATATTATTTTCTAAAAATTAAAGCAGAAGTCTCACAATTGTCATTTGTACATAGAAATTATTGCATCGGTGTAAAATGTTTTGCACCTGCAATTGCAATATATTGAGGAGTAAAATGTTTTGCACTGCAGTTGCAATGTAGTGAAGCTACAACCCTAGTTACCCTGCTCCCTTTTGATTTTACATAAACATATAAATTCAGATCATGAATATACCTCATCTAAATAAGGGTAACTCCTGGATATACCTCATGAATTCATATAAGATTAATTCAAAAGTTGAAATTAACCAAACTCCCCGAAGGTTATTTACTTTGATAGATTTCGTCAAAAGAAAAACGGGACACCGCAGACTGCTTCAGTTAACAAATTTCAAGAGCAAGATAGCAAGTAATTTATGTTGAATAAAAATATGAGCATGCTTTACAAATCCAAAACTTGTCACTTGTATTTTGGACACCCCAAGAAACTCACATGAACAAACAACTTCAAATGTTGTAGAATAGTACAAGCCTAGCTAGCCTGAACACTTTGAGAGCCTACAAAAAAAAAGTTATTAGCAACTGACCACAATATCCCAATACAATGCTTCATAGTTAATAACCCCGCCCCAAAAAAATCCATTTAAGTACAAGGATTAGGACTGAAGCACCATGGAAGAGTCATCGCAAGCTGCAGTATTGCAAAATATGTACACGGCTTGTATCGGATGTTTGGAACATATAATTTCGAAGAACATGTCGAGCATAAAAGCAAGAGGGCGAAAATCCAAGATATCAGCGATCTGCAAGTTATCTTCCAAATTTCATCATTATATCATCTGTCTAGAAGTAGTAGGTTCCTTCTCTTTCAGATATAGTTCAGAAAGTACCCTTATTTAAGCTACACTAATTACTGGCAAAACAATCATGAAAGAGTGAGCAAGAAAATCTGAAATATCATGTACCTTGTATATGCACCATTCTTCATCTTATAAAAACTACAAATCAGAAATAATACCTTCATGGCTGCCTCCAATGTGTGAAAATGATAGCCAGGTCAAATTATTCTGGCCATGATAATTGCCTCCAAATTCAGGAAGAACTCCAATCTGCAATGAATTTCATGGCATTCACAAATCTCTCATTTTGCTCACTATAACAGAAGGTGGACAGAAACCATGAATCATTAGTATTAAAAAATGATTTGTATTTTAACTACATAATTAACGGGGCAAATCTAAATTAAAGCACAGATGCACAAGCATAAAAAGCAATATTTTTCATCAAATTGAACCATATATATGATTTAAAAATATGAATAATAACCTAACAACTTTACATTAAATTAGACCAGGTGAACAGTAAGCATCATGATAAGATCTAACAGTAAGAATAAGGCACATTATCAAATTTAATTATTAAATCCGGACCAACATCTAGGTCACTGGCAAGTTAGATCCGGCCAATCTAGAAACTTGCAGATCAACATAGTACAAGAGACTTTTATGCATGAAGCACGACTTCATAAAAAACGTATAGTGAAATCTACCATATAAAAGTCGGGGCACATCAAAACAGGAAGAAGGCAGGGAATAGGTCAAGGATGACAGGTGAATTAAAACTGTGCAGACAACTGTGAAATCTAACATATAAAAGTAAAAATAAGCTAAAGACAAAAAAAGTATACCAATCATCTGTTCACAATCAGAGTTCAGAATGGATCAAAAAAAATATTTGTAAGGAAAGTGGAACTAAACAAATATATCAACCAAATTATGCTACAGCACTGATAAAGTTTTCAGCAGGTTTCTCAGTAACTTGGAATGCTATTGTCAACAAACCACTACATTTTTTTATTTCAATTCTTGCGATTAACATGGTGAGTGTCACAATCATAATCAAGAATTTATTTTAAATCAATACAATTAAATGTATGAACTAACATAGCAAATTGTTGTGACCTAAATCAATACAATTGTTGAAGAGGGGACGTCTGTATACCTTGTTGCAAGCTGGCTTCATCGTAAGCTGCATCATTGCAAAATATGTACACGGCTTGTATTGGATGTTTGGAACTTCTAATTTCGAAGAACATGTCGAGCATCAAAGCAAGAGGGCGAAAATCCAAGATATCAGCGATCTGCAAGTTATCTTCCAAATTTAATCATTATATCATCTGTCTAGAAGTCGTAGGTTCCTTCTCTTTCAGATATAGTTCAGAAAGTACCCTTTTTTAAGCTACACTAATTACTGACAAAACAATCATGAAAGAGTGAGCTAGAAAATCTGAAATATCATGTACCTTGTATATGCACCATTCTTCATCTTATAAAAACTGCAAATCAGAAATAATACCTTCATGGCTGCCTCCAATGTGTGAAAATGATAGCCAGGTCAAATTATTCTGGCCATGATAATTGCCTCCAAATTCAGGAAGAACTCCAAACTGCAATGAATTTCATGGCATTCACAAATCTCTCATTTTGCTCACTATAACAGAAGGTGGACAGAAACCATGAATCATTAGTATTAAAAAATGATTTGTATTTTAACTACATAATTAACGGGGCAAATCTAAATTAAAGCACAGATGCACAAGCATAAAAAGCAATATTTTTCATCAAATTGAACCATATATATGATTTAAAAATATGAATAATAACCTAACAACTTTTACATTAAATTTGACCAGGTGAACAATATGCAACATGATAAGATCTAATAGTAAGAATAAGGCACATTATCAAATTTAATTATTAAATCCGGACCAGCATCTAGGTCACTGGCAAGTTAGATCCGGCCAATCTAGAAACTTGCAGATCAACATAGTACAAGAGACTTTTATGCATGAAGCACGACTTCATAAAAAACGTATAGTGAAATCTAACATATAAAAGTCGGGGCACATCAAAACAGGAAGAAAGCAGGGAATAGGTCAAGGATGACAGGTGAATTAAAACTCTGCAGACAACTGTGAAATCTAACATATAAAAGTAAAAATAAGTTAAAGACAAAAAATGTATACCAATCATCTGTCCACAATCAGAGTTCAGAATGGATCAAAAAAAATATTTGTAAGGAAAGTGGAACTAAACAAATATATCAACCAAATTATGCAACAACACTGATAATGTTTTCAGCAGGTTTCTCAGTAACTTGGAATGCTATTGTCAACAAACCACTACATTTTTTTATTTCAATTCTTGCAATTAACATGGTGAGTGTCACAATCATAATCAAGAATTTATTTTAAATCAATACAATTAAATGTATGAACTAACATAGCAAATTGTTGTGACCTAAATCAATACAATTGTTGAAGAGGGGACGTCTGTATACCTTGTTGCAAGCTGGCTTCATCGTAAGCTGCATCATTGCAAAATATGTACACGGCTTGTATTGGATGTTTGGAACATCTAATTTCGAAGAACATGTCGAGCATCAAAGCAAGAGGGCGAAAATCCAAGATATCAGCGATCTGCAAGTTATCTTCCAAATTTAATCATTATATCATCTCTCTAGAAGTCGTATGTTCCTTCTCTTTCAGATATAGTTCAGAAAGTACCATTATTTAAGCTACACTAATTACTGACAAAACAATCATGAAAGAGTGAGCAAGAAAATCTGAAATATCATGTACCTTGTATATGCACCATTCTTCATCTTATAAAAACTGCAAATCAGAAATAATACCTTCATGGCTGCCTCCAATGTGTGAAAATGATAGCCAGGTCAAATTATTCTGGCCATGATAATTGCCTCCAAATTCAGGAAGAACTCCAATCTGCAATGAATTTCATGGCATTCACAAATCTCTCATTTTGCTCACTATAACAGAAGGTGGACAGAAACCATGAATCATTAGTATTAAAAAATGATTTGTATTTTAACTACATAATTAACGGGGCAAATCTAAATTAAAGCACAGATGCACAAGCATAAAAAGCAATATTTTTCATCAAATTGAACCATATATATGATTTAAAAATATGAATAATAACCTAACAACTTTTACATTAAATTTGACCAGGTGAACAGTAAGCAACATGATAAGATCTAACAGTAAGAATAAGGCACATTATCAAATTTAATTATTAAATCCGGACCAGCATCTAGGTCACTGGCAAGTTAGATCCGGCCAATCTAGAAACTTGCAGATCAACATAGTACAAGAGACTTTTATGCATGAAGCACGACTTCATAAAAAATGTATAGTGAAATCTAACATATAAAAGTCGGGGCACATCAAAACAGGAAGAAAGCAGGGAATAGGTCAAGGATGACAGGTGAATTAAAACTCTGCAGACAACTGTGAAATCTAACATATAAAAGTAAAAATAAGTTAAAGACAAAAAATGTATACCAATCATCTGTCCACAATCAGAGTTCAGAATGGATCAAAAAAAATATTTGTAAGGAAAGTGGAACTAAACAAATATATCAACCAAATTATGCAACAACACTGATAATGTTTTCAGCAGGTTTCTCAGTAACTTGGAATGCTATTGTCAACAAACCACTACATTTTTTATTTCAATTATTGCAATTAACATGGTGAGTGTCACAATCATAATCAAGCATTTATTTTAAATCAATACAATTAAATGTATGAACTAACATAGCAGATTGTTGTGACCTAAATCAATACAATTGTTGAAGAGGGGACGTATGTACACCTTGTTGCGAAACAATGACTAATTCAATAATTCTATTAGAACTCAAAATTTAGGTTTGTAGGACCTGCATTTAAGATTCATATCGAAGCATTTGTAGAAAGAAACGAACCTACATTATAGTCATAATTAAAAAAAAGTAAACTGAAATTAATTACCTGTTGAACCTCCGGATAATGATTCTTGAACTCTACAATAGCCATCTGAGCACTAGTGAAAATCCAAATCAGCAGGAAGGGAAAAGGGGTAGGCAAAGACCGAAGCTCAGGGCGCTCCGAGAAAACACATAGAGTGATGAAGAGAAGGGATTGGGAACACAGCGGCTGTTTCGAACAATAATTCAGTAGCTAGGGTCTCATACCTTGGGAGCTGACGTCCCTAGGGAAGGAAAACCCTCGGGAGCAACTTGTAACTCAAGTCCCAAATAGTATCAGGGGCTGCCATGTAATACAGTAGCTCTTTGGGTGAGGGTCAGTTGCTCCTTGCGTTGCTCCTGCTTTGCTAGCAGCAAAAGGCAACACTACTCGACACTGCATTCTGAAGAACAAAACATAAGATTGAGATTAATAGGTATGTCTCACATGATTTTTTTACTTAATTATCAGCATGTATTAAATAGTTAGCTGAAGCTGCAGGTGTACTGAACACAACTGAGTACTCGCTGGAACCACAATGTAATTTCAGGAAGAAAGGTCAGCTACTCCAAAAAATATATATATAAGCAAACTTCATCTTCATCCATTAGTACACTAACACCTAGTAAAATTAAATGAAGAATTTAATTAACTAAATGTTTTGTTGAATAGTTTTCCAGATTCAATTTCTATATGCTGGGTTGTTCCAAACTTGGCATGTCACTGTGGTGAGTCAAATGTCCCATATGGACCCAGTCATTATCTTCATCCATTGCTGACATCAGATTTATACTCAGCACATACCCAAACAGCATACACATGTGATCCATTAGAAAATTAGATGATTATTGGTTCAGACAAACCTGGCTTGTACTTGTGCTTGAAGTAAGAATGATTCTCGACTAACTATTTATTCTTCCAGCCTATATGAATGCCATTTTAAGTATTTACTTCTCTTTAATCAACTTCACAATTTGAATAAGCTACTCTGAATACGATGTTCTTAGCCCGTAGCAATGCAGACACTTTCAAGTAGCTTATGCAGACACACATACAAGGCATAATTAAGAACATAAATAAGGAGGGGCTTATGCAGATCCACTAATAGAATGGGCAACAGGTGGAAGGAGCTTATGCAGATCCACAGTTGCATTACCTGTTCACTGTTGAGCAGGAGGCAGCTTAGGGCACAACCCGCGCCTAGGCAGCTCTCCCCTCGAATTCATGTGTTGCTGCAGGGCAACGACGGACCTGACGATCTCCACCAGGGTGCGGGATGTGCTGCTGCAGGGCAAAAATGGGGATCAGAGTGAGGCTGTGGTTCATCGCAGAGGGTAGGGCAGCAAGCAGAATGGCGGTGGCGGCCGGTTACCGGCATCGGCGACAGCGACGGTGTACAGTTACCAGCGGCCGGGGCATGCGCGGTGTTCCTTGGTGATTGGCGACACCGACCGGTTACAGGGGGGACGACTATTCTCGGCGGCGAGTGGCTTACGGTTTGGGTGGACGCGAAGAACCTGGGTGCCGCACACGGCGTGCGAGGTGTATTGAGGACGACGGTGGCTCCGTTGAGCTGCGGATCCCAGGCGTGGGTGGATCGAGGACGACGGCGGCAGATAGGACCGGGGGGCGGCGGCGGATCCCAGGCACAGGTGGACTGAGGATGGCGGCGGCAGCGGGAGAGGACCGGGATGGCGGATTCGGCGGATAGAGGATCACAGGCACGAGTGAACCGGCGACGGCGGCTCCTTCTCCGGCGTGTGCGGGGTCTCCGGCGGACGGTGTTTTGTGATGGGGGAGGAGGCGGATGGTGGAGGAGGTGGCAACGCACGACGCAGGCGGTGGGGCTGCACAGCGGAGGGGAAGGCGCGGCACTGCGCGGGCGCAGGCGGCGGGGGTGCGCGTCGGAGGGGAAGGCGTGGAGGATGGGAAGGCGCGGCAGCGGGGTGTGGAGGGGAAGGCGCGGTAGAGGAGGGCGCGGTGCGTTTTTGTTCGCGACGCGAGGGGCTCACGACGCGCGGTGGAGCAGCAGACGCCCGCGAGGTGAACGTACGTTCACCGCGGTGGAAAGTTCGAACAAAAAAATTCTCCACTTCATACTTTTAGGAGTAGAGATAAGTAGTATATATAGATATATAGATATATAGATAAGTAGTAGAGATAGAGATAATAGAGATGATAAGTGCACTTGATGTTTCATACCCTGAGACTAGAGTAGAGGTGATCGGACGGCAGTAATCGAGGGAGCAGAGGCGCGTGTGAGATGTGAATGCATGGAGGTGGAGGCTGGAGGAGCGGAGGCACGAGGAGCTGTGAAGTCCGAGTGGAGAAAAAACATCACGATGTTTTGTCGAAATCGTTTAAAACTTTAATGGGATGTTTATGGAGCCAAACTATGATGTTGTGTGCATATATGCAAATTTCTGATGAAGTTTACCTATTACTGTAATTATTTTATGATTTACTAAAGAATAAATGTTAAAATACCATAAGATACATAAAAAATTCAAAAAACTTGGAGGGACACCTCTTTTTAGTGTATAAGTGAAGAGGGGAGAAACCGGTGGTAATTAACTTAGCCCCTAAAACCCCAAAATCAGGAAGGCTAATGATGAGCCGCATTGACAGAGGCCCAACACCGCCCGCCGACAAAGCCAGGCCCAGCTCTCTTTCATAAGGAACGGCAGCCCGGCCTCCTTCCGCAGAGCCACCTCCGACTCAGGCGGCCACCCCAGCTACCTCGACAGGCGGCTCCGCCTCGCACGATCTAAGGCTCCTTCTGCCGTAATCCGTCGGCCGGGGCCCCCAGGGGGTGGGCTGCAACGTGGCGGAAGCTGTCCCGCGTCGCGCGGGACGTGCAGCTGCGGCAGGGCACGCGGATCTGCCCTATCAGGAGGTCAGGTAATGATGAGATTTTCCCCGGCGTGGAAGGCAGACTGCCCCGACGTCCCATCACCTGGATACAGAACAGTGGCCAAGGACGCGCGAATCCTTCGCCTGTAAGACATCGAACAGCAAGACCCGATCCAGCAGGTATCAGAGAAAAGGTCGAGGCTTGCAAGGGAAGCTCCGACCTAACATGACTAGCGTGCTCCTGGGTCAGGAAAAGCCGACTCGGGACGGAGGCCGAAGCTACGCCGCCCTACGGAGGCTACCACGACTGGTGCAGTGTACGGCGCCAATGGGAGACGAAGGCCCACGGTGTGGCACTGTTCCAGCACTGTTGCAGCACTGTAGCAGAACGTTATTTTACCATCTTAGCCCTTGTACACCGGCCCTCCTTGAACTATAAAAGGAGAGGTTGGTACCGTAGAAGGGGGGATCGAACGGAGTCCAACGAAACCAACACACCGGACACATCGTTCAAGATCAACCGCACACACCACACCCACCGATCGAGCCTCCGCTGCTCTCACCCACGCATAGAGACTTGGGGCTCTTTCCCTCTCTCGACCTAAGCTTGTATCCCCTACTGCAAGCCCCTGTGGGCATATAGAACATCTTCCCGAACTGGACGTATGGCACCCTCTCGGAGCCTGAACCAGTATAAACCCGGTGTCTCCAAGCCCAACCATCCGGATTAGACACACGAATCATACCAAAAATTACTTGCCGGCGGTATCAAACCCCGACAATAAGTGTCCAAAAAAAGTTTCAATTGAGGTGACGCACATCCTCACAAAGTCATACATGGTGTCACACATGCCCCTATAGACGAGCGAGAGATGTTCATCCTTATATGAGATGTTTAGTACCACTTTGTCGAAATCATTTAAAACTTTAATAAGATGTTTATGGAGCCAAACTATGATGATGTGTGCATCTATGCGAATTTCTGACCAGGTTTACCTATTACTGTAATTATCTTATGATTTACTAAAGAATAAATGTTAAAATACCCTTAGCTACATAAAAAATTCAAAAAACTTGGTGGGACACCTTATTTTGGTGTATAATTGTCCAAAAAAAGTTTCAATTGATTCTGAGAAAGTTGTGATGCACATCCTCACAAAGTCATACTAAGTGAGAGATGTTCTTGATTGTGAAGGATGTATAGTACACTTTGTTGAAATTATTTGAAATTTTTATGGGATGGTCATGGAGCTAAAATATGTTGTTGTGTCAATCTATGTAATTTTCTAATCGATTTTTGCTATTACTATAATTATTTATTGAATTACTAAGGAATGGATGTGAAAATATCATAATGTGTCTAGAAAAAATCTAAAAAGTTACGTAGTCACATGATTTTGGTGTATGAGCGTCACATAAAAAATTCAAGTGATTTCGATAAAGAATTGTTGAATATCCCTCACAAAAGCATACATGGCTCGCATAGTCCTATGCAGCTAAGTGAGATATGTTCCTAGTTGTGAAAGATGTATAGTATCACTTTGTCGAAATCATTTGAAACTTTTTATGAGATGGTTATGGACCCTAAATATGTTGTTGTGTGAATCTATGAAATTTTCTGATCAAGTTTTGCTATTACTGTAATTATTTATTGAATTACTAAGGAATAAATGTGAAAATATCATAAAGTGGCTAGAAAAATCTAAAAAATTACGTAGTCACATGATTTTAGTGTATGAGCGTCATATAAAAAATTCAAGTGATTTCGATAAAGAGTTGCTGAATATCCCTCATAAAGACATATATATAGCTCACATAGTCTTTTGTAGCTAAGTGAGATATGTTCCTAGTTGTGAAAGATGTATAGTATAACTTTGTCAAAATCGTTTGAAACTTTTATGGGATGGTTATGGAGCCAAAATGTGTTATATAGCCACATATTTTTTCAAATTTGTTTTAAAAGATTTATTGCAGTTCAATTAATAAAAAGAAATAAAACACCCTAATACAACATAAACTAATGCTTATCCTAGTGGTTTGCACACGTCACACCCCTTAAAGCTGGTGCATGGGAAAGAACCAAGTATTTCCTGTCTGCGTATATTTGGCAGCGATGTGTGCGTGCCAATACCACCGCCTCAGCGTACATCAATGAAACCCCACCAGAAGTTGGGGATCTATGTTGAGCCTATGACTGGGGATCATCATACGGCTCGGTACGCTGATTATGTCTTCGATGAAGACCATTTCCCAGCATTAGGGGGAGAGAGAGGCATCCTGAAGAATGCCGGGAAATTGAATGGAATGCAATTGGGATGCAATCTTTAGACCCACACACCAGTGAATCCGAACCAGAAGTTCGGAGGATAATACATTTGTAAAGTCTTGCAAATGGGCTGCCAGATGCCTTCACTGATCATAAAAGAGTGACAAGGTCGCATATACCTGCAGTAAAGGCGCCGGAGAGAGTTCAGGTACCCCAGAAGGCTACCAACTCTATTGTCTCCCCTAATCCTAGGTAGAGGGGGGAGACCTCCTGGTGCTCAGGACAAGGTCCCGCGGAGACGTCCACAGCGGAAAGGACCTGAGCCCCTTGCCTCACTTAAGGATCCAGTTGAAGAAGTTCAACCTGAAGTTGAAAATGCCCCTGAAGTGGCAACTCAACCTGAAGTTGAGGAAGTCCCTGAAGGACTCCATCCTAAAGATGGAAACCCCCAATGCGTCGCGCGAAGAATATCGCATGGGGAGATCAGAACGCCCCCACTCAGTCGTTATGGGAAATCACGATGAGTGGGTGGACGATCATGAGGAGATTGCCACCAATCATGTGGAATCAGGAGAGTCATATCATAGAAAGACCACTATTGTCGACATATTTTTTGCCTCAAAAATTGCTGACTCATTGGATCCAGATCCAGAACCAAAGTCCATGATTAAGTGCCTGAATCACTCATATTGGGACAAATGGAAAGCAGCAATTGAGGCAGAATTGCACTCGCTTTGTAAAAAAGAGGTTTTTGGGCCTGCAGTCCCAACACCTCCTAAAGTCATCCCTGTAGGATGCAAATGGGTCTTCCTCCAGAAGAGGAATGAACATTGGTGGTGGTAAGATACAAAGCGAGGCTAGTGGCACAAGGGTTCACGCAAAGACCCGACATTGATTATGATGAGACATACTCTCCTGTTATGAGTGGCATAACATTCTAATATCTTATGGCAGCTAACTTGAATCTGAAAATGCAGTTGGTCGATGTCGTGACGGCATACTTGTATGGGTCACTTGATTTGGAGATCCATAGAAGAGTCCCTGAAGGACTCAAGATCCCTGGACCGAATCAAAACCGCAACATGTTCAGTGTCCGCCTGCAGCGGTCATTGTATGGGTTGAAACAATCCGAAAGGATGTGATTCAACCAACTGAGTAACTTTCTCCTGAAGAGAGGTTACATCAACAATGATGATTGTCCCTGTGTCTTCATAAAGAAATCTAGCAATGGATTTTGCATCATCTCCGTCTATGTCGGTGATTTGAGCATCATCGGCACGACCAGGGACATTGAGGAAGCAACGACTTACCTCAAGACGGAGTTTGAGAGACTTGGGTAAAACCAAGTTTTGATTGAGCCTGCAGCTCGAACACCTCCCTGAAGGAGTGTTTGTTCACCAGTCTACTTATACAAAGAGGGTATTTGAAAAGTTCAATATGAATGAGTGCCACCCTCTGAAAACCCCTATGATTGTCCGATCATTGGAAACGGATAAGGATCCGTTCCGGCCCAAGGAAGAGGATGAACAAGGTTTGGAACCTGAAGTTCCATACCTTAGTGCCATTAGGGGCACTAGTGTACCTTACAAATTGCACACGGCCGGATATTGCTTTTGCAGTAAATCTGTTGGCCAGGTACAGCGTCGCACCCACCAGAAGACATTGGGTTGGCGTGAAAATCATCCTCGTATTTAAAAGGCACTCATGACCTTGGGTTGTGGTTTCCGAAAAAGGGGGGATCTAACTATGGTAGGTTATGTAGATGCTGGCTATATGCCCGACCCCCATAATGCTAGATCATGGACTGGTTTTGCGTTTCTCTGTGGTGGTGCAGCCATCTCATGGCGGTCTGTGAAGCAGACCTTGGTTGCCACTTCAACCAACCACTCAGAGATAATCGCCCTGTACAGCGAATGATTAACCACATCCAAAAGTCGTGTGGTAAGGGCGTTATCAACAACCCCACCATTATCTATGAAGATAATGCTGCTTGTGTTGCACAGATGCATATGGGCTATGTGAAGAACAATCTCACGAAGCATATTGCTCCAAAATTCTTTTATCCCCATGAGCTCCAGAAGAGCGGGGAAATTAAGATCCTGCAAGCAAGATCATGTAACAATCTTGCAGATTTATTCACAAAATCTCTGCCGGCCTCCAGCTTCTATAAATGCATTTATGGAATTGGCATGAGGCGGCTAAGAGATTTGCAGGGTTCAGGGGGAGAACAACCCTGAAAACCATAGCTCATGATTGTGATCCTGAAGACCACAAGTTGGTCCTGAAGACCTGGCCCGAGCATCAACTGTTGTACTCTTTTTCCCTTGATGAGTTTTTTCCCACTGGGTTTTCTCATGCAAGGTTTTTAACGAGGCAACAGGTGCAACATAAGCAAGGCCTGTGATGTACCCTTTTCTCCTACCCTTTTTTCCCACTGGGTTTTGGGGGGGGGAGTTTTTGACGAGGAATACACATGGCATGTAATTGGCCAAGGGGGAGTGTTATGAATCATAATTAATGTGGCCAATTAATGAAGGGTTGGAGAGGAGCATTTATCACAGAGATGGAGAGGTGGAGCGATGGAGATAGGATATCAATAAATGTTTTATTTACTCCTCTCCTCTTTTACCCCTCTATATGTAGAGGAGCTACCCCCTTTGTATAGGTTGGCTAATCCAGTGAAATACAAGAGCTCTCTCCCCTTCTCCTATCCTGCTTGCTTGTGTGCTTGTTCTTGTGTTCATACAAATTGTGTGTGTTCTAAGTGCTTGAGAAACTTGATTTCTAACACTTTTAAACTTTGTAGGAGTATAATAAGTAAGTAGAGATAGAGATAAGTATAGATATAGATATAGATATAGATATAGATTTTAATTAAGTATGTTGAACAATACCAAAATCGAAATAAGCAAAGTAAGTTCCACTGTAAGTCAAAACTATTAGTTTCAAAAAAAGTAATAACTATATCAAATGTATTTGTATATTTAGCCATAGAGTTTACGCCAACAAAAACCTCCATCAATAACACACAAGTTTGATGTTTTCATAGCAACGGAATCTCCACAAAAAATGACAAAATGATCTACATAAAGATTGTAGATCTTAATGAGATATGAAACTTTAGTATCCATCACTTTTCCATTTGACATCATTTAGTGCTCAAAATCTTGCTTGTATTTGTCATTTTTTGTAATGCAAAAATTGGATTGTTCAAACAGACTCACACAAGACGATTTTTCAAAAAAAATATCATTAATAAGTTTCATAGTAGAGCATGATTTTAGGAATTTTTAGGAAAAAAATCATCAGATTTGGAGTTGCCATGAAGGAAAAATACTAGATACAAGTTTAAAATCTGGATTAAAAGAAAAATTACGAACTGTTTGCGTGTTCTTTAGTCTGGGCAAGTGGCCAAATAGGATTAGCACGCTACACGACAATATAATGTATATAAAAAAGTCAAACTCCATAACAACCTAAGGCACAACATAGTGGTAAGGTGTGTTTGTATCAACTATAAGGTCTTGGGTTCAAATCCCAAGTTCTCTATTCCATGTTTTGTTTTTTTACCTTTTTCCAGAGAGTTGGTGTGTGATATATGAGAATAAAGAATATATACAATTAAATCCCCAAACTAAACACAACAAATGTGGTGGTCTAGTGGTAGAAGTGCTCTTTTCTAAGCCACAAGTGTTGGGTTCAAATCCTATATGCTGCAATATTTTTATCGATTTAACATACAAGTTTTTTTTAATTTGAAATTTCAAAAGTTGAGAAATTCATATGTTTTTAGGGTAATAAATGATTTCAAATGAAAATTCATAATAGCAAAGTTATATAACTCATATGGATCTAAAATCTTTATTCAGTTAATTAATCCCTGTGACAAAGTTTGAATGATTCAAAATTTGAATTTCAAAAATTGATAACTAAAATCATAATCTTGGAACGCTAAATGATTTCAGCTTGAAAAGTGATGAATACTGAAGTTTCATAACTCATCAAGATCTATAATCTTTATTTATGTCTTTTTTCCATTTGAGATAGTTGTAGTATACATTGGTTATTAATCATAGATTTACTCACATAGTTTTAGAAGCTATGTTAGAGACTTGTCAAATTTGTACTACATGTTATTATCACTTTTGAAAATGACAAAAATGCTCTACTTAAAGATTGTAGATCTTGATGAGATATGAAACTTTAGTATTCATCACTTTTCCATTTGACATCATTTAGTGTTCAAAATCTTGCTTGTATTTGTAATTTTTTGAAATACAAAAATTGGATTGTTCAAATAGACTCACATAAAACGATTTTTCAAAAATATCATTAATAAGTTTCATAACTAGGTAGAGCACGATTTTAGGAATTTTAGGAAAAAGATCATCAAATTTGGAGTTGCCATGAAGGAGAAATACTAGATACAAGTTTAAATTCTGGATTAAAAGAAAAAATATGAACTATTTGCGTGTTCTTTAATCTGGGCAAGTGGCCAAATAGGATTGGCACGCTACACGACAATATAATGTATATAAAAAAAGTCAAACTCCATAACAACCTAAGGCACAACATAGTGGTAACGTGTGTTTGTCTCAACTCTAAGGTCTTGGGTTCGAATCCCAAGTTCTCTATTCCATGTTTTGTTTTTTACCTTTTCCAAAGAGTTTGTGTATGATATATGAGAATAAAGAATATATACAATTAAATCTCCAAACTGAACACAACAAATGTGGTGGTCTAGTGGTAGAAGTGCTCTTTTCTAAGCCACAAGTGTAGGGTTCAAATCCTATGTGTTGTATTATTTTTATCGATTTAACCCACAAGTTTTTTTAATTTGAAATTTCAAAAGTTGAGAAATTCACATGTTTTTAGGGTAATAAATGATTTCAAATGAAAATTCATGAATAGCAAAGTTATATAACTCATATGGATCTAAAATCTTTATTCAGTTAATTAATCCATGTGACAAAGTTTGAATGATTCCAAATTTGAATTTCAAAAATTGATAACTAAAATCATGATCTTGGAATGCTCATTGAATTCAGCTTGAAAAGTGATTAATATTGAAGTTTCATAACTGATCAAGATCTATAATCTTTATTTATATTTTTTTCCATTTGAGATAGTTGTAGTATACATTGGTCATTAATCATAGATTTACTCACATAGTTTTAGAAGCTATGTTAGAGACTTGTCAAATTTGTACTACATGTTATTATCACTTTTGTAAATGACAAAAATATTCTACATAAAGATTGTAGATCTTGATGAGATATGAAACTTTAATATTCATCACTTTTCCATTTGACATCATTTATTGTTCAAAATCTTGCTTGTATTTGTAATTTTTTGAAATTTAAAAATTGGATTGTTCCAACAGACTCACACGAGACGATTTTTCAAAAAAAATATCATTAATAAGTTTCATAACTAGGTAGAGCATGATTTTAGGAATTTTTAGGAAAAACCCATCAGATTTGGAGTTGCCAAGAAGGAGAAACACTAGATACAAGTTTAAATTCTGGATTAAAAGAAACAATACGAACTGTTTGTGTGTTCTTTAGTCTGGGGAAGTGGCCAAATAGGATTGGCACCCTACACGACAATATAATGTATATAAAAAAATTCAAACTCCATAACACTACGTGAAAACCTAAAATAGGTCACGCGGCATTTGTAACGGGCCCTTAACACCCGTTACATGCACCCACATCTGTAACGGTAGTTGTTTGGCGCCCGTTACCCATAAGCGCGGCAGGCCGACCCCGGGGTTGGCCTCCACTACGCCCGTTACCAATGTGGACTTCTGGTAACGGGCTTCTTAAATGCCCGTTACATGAATTCATTGTAACGGACGTTAAATCGAGTCCGTTACAAAAGATAAACCTATCGGTAACGGGCTCGTAAAGTCCGTTACCGATCAATGCCCTATCGGTAACGGGCTATTTAAGTCCGTTACTGATTACTGTCGTATTGGTAACGGGCTATAAAGTCCGTTACCGATAACTTTCGTACTGGAGATGCATGTTTGTTAGGATGCGTCTCCTTTGCTGGCGACCCAATTGGATACGCTCGTTTCTTAGGACTCGTCTCCTTTGATTGCCACCCAGGGTCGCCTTTTTTCTCACATCGGAGATGTGCGATGTTATTGCTCATCTTTGTCTTCTCCTTCTGACACCACTCGCTCTCTCTCTCTCCTCAGAAGGCCACTCCCGTTCCGACAACAACACTCGCTCTCTCTCCTCAGAAGGTCACTCGCTCTATCTCTCTGCTCAGATGTCCCCGCCGGCCTGCCCCATTCGCAGCTGCCAGCTGCGCACGCTCTCAGGATCGCGCTTTATCTCCTCAGAAAGCCGGCGCTGCAGCAGGCCGGCCGGCCGCGTGCACGACAGCGAAAGAGGTCAGCGGACGTTGACCGCGGCGTCATCCAAAGTAGACGCCTCCGTGTCCCCTCCCCCTGGGGCTCCACGCCGTCCTCCACGCTGTCGCCGCGGCCGCGACGCTGCCTCGGATCCTGCTCCTCGGCTGCCCTCGCCTCGTAGAAAGTCCTCGTCAAGGTGGAAATTAATTACCCCCTTTTATTAAAATTCTTCAGCTGTCCTAATCCTCTTATGTTATCAGTTTTTTTGTGTGATGAATTATGCTCATTTGGTGTATGGAATGCAGATGGCGGCTGCTGCTCGGGCTTGGATGTACAGACAACCCCAAGAAGATTGGGAGAATTTCTTAAGCGGGGTCAATGGTTTTCTAAATCAAACAGAGGCGGATATGAAAAACCGTGGTGTTCAGGCAATGCTTTGCCCCTGTATAGATTGTCTCAACCAGAAGAAATTCGCACAACGGGAAATCATTTTTCATCATTTGGTCACACGTGGTTTCACAAAAAATTACACGTGTTGGAATAAACATGGTAAGGAAGGCCTTAATGAACTCGAAGCAGGCTGCCTAAATGAAGGTGAAGTGCGACACCATGCTACCGACCATGATGAAGACCTTGATGACGGTGGAGTTTTTGAGGAAAATGAACCATTATTCCCACCTAATGTGATGAGGCCTAAGGATATCACTGATCAAGAAGTTAGGGGCTTCGATGATGGTGAGGTGTTGCAACGTGTGCACAATGTTGATCAAATCTTGCGGGATGTTGAGTTTCAACGAGTGTACACACCTTCTGAATTAGCGAGGCTGAAGCAGTTCATTGAAGATTCAAAGAAACCCGTCTATCCTGATTGCCAGAAGTACTCTCGCCTTTCTGGTGATCTAAAACTTTGGCAGCTTAAGGCAGATCATGGTTGGAGCAACAAAAGTTTCAAACATCTATTGGATGTGCTTAGAGACATGCTACCTGAAGGAAACCAAATAACAGAGTCTGTCTATGAGGCAAAGAAGATAATCTGTCCTCTGGGAATAGAGATTGAAAAAATCCATGCATGCAAGAATAGTTGTGTATTGTTCCGTGGAGATTATGCAGACCTTGACAAGTGCCCCAAGTGTGGCTATGATCGGTACAAGAGGAAAAAGGATGGTGGAGATGATAATAATGCTGATGACGAGAACGAGCCCGACGAGATCAGAGGCAAGAAGAAGAAGGCTAACAGAGGGGCTCCTGTGAGGGTGGCATGGTATTTTTGCATCATTCCTCGGCTGAGAAGATGGTTTGCAACACGAAAGGAGGCCCAACTCTTGCGTTGGCATGACGAAGGCCGAAAGGAGCTTAAGCAAGAAGGCAAGTTTAGGCACCCTGTAGATGCAGTACAATGGGGTAACATTAATAACCACTTTTCGTGGTTTAACGAAGACGTAAGGAGCATACGGTTTGCTATGAGCACAGATGGCGTGAACCCATTCGGTAACCAGAGCTCAACACATAGCACCTGGCCTGTCGTGCTGTCGTTGTACGACCTTCCACCCTGGCTATGCAAGAAATAGTAATATATGATGCTGACAATATTGATCTCCGGGCCAAAGCAACCTGGCGACCGTATTGATGTCTACTTGAGGCCACTAGTTGATGACTTGAAGATACTGTGGAAGCCTGGTGTGAAGGAGGTTTGGGATGAGTTCAAGCGCGAGGAGTTCACAATGCGCACCATGTTGTTCACCACCATCAACGATAACCCGGCTCATCGCAACCTCTCTGGCTAGAGTAAAAGGAAAGGTGTAGCTTGCCCACACTGCTTGGAAGATACTTGCGCAGTGTGGCTAAGACATTCAAAGAAATACGTATTTATAGGGCACCGTCGTTTCCTTGGCAAGAAACATCCATACCGGTCCATGGATTGTCAGTTTAATGGGGAAAAGGAGAATCGAGAGGCACCGTTGCATGTGACTGGAGATCTGGTCCACTTGAAAGTCAAGGACGTCAAAACTATCAAGGAGTTACCCAAATTGACAGAAAAAACCGTTGGCAAAAGAAAGAAACGAGATGGTGAAGAAGAAGAAGAAGGAGGAATGTGGAACAAGAAATCAATTCTATGGGAGCTAGAGTATTGGCCGATGTTGGATGTGCGTCATTCGATTGACAACATGCACGTCAAGAAGAATGTGTGTGAAGCTACTTGTGGAACATTGCTACAACAGAAGTCCAAAGGAAAAGATCATAAAATGCAAGGGGGGATCTTAAAGATCTGGGCATTAGGCCGGAGCTCTATGCAGAGGAAACAGAGACGGGGACGGACCTTCCTATTGCTACAACCACCTTGTCAAAGGCAGAGAGAAAAAGAATTCTGTCAGTTTTTGCATGATTTGAAAGTACCTTCAGGCTACTCATCAAACTTCAAGAGGCTAGTGTCGGTGAAGGACATGAAAATGAATTTCAACTTGATGAAATCTCATGATTGTCATGTGTTGATGACAACTTTTCTTCCTGTTGCACTTAGAGGTATCAAGACAGAACTAGTTCGTGACGTGGTCACGAGCTTGTGTTTATTCTTCAATGCAATAGAATAGAAGGTGATTGATGAGGAAAAACTATTGGACTTAGAGAGAATGCATTTCGAGACACTATGCCTGCTTGAAGCTACCTTCCCACCATCATTCTTTGATCTCATGCTGCATCTAACAGCACACCTCGCGAGGGAGATCTGGTTCCTTGGCCCATCTTACCTTCATAAGATGTTTCCATATGAGAGGTTCTTTGGATTCCTGAAATCATTGGTACATAACCAGTTATTTCCGGAGGGAGCCATTGTTCGTGGCTACGAGACCATCAAAGCAGTGGAGTGGGCCATGGGTTATATGGACCCCCAAAACCCCATTGGTGTGCCTCGCTCACGGCATGAAGGTAGGCTTTCAGGTGTTGGGACCTTGGGGAAAAAGTCAGTCACTCCAGAACCAGATGCCTTCCAAAAGGCTCATTTCACCGTGATACAACAGCTGCACCTGATTACACCGTTTGCCAATGAGCACAAGCGACAACTACGTCAAGACAACCCTGACCATGGTAGGGCTTGGCTTGCAAAGATGCACATGCAAGGTTTCAGCAGGTGGCTCCGAGATTATGTCGAGGCATGCAGCAATGCTGTAATAACCGACAAGATAAGGAATCTAGCAGCAGGGCCATTGTTCACTGTTACAAAATACCAAGCAATGGATATCAATGGATACACGTTCTACACCATGGCCCAGGATAAAAAGAGTGCCTATCAAAATAGTGGTGTGCGTGTACGGGCCATCGTCGACGACAGTGATGATGATGATGACATGGAGACAGACACATATTATGGTCAAATAGAGGAGATATGGGAGCTTGATTATGTAGGATTGAAGGTAGCCTTGTTTCGGTGTAGATGGGTCACCAATGGGAAGAGAGCTATGAGCAAGGACAAATATGGTTATGTTAGTGATGATCTCCAGGTCTTTGGTTACAAAAACGAACCGTTTGTCTTCGCCAATGATGTTGAGCAAGTGTTCTATGTACCTGACCTTGCAAAGAAGAACTGGTCTGTGGTTCTGCCTGGAAAAAAAGGATTGTTGGGGTTGAAAATGTTGTTGAGGAGGAGGAATACAACCAGTTTGACGAAATTCCATCCTTCGACACTTCATACAAGCCCCGACTCTTGGGAACTAACAAAACACCGTACTTGTGAAGTGACCATAGTGAAAAAATCCATATACAGAAATCAAGGAAGAAAAAGCAAGTCTGATTTCTGTTGAATCCTTTTTGTAATGCTGGATGTGTCTATTGGTGGAAATGGAATCCGTTTTGTAATATAAAGGATGTGATGTATTGGTGGAATTTGAATCCTTTTTGTAATATATTCTGCCTAAGATACTATATATATTCTGTTTATATTCTGCTTCAGTTCAGTAAGTATGTTGCAGACTGCTTCAGTTCAGTAACAGGTGTTAATATAAAAGAGACGAGGATTAGCCAACCCGCGTCGCCTTTGTTATGGGCAGGAGACGAGGATTAACCAACCCGCGTCGCCTTTGTTATGGGTAAGAGATGCGAAATCACACACACAGATTACATCAAAAGAGACGCAGATTAGCCAGCCCCGTCAGCTGGTTCTTCTTCATGCTTGCAAGTGAGCAGGTAAATCGTACAAATAAATTGGACTGCACACAGATAAGCATGTCTCTTAAGATGCAAAATCACACACACAGATTACAGTCATCATTGATACATCAGAAGGTTACAAAGCGGCCATCTATGTTCATCATCACTAGGCGCTACCAGGATGAGGAACATAGATCTAAACTAAGCAAAAGAGATATACTTATGTCGTCTTGTTCTTCTTCATGCTTGCAAGTGAGTAGGTAAATCATACAAAAAATTGGACTGCACACAGATAATCACACAAGCATGTCTCTTGAGATGCAAAATCACACACACAGAATACAGTCATCATTGATACATCAGAAGGTTACAAAGCGACCATCTATGTTCATCATCACTAGACACTACCAGGATGAGGAACATATATATATATATATATATATATATATAAACTAAGCAAAAGAGATGCTCCCGGTGGCTTGTTCTTCTTCATGCTTACAAGTGAGGAAAATACAGCAGAAGGGGAGAACATATCCCTTCAAAAGGAAATGAAAGTTTGACGAGATATGCTCCAGATTCTGCGACCCTCCCATCCGCTTGCTCTTCTTCATGCTTACAAGTGAGCAGAAGAGAAAGATACAACAGAGGGTGGAAACATATCCCTTCAAAAATCCTCCTCCTGGAGGAGAAGGGAAAGCAAAAGGAAGCGCAAATTTGACGAGAAAGATGTAGTGGAGTTGGGCTTCTCTCCCCAGACCTCAGTGATCTTTCTGTCGGCTTGTTCTTCCTGATGCAGGAGGTTCTGGGCTACTCTCCCCCGACAGCTGATGCCAAATCACAAGGAAATATAGCACAAGGATTTTTCTAGCAGCTGTGCTAGAAGGATGAGCAACCCAATCACCCATATCATAAGAATTCTTCTAGCAACTGAGAGAACGAGGAGGAGGAGGAAGAGAGAAAAGCTAAAGCTTGCGCCCTACAAGATCTATTCTTTGTGCCATAGCTAGATTTAGATCTAGAGAAGAACGAAGCAAGTGAGGAGGACCGATAGGCGTCGGTCCCTTTTTTATAGCAAAAACAAGGAAAGGATAAGATCGGTTGTCAAAAAAAAGAGAAAGGGATAAGATCAAGAGCATAGGAAACGGGAAGGTTCCCAAGAAATTGATGCCAGATCCGGTCAATGGGGAAACAGTTGTCCAGTCAATGGCTGAGAGCGGAGGTAGTGATTCCAATGTAGAATTAAAGGATACGCGGATTAACCAAATGTCGTCTCCAATGTAGAATTAAAGGATATGCGGATTAGCCAAACGTTGTCTGCAATGGAGAATTAAAGAATACGCGGATTAGCCAAACGTCGTCTCCATTACATACTTAAACCGTGTTTGGAAACAAATCTCCTATATCTTCTCCTTCCAAAATAATTTAGATCCCCTGCCCGTTCATCTACTCGCGCAAAAACAGCAACTGCCTACTCCTCATCGTCACCATTCCTGGCCGGAGATGAATAGCATGCCGGGAAGAAGCAGGCGGCACTAGCCATTGTCGCTGCTGGACCTCCCTCAAGACCTCTACATTGAGATTGCGGCGCACATCGGTGCGACCTCGGAGCGGCCCTTTGCTGACCTCCGCAGCCTACGCGGTACTTGCTCGACCATGCGCCGCGTGCGCGACCACGGCGACATCGGCCGGTGTTTGTCGGTAGAGGAGATAAGAGATGAGATTTCTTGGTTGTGGGACCCCACCGCCTACAAAGCCTTCCTTGCTATGCTGACCAATCTCGGGAATCCGGAGGCTTGCTTCTTCTCCGGGATCAAAGCCGTGTTCATGGAAAACAGGGAAAGCAATGATCTCCGGCGCGCCGCCGAGGGTGGGCACGATGCGGCGGCCTATCTATACACCATCTTGCTCTACAGGGACAATGGCGGTGCCGCCGCCACCGACACCGCGAAGCGGTACATGAGGCGGGTTGCGGGCGGCGGTAGTACGACGTCGAGATGGCTGAGCAATGAGGGGTGTCTGCCTTTGCGCGAGAAGGCCGCGTGTGCGATCCACTCCTCGACTTGGCGCATTTTCGGTGAACCGCTGCCGCCTCCGGCACAAGTGCGCGGCGATCAGCCGTGCGCAGGCAACGGCGGCGGCTGCGGCGTGGATAAAGGATGGCTTGGAATTTCTCTGTTTTGCAGCGAAGACTGTAGGCCCCGCTGCGAAATGGTGAAGTTCGAACGGAGTATTGGAATAGGAAATCAGTAGTGGATTAGCTTTTGTATGTTGCTCGGATTATCTATGTAAATTTTTGGAAGAGTAGCAAAGCCAACGCGGGTTATCAGTCCCGCGTCGCTAATGACTGTGGGGCCCAGTTCTATTCGAATGAAGAACAGTTCGCATTTCTCCTTTTAATCTGCAATCAAAAGTTGTAACATGTATTTCTTTGTCATAATTAGTCCAAATTTGATATTTTTTATTTTTTTTCTAAAATCACCATATTTTCATTAATTTTATTGTTTAGTGTATATTTTGTTTCTTGAATAATGTTTATATGCCTTATTTTGTTCTTTGTAAGTACAACAACATATAAATAATATTTGTTTTACACAACCATTAGTGATGAAACTTTGCATTTCGTAAGCTCAAGGTGAACACAAGGTTTTGTTAAGTTTTCAAATGCATATGAGTTTGAACATGTTGCAAAGTGTGGAAAACTTCAATGTTCAAGCAACATTCTAGGAAACTATGTGAGAGATGTAGACATTTGTACACAAGTATATTATTCCTTCATCGAGACCATTTGAAATTTTGAAGACAAGTTTAGGTACCCAAATTATGTTGCCAAGTCAATTTGTAGATTTTTTAGAGCACATTTGATGTTATTAGAATTATTATATCATTACCATGGGGTGTAAAAACGAATTATAAGAATCTTGGGCACACAAGTGTGACTATTGATATTTTATTCAAATACTAAATGTCCAAATATGAATTGTTCATATTTTTATGATTTTTTAGGTGTTGTTTTATGGGCTCTAATATTTTAGGGAAGTAAGTTTCATTCCAAAAAAAATAGTGACGGGCCAACGCGTCAGCGTTAGCAGCCAATATAAAAAAGATAACTGTTGACTGCCCGCCCGGACCCAACTGCCAACAAAGGCGATGCAGGTTCGCTAACAAGCGTCGGCAATGACTATCCATTGTCTCTAAGATCTAATTCATCACAACAGATCTCTAGTTCATCACAACAGATCTCCAGTTCATCACAACAGAACACATATTATAGGAGACGCGGATGGATCTACTCGCGTCTATTAGATCGAGTTCATGACATACAAAATCCAACAACCAAACTAATTAACTAAGCAGTTCATGATCGACAAACAAACTAAGCAGTTCATGTCCAACAACCTGACAAAGACACAAACACACACACACATTATTACTATACATGGTAGAGGAGTCTATCAATCAGTCGGTCGCCACCGTCGGAGTCCCACTGTCGTCGCCGCCGTGGCTGCCGTCGGAGCCGTCGTCGCTGCCATCGTCGCCGTCGGAGCCGTCGTCGTCGAAGACGAAGTGGCGGCCAGCCCGCATGACCACGGGGAGGTTCTCGAGCTTCTCAGCCAACCCGTGGATCCTGATGGCGAGACCCTTCACGCTCGGGTCCTTGTCCACTTCATGAGGCGCCTTGATGTCGAAGGCCTCGCCAACTTCCTGAAGCTTTCTGAAGGCGCTCCCGAGTAGGTCGACGGCGAACTTAGTGTCGTAGATGAACGGTTCCTCGTCGGCATCCTTGGTCGCCGGCTCCTTCCCCTTCTCGAACTTCCTCGGACGGCGGCTTTCGTCGTTGTCGTCCTCCCTTTGTCCCCACTTTGCCGGTGGTGGGCCCCTCGACGCCATCTCCTCCTTTGTGATCTCTCGATGACTGAAGATTTGTAGTGGTGGATCGCGAGGAGGAAGAAGAAGCGAAAGAGATGATAAGCTTATGGAAGAAGCAGGGGAAAGCAAGGGAAGGCAGGGGAGTTATATTGACAAGACACTGAACCGTCAGGCGCCTCTGCCCCCACCCACGACTCCACTACTGCCACTACGGCGCATCAGGCTCTATTTCGGGCGCAAAACCGTCCAAAACCACGCGTCGCCTTTCAATTACGCGGGAAGGTGAAGGGGCAGGGGCAATGATGTCGGGCCCACTCGTCAGCAGCAGCAGCCAAACTGCGGCGCCTTTTCAATTTGCATTTATTGTTTTAGATGGCCGAGTCGCCTTCTTCTATTTCCAAACCCCGTCGCCTTCAACTTCAACCCTCGTCGCCTTTCAATTTGAACCTCGTCGCCTTTCAATTTCCAAACCCCGTCGCTTTTCTATTTCCTCCCCTTCTCCTTGATGGTCGTGGTGTGCTTGATGCAGCTGCTGCCATATGATCTTATCACCCAGATCATCATCCACTCCATCAAGGATGAGCCCGTCATTCGGTTTCTGATCCTTCGTAATAAAATCTGCGGCACCTTCCGGCGCATCTGCGACTCCTATGAGGTACTACTGCACGTGTCGCTGCGGGAGCTTCGTCAGGTGTGCAAGAATCACTATGTCAGGTCATGCTTTGAGCAGCGCTTCCGCGAGGCCAATCATCTGGAGGCATTATGCTTCGAGGGGATGGAGAGGTTGATGAGGCGACGAAATCCCGATAAGGGTCTAAAGCTCGTCGGAGATGCCGCTGCTAAAGACACCGATCTGAAGTACTTTTTAGCGATGCTGAAGTACCGTTGCACCATGCGGACCCCGAAGCCATGGCACTGCTCCAGGAAATCAGCGGCTGCCTATCGCCCCCTGACGGACGGTGGAAGAATCACAACCTGCGGCGGTTGCACTACCTCGTCAACCGGGATCTCCACAACATTGCGTGCTGGTACTGGCTTGGTGACGGTGACGACGACATTCCGTTGCTGCCCGTCCAGAATCCCCACGTCTGCATTTGGGTAGCGGGATGTAGGCGCTACGGGCCGGAGACCTCAGAGATCATCCACTACTGCAGCGCTGAGTGTCGCATCCATCATGAGTTCGACCTCTGGACGCGTAACTTCAGCGTCGCCGTGGAGTACGCCGTCAGCAGGATGAACATCGGGATGTAGGCGCAAGCATCAATGAACATTATCTATCTTGAATGTAAATTATTAGATATTACTAAACGTGGATTTGATTTTATCGGGATGTCGGTTTTTAATCAGTTTTTGATAGATAAGATTTTATTTGTCACGTTTGTGAGTCAAATCGAAGGTTGCGGTGGTCTCATTTGCCGCCAACGAGGCCTAGGATGCCCTCTTGGGTGTCAAAACCGCCGAAGCGGGCACGACGGGGGCGGCGGCGGGCAGTGGTGCCCTTGTGACGCCCCAGGTTTTTAATTAGCATCATTAGTGCTAATGACAGGGTCAAACACGTTGACTCTAGTCAAACGTTGGTCAACCGGGGTCATCACCTCGAAAACCTAACCAAACAACACTAATGACCCTCTTAATCAAGTCAACACACACTTGTGGTCAACCATGCACCCCATAGTTGTCATGCGTTGTTTTGTAATTAATTAAATCAAAACCATCAATTAAATCTTGCATTTTCATCCTCGTGTAGATCTTCCCGACGATAGCTATACGCTCGTGTCGGAAGGAGGAGACGAAGGTGCTGACGGTGAGCTGCAGTACGTGGACGTAGCTCAGGACTTGGACCAAAGTCCAGAAGGGCCCAAGGCCAACCTTGCCAGCGAAGGCAAGCCCCGGATCATTAACCCTTTCTTTTAAAATTATGCAATTACCTTTGCTATGTTTGTGCATTTACGTTGCAGGAGTTGAATTGAAACCCTAGATGCATGATCTCTAGGTACCTATGTTCTTTTACTAGTATGCTAGGTCGATAGCTGCTATGCTATAGGACCCGGTAGAAGTCGAGTGATGTTCATCACTCGCGAGAATAGGTTCTTATGTTGGAATCATAAGATCTTTATAAATGGATTGCTCATGTGGTAAGAGCATGGGATTTGGGCTCCGGTCCAGTGGCTTTCGTGGGCTAAGCTTTTGAACGTACTAAGCACTTGTCGGGAATGGGACCGGTAAGTCTAGTACCTTATTGAGACGGTGCGGGATCTTACCCTTACTAATCTTGAGTGTTCACCTGCCCGACTTGCAACCGGGAGGGGGGTACTTGTGTGAGGCTGGGTGTACTGTGTGGGGCATGCCAGTTAGCCTTGTACCCAGGACTGTAAGCTTTGATCCGAAGCCGAGGATTTTTGGGAACTTTCTGGTTGGTGAACTCTTGGTGAGGTCACTCTTTCGTGTGTTTAGGTTTACCTTGCAAGGTTATTAATCAATCGATTGTCGGCCTCTCACCGTTATCTGAGACTGCTTAATCAACTGGCCATGATATCCCTTAATGATGGAACTTTGTGAATATTACTACGTGGATTAATTGTATTGTACAATTCTTGATTGATTTAGTTGGCTCACTTAGAAATGGTAATTCACTAGAATCTGAGCTAAAACATTGAAAGTAAGGACATACTCTTTGTTGCTTTTCAGCAAAAGAACTCCCCCGGCCAAAAAGCCTCTCATGTCTAGAGTTTGGTGATGTAGTTATCACCTGACGGTTAAGTCTTGCTGAGTATTAGTATACTCAGCCTTGCTTTAAAAATGTTGTTGCAGGTGTTGTTTGGTTTAGAGAGTTTTCACCCGGCTGGGAGCTGGACTGGGTGGATGATGACGAGTGATGGCATCACGGACGGCCCCCTGTGATGTCTATCTTACCGTAGTTTAATTTCTGCTGTTTTAAAAACTCTGAACCTTTACTTATCATGTCATGAACAATGATTTGTAATAATTAACCCTTCGGGGTAGAAGTGAATTTAATTTGTGTTTGTACTCTGGACTCGCCTTCGTGTGAGTTTTAATGCATATGTTCGATCCTCTGTGTGATTTCCAAGTGATTTACCGGGCTTCGACCCGGCAACCAACGACGGGATGGTACTTTACTGTCGCTTAATGACCAAAGTGGATTGGGTTAGGTGATAGTATGGTAATTCCCTGGGCGGGTTGTCACAGCTGGTACCAGAGCAATTATATGCACCAGAGTTTAATTAACAACCTTAATCACTGGTTTTTGAATAAAACTTGCCAAGATTGTTTGGATTTGCAAAATACGTTGGTCCGTTAAGGATGGATCTAGACCGAGAGGCCCTAGAGGGAATTTTTGGGTTCTTTCAGGTGGCTTACAAATCTATGGTGTATTTTGCAAACTTCCAGCACATTTTATTCTTGTCAGAACTTACTTCTTGCACAACCATACTAGTTCATCACGTTTTGCCATACGTGGTGGTACCACATGAGAGTCATGTGAGGGATGGATGGGACCTATTCCAATGGGAACCCACATCGCGTCTGTGTCTCGCCACGTTTTGCCATACGTGGACGTTCCGCATTGTGGATATGCGAGGCAAGGATGCACTCCATTCAAAAGGAGAGTGTCTGAGGTTGGACGCTGTCCATGCAGCGGCTTGATGCATGGATACCGTTTCTATAGTGAACGGTAATGTGTGTGGAGGTTCGTTGTGTTCTGTGATCTTCTGCAGGTACACTAACCACGTTTTGTAAGTCGCTAAGTGAGCATCGACTAGTTCTCGACTAGTTATTATAGGGAGAAACGTATATATGCCTTGCCACCAGCACTAACTTCGATTTTTGGCTTGATCGCCTTGTGAGGACGAATAGGACGTTTTGCATCATGTTAAAAATCGTGAAAACTTAAAAATGAACCATTCATGTTTTGTGTGCTCTCTAAGGTAAAATTTTGCTAGTGTGCAATTTCTTTGCATAGCCTCGCAGGTGTAGATGTGTTGCTGTCCAAAGTCTGATAGGGCTGTTTGCTTGAATTTTTGCACCCTGCTCTAAAAATAAGTGGACTAGATGATCTATACCAAAGTTGCTCCACATCTAATCTAGTTTTTGCTCGCAAAAATTCGCGGTCATAGTTTTTGTATATCGCAAGTTATGCTCAGAGTAGTGAACCTCTATCATGCTGTTTTTTCCAGGAACCAATCTGAAACCTTGCTTAGTTGAAGCACTTTCCTAACCTTTTTAGATCAACTTTTGTATACCAAAATTGTTCCTCACAACATTGCTGAGTTGCTACAAAAATTTGGGATATTTTGGGGCTCTGGTTTTTTAAGTTATGAATTTTTGTTCACAACTGCCAGGCTTTGCCAAGTTGTATGTTCGTACCAATGGCTACCCCATTTCTTACCCACGTGTTCTCTTTTTATTGTTGACCGAATCTATTCTTGTACACTCACATCCGTCTGGTTCTCACTTTTGTCATTATATCCAGATGGACAACATTGGATCTGCGTCGGCTGCTGTGGAAGCATGGGCTCTCGTGAACTGCCTCGAGGAGGGTGGATTTCCTGCACTCTTGTGGGACACCCTGAAGGACTTTGGGTACACCGCTTATCCAGAGTACTAGACACGTGAGGTCATGACCACAGGCCAGCTCATTCGTTGTGAAGTGAAGGTGAAAGTCCCTGTGTGCCCGACAAATCCTGCTTGGGAAGCGTGGGAGAGTAAGGCACAAGGATTGAACCTGGCTGACACTGTGCAAAAGGCTGCTCTTGAAGCGCTCACAATTTTTTGTGGGAAGCACCCTGACATGGTAGCTGGCACTGCAGCCAAAGTGATTCCTTTACCTGAGCGACACACTGGACCATGGGTCGAATGCGAAGCTTTTCTCTCCGCTCAGGGCAACTCTCACTATAGTCCTGATCTTGTCACTTCAGTTCGTTTTTCCGAAGCCATGTTTGACACCTACCAACTGATGGTGGGAGAAAGTGCATTCTATAGACGCCAAATCTATAGGCAACGAGTTAAAGAAGTGGAAAGTACCGCTCAAGCGTTGAAGGAAGCCCGAGCAATGATAGCCACTCTCAAGAAGGGAAGACGCAAGGATAAGGCAAAGATACGAGAATTGAGTGAAGTTATTCATGAGCAGAATTTCATTTTAGAGCATAACGACCAATATATGCTCGAACTCGAGAATCAACTGGAAGCGATAGCAGCTCCACCTCCGGGACCTGTCTTACCCGAACCCGAAGAAGGAGAAGATGCTGAGGACATTCAAGGAGAGTCTGGAGTAGAGTCTGGACCTGCTTCCCCTTGAGCTTTACTTCGGCTTAGGAAGCTCAACTAGTAGGGAGTAAACCTAAGGCTAGCTTGTCGTTTAGTTGGAAGTTGTTATGCTTGTAATGAAGTAAGAGTTGTACGAGTGTAGTAGTAGTAAGGAACCGCTAGTGTGTGCAGCCGCTTTTGGTTAGTTTTTGTGGTAGGCTGAACTAGGAGCTTTCTTTTATGCGGCTAGGCTGCATTTGTAACCCCCAGGTATTGTTATGGTGCAACAATGTAATGCTTTGGTCGAACATCTTCCTGCAGTGATCTTCGTAAAGGAATTAATTCTGCTAATTGTGGTCAGATCTGAGTTCCATGATGAGTACCAAACTTGTCCAGAATTTTATGACGGTCGTGTTCACCAAATTTCAGCATTTTTACACATCCATACGGGGAGTTATAAAAATTTTAGTGACACTCTGCTCGCTGTCCAAATCAGCTAGACGAAACCTCGGTGATAGAACTTTTCAGGCATGTTAACTTCAGAGTTTGCCTTGGAGTTGAATACCAACTTTGGAGCTTATGAAATCCTACACCCACTGGCCAAAAGTGAGAATTTTTCGGTACATGAGCAAAGAGTTATGACTTTTATGCTTATGACCGCTGTGCTGTCCGGTTTCGAAAAAAGTTGCCATAAATGAGTTTTCATCGTGTATATTCTCCTTGTTAATTTTTATGAGCAAGCTTATGAATGTGTGTTTAATGAAAACTCAATTTTTCAGATGGTCGGGCGGACACGTAGCACTCCCAATGGTTTTGGTGCATCGGGTAGTGGTGACCTACCGCCGCCACCGCCCATGACACCGGCGGAGGCATTCATGGCAACGCAAACCGAAGTGTTGCGTCAGATCCTGCAAACGCAGCAGCAGATGGCCCAACAGATACAGCAGCTGCAACAGAGACCTCCACATGGGGCTAATCATGATGGACCGCATACGGTCACCACCTACGCCCAGTTTATTGGGATGAAGCCCCCAACGTTCACTAAGGCAGAAGAACCGCTTGAAGCTGATGCATGGGTCAGGGCCATAGAGGCCAAATTTTCTGCTTTTACCCTGCCTTGCTCTGAGGAGCACAAGGCAAACTTTGCGACCTTGCAGCTTCGTGGTGAAGCTCTGATGTGGTGGGAGCATTACAAGTCTATGCAACCTGCTGGACACGAAGTCACTTGGGCTGAATTCAAGAAAGCTTTCAAGGACCACCATATCCCAAAAGGACTCATGGATAGGAAAATGAAAGAGTTGCTGGCTCTTAAGCAGGGAGTTGATACCGTGTATCAATATGCACAGAAGTTCAACAGTCTCTGCCAGTACGGAGGACATCACGTGGACACCGATGACAAGAAGATGGAACGTTTCCGTGATGGTCTTGACAGTGACTTGTACGAAAGGCTAAATCTGCTAGAGCCCAATAGTTATCATGAGTTGGTAAACAAAGCTATCTCTCAGGAGGATGCCATGAAGAAGGCACAGAAAGATAGGAAGCGACAAGCCGACGTTATTTCGGGAAGTGGACCGAGCAAGAAGTTCTGCTTTGTCAAGAAGAATACTCATGGGTCTTCACAATCCTCATCATCTTGGCACTGGAGAGTGACCCCTTCACAGGATAAGCCTTCGGGAAAATTCCAGAACCGGAAGGAGCAGCAGCAAGTTTCCAAGCCTAAGGAACTTCCACCCCGCATTTGCTACAATTGTAGACAGCCAGGGCATTATGCAAATGAGTGCCCGAACCCTAAGCAGAAGAAGCCCCAGCAGCAGAATCAGAACCCCAGAGCCGATAAAAGTAATCACAGCAAGAAGCCGACATTTCAAGTGAAGCAAAGCCAGCTTAACTTCCTGGGTAACATCTCTATCCGAGAACACCTCCCTACGTTCATCTTTTACTTTCGAATCTCGGGACGAGATTCTTTTTAAGGGGGGCAGGCTGTGACGCCCCAGGTTTTTAATTAGCATCATTAGTGCTAATGACCGGGTCAAACACGTTGACTCTAGTCAAACCTTGGTCAACCTGGGTCATCACCTCGAAAACCTAGCCAAACAACACTAATGACCCTCTTAATCAAGTCAACACACACTTGTGGTCAACCATGCACCCCATGGATGTCATGCGTTGTTTTGTAATTAATTAAATCAAAACCATCAATTAAATATTGCATTTGCATCCTCGTGTAGATCTTCCCGACGGTAGCTATACGCTCGTGTCGGAAGGAGGAGACGAAGGTGCTGACGGTGAGCTGCAGTACGTGGACGTAGCTCAGGACTTGGACCAAAGTCCAGAAGGGCCCAAGGCCAACCTAGCCAGCGAAGGCAAGCCCCGGATCATTAACCCTTTCTTTTAAAATTATGCAATTACCTTTGCTATGTTTGTGCATTTACGTTTCAGGAGTTGAATTGAAACCCTAGATGCATGATCCCTCGGTACCTATGTTCTTTTACTAGTATGCTAGGTCGATAGCTGCTATGCTATAGGACCCGGTAGAAGTCGAGTGATGTTCGTCACTCGCGAGAATAGGTTCTTATGTCGGAATCATAAGATCTTTATAAATGGATTGCTCATGTGGTAAGAGCATGGGATTTGGGCTCCGGTCCAGTGGCTTTCGTGGGCTAAGCTTTTGAACGTACTAAGCACTTGTCGGGAATGGGACCGGTATGCCTAGTACCTTATTGAGACGGTGCGGGATCTTACCCTTACTAATCTTGAGTGTTCACCTGCCCGACTTGCAACCGGGAGGGGGGTACATGTGTGAGGCTGGGTGTATTGTGTGGGGCATGCCAGATAGCCTTGTACCCAGGACTGTAAGCTTTGATCCCAAGCCGAGGATTTTTGGGAACCGCCTGGTTGGTGAACTCTTGGCGAGGTCACTCTTCTGTGTGTTTAGGTTTACCTTGCAAGGTTATTAATCAATCGATTGTCGGCCTCTCACCATTATCTGAGACTGCTTAATCAACTGGCCATGATATCGCTTAATGATGGAACTTTGTGAATATTACTGCGTGGATTAATTGTATTGTACAATTCTTGATTGATTTAGTTGGCTCACTTAGAAATGGTGATTCACTAGAATCTGAGCTAAAACATTGAAAGTAAGGACATACTCTTTGTTTCTTTTCAGTAAAAGAACTCCACCGGACAAAAAGCCTCTCATGTCTAGAGTTTGGTGATGTAGTTATCACCTGACGGTTAAGTCTTGCTGAGTATTAGTATACTCAGCCTTGCTTTAAAAATATTGTTGCAGGTGTTGTTTGGCCTAGAGAGTTTCCACCCGGCTGGGAGCTGGAATGGGTGGATGATGACGAGTGATGGCATCACGGACAGCCCCCTGTGATGTCTATCTTACCGTAGTTTAATTTCCGCTGTTTTAAAAACTCTGAACCTTTACTTATCATGTCATGAACAATGATTTGTAATAATTAACCCTTCGGGGCAGAAGTGAATTTAATTTGTGTTTGTACTCTAGACTCGCCTTCTTGTGAGTTTTAATGCATATGTTCGATCCTCTGTGTGATTTCCAAGTGATTTACCGGGCTTCGACCCGGCCACCAACGACAGGATCGTACTTCACTGTCACTTAATGACCAAAGTGGATTGGGTTAAGCGATAGTACGGTAATTCCCTGGGCGGGTTGTCACAGCCCTCTGCTTCCTCCTTTGTTCTATTGGAGAATGAAGAACAGTTTATCTGTCCCGCGTCGCCGACAGCATTTCTCTTTTTAATCTGCAATCAAATTTTGTAACATGTATTTCTCCGTCGTAATTAGTCCAAATTTGATTATTTTTTTTCTACAGTTTTCTAAAATCACCGTGTTTTCATTAATTTCATTGTTTAGTGTATATTTCGTTTCTTGAACAATGTTTATATGCCTTATCTTGTTCTATGTAAGTACAACATATAAATAATATTTGTTTTCCACACCTCCTGTAATGAAACTTTGCATTTTCGTAATCTTAAGGTGAACACAAGGTTTTGTTAAGTTTTCAAATGCATATGAGTTCGAACATGTTGCAAAGTGTGGAAAACTTCAATGTTCAAGGAAACATTCTCGGAAACTATGTGAGAGATGTAGATATTTGTACACAAGTATATTATTCCTTCATCGAAACCATTTGAAATTTTGAAGACAAGTCTAGGTACCCAAATTATGTTGCCAAGTCAATTTGTAGTTTTTTAGAGCACACTAGATGTTATTAGAATTATTACATCATTAACATGGGATGTAAAAACGAATTCTAAGAATCTTGGGCACACGAGTGTGACTATTGATATTTTATTCAAATACTAAATGTCCAAATACGAATTGTTCGTATTTTTATGATTTTTCAGGTGCTGTTTTATGGGCTCTAATATTTTAGGGAAGCACATTTCATTCGAAAAAAAATAGTGCCTGGCCCACGCGTCAATGTCAGCAGCCAAAATAAAAAGATAATCGCTGCATGCCCACCGGACCCAACTGCCAACAAAGGCGATGCGGGTTCACTAACCATCGTCGCCAATGACACTGGCCCAGGCCCACGCGTCAACGTCAGCAGGCAAACCGTGCGCGGGCTGCTCAAAATTTCCCACCTATATTGACAATAATGCCCATGGAATTCCAATTCCACCAGTGAGCCGTTCAAGGGCACGCCAGTAATTTCCTTAAACACAATTACGCGCGCAGTTCCTCAGGGGACATATTCAGCTCCTCGCTAAACAGATCCACAATGCCCGCACTCTCCCCACCACCGCCGCCACTCTCCCCGCTCGCCTTCGCCGCTCTCTCCCCGCCGCAGCCCTGCTCTTCTCCAGCCCCACCGCTCCCTGCGTGACGACGCTGACGAGGACGCGGTTACTAGCGTGCAGACGGCTTCCTGGCCAACCTAAAGACGATTGACGCGGATTCGTCATTCCCGGCCACGACGACGAGCCGGCCACCTCAGGCCACGAGCCGACGTGGATCCGGCCCCTCCGACCATCACGAGAACAACTACTTCATTCGTGATAAAGGTTCTGCTTGAATCCCCAACGCCCTCTCTCTGCTCGGCCACCAAATCTGCTATATATTCATGTCAATGTGGATTAGGGAGACATGCCTTGATAGTTCATTTTTAATTGATTGATTGTGGATTTGATGGATGGATTTTGTTGCTCCAAGTCTGTTTGAATAAATTGTTGCTAACAGATGAAGTTATATGAACTGTTGAAATTCATTTTCATGTTCCTGGTGCTACAATTTTTGCACTGTAAATTCATGAAAAGCATTGAGGATTAATGCATACTTTAATTCTGCTATGCTTTGAATGTACCAGATTGACAGTTATGCTTTGGACCTGTTAGCATACTTTAATTCTGCTATGCTTTGAATGTACCAGATCGACAGTTATGCTTTGGACCTGTTAGCATACTTTAATTCTGATGGCCACATAATGTCAGTGGGAATTGCATCGCAGTGGTTTATAATGTAGTCCACCCAATCTGCTATATATTCATGTCACGGTGGATTAGGGAGACATGCCTTAATAGTTCATTTTTAATTGATTGATTGTGGATTTGATGGATGGATTTTGTTGCTCCAAGTCTGTTTGAATAAATTGTTGCAAACAGATGAAGTTATATGAACTATTGAAATTCATTTTCATGTTCCTGGTGCTACAATTTTTGCACTGTAAATTCATGAAAAGCATTGAGGATGTTAGCATACTTTAATTCTGCTATGCTTTGAATGTACCAGATCGACAGTTATGCTTTGGACCTGTTAGCATACTTTAATTCTGATGGCCACATAATGTCAGTGGGAATTGCATCGCAGTGGTTTATAATGTAGTGATAACTAGACTGTCCTATGCTTTGTTGTGAGTGTTAATTGTTTCGCTACTGTCATATATATTGTTATTGTTGGTGTCATGATGTGTTGCGAGTGTTGTTTCACTACTGTCATATATAATATCATGATTGCTTTATCCTCTTGTTGCATGTACACATGGAGCACACAATCCATCGCTGCTGAAGTTGGACAAGGAAGCAGTTGAAGGAATTTATTCTCTGCTTTGATATATAAGCATATTGTTGTGTCCTGTCAAAATGGTTAGCACCTATCCCTGTATGCTAATTAAGTAAAATATGAACTGTGTATGTCTATCTTGATTTTATTTACGACTTGTAATAATTTCTAGTCTAATATCAGCTATTTTGCCTATCAGAGAAAACGAAATTATTGTGGCAAGAATTTTGTTTAGATTTTCAGTCTTACTTATGTTGCTCTACTGACAACCTGACGTATCATCTATGCAGTCTCCCACAACAACAAACTCCTCTACCTCCAGTGCACCATCACAGCCCATCGGCGGTGAACCTTCTTTACAGGGTCACTCAGCACAGACTGCTGCGAGTAGTACTCGATCCCGTGGGTCAAGGACACAAACCAAATGGTCGGAAGACAAGTTGACTGCAACTGGACTTAATGCCAATTTTTGGCCTACCCTAGATGCTGCGAGGGATAGATTTGTATTGGTCTGTGGCCTCATTGCTCGGGAGAGGGTGTCAATCAACAAGGCGGTTGATGATCTCTCACCAATTGAGAAGGAACATCTGTTCACAGTTTTAGAGGAAAAGGTAGATTACCCAGCCAATCTAGAAGAATCTATTCGCAAGAAGGTAGTTAAGGCAGCTATATCTAAGATTGGAACCTTGCAACGGCGGTTCAAGGCCCATTTAAGAAAAAAATTATGTGAGCGAAGAGGAGACTCCCTTTGTTAAGCATGCCTTTTTGCAGCAACAAGACTGGGACATGTTTGTGCAGGAAACCAATTCTCCTTCATCTCAGCAATTGAGCCAGGAGATGAAACAAAAGAGAGCATTGCATAATAAGCCACACAAGACGGGCAGAAAAGGTTATCGTGGTAAAAGGAAAGAGTGGGAGGAGGAGGATGCAAAGCTAGCTGCAGAAGAAAAACAGAACCCTTGGGACCAATTTCCTGGACGTTCGAGACCTTATCTGCGGGGAAGGGTAGGGAAGAAGAGGAAGAATACTAGTGAAGGAAGCGGGGGCATAACATTCAGTAACCCTATGGTGGTGGGGATAGCAGATAGGGTGAAAACACTTGCAGCTCAGGGTAGTGATGGTTCTTTCTCTGGGGTTAGGGAGGATGATATCCTCACCGCAGCACTTGAGACTCCAGAGCATCGAGGTCGGGTCCGAGGCGTGTCTAGTTCACTTGGTTGGGGTAAAGAGTTTGGTGAAGAGTTTGCTAGAATGTACAGGAAGAAGAGGAGGAACAAGAGGTCTGATGATATGATGGACATAACATTTGAAACAGTTGTCCATGCTCTAAGACTATCGAGCATCGAAATACCGAAAAATGTACTTCTTCCTTCCCAATTACCAGCGCCTGTCAGTAGCAACGAGGAAGAAGACATGCATGGCAGTGAGGAAGAAGATGCGCATGACCACGAGGAAGAACATGCGCATGACAGCGAGGAAGATGCAAGTGGCAGAGAGCAAGACCATTGGAATGCCAACGAGGACGAAGCGAATCAAGTGCACAGTGATAGTCGATCACCTATGCTGGACACAATAGATAAGCTGACAGAGCCAACCGCGTGCAGCCTTTTGGATGGCACCGGGATTAATGTGGAGCTCGCACTAGCGAAAGTCTTTCCATTTCAAAAGGCTTGCCATGCAGTACCGGTGCAGGATGGGTATGTTGTGGTGCAACCTACTTATGTGTGGGCCAATGCGGGTCACTACCCTCTGCCTGTACCAATTGATGGGGGTGACATAGCAACCCTAGCTGAGGCTCTCGTTCAAAGGATCCAATGGCCAAAGGACATGATCCTTATACCACCCATGACGAGACATCCCAACCCTGAAGCCACAACAGGTAGCAGGGGTACAACATCAGATGGAGGTACTGCAGGTCAGTGTCAGCAAGAGAAGGCTCAACAGTAGCAGTAGCAGCAGCAGATCAGCAAAACTACGCAGCAGGAGAGTCGACAACAGCCGGAGGAGCCCAGGCAAACTCCGCCTAAGCAGTAGCTGCAACATGAGGATAAGCAACAGACGAAACAGCAGCCTCTGCAGTAGCAGGAGGTGGAGCCAAGGCAATCTCCCCCTAAGTAGCAGATGCAACATGTACAGCAGCCTATGCAACAGGAGGAGGAGCCCAGGCAATCTCCACTGCAGAAGGGGAACCAGGCCAGGAAACCTCTGTCTAAAGATGAGATTCTTAACTGTATTATTGGGACAGAACAGGAATGACCAAAATACAAGCCTGGTGCACCTATGTTGTCAGAAGCAAACTTAGAGGTTGCTGGACCAAATTGTGCCAGGTTGCATGCTTACGTCATGGAACACAGTAAGGATAAACTTGCCTTTCCAGCAAAGGTGGATCAACACTACTTTCAAGGTGGTGGTGCTTTAATGTTAAACATTGCATTCAGTAGCGTGTATAACCTTATAACCCTGGCTTCTCTGGATGTTACCTTCTTGAGGTTGTGGACATTGTAAGTCCCTTAAAACCTAAAAAGATATTTCTTTAATTTTGACCACAAAGTTCATGCATGCTAACAATTTGATTTTTTGGAGGAAAATGATGGACAAGGCAGCGGAGATGCAGATCAGTGTTGGGTTTTTAGATCCAGATTTTTTTACTTCCACAAATATTTCTCAGCATTCTAGCCTTGTAATAAAAGCAATCGCAAATGCAATGAATAACGACTATGTGGTGGGTGCCTACTACACTGGCCACTGGGTAACACTGATCATCTGTATGAAGTTCAAAGAGGTTTGGTATCTAGATTCTTCTAAACAACATCCTGCGCTAAAGTTCTCAGACCTCAAAGCTGTTGTGGACTGGTCAGTATCTTGTAGGTTTTGTTCACAAAAATTAAATCTCTTAGTGTTTCTAATCGGTATTGGTGATCATGCAGGGCCTTTGGTACAGTATCTTGTAGGTTTTGTTCACAAAAATTCAATCTCTTAGTGTTTCTAATCGGTATTGCTGATCATGCAGGGCCTTTGCTGATCATGCACAGGACGGAGTGACGAAAGGAAAGAAAAAAAGCCAAAAGGCACAACACTCAAGCACAAACCAAATCTCGATGTAAGACCGAGGTTTTTATGGTCCCTTCTAACCTATTTGGTACTGCATTAACTTGTCATTTTGGTACCTCCATGCAGTGTGCTCAGCAGCCATGGCGGTCCTCTTTGTGTGGATTCCATGTGGCATTCCATATGTTAAGACTACTCGATGACATACCTGACATCAAGAAGGCTGCTGTAAGTAGATAATAATGCTCAACCTTGTCTCTACTCATATTCTCCATCTGATTTTAGAAACTGATTTCTACTTATATTCTCATAAATGATTGTATTTTGCAGGATTTTCAAAGCTGCTGTAGATGTTTCCACAGAAGATCTGAAGTGGGTCCGGGAGATGTTATGCGAGTACATTCTTAAGGAGTCCATCGACCGAAAGGGCAACTTCTATAATGGTGCACCGTGAGTTCATTGTAGCCAGAAACTTGAAACTTGTGGCATTCAGTCTTCTTTAGTCAGGTGTTGTTGCCTGAGAAACCTACTTGGCTTGCTTGGTTGGGGTCAGATGCTGCCTGGTTTAGGCCGTTTTCTCATGACTCCATCCAAACAAGCCCTGATGAGTAACTTGAAACTTGATGTGATCTTGCTTGTCTATAAATGTGATCTTGCTTTTGTGTTTGTGATGTCTCCTTGCTGTAGTGGCTGCCATATCCTGGCTGGTTCCAGGATGGCAGGATGCAGCCCCTGATGGCTGCCAAATCCTGGCTGGTTCCAGGATGCAGCCGGCAAGCAGGCAGGTTACTGTAGGGGTGGCCTACGTATCTGTAATGGGCGTTAATTAAAGCTCGTTACAAACACTGATCAGTGAGTAACAGGCTTCATTCGGAACGCCTGTTACAAACATGCCAACAATGTAAAGGGAAGCGTAAAAACCCATTACCAGTACTGATCGGTGGGCCCCAGAACCTGGCCCGTTCGTCGAGATAGAGGAGACGCGGGTTGATAGCACGCGTCTCCTTTAGTTGAGAGACAGCAGACGCGCGTGAAAACAGATGCGTCTCATTTCGTCGAGACAGAGGAGACGCAGGTTCACAGCACGCGTCTCCGATGTTGGGTTCATAATAACGGGCTCTGTTTTCGTGCCCGTTACCAAAGTTCCCTGTGGGCCCAGAGAAACAGCCATTTCACGTGACTGGTGACTAGTTGTGGTAACGGTTGTTGTTTGATGTCTGTTACTAATCCTAGCTGTGCTGAGATGCGCGTGAAATAGACGCGTCTCATTTGGTCGAGATAGAGGAGACGCATGTTTACAGCACGGCTCTCCGGTGTTGACTTGATGTAACGGGCTTTGTTTTGGTGCCCGATACTAAACTTCCCTGTGGGCCCAGAGAAACAGTCATTTCACGTGATCGGTGGCTAGTTGTGGTAACGGTCGTTGTTTGATGCCCGTTACGAATATGTGTTATCAATAACGGGCATCTGCCCATTACCTTTCTTGGCTCATTTGTAACACTTGATCAGTAACGGGCGCTTTGCCCATTACCAAAGTGAGTTTTTCACGTAGTGTAACAACCTAAGGCACAACATAGTGGTAATGTGTGTTTGTCCCAACTCTAAGGTCTTGGGTTCGAATCCCAAGTTCTCTATTCCATGTTTTATTTTTTTACCTTTTCCAGAGAGTTGGTGTATGACATATGAGAATAAAGAATATATACAATTAAATCCCGAAACTGAACACAACAAATGTGGTGGTCTACTGGTAGAAGTGCTCTTTTCTAACCCATAAGTGCAGGGTTCAAATCCTATGTGTTGTATTATTTTTATCGATTTAACCCACAAGTTTTTTAAATTTGAAATTTCAAAAGTTGAGAAATTCAGATGTTTTTAGGGTAATAAATGATTTCAAATGAAAATTCATGAATAGCAAAGTTATATAACTCATATGGATCTAAAATCTTTATTTAGTTAATTAATCCATGTGACAAAGTTTGAATGGTTCAAAATTTGAATTTCAAAAATTGATAACCAACATCATGATCTTGGAACGCTAATTGATTTCAGCTTGAAAAGTGATGAATACTGAAGTTTCATAACTCATCAAGATCTATAATCTTTATTTATGTCTTTTTTCCATTTGAGATAGTTGTAGTATACATTGGTCATTAATCCTAGATTTACTCATGTAGTTTTAAAAGCTATGTTAGAGAATGTCAAATTTGTACTACGTTATTATCACTTTTGAAATTGACAAAATGTTTTACATAAAGATTGTAGATCTTGATGAGATATGAAACTTTGGTATTCATCACTTTTCCATTTCACATCATTTAGTGTACAAAATCTTGCTTGTATTTGTCAATTTTTTGAAAGATTTTCAAACAGACTCACACGAGACCATTTTTCAAAAAAAATATCATTAATAAGTTTCATAACTACGTAGAGCATGATAAGCATGATTTTAGGAATTTTTAGCAAAAAAATCATCAGATTTGTAGTAGCCATGAAAGAGAAATACTAGATACAAGTTTAAATTCTGGACTAAAACAAAAAATACTAACTATTTGCGTGTTCTTTAGTCTGGCCAAGTGGCCAAATAGGATTGGCATGCTACACGACAATATAATGTATACAAAAAAAAGTCAAACTCCATAACAACCTAAGGCACAACATAGTGGTAAGGTGTGTCTATCTCAACTCTAAGGTCTTGGGTTCGAATCCCAAGTTCTCTATTCCATGTTTTGTTTTTTTACAATTTCCAGAGAGTTGGTGCGTGATATATGAGAATAAAGAATATATACAATTAAATCCCCAAACTAAACACAACAAATGTGGTGGTCTAGTGGTAGAAGTGCTTTTTTCTAAGCCACAAGTGCAGGGTTCAAATCCTGTGTTGTATTACTTTTATTGATTTAACCCACAAGTTTTTTAAATTTGAGAAATTCACATGTTTTTAGGGTAATAAATGATTTCAAATGAAAAGTCATGAATATCAAAGTTATATAACTCATCAAAATCTTCTTCGTTGGTCGAAGAATAGATGGTTTTTGGATCGGACTTCCCTCATGACAGAAAGTGTCATATGTGTGCATGACATTATCTAGGCCCACAGGCCATCAAACAGGCCCACGATATCCTGGTGGCACCCACAAACACATCAGTTGCGACTAATGGTTCTTTCGATTGCAACAACGACATTTTATCGCAATAGGATCTTCCTTAGTGCGACGATTTTCGTGTCGGCGTCGCTATACCTCTGACCAATTTGCAACATTTTTTATGCACATTGCAATATCATAGAATCCAGTCGCAACGAGTGCATTTTGGTCGCTAAAACTAATACTCTTTTGCAACACACAGCACCACATATCGCGACATGTCATAGTTGTTGTGACATGGGTAACTATTACAACCATTAGCAAAAACCGTGGCAATACTGTTGCCGCAATTGCAACATTTTCGATCCGCGCTGCAATACCAAAGATTTTAGTCGCAACGATTGCACTTTCGTTGCTATATGTAAGACTCTTTTGCAACACACGACACCACATATAGCGACATGTCATAGTCGTTGTGACATGGGACTCTACTGCAACCATTAGCAAAAACCGTGGCAATACCGTCGCCGCAATTGCAACAAAAGTGCACACGTTGTCGCAATTGCAATTACAATTGCAACACTCATGAATTGGTCGCAATATACAACACTATTGCGACCAATCTCGACAATTGTCACGTTAAGCCTAGTTTATTGTGACCAAAACCCCCTATCGCCATAAAAATCGGTCGCGATATCCCCAAAACTACGTAGTGTGAGGAACTTTGATTTCTTTTAAAAACTTGCAAAACCTCCGGATTGATAACTGATCAAGGTACAAGCAATTGGCGATTTCTATATAACCGTTCTATCTCTCAACCGCCCAAGGCAAGGTGAAGCTACATGCCCTGTATCCATCAAACAAAAGGTAAGATCAATGCCAACTCATTCAACTCTGGATAGAATACCTAGTAGTATGCTTGTCATAAATTAGGAATACAACATCGTAGCAACTCCTAATCAACCAACCTAAGTCCTAAGTGTCTTGCTCGGGACGAGCAAGAGGCTAGCTTGGGGGAGTTGTTGACGGCTGTTAAGTGCTTACTTTAGCTGTCAATTCACTCATGAATAAAGGAGCAAAAGGGATTTCTTACACGCATTTAGTTAAGAATAATGAAGTTCCACTTGTCCTTGGAGATTATGTGATTGCAGGTAAATAAGCATAAAAGAAGTGACAAACTCACCTTCTATGGTCCATGCCACATCACCTCAGCCAAGGAAGGGCTGCCACCTAGGATCCTATGCATGCAAGCCATGTCACCAATCCAATGGAGGCAAACCCCGACAAATCAGAGGGCGACACGTGGACATCATATGGATTGAAGGGCCCACGGGCAAGCAAACCGCCTCAAAACCAAGTGGACATCGGGAACCGACCTGAGGACCCACAGGGCAGCCACCACGCGAAAGCACAGGTCGAGATGGGCCCACAAGGGGTCAACTGACCCCACAAGTCGGCCGAACCGACCTTGTGTCGGCTCACCCTGGCCTTCCATGTGGTGATCCCTGGTTGGTCCTGGAGTCCATTCCCGGGGTGTTGGCGCGGCTTCCACAAGTTGCTCAAGGCCAATAAATAGAAGGGAGGGGGGCTCATTTCTTACCCAACTCACTTTCCAACTCCTCTCTCACTTTTGGTTTCCAAGGCTAGGAGGTAGGCTAGGGTAGTTCTACTTCAGATTCCAAGTCTACTTTGGGATCTAGGTATGAGTTCTCTTGTATCTTTATTTTATTGTATGACTTTGATCTACTTCAGTTATTCAACTATTTCATATAAAGTCATGTTGGCATGCATGAGTGATTTATTCATGTGTTCTTTGTTCGTTCATCATTTAGAGGCTCCTGTTCTTGATGAACAAGGCCTTTCGATCCAGTTGACGAATGATTTACTCATGTTCTTGTTGTTTGTTCATAAGTTAGAGGCTCGTGTTCTTCACGAACACGACCCTTTGATCTTGTTGAATAGACATAGTAGAACACGAATCCGTTTGTATGACTAGCCTAGTTTGCTCTAGTTAGATCACGTGTTTGTGTTGTATGAAGTTCGAGTTCAAGCTACAGTACTCGGTGTAAGTGGCCAGTTATCTGGTGGCACTGACCTGGGTCACAATAGCCCGGGCCGGTCAGTGTCTAGTTAACAGCGCAAGCATAGTGCTTGGGTTGAGTAGCTGTGTTGCATATGAGCGTTCCCCATGGATTGTCTTGAGGTAGGCCGTGGTAGTGACAGCCGTTGGACCCTTTGTAATCCTCCACGTTCGGGTACGCTGTAGGAGTCTAATGTCTAACAACCGACATCATGTGGAAGCGACGCGGGCGGTTAGCTCCTCGTTTGTGCCTGGGTGCTGAGCTGATATTCATACAATGCTTATGTGACTGATTGGTATCTACTAGCTTCGTATGTATAGTACCTTAGAACCTAGAAGTAACTCGTATGTTGCCTCCTAAGCCATAGTGTACCAAAGAGAGAATGAGTTTGAGTGTGTTCACACTACCATATCATTATCATATCTTACCCCTGTGTTTAGAACCTGACTTGCTCTCGTCTGTGATCTATACTCATTGCAATAGTGTTGAACTTGTTAATCCGACCATGCCTTCCTTGGATTCGATACCCTTTGAAATACTCCTTTGGGGAAATGCTACAATGGTATATCCGTGCGCTTGCGGATTCTTTGTGAATGTTAGGATTACCATCAGACATTTTTGGCATCGTTGCTAGGAACTCACGAACTTAGCAATGATGTTAAGAAATGCCAACAAGCATTTCTAGCGCCGTTGTCAGGGAATACAAACCTGGTGACGACATTAGTAAATGTCAACAGAGCCAATGGTCGCCTTTCTCTTCAATGTTGTCATCACCATCTCCTCTTCCTTGATCTCTTTATCTCCTTGATGTCTCTTCTTCATGGATTTCCCTTCTGTCCAGAATAGAACATATATTGAAATATAGATCCATTGAAAAGTTTATGAAATTACCTTTCCAACTTGTTATCATTCATCAAAAACAGAGTTCAAACAAGGGAGCTATGTCTGTTTTACTTCAGTGCTGGGAGCTATGTCCGTTTTACTTCAGCGTTGCGTGCTGTCCAAAACTAATTTCGGGACATGTTGCACTTGGTGATTCGGCCATAACCGTTTGTAGGAACCTCCGATTGCCTTGATTCTTGATTTTTTGGAATCGGAACTTCATGGGGCTTCCAAATATCTAAAAGTATTCAGTGTTTTCCCTTCGAGACCATGCAGAATTTTGATGAGATCAGTAGCTTCTTGTACATCGACCTGAAGATGTTGATGATCTTGATCATCTTCTAGAGCGTCATGTTGCACTTCCGTGTTGAAGATTTAGGGCCTCCCCCATGCTTATCATTTTTCTAGGCATGGAAGAAAAAGACAAAGCATTTTTATCTTGGCAAATCCTTCAATTTTCTTGTCGTGAGAGTCTTTATCTTGCCTGCAAAACGTTGTAAGCGCACATTCTACCCCCAAGGTGACGGTTGGGAGTAGATAAAATTGCCAACAATCCAACAATGTTTCCTAAGACTCTTAACTTGTGGCATACTTAGTCTAATGAGGAATAAAAACCTAATGGGTGTACGTGGTGCAAAGTGTGTATGCACATGAGAGGAAAGCATATAAACAAAGATAATGTTTTCACCTAGTTCTAAACACTATGTTTACAACTAGGTTGCCGAATTTCTCCATAGCCATAAAGATTTATTTATCTAGGGTTAAACCACCATGTCTATCCCTAGATCAAAAACTCTTATAGCACAAGAAAAATTAAGCGCATTGCAAAGCTTACAAACTAACCAATGCAACATGAAAACATATGAAAAGCTAGCAAGGTTTATCGAACTTAACGATGATGGTCCACAATCATGTTTAAACACCACGTTTACACAAGATCACAAAAGGAAACTGCCCAGTTGGAGCATTAACATCGAAACTAAAGAATTCATCGTTAAGGCTACAAAACTACCAAGCTAACTAAATGCAAAACATGTATATGCAAAGAAAGAAACATTACGTCGATGACAAAATTCAATGTATGCAATAAATAAATATGAGCATGAACATGATGGTGGTTCTAAAAAATTAAACTTAGATTAATTAGCCACAAGTTAATCATCATAGTATGGTGTCATTATTCTCTCCAAGGAAGAAATAAAAACACAAAGAAACAGGTTGCCTCCCGAAAAGCGTTTCATTTAAAGTCATAAAGCTTGACTTTCTCACACACCTTCTTTTCGTCGCATAGCCATGACCCTTCATGCAACAAGAAGAGGTGTCAATGCAGCATTAATTCACTTCCCATGTTGTGCTTGATCACTTATAGAAGACTTGCCCAAGCTATCTAACATCATCGTTTTCTCCATCTTTGTCACTCTTTTGTCAGGGGGTGAGACCTGGACAGATCCGCAAGGGGGTGACCCAAGCGATTGTAGGTTAATTGGAGGGGATCGAGAACTAAGAGCGTAGGTGGTAGTTCACATGTGGAACTCGGAACACGGCAAGAATGGCGATGAACACGGGGGTTTAGACTGGTTCGGGCCTCCGGAGAGTGAAACCCTACGTCCAGTATGGGGTGGAATTATGCGTGGAAGGGAAGTCCCCTTGAATGGAGCTCTAGGCCGCCTTATATGGTCAGCGGGCTAGGGCTTCCATTCAAGGTCGGTGGACCCTCATCGAGGTCGGTTACAAATTAGGAAGGCCATCTGCCTTGATTACAGGGTGAATCCCGCGATCTGCGGACCTACTGGCGGCGCCAAGCCGCGACCTAACAGCTCGCCTTGTGCCTCAAGCCCGGCGGATCCTCTGGGATCTAGATAAGGTCTTCTGGAGTCTTCCAAGGTCACCGGGGTTGTGGATAAGGTCTCTGGGTCCACTTGCAGGTCGGCGGGGCTTCTGGCAGGCACTACTAGGAATTGACCCTTAGAGCACCATTTTTTCGCAACACCACACATTTGGTTGCAATATTTGATCTTATAGCAACCAACATATTAATGGGTTGCGATATCTGGATCTTATGGCCACCAAAAATGTGGGTTGCGTCTGTTGAAACATTCATTGCAAGAGGTTGGTGTTAATGCCACGGTGAAAAAGGTGGTTGCCTTTATGGGTACCTATTGCCACAACTAATTGTGCATTGCGATAGTTAGGATTTAGTGTTGCGATAGATGTGTGTTTGTTGCCACGAACAATTATTTGGTTGCGAATAGGCATGCCTGTGGCCACGCTGAAAGAACGTTGTCTACAACATAACCTTTGTTGCGATAGCTCATGTGCCTGTTGCATCACGAAATTCATTCGTTGCATTTGATGTGTCTTTGTTGCCACGAACATTTTGTTGGTTGCGAATAGGCATGGCTGTGGCCACAATGAAAAACGTTGTCTAAATTGTAATCTTTGTTGCGATAGCGCGTGTGCATGTTGCAACCATAAAATTGTTCGTTGCGTTTGTTGTGTGTTTTTTGCCACGAACATTAAGTTGGTTGCGAATAGGCATGTCTGCGGCTACGATGAAAAAACGTTGCGTAAAATTTTACCTTTGTTACGATAGCTTATGTGCCTGTTGCATCCATAAAAAGTTCATTGCATGAAGTAAGTTTTATTGCCACCAATGATTTATGTAAATTCATTTAATCTTTGTTGGTTGCCCTAGAAGGAAAAAGGGATGACGTGATTTGAAGGGAAAAAAAGAAATAACGCAGCCCACCCCACCCTCCGGCGCATGATGAGAAAAAAAAAGCCCGAACCTTTCTTGCCACGGGAAAAATTAGATCCCTCGATCAATTGGAAAAAAAAGAGTTTGAGTCCTTCTCAATTAGGAAAAAAAATCGAGTCCTTTGACTCAGGTAGGTCGTGACTCCCGTCGCGTGGTACGGCAGCGCCGGCACTGCCGCCACGGCACCAACGAAAAACGGTGATGACCCGACGGCGTGTCCCCATCCTGCGGCGGCGTGTCCCCATCCTACGGCGGCTTCCTCAACCCTCCTCACATTCTCGGCGCCAAGGTGACGCCGACGGCAACGGCTGCGCTGCGGCAAAGAGGCGCCCGCCCGTGTTTCCCTCCGGCCTGCAGCGATCCGGCTCCGGCGACCCCGGCTTGGTCCCCGACCCTCGGCTGGCTACTAGTGTGCTTCAAACAAGGTGAGCAGGCAACACAGGGTCCTAGTTAATTTTCTTTTGCTTGGTGAACTGTTGAAGAATTCCGAACTCTTTTTGAGAGGTGGTACGGCATATCATGGTCATTAGCAAAATAGCTTGTGAATTCGTAAAATTAGCTTGATCGTAGGTATTTATTATATGGATTTGTGCTAAATGTAGGGATACTGTGAAGGATGGCAAATGAAGGTAACAGCTGGATGCGGATGTCCAGATATACTTCAGAATGGCAGGCAGGATTCAAGAAATATTTACAGAGTGTTTTTGGGGGGCACATCTAGTGAAGAAACAGCTCCATGTCCTTGTACTCGATGCCGCTGCATGTCTTATCGAAGTGAAAAGGAGGTTCGAACTCACGTGGCACTGAGAGGGTTTGATGAGAGTTTCATTGAAGGAGAAGGTAATGGTGAGCCTCCGTTGGTTCAGAATGAGATCGATGATGGCGCTGCACTAGATCATGCTGAAAGTTCCCATGAATTAATTTCTTCACTGATCAGAGGTGTTATACTTGGACAAGTGACAGGAAGAGAAGAGGATGAGCAAACTGCGACTGCAAAAAAACTTTTTAGGTTACTAGATGAGGCAAAGAAGGAGTTGTATCCAGGTTGCAAAGAGGTTACAAAGATTTCTTTCATTGTTATGCTATTTCAGATTAAATGCATGGATGGTATTAGTAACAGCAGTCTAGAACGCATACTTCGGTTGTTCTTGCTTGTGCTTGATGATGGTCATTGTCTGCCAACTTCCTTGGAGAAAGTGGAAAGGGTTATTCGTGATCTTGGCCTGCATTACGAAAAGATTCATGCTTGTGTCAATGATTGTGTGTTATTTCGTGGGGATTATGCTAAACTAGATAAGTGCCCAACATGCGATGAATCTAGGTGGAAAGAGACAGGGGGTACTGAAAAGGATGATCCTGTTGACAGTGATTGTGGAAAGAAGCAGAAGCGTTTTAGATCCTTCGTTATTTTCCACTTATTCCTCGGTTGCAAAGATTGTTTATGAGAGCATCAACTTCGAAGATGATGCGTTGGCATGATGAAGAACTAGTAAATGATGGGAAAATGCGTCACCCGGCAGACTCATTGGCATGGAAGCATGTGAATAAAGAGTATAAGAATTTTGCTAAGGAACCTCGGAACATACGGCTCGGTCTTGCAGCTGATGGCTTTAATCCGTTTGGGATGTTGAGTGTTGCATATACTACATGGCCTGTCATCCTAATCCCTTACAACTTGCCTCCTTGGTTGTGTTTGAAGCAACCCTATTGGATGATGTCTATGCTGATTCCTGGGCCAAAATCACCTGGTATGAATATTGATGTCTATTTGCAACCCTAATTGATGAGCTGATAGAGTTATGGGTGAAAGGTGTTGAAACATGGGATGAGGATAAGAAGGAGAAATTTACTCTTCATGCGCTTCTATTGTGGACCATAAATGACTTCCCTGCCTATGCCATGCTATCTGGTTGGAGTACTAAAGGAAAGTTTGCATGTCCATACTGCCACAAAGATACAGAGTACTTATGGTTGAAATTTGGGTCGAAGCATTGTTACATGGGTCATCGTCGATTTCTCCCTCAGAACCATAGGTGGCGCAAGAGCAAAAGCAGCTTCAACAACATGACAGAGATGAGGAAGGCACCTATTCCACTGACCGGTCCTCAAGTTCTGCAGCAGTATAATAGTTTTGAGCAACCAAAATTTGGAACAGCAACAAAAAAGAGGAAGCAACGAGAAGAAGACATTAGGTGGCACAACTGGAGGAAGAAGAGTATATTTTTTCAGCTTCCTTACTAGGAAACATTGCTTATAAGGCATAACTTGGATGTTATGCACATCGAGAAAAATGTCTGTGAAAGCATTATTGGGATGTTGCTTCACATAGATGGTAAGTGTAAGGATAGTGAAAAGGCGCGGCTTGACATGCAACATCTTGGGATACGGCAGGATCAGCATCCAGTGGTGGAGAATGGAAAGTATACTTTGCCACCATCATTGTACTCCTTAGACAGGGATCAGAAGAAGATGCTATGCACATTCTTAGAAGGAGTGAGGATGCCTGATGGTTACGCGTCTAATATAAAGAAATGTGTGGATGTGGATGGATGCAAGGTATCTGGACTGAAATCACATGACTATCATGTTATTTTGCAGAAATTGTTGCCCTTAGTTGCAAGGCATATCTTGCCTGAAGCTGTTGCTAGACCATTGATTGAGCTTAGCAGGTTTTTCAATGCGCTGTGTTCGAAGGAGGTGGTGAAAAGTGACATGGAAACACTAAGCGCATCAATTGCAGAGACTTTATGTAAGCTTGAGATGATATTCCCACCAGCATTCTTTGACATTATGATGCATTTGCCGGTTCATTTAGCTGAGGAGGCTAGAGTTCGTGGACCAGTGTGTTGTCGGTGGATGTATCCAATCGAGAGGTATCTACGTACACTTAAAGGATATGTTAGGAACAAGGCACATCCAGAAGGTTCGATAGCAGAGGGATATATCTTAGAGGAGTGCATGACATTCTGCTCTCGCTTCCTAGAAGACATTGAAACGAAGCTGGATCGACCAATGCGCCATGAGAGGAGCGTGGTAAATGAACCACCGGCTGGGTCTAGCATACTTGGCAGCATTGACTACAGCAAGAAAGGCTGCAAATTACATCATCTTACTAAATCTGAAATGTTGCGGATGCGGCACTATATGTTATCAAACTGTGATGAGGCACTGAGATGGATCAAGTAAGCTGTTTTTAACATTTTTTTGTTTTTACATATTTTATAGTTCGTTGTATAGTAATATTGTTTTCCCATAAAAATGTATAGTGAGCATAAGGCGCTGTTGAAAAGAACTAGCACACAAGGCGTTGAGAAGCGTCACAAGGAGCATTTTGTTGGATGGTTTGAACGTAAGGTGAGTAATGTTTTAATATTCATGACAAAACAATATTGCAATTGTGCACTTTTTTAAATATATCAATTCTTTTTTTTATTGCGTGCAGGCAAAGGAACTTTTTGAAGAACGGAAGATCAGTGAAGAGCTATACGACCTTTCACAGGGTCCTCATTATGTGGTTCGGGTTTTCAACAGATGAGTAATTCATGATTTTTTTTTCCGAACGGCTACTATAGAGGCGAAGTACAATACACAAAATTCTGGAGTTGTAGTGAAGAGTGGTGCTGAAGCTAGCGAAATGGATTGGTACGGTGTCCTTAATAAGGTAATCACACTAGATTTCCCTGGTGAAAAAGAAGTCATATTGTTTGAGTGTGATTGGTTTGATGTTCCTGCCGCATCCAAGAGTAAAAGTAGAGGGTTCAGTAAGGATCAATATGGGATTATAGATATTGATACAAGTTGTCGTCGATATATGGATGAGCCTTACGTTCTGGGGACTCAAGTGGAGCAGGTTTTTTATGTTAAATGTGCTAATAAACCCACATGGAGCAGTGTTGTGAGAATGAAGCCTAGGACCTTGTTTTCCATGACAGAAGAAGGAGAAACAGAACAGTAGGGACATGGACAGATTGATATTGACTCAGCTGATGTAGGTGTGGAGGACATGGACATTTGTAGCCAGATTAGGGAGTTGACAAATTGGACAAGGAATGACCTCGATGGAGTGACTGGAGATGCCAACATTATTGAAACTGCTATACCTATGCCAGAACCAGATCTAGATGACATACCTGATGATGATGATGAGAATGATGACACCTACATCAACGACGGGCATGTTGCACCTGTCAACACTTTAGGCCAGGGAGAGGAAGATGAGCTATTTAGATAATTGTGACCCTATATATTTGTATTAATGTGATATTTGTTGCTATTTGGTACCTAGTTTGCAAACTTTTGTTTAATTAGGTCAGTGCACTAAGCTTGGATATTGATTTATATTGAATTCGGCAATGTAAGTGTGATGGATGGTTGTTTCAAAATTCTAAGTGTTCTGGTTTAAATTAAAGTGCAATGTACGTGAGAGCTCTAGTGACAGCATCCATCAGTGCACTAAGCTCTGGTGCAATATAAAGTGCAATTGAATCATCCATCAGTGCTTGCTTATCCTGCTATGGGGCTTAATGGGCTGGCCGGCCCACTCGGGCTCCCGTTCGCTGGGCTTCACGCTCGCCGGTTGAGCTTGGGTGGGCTGGCTTTGGCCCTAAAGCCCCATAGCACAAAAAAATTTTCATCTAAACAAATCCTCTTTTTTTCATTATACCTACAGCCCATAGCATTTTACATATTTTTTTAATCACATGTTTTTCATAATAACATTTACCATATTAAATCACATTGTAAATTTCCCTCTATTTGTTCTTGTCCTATGGTATGTTTTTAGTATACATAATCAAATTTGTGGCTACTGAGTACACCTATTTATGTTTGTATCTTCTAGACGGCATAATGGCTCTAATTAGCAATACCTCATAACAAGTTTAGGCCCACATCCTATATTTTTCATTTTATTCAAGAACTGTTGCATCTAATGTCATAGAGGTTCACTGGTGTCTAGCTACGCACGGCTGGATCTCGCTCTCACAGAACTCCTCACTCTGGTGCTCGGGCTACTTCTCGTGTTCCTCGCGACGATGTGCGAGCAAGGACATGACCCAAATTTCCCGAACCACCAGAATTACTCGAACCCGATCCCGAAGTACCTGAACCCGATATTCCCGATCACTAGTTCGAGTATGAAGATGAGAAACCCGAATGTATTTCAGGAAGTTTAGGAACACATCTTCGTTACCCAAATTACCCGAACCACCCGAATTACCCTAAACCGATCCCCAAGTACCTGAACCCGATATTCCAGAACACTAGTTCGGGTACGAAGATGAGAAACCTGAATGTATTTCAAGAAGTTTGGGTATTCATCTTCGGTACCCAAATTTCCCGAACCACCCGAATTGCCTGTACCCGATCCCCAAGTACCTGAACCCGATATTCCTGATCACTAGTTCGGGTACGAAGATGAGAAACCCGAATGTATTTCAGGAAGTTTGGGTATTCATCTTCGGTACCCAAATTTCCCGAACCACCCGAATTGCCCGAACCCGATCCCCAAGTACCTGAACCCGATATTCCCGATCACTAGTTCGGGTACGAAGATGAGAAACCCGAATGTATTTCAGGAAGTTTGGGTATTCATCTTCGGTACCCAAATTTCCCGAACCACCCGAATTGCCCGAACCCGATCCCAAAGTACCTGAACCCGATATTCCCGAACACTAGTTCGGGTACGAAGATGAGAAACCCGAATGTATTTCAGGAAGTTTGGGTATTCACCTTTGGTACCCAAATTTCCCGAACCACCCGAATTGCCCGAACCCGATCCCCAAGTACCTGAACCCGATATTCCCGAACACTAGTTCGGGTACGAAGATGAGAAACCCGAATATATTTCAGGAAGTTTATGAACTCATCTTCGGTACCTAAATTTCCCGAAATACCCGAATTGCCCGAACCCGATCCCCAAGTACCTGAACCCGATAATCCCGAACACTAGTTCGGGTACGAAGATGAGAAACCCGAATATATTTCAGGAAGTTTATGAACTCATCTTCGGTACCTAAATTTCCCGAAATACCCGAATTCCCCGAACCCGATCCCCAAGTACCTGAACTCGATATTCCCGAACACTAGTCCGGGTACGAAGATGAGAAACCCGAATATATTTCAGGAAGTTTATGAACTCATCTTCGGTACCTAAATTTCCCAAAATACCCGAACCCGAACCCGAAGTAACTGAACCCGATATTCCCGAACACTAGTTCCGGTATGAAGATGAGAAACCCGAATTTATTTCAAAATGTAACATACCCGAATTTCCCGACTCGAATTACCCAAATTTATTTCCCGACTCGAATTTCCCGACTAGAATTTATTTGCGTGGAATTGTACATATGAAAAATCGTTATTTTGTAAAGTGGCATATGAAAATTTCGTTACTTTGTAAATTGGCATATGAAAATTTCGTTACTTTGTAAATTGGCATATGAAAATTTCGTTATTACGAACATATACCAAGTCCCGTTGTCAAATTTTCCTGTGGTTTTTTACAGGCCGCCAAAACATCATTTAGATGCCAAAGTACCGCGCCTAACCCCCGCGTACCGCGCGTCAAAGCCGCGTACCGCGCGCCATCGTGGCCTCGTGGGCCTTTTGCGTTGAATCGCATCGCCTACAACCGCGCCCGCCTAAGTCATCGTCCTCGCTAGTTTAGGTCAAGCGACGCCGCTAGTCCTCAAACCGCGGCCCTCCCCCTTCCACCACGACGGCGCCGGCGACGGTGAGCCACCACGGTTTCACACCATGAAGAAAAATGGTGCATCTTCCAACACCGCGACACGCAGAAGCGTCAACTTCTCTGCGCCTCCATTCTCCACGCAAGATACTTTGGAGGATATGCACCCACATCAACAAGATGAAGATGATGACGAACTTGGCGATGATGACTCAGGGGTAATTCGCTTCCTAGAAACGAGGTACTACATAAATCTGCTACCTACCTTCATTTGGATTGCCCCTAGTTGTTCTTGTTCTTAGGGTTTGCATTTTTTTCGGTTCAAGCCATGACGATCTTGGGACAGTCATCAACACTAGACGATTTTAGGGTTTAGGGTTAGCACATTTTTGTTGTTTAAGAATTAATAATTGACCACATATGTTCATGCATTCATTGATCTGCTGATATGTTCATGCATGCACTTTTTTAATTTGGATTGACCAGACGTATTCAATGACCAGATATGTGTGCAATTTTTTTTTGTTTAAGAGTTTATAATGGACCAGATATGTTCATGCATGCAATTGTTCATTCAAATTGACCATATATATTCAATTAACTAGATATGTTTGTGATATTTTTTAAGAGTAAATAATAGACTAGATATGGTACATGCATGCACTTTTTTTATTTAAATTGACCATATACATTCATTTAACCAGATATGTGTGCAATTGCTATTTTCTTAAGAGTTAATAATGAACCAGATATGTTCATGCATGCAATTGTTTATTTAAATTTACCATATATATTCAAATAACCAGATATGTTTGTGCTATTTTTTAAGAGTTAATAATAGACTAGATATGTTCATGCATGCACTTTTTTATTTAAATTGACCATATATATTCAAATAACCAGATATGTTTGTGCTATTTTTTTAAGAGTTAATAATAGACCTGATATGTTCATGCATGCATAGATCATAAATAAGCCTTATCTAGCATATACCAGGACTACATTCAATTTATATTAGCCTTAACAGTTGGTGCATAGATCATCATCATCCTTGCTGTTTTGTTTATTTGAATTCACCTTTGTGCAAAACTTAATTCCTGAAAGCATGTCCTTATTAAACCTAATAAAATTATAGTTTTATATTTAGATCATATTGTGAGAACTCATAGTATAATAAGCAGCATGTGCTAATGTTTGTATGTATTATATGCAGTGAACCATTGACGAATGAAATGTGGAGAATTCATTTCCAATTGAAGGGGGCATGCTGAAGAGGAGGACGAAATTATCGACTTTGAAGTCGATAGAGTTCACCTCACATTCCATAACCTGATCTATTTGAAGGAACAATTTGGCTATGGATCAAGGGACTATTTATACTACAAGAAGCGCTGTGGTGGCGATGTAGCTACAGTTGAGCCCATTGATTATTCACGACACGCAGCACAAATGCTACAAGACAATGCTAATGAAAGGGAAATCAGGTTGATAATGTCTACTGATCAGAGACTTTGTTTTTTTCCATGTTTATAGTTAGGTTACTCATATACAGTTCTGAATTCACCCTTTTATACTACACTTAGTTGCTGCATGCCCTTGTTCAGGTTGATAATGTTAAAGGAGCCCCAAGTTCAGGGTAATGTCAGCATAACGCCAATTAAACAATAGGAGGGGAAACGAAGACATGCTGAGACTAGTACAAATAAGCAGCTTGATGCCTACAAGGTGTGGTTAAAACTAATGAAAGAGGAAGACCCAGAAATAGGTATACTCAATATTTGCATAACTCCTTAAATTGGTTAGGATCGGATATAATGTTGTTTTGACAATTGCATTTGGGGATCATGTTTCACAGACTTTAGGGATGACTTCAGGGACGAAACAATCGATACATACAAGGAATGGCTCAGGCACACAGGCCGGCGTCGCCATATACGTAAATAAATTTCTTTCATATCACATCATCACATACTTGTTCATTGAATAAATTAATTGATGTATGCTGTTTTTTTTGGTTCTGTGTAGTATCGTTATTAGAAGAACAGACAGATACAGATAATGATCAACAAGGTGAGGGAGGTGAGGGAAATCAGGAAAGGGGGACATCAAACAATAATAATAGGCCATCTCATGCAAGAAAACCAAAAGAAGGGAATGGTATCTGTTTTCCTCTCTTCTATTTAAAGTGTACGTTGTAAACTATTTTGATGATCATGGTTGATATAAATGTCTCAAATGTGAAATAGGTGCATCCAAAACCCGTCGACGTGGATGTCTCAAAGGTTATACAGCAACTGCAAAGAGAATCAGGAGCGGAACTCAGAAATTAAAAATTTCATTTGATGCATTGACGGGTGGAGTCTGTGGTGACAACAGCCGTACATTTGCGGATGAGATTGTAGTGTTCACCAGGAAAAAGACTCCACTTATAGGAGTGAAATCTTGGAAGAAGGTCAAGCCAGTTGTAAAAGAAAAAATTGTAACAGAGATGATGGTAAGTTAATTCTGATCTTTAGCCAAATCTAATGAATTAAATGCATCTACTTTACTATTATATTGATCATTACATTGAAATAGAAAATTTGGGACTTAGACGATGTTGAAGATGCTAGTGAAAAGATATTGACAGTTGCCCAAGAGAGGTACAAAGCATGGAGAGCTTCATTTAGTTCTACATACAAGGCATACTCCACTGATGCTGAACGTATGAAGCAGAAGCCTGAGGACATAGACATCGTGGAGTGGTACTATTTGATCCAATACTTTGGATGTGAGAGCTTCCAGGTTAGTTTGAGACCAAATTCGTTATTAATTCCAGTTTTGTAATGTAATTGACCACGCTTTGCTCATACATGTTTTGCAGAAAATTAGCACAAAGAATTCGGGAATCCGAAAGAAACAAAAGACTAAGCATGTCTCGGGAGCAAAACCATATTCTCAGATTCGATTCGAACAGGTACTAACTACATTAACTCAGATTACTTTCCGAATTATATGTTCACCACCTAATGCTACATTTTTCCACCTTAGACAAATCATGCTAATGGTCAACAACCTACTAATCTGCAACTTTGGTTGACTACTCACACCAATAAGAATGGGGAATGCACATCTGATGAAGCTAGGGATGTTTATGTGAGTCATTGTGTATGTTTCCATCATTAAAATTTCAGCATCTTTACCTTATAATTTGAAACTGTTGAATCTGACATGCTCCTAATTTCTTTGACATGTTACACCTAGGAAAAAGCTTGCATCGAAGTTAACAATGCAGAAAGAGGGAAGGATAGGCCTTTCCTTACGGCTGAGGAGGAAAACTTAGTTTTCCAAGTCAACTACTCAAAAACTCTTGGAATAAAAGCATCATACAAGTCTCATGGACGTGGATACATGGCGAAATATCCAACACGAATCGCTCTAATGAAACAAAGAGAAGAAGATGCAGCCCGTGCTGAATCTTGTGTCCAAGAAGAAAGAATGCAGCACCAAGAAGAGGTTCGAGAACTGAAAGAACAGCTTGCAATTGAAGCTTCAGGAAGGGAAAAAGATAAGGAAGAAAGTAAGAAACAAATGGAAGAAATGAGGGCAGAATTTCATCAGCTTTTGCAACAGGTACCCCTTTAAAACATGTTTCAACTATTCTTTAACCATTGTACTCCTTTAATTTCCCTCTCCTTATGTCCTGCACAGGCTATGTCTGGAACCAACCTCCCCACACAGGTTTCAAATTGACCTGGTGAAGAGAACTTCATCACACCACCACGCTTAGAGGCTGATGTTGTAGTATAGGTAATTCTGTTGTACAGGTAATTCTGTTGTACAGTCTGATCCCCACACATGCATCCAAATGAACTGCATTTTGTTTACACCAAAGTTCGTTTGTGGCAGACTGCTGAACCACAAAGCGTGATGACTACAGAAAAGGAAGTTGTTGAACCTCAGTTCATAAAACCAAAGAGTACTTTAGCTAGGAATATTTTTTCAAAAACTAATGCTGCTGCTGGATCGGCATTGATGAATTTTGTTACTTCCGATCAACTATTGAGGACTCGTAATCAGAAAAAGAAGGTATGAATAATATTTTGAATTCAATCCTAATAACTTGATCTGCTCGTGATGTTCACCATGTCATTGCTAGATTTTTGCATATGACTTGTGTTGTATATGCCATCTAGTAAAGAAACAAGAGATGTTTACCATGTGTATTGAATAAACTCTGCCATTCCAATTTCTTTACTACCTACTGTTGATTTGTACTTTACATTCAAGATGATTTGATATGGATCTGATCTGTTGCTATTGATTATGTTTCATGTTTGGGGAAAAATAAACTATATTTTACAACTCTAGTGTCCCATTGGATTCTCATAGAATTTATTTAAATAATGAATTGTTAAACTTTTTTTCCTAGCAGTTTTTTGTCCCAGCATGGCTGAATGTGCTTGGAATTGTTTGATCTCAATTACACTTGTCCAATGATTGCTAATTACTCCATGATTTTAAACATGTTTGTTTTCATGAATCACAGTGAAACTCGGAGAGTCAAAACAATTAGAGAAAGCTTCTATGGCTGCAAGTTGATGGCCGGCACCAACAAGAATGACAAGTTGCTGATGGGTGATGGAGCAACCAACGAACCCATTTCTGGATCAATTTTTTGTATGCTAAATAATGCAGTGAACTTAGTTAAATATGATGTCCTTATTTTGTTAGTTGTGGTCATGTTCTTTAAACCAGAATGTTGGTCGTTGTGTGACTACAGTTTGAGACAAAATTAATATTAATGAATGTATCAATTATTATTTGTGATATTCTCTACCAGCGAAAATAATTGAAAAACTACTTTCAATTTCACCTCGTTGCGATAGACTAATACGCGACCATTGATTTTGGTTGCAATACGCTTTATTGCAACCAACTTTAAGTGTTGCGTTATCATATTATCTATTACTACCAACAATTGTTTGTTGCATGTGCCCTCTATTGCCACCAACACAAATTCGTTGCAACTTCTATATATTACCTCGAAGAACTGTTCGTTGCATTATAATATCAACTATTGCCACCAAAAATTGTTGGTTGCATGTGACCTCTGTTACCACCAACACGAATACGTTGCAATCTACGTATATTACCTCGAAGACTAGTTCGTTGCATTAACATATCATCTATTGCCACCATATCTGATATGTTGCAAGAGCAATGTAATGCAATGGATAACACTTCGTGGTAATATGACCATATGACCACGTAGTTTTCGAGTGGCAATACTTTTCTATTGCAACACATTCATTGGTGGCAACCATGGAATATTGCAGCCAAGTGTTTCGTCGCATTAGAACCTAAGCTAACCAATCTAATCGTTGCAATATTTGTTCTTGCAACCAAGTATTGGTTGCATAAGGCTATTTTGTTCATTGCAATATTTGATCTTGCAACGAAGTGTTGGTTGCATTAGGCAAATTTGTTCGTTGCAATGTTTGTTCTTGCAACCATGTATTGGTGGCAATATGTTTTCTTGTTCGTTGCAATAGAAAAATCTATTGTAACGCCACATCAAATAGTTGCCTGAGGCTATTACACCGTTCCAATTGCAACCATCTGTCGACCAAAAAACTTAGATGCAATTGATTCCAGTTGCAACCAAAATGGCCATATTGCAACCAAATATAGGCATTGGCCAAGGCATCATTCCTAGTAGTGAGGTCGGGTCCACTTGACAGGGACCTCCGGGACCCTGGTCGGTGGGGACCTATGGGTACCCATGTCTCTCAAGCCCCCGATCGACGTGTAGGCGTAGCAGCCGAGACAAAGTCATGACGAAGCGAAGCAAAGCCATGGCGTCGTCAAGGTCGTGTAGGGTGCACGGGGATCTAAAGAAAGAATACTCCTCCAGCGCGTACGTCGTCAAGTATCGAGCCCCTGGAGGATAGGTCCAGAGGGTCGAAGCGAAGACAAGGCGCCGTCCTTGAAGAACCGCCGACCTGACCAGAGTCAGGCAATCAGGAAAGAATCACCGTGACCTCGAAGAAGGTCCCTCTGCCGATCGAAGGGAGGTCGAGCGAGGAAGTGGTGGAAGCGGGCTTCCAGTAGGTCGTCGCGACGTAGAAAAAAGAGGGCGTCGTAAGATGCACTCGTAGAGTAGCCCCCGAGCAGTAAGTCGACCAGGATGGTCGGATTGATGCTCGAAGAATAAATAAATAGAGAACCTACGGCCTTCTGCTTTCCTTGAGATGCTCTATCCACCGTATAGGACAAACCGACTGGAATCTTCGAGGAGAGTACCAAGCGCCAGCGGCCTTGTCGCGTGATGCACCACGGGTGTACTGTACGGTCACGGGACCTGCCCCCGAGCAGAGCTGCAGTCACTACCCGCAAAAGACAAGGGCTGTGCAGCGTGTCGCCAGGTAGGTGACAGGCGCGCTAGTGCTTCCCACAAGTGAACAGGGACCTCGTGCTTCACGTGGTAATAGGGACTGGATAAGGACGCCACGCCGGCTGAGGTGTAGACAGCATCCGAGGCCGAGCTCCGCGGCTATAAATAGGCGACCACAGAGCTCGCCACTTGAACCAGATAGAGGAACCATGGCAAAGCCGCTTAGTAATTTTTTAGCACCTTGGGTTTGTATCCGTCCACCAGAGCGTAGCGCTAGGTTATCGCCATCTGGAGCTAGAAGAATGCTTGCGAAGTTGGGAGAACTCCATCAGCTGCTTCACCCGCGCCCAGCGAGGAATCCAGGTGCAGCATGGGGCAGTACATGCCTTGACGGACCTTGTGAGCGGAGGCCCCAGGTGATGCTCGAGATCGCCATGCTGTACCGGGGAGGGCCCAAGGTGACGCTGGCCCGATTTGGGATCTTGTGGGAGCGCCCTAGCAAAAGTGGGGGCACCACAGGAAACCTTCTGGGCTAGAGTAGAGGTGGCTGTGTGGCAGCTGCGACAACGGCGGCGGTGGAGGTCTCCAAGTAGGTCCTGAAGCTAGAAGAAAGCTTGCGACACACTTCATCAGTCTAGGTTGCGTCGTAGGCATCATGTAAGGTAGATCAGGACCTTTAATACATTTGTATCTTGTAATTGGCCATGAGCCATAATCTTTTGTAGCTTACGAAGCTCTTATACACATGTTTGCTTGGCAAACAATGAGTCTTGAGTGTTGTCTAGAGGTGCCCGGGCGGCAATGGCATGGCCAAGGTCCCGGCGGGGCTGTGAAAGCGCGTCAACCTTCAGAAGGTCATAGAAATCGACAACGCTGGGCCAACAGACTGCGAAGGTGGGCGGCACTAGCGTCGAGGGGGACAACAACAGGTGCTTGTACGTTGGGACCCTGTGGGAGAACGACGTCATCGCCGACCACCGCGACGTCGATGACTTCAAAGAAGCGTCGCGGACAATCCAACGGACGCTCTCGGTAAGAGTTTGGTGCTGCTGTCGTGGGTTCTTTGACGTCTGGTGTTGCTGTTTTTCAAGGTCTTGATGTAAGGCTCGTCGTCTTGTTTGCAGTCGCTTGCGGAGCGGGCGCAGGCCCGAGCGACCTTGGTGACGAAGGCCGCCAATGCCCACGCAGAGGCGGCTGCATCTCGAGAGGCCCTGCTGCAAGCCAGGGTCGAAGCTGCGCAGGAGGTCAAGCGTGTGAAGGAGGCCCTGGCCCGTCAGGCAGAGAAGGTGGTGAACTCCTTGAAGAAGAAGCTAGAGGCTGCACAGCAAAAGGCGAAGGACGTCGCAGACGACCTCCAGGCCGTGGTTGACGGTACGAGTGCTTGGTCGCTGGGTGTTGTCTTCGTGTCTCTTTTAGGTCTTTGCTTGATTTCAACCTTTGATGTGTCCAGGTGCCAAGGAGACGGAGGATGCCCTAAAGAAGGAGCTCGCGGAGACCAAGGACCAGGTGACGGTCCTCAAGGAGAGGACGGCAAAGGTCCAGGAAGGTGAGCGACCTCGTCTCCCTTGGGTCTTTGTCGTTGTTGCGCCGAGGATGTGAACGGACCTTCTCTTGTTTATGTAGGTCTGGAGAAGCAGCTCACCGACCTTAGGGAGGCCGCCCAGTATCTGATGGACATCTACGTTCCTCAGGAGGAGGGGGCGGAGCCTAAGGAGCTGCTGGATCGCCTGGATGAAGCTGACGGTCGGATGAAGACCTTGCTGCTGGACACCAGCAAGCTCGCCGCGGCCGCAACGTTGGTGACGGTGAAGTTCCACGAGCCGTCGTTCGACCTGTAGAAGGTCGCCGAGGACGTCGATCTGTCCGAGCTGGTGAACCGCGAGGATATCCAGGCTGCCGCGGAGGAGGTCATCAAGAAGTTCGACCTCTGAAAATCAAAATTTGAGCTGTATCAAATTGTAGATGCAAGTTTAGGCTAGGACCTAGTGATGTAAAAAGTACTTTGCCATAATAAAGACGTGCAAGTTTAATTAAAGCGCGCACCCCACTTGAATTGCGAAAATGCTCGTTATGTAAGCTCGAAAGTAACTAAATTGCGAAGTGCGCCCTCCGCTAACCCAACTCAGTGGAGGAACGGCTTACCGACTGTACGGCTCAGCGTGGAGGCTTAGGTACAGCCGGCGCGCGGAGGGGGGTCTTGGACCCTAGGTCTCACAATCAAGTATCTTAGGAACATGCACAAAGAGAGTAAGGGCTACGCAGATGGGGAACGCGTAAAAACATAAAGCATAAGAAACCCATTCAGGTCGCGAGACCCTTAGGTTGGCAAAGCCAAGCCCACGAGTGCGTCGGGCCTAACTTAGACCAAGCCCCCGAGCGCTTCGGGGGGAAAGGGAAAACAGATCATAAAGCAAAAAGGGAGACCCAGGTATAGGTCGACAGAAGGGCTGCCGAAGTGAATCACGTCTTTATTAACGGGTAATTTACAAGAGGGGAGAGTACATAGCTTTTATTTCGGTACAGAACTTCTAAGGATAGAAGCGACGCAGGTGCTCGATGTTCCAGACGTTCGGGACGCCCTGGCCGTCGGCCCACTGGAGGCGATAGGTCGCCGGTCCAATGACCTCTTTCACGATGAAGGGGCCTTTCCAAGGTGCGGAGAGCTTGTGCATGCCCTTGGTGTCTTGGATGCACCGCAGGACTAGGTCGCCCATGTTGAAGGATCGTTCCCGCATGTTGCGATCGTGGTAGCGACGTATCTGCTGCTCGTGGCGGGTGTGCTGCATCAGTGCGGCCACGCGGTGCTCCACAATGCTGTCGAGGTCGACCTTGCGCGTCTCTTCTGCCGCGCCCTCTTCGTAATGCTGGATGCGGGGGGCGCCGAAGGCAAGGTCGGTTGGGAGGATAGCCTCCAACCCGTAGACCAAGAAGAATGGTGAATATCCTGTAGCTGAGCTGACCTAGGTCCGGAGACCCCAGATTACGTGCGAGAGCTCCGCTAGCCACCTGGTGGCATATGGAGAGGCGTCGTCGAAGATTCGGACCTTGATGCCCTGAAGGACCATGCCATTAGCACGCTCGACCTGGCTGTTGCAGCGTGGGTGCGCCACCGAGGAGTAGTAGACGTCGATGAGGTTATCGTGGCAGAAATCCCAAAAGTCGGCGCCTGTGAAGGCCGAGCCTAGGTCGGTGACGATCCTGTTGGGGACCCTGAAGCGGTGAGTGATATCCTCGATGAACTTCGCCGCCTCCTTCGATGTGACACTAGAGACAGCTCGGACCTCGATCCATTTGGTGAACTTGTCCACTGCTACGAGGATATGCTTGTAGCCGCCAGGGGCGGTTCTGAAGGGCCCTACCGAATCGAGGCCCCATATAGCGACGGGCCAGGATGGAGGGATTGTTCTCAGGGCCTGAGCTGGGACGTGCTGCTGCTTGGCGAAGAATTGGCATCCTTTGCATCGCCGAACTAGGTCCTGCGCGTCGGCCATGGCGGTAGGCCAGTAGAATCCGGACCTAAAGGCCTTTCCCACCAGGTTAGCGGAGGCCACGTGGTTGCCACATTCTCCACCGTGGATCTCCTGCAAGAGCCTGAGGCCCTCAGACCTTAGGATGCACTTCATCAGCCCGCCATTAGAAGCGGACCTCCGGTAAAGCTCTGTGTTGATGATGACGTAATTGGCGCTGCGCCTCGTGACCTTCTCACGCTCGACCTTGTCTTCAGGGACCCGATGATCCAGGATGTAGGCGATGATGTCGAGGTGCCAGTCATCTTCGGCCTCGGTCATGAGGACGTCGCGGCTGCCTTGTGGGGGCACGTCGCCGGGCGCCGGGTCTAGGTCGCTTAGGAGCTTGATGGAAGGCTTGCGCAGGTCTTGAACGAACACGCCGGTTGGGACTAGCGCGCGCTTGGAGCCCAGCTTGGAGAGGATGTCTGCTGCCACGTTGTTGTCGCGGCAGATGTGGTGGAATTCCAGACCTTTGAAGTGAGCCTCGAGCTTCCGGACCTCGGCGCAGTAGGCATCCATCGTGTCTTTCTTGATGTCGCACGTCTTGTTGACCTGGTCATGACAACCTTGGAGTCGCCGTAGGCAATGAGCCGCTTATTCCCCAGGGAGACAGCGATGCGCAGCCCGTGAATCAGGGCCTCGTACTCAGCACCGTTATTGGACGCCTTGTAGTGGATCTGCAGGACGTACTTCAGGTGATCGCCTTGGGGGAGATGAAGAGTACACCTGCCCCCGCTCCTTCGAGGTTCAGGGAACCGTCAAAGTACATCTTCCAGTGCACAGGTTTTTCCGCCGGCGGAGGTTGCTGGGTCTCTGTCCACTCAGAGACGAAGTCCGCGATGACCTGCGACTTGATGGCCTGTCGTGGACAGAACTCGAGTTCGAACTCGCCTAACTCGATTGACCACTTGACGATGCGTCCCGTGGTGTCGCGGCTACGCAGGATCTCTCCCATGGGGAAGCTCAAGACGACCTTGATCTTATGTGCCTGGAAGTAGTGCCAGAGCTTGCGCGAAGTGACGAGGAGTGCGCACAGCATCTTCTGAGGCTGTGAATATCCAATCTTGCTGTCAGAGAGGACCTCGCTGACGTAGTAGACGGGTCTCTGGATGGGGTAAGGTTGGCCTTCCTCAGGTCGCTCTGCCACCAGAACCGCGCTGACCACCTGGGTGGTCGCGGAGATGTAGAGCAGCAGGGTCTCTTTTGGTGCCGGGGGCACCATGACTGGGGCCGTCGTGAGGAAGGTCTTTAGCTCTTCTAGTGCCTGGTCAGCCTCGTTCGTCCACACGAACTTGTCTGACTTTTTTAGCAGTTTGAAGAAGGGCAGGCCCTTTTCTCCTAGCTTGATGATGAAGTGACCTAGAGCGGCCATCATTCCTGTGAGCTTCATGACGTCTTTCTTCCCGGTAGGTCTTTTCATCTTGCGGATGGCGTCGACCTTGGTGGGATTCGCCTCGATGCCCCGGTGGCTGACCATGAAGCCTAAGAGCTTGCCGGATGGTACACCGAAGACACACTTCTCTAGATTGAGCTTCCAGCGGTAGCGCCGGAGGTTGGCGAAGGTCTGGGCAAGGTCGGCGATGAGGTTGTCCTCCACCCTTGTCTTGACGACTACATCATCGACGTAAGCTTCAATGTTGTCGCCGATCTGAGACTCTAAGCACTTCTGGATGGCCTTCTGGTAGGTCGCACCAGCGTTCTTGAGGCTGAACGTCATGGCCGTGTAGCAGTAGGTGTCGTGCGGCGTTATGAACGCCGTTTTGTCTTGGTCAGAGACCTTCAGAGCTATCTGGTGATACCCTGAGTAGCAGTCGAGGAAGCATAGCAGGACGCTTACGGCTGTGGAGTCCACGACCTGGTCAATGCGCGGAAGAGGGAAGGGGTCTTTAGGGCAGTGCCTATTGAGATCGGTGTAGTCGATACACATTCTCTATTGACCGGTTTTCTTGGGTACAAGCACCGGGTTGGCGAGCCAAACCGGGTTTTTACATTCACGGATGAATCCGGCAGCTAGGAGCTTTATTATCTCTACCCTAATTACCTCCTTGCGATCCTTCGCAAAGCGGCGCAACTTCTGCTTGACAGGCTTGGCCGTCTTGCTTACATCCAAGGAGTGCTCAGCCAGCTCCCTTGGAACACCTGGCATATCCGATGGGGTCCATGCGAATATGTCCGCGTTGTCCCGGAGGAAACTGGTGAGCGCGAGTTCCTATTTCTCCCTGAAGTTGTCACCGATGACCACCGTCTTCTCTAGATCGAGCAGGGTGAGGCGGACCCTCTTCGTTGATGGCGCGGCGTCCAGGGCAGTGTCGGTGCGTTGCTGCTCTGGGACGGTTAGGTCGCTTGGAGCGACCTTCGCGGCCTCAGCGATCATGACAGCCGAGGTGTCGATGCAGGCGTTCGTCGTGGCGATGTCGAGGGCCTCGTTGTCGCACTTGAACGAGACTATGAGGTCGTCGTAGACGGAGAGGACCCCGTTTGGAGCCGGCATCTTCAACACCAAGTAGGTGTAGTACGGGATGGCCATGAACCTGGCCAGCATGGGGCGACCTAGGACGGCATGGTAGGAAGACTTGAAGTCTGTGACCTCAAAGCTAAGGTACTCCGTGCGGAAGTTGTCTTCCGTGCCAAAGGTCACAGGGAGGGAGACCCGACCCAGGGGGTAGGCCGCCTTGCCGGGGACGATGCCGAATAAAGGCTCGTCCCACGCTATCAGCTCCTTGAAGTCGAAGTCCATCTTCTTCAAGGTCTTAACAAAGATGATGTTGAGCCCGCTCCCTCCATCGATGAGGGTCTGGGGAAGCAAGGCTCCCTCCACTATGGGCTCGACGACGAGTGGGTAGGACCCCGGGTCTGGGATATGGACCCAGTGATCAGCTCTGGAGAACATGATCGGCTGCTCAGACCAATGCAGAGGCTGCGCCGGCTGGGTATGGATGAGGTGGATCTCACGCTTGTCCTTGCAGTATTGCCTTCTGCTCACGTGACATTTGAGGCCTCTGACGATCATGTTGATCGATCGTTTGGCCTGTTGGAAGGGGCCGTTCGGGTTGCCCGTCTGCGGTGGAGGAGGCAGGTCGCGCTCGTCGCGGTGAGCCTCTGGCTGCGGCTCGTCGCGGTGGCATTCATCCCGGCGGTTGTCATCGCCGCGGCCGTGTCGATCGTCGCGGCGGTTGCTGTTGTAGCGACGTGAAGACGACCGATCGCCGTCGCCTCTAGGTCGTTTGGGATCTTCAGGGGTACGGAACGCCCTCTTGAACTGCGTGCACTCACGGACTGTGTGGGTGGCCCCCTCGTGGAACGCGCAGGGGCTGTCGAGCGCTGCGTTGAATTCGTCGACGTTGAACGTTGATGGTCGACGTGCCTCCGCTGCAAGCACCTCTGAAGGTCGCTTGCGCAGCTTGGAGCTCGAGTCTCCAGCGGTGCCAAAAGTGCCCGCGTCGCGCTTGGCGTCGTAGTCAAACTGGTTGACCAGCGCCTCGTCGGTGTCGATGAGCTTGTTGATGACCTCCATGAGGGCCACGACGGTGGTGGCCCCTGACTCATGGATCTTCTCAAAGATCTTGCGATCTCTGACGCCCTTCTTGTAGCTTTCGACGACCTGGTCATCCCTGACACCAACGCAGGTATTGCGGTTCTCAAAGAACCGGTTGGTGCAGTCGCGGAGCCGCTCATTGGGCTTCATGGTGACCCTCCCGAGGTTGAAGGCGTTCCCAGGGTGATTGTAGGTCGCCTGGAAGTTGGACGTGAAGGCCTGGGACAGGTCGGCCCAAGAGGTGATGCTGCCAGCCGAGAGGTTGTTGAGCCAGAGTAACGGCACGTCACCCATCACCAGCGGGAAGTACGCCGCCATGTGGTCGAAGTTGCCGCCGGCCGCCTTGACGGCGACGTAGTAGGTCGACAGCCAGATGTTGGGGTCAGAGCAGTCGTCGTACTTCTGGATGTTAGGCTTGAAGTTGCCAGGGTAGGCCACCGACCTAAGGCGAGGAGCCAACGCGGGGAAGGCGGTGATGGCTATGTCGTCAGCGCCATCCCCAACCTGGGCACCGCCTATGCTCTGTGTAGGGGCGACGATCTGGGATCTGGGTTGGCGACCTGGATCACGGGTGCCACCCTCGAGATGGCCGTAGTCCACCTCGTACTGAGCATGACGCCTGTTCTCGACGTCGTGGCGGTCGCGCTCCTCACGTTCCATGATGCGGTGGACGGCGCCAGGGGGGCCGTACTCGCGGTCGTAGTCCGCACGACGTCGTAGCTCTCGCTCCTCACGCTCGCGGTGGCGCTGGTCGATGTAGCCGTGGGCGTCGCGAGCACGCTTGTTCTTGTCGAGGTTGGCACGGAGGTCGCCGTCTTTGGCACCGTTCGCCCGAGGTTGATCGGGATTATTTTGATCGACCTCCGCCTGGATGGGAGGGAGGTTGCTACGCGCAGGTTGATTAGATCAACTGCGCGAATGACGGCTCGATGAAGATGCAGCGGACTTGGCTGCTGCACTCTTCTCCTCCACCAGGGCCGTGGCAACCCGAAGGTAGGCCATGGCTGCTTCGGCCTCGAGTGTGGGGTTGGCTTGCTGAAGGCGCGCCATGGCAGCACCCAGGTTGGCCTGGGGGTTGTTGAACGTTGGTAGCCCCGCTTCCTCGAACTCGAGACGAAGGTCTCGAGCGGAGGGAGGTACCGCACAGCGCTGCTCTTCTGCACGTCGCTGGGCGCGGTTGGCGTTGCCCTGGATCCGCCGCGCCTCCTCGGAATCTGTTGCACCGCGACGTGGTGGTTCATTCTCAGAAACCACCAAGACCTGGCGAAGGATGGAACCCGAGTCGTTGGGGGAGACGTGGACCTGGACCTTCTGGAACTCGCCGCCATCCGAAGACGCGGGAGCTCGCGTGGTACGGGAGGGACGCTCCTAGTCGATCTTCTTCCGCAGTCGGCAGCCGCGGAGGGTATGCCACGCGCCCTTATGGTAGGTGCACGGTACGTCGAGTGGATCGTGGCGTGCGCGGAGCTGGGGCTTGAGGTCGCCAGATGGCCGCCGCCGCCCAGATTGGATCTGGGAGGACTTGATCGCCTGGCGAGCATAGACGTCGCTGGGTGGTCGCAGTCCGAAGGGGAAGGTCCCATGGCACGATGCCATCTGCGTTGAGCGCTGGGCTCTCTCGCAGATTTGGAAGGTGTCCTCCATCATGCCGATGACACGCTCCATTCCCTGAACAATGTCATAGGGTTTGGGCGGGTGGGTCTCCAATGCTGGATCAGGGGTGGCAACGGGTGCCGTCGCGATCTTTGCAGCGACCACCGGAGAGGTCATGGCCGCCGGAACAGTTGAGGTCGCCGTGAAGGAACCAAAGCAGATCTCCACGGGGTTGGCGAGGAGGTCCGCCATGCTTGCCGAAAAAACGACACCAGATCGGGCCACCATGCTGCACAGTGAGTTCCTGATCGCCCCTACCTGGCACGCCAACTGTCAGGGGGTGAGACCTGGACAGATCCGCAAGGGGGCGACCCAAGCGGTTGTAGGTTAATTGGAGGGGATCGAGAACTAAGAGCGTAGGTGGTAGTTCACGTGTGGAACTCGGAACACGGCAAGAATGGCGATGAACACGGGGGTTTAGACTGGTTCGGGCCTCCGGAGAGTGAAACCCTACGTCCAGTATGGGGTGGAATTATGCGTGGAAGGGAAGTCCCCTTGAATGGAGCTCTAGGCCGCCTTATATGGTCAGCGGGCTAGGGCTTCCATTCAAGGTCGGTGGACCCTCATCGGGGTCGGTTACAAATTAGGAAGGCCATCTGCCTTGATTACAGGGTGAATCCCGCGATCTGCGGACCTACTGGCGGCGCCAAGCCGCGACCTAACAGCTCACCTTGTGCCTCAAGCCCGGCGGATCCTCCGGGATCTGGATAAGGTCTTCTAGAGTCTTCCAAAGTCGCCGGGGTTGTGGATAAGGTCTCTGGGTCCACTTGCAGGTCGGTGGGGGTTCTGGCAGGTCGGGTCCACTTGACAGGGACCTCCGGTACCCTGGTCGGTGGGGACCCATGGGTACCCATGTCTCTCAACTTTGGTGCTGCCTTCACTTCACAAATTTTTATTTAATGTCCAGAACAGAAAGTGAACCCAAACTCTACTCCATTGCATAGTGCACCAAATTTCCTTTCCAACAATTCTTTGTTTACCTAAATCGGACTCCGAAGAAGAGGGTTACGTCTATTTTACTCCGGCGATGAAATCTGTCCTGAAATTTCAGAACGCACAACGCTCAATGTTTTCTCCATAACTCCTTGCATGGGTCTTCAAATTCATTGGTTCTTGATGTGTTGGAATGGAAACCTGATGGAGCTTATGAATATCTCATTTTCTTCATTTGTACACCTCTAATAAGCTCTCAAATTGATGAAGACAGCAACATCCATCGTGAGATTTGGAGAGGTTGATGATTTATCTTGCAACACTTTAGGCATGACTTCTCTTTTCATTATTCAAGCCTTGTCTACATAGTTAGTGAAAATCGGGCCTTTTCCCGACATGTACTTCTTTAAGGTCATTAGCTTGACCAAGCGCAAAGCATGATCGAGATTTACAAAACTTATTGTAAACATACACGTCTATAATTAACACCACATGCAAATTATAGCAACAAGACGAGGTGTAATCAAAAGAAGCGTATGTTTCATGCATAGCACTTAGCTCATCTTTAGGCAAAGGTTCTTTAGACATAGAATCAATTGGTTCAAACATAAATGTTGCCTCTTTTTCATTCTCAAGAAATTCTAGCCTATCAACATGATAATCATTGGAACAAGGTATAGAATTTAAACTATTATTCATACTATTGGTCCAACATAAATATTTGAATATAACATCATCAATACCAATAATATCTTGAGATTTCAGCGCGTACCTTAGCCTCAGAGCTTTCTCAACAAGAGTGATCTTTGGTTCGTCTTGTAGCATTGAAAGCAAATCAATCTCGACGAGTGGAGGTGTCTCTTTGTTACCTTTTGGCATCCCCTTAATCTCATCATGTGGAACATGTAATCCTTCAGCAATGTATGCATTCGTCTCTTCTTTGAAGTCTTCATGATCATCGCAATCTTCATCTTCAAAGTCTTGTATGTTGCTTTCTTTATCTTCCGTGTACCATATGTCGTCAAGATCGCTCATCGTTGATTCACTCTTTTCTTCATCATTGAGAACTTCCATGTCTTGATTTGCTGCTAGTGTGTAGGCTTCAATAGCACACAAGCTACAACCTTGTGTAGAGGGGCCTTCTTGGAGTACTTGCTCTATGTCATCTCCTTCCCATTCATCTTCTAGCTTGAGTCCTATCTTCTCCCATTTATCCTTCGAGTCACTAGGCTCATCACAGTTGTACTCTTCTCTTCCTTCATCATAAATCTTCGAGTTGTCAAATCGGTCGATCCATCCTTCATCATCTTCTTCTCTTTCTTCTTCAAATATCTTTTGGATCGACTCTCCACTCATCTCTTGATCAAATATATATTCAACTCTTTTAGCGACATGCCGGTGTTCCTCTTTCCTTCGGTAGTTGATTAGGGGGGCAAAATCAACTTGAATCCAATCGGATTGATTGAACTCCGCCAATGGTCTAGCATTCCCCATACTTCGGCCTGCATTAATGTCAATTTCAACATTTTAATATATCCGAAATGACTTTTCTTACCTTGGGAAGTGGATCTTCAACTTCTTGTATGGTTGGCTCGTTTTTCTTGACCTCCGGTTCGTCTTTTTCAGAAATTTCAGCAAGCACCTCGGGCTTACTTTTGTCGTTTTCCTCCTTCTGACAACGTCTTTGCCAATCTCGTTGCGTTCTTTTTCCATTGCTTATCCTTTGTAAGATTTGTGCGGCTTCACTAATTGTTTTATCAATTAAATCACCGCCTGCACACACACTTACAAAACTAGCGGAGTTAGGGGTTACTGAAAAATAAAACGTATGCAACATCAAGTCACCGAAAAATCCCAAGTTCAGACCTTGCTCAAGTAGTTCATTAAAACGGTCCCAAACTTCATCAATTTCTTCATCTTCTCCTTGCTTGAAATTGAGCACTTGCCTCCTTAAGTCTTGAACCTTGCTTATGGGAAAGAACTTTGAAAGAAATTTCTTCACGAGCTCATCCCAATTTTCTTTTGCTTCAATAGACGCAAATGTGTACCATCTTCGTGCTTCATCTTTGAGAGAGAACGGAAAAAGATTCCACTTGAACCAAGCGGCCTGAACTCCTTCTTGTTGCACCGTGTTGCATATCATCGTGAATTCCTTAATGTGTCTATACGGGTTGTCATCCTCCAATCCTCTAAAGGGGTTTGTTGCCACTAACTTGATGATTCTAGGCTTCACTTCGTAGTGGGTTGTAGCAAGCGTCAAATACGATTTTTGCGTCTCAATATCCTCCATTGACGGCACTGCTAGCTCCCTTAGCGACATCTCTTCGTCTTCCAATGGTGAAGTGAACGAATCCATCTAGGCACAGAAAAGTAGAAAGAAAAACAAAAAAAGAATTTTTCTAGAAAATAAGGGTTAGATGTTAGTTATCAAAAAAATTAATACTAGATTAAACGTAGCAAACTGGCTTGCTCCCCGGCAACAGCACCAGAAAAAGGGGCTTGTTGATGGTTGAAACACGTGTCGAGTTTCGATCCGCAAGCGTATGGACCACCTATAGCTTTTTTCACCACGGGGTGACCCCCAAGGTTCTTGTCAATCTGCAGAGCAAGGGGATTTCTAGCGCTTAACCAAGTACTAATCTAGTTGAAGGAAAACCTTTAAAAGAGAGATTAATCTAAAGTAAAGACAATCTAATCTATGTTAATCTAAGATTGAATCTAAGGTTAAACTAAATGGCAAAGGGTGGATACAAGAGAGAGATTAAGGTAGATAAGCATTCCCTCCTTAGGGTCTAGGATCTCAAGAATATGCATCTACTACATGAAAGAGGTGTTACCTTCACTAGCTTCATGGTGGTTATGCGGCCGCTAAGCCTTGTCCATAAATCGTACTGTCACTACGCAAGGCAGTCAACCACTTTCACATATAACCGCATCTATGTCTAAGCATCCATAGGGTTAAGCTAATCACCATGATTACCACAAACCCTACTAAGACCACATGTTGCGCAAACATATGTAAACAAAGCATTTGCAAAGACAAAGACCATAAAGTATCGATAGGCATAAGATTCACGTAGCAATTACATATCAAAGGTCCATCTAACCCTAGGGATGAACGGAGACATAACCCCATCATCTTACAAGGATTGAAGCATGTAGGGGTGCTGGAGCCTTCGGAGAACATCGGAGAATGGCGGTGATGAAGCTCGGGAACACCCGTAGGCCAACGGTTTGGAGTCCTCCTCTTGCTTCCTTCCCTCCGCCGGTGTTGATCCTTGTGATGAACTCATCTAACTCTCTACTTCATCTTGCGGCGGAGGCTTTTCTGGTGAATGGGCGTCGGTAGAATGATTGGATGTGGCGGTCGTCGGAGGCAGAAGCTACTAATAGACCGAGGAGGGGCTAGGTCAAAGGGGTGGCTGAACCGGCATGAAAACGTACTGGGCCGATCTGACCAAGCCGGTCGGCCCAGGCTGTTTTCGGCCCGGTTCGGGCCCATCTTCCTCCCCGCGGCTCATCTTGACATTTTGGACTTAAACCCCTTTAATTGTGTTATTTTGGCGTCATCATCCCTGCGGTCAAGATAGGGGGTCTTCTCGCATGAAGTCCGAACTTTACGTCTTAGTCCTCAGGGATGATCTATCGTAGCACCTTGGTCCTTGCCACCTTTGGAAGTGATTTCACCTTGCACTTGATCATGAACGGAACTACTCATTTGCTCCTTTGAACTCGTTGTGACTCCGCCCCTTTTGTCCATGTTTTCCTGCAAAAACACAACACTTAATGCACATACAAAGTTGAACTTGTTATATCATTAGTGTGCCTAGTGACGGGTTAGTTACATAATCAAGCTCAAACCAAAGTGTAACGAATATGTTTGGAGCACCAAAATTCACCGTCAACACACCACCAGATGAAACATCTCAATCAATTTGTGCAACATCGAATGGCACCAGATGAAACATCTCAAATCTCTTTATGTAACATCGAAAAGCACAAACCGAATTGCAAAAAACAACTGTGCAACAGCAGAGAGAGCGCGCGGCCCGCACCGTGGGTAAGCTCCTCTGCCCCACACCCGTGGCCATGGAGGCCCGCGGAGGTACAGGCAGAGCTCGTGTCTTGCTACTGTTGCTGATTCTTGCGATGGAAAAAGGAAGAGGAGAAAGAACACAGGGCAGTGGAGATCGATTGAGGCAAGCAGGGAGGAGCATATTTGGGTCTCGTGCAAGCTATCTGGGAGAAGGTGCGGAGGAATTGATGTTGGTTGCTGCTTTGTGTCTTGTGGGAAACATCAGAGGAAAAAGAACAGAGAGGAGAAGAAGGCGTCGCACTGGTCCTTGGGCGCGTACCAGTAGAGGCTCCACGCATCAGCGGCCTCCAGCCACATCCACCGCAGCATCAGCTCGGCGGCACCGCCCGTGCCATTGAGCGCCAGCCACGTCACTATGCTGGCGTCCCGGATCTGGAAGATGTAGGTGGCCTCCTAGGGGTGTTGACGAAACGAAAGTTGAAGCCTAGGGGCTTGTAGGTGATGGTGTCGGGGACGCCTGTGAACTGGACGCTGTCACAGGGGGTCCGACGGCATGGCGGAGGAGCACCTCCCGGCAGCTATCGCAGGGAAGAGCGCCGCAAGCGGCTCACACTCGCCTCTCCGTGTGGGAGTGGCGGTATGGCGGAGTAGCTCCTCCCCGGCTGCCAGTGTAGGGGAGCGCCCCCGTGCTCGGGCCCCCACTTGGTGGAATGACCCCCCTCGAGGAGCCTCTCCCCATCTTCCATGGCCTGCAGATGAGAAGATGAGAGAGCTCGGAGAGACAAGAATGTAGACGAGAGAGAAAACAGTAGGAGAGCCAGGTGGGTCACGGGTGAATGGGTGGTGATAATGAAGTGGTCAAGGTAGGTGAAAGGGATAAGGAATGAACGGTGGGGAAGGCGTCCGATTTTTTCATCCGTCCGGACGTCTTACTCTTAAGATTATCATTTTTCGTATTACACTGGGTACGTCTTACTCTTAGCATTACCTTTTTCATATTACACCGGGCTCGCATCTGGAGGAGGGCCGGTCGATAGCTTGGGCTGGTTACAAGAAAATTCGGAAGCCAGAGGGCGTTACTGCGTTGGCGCGAAACTTGCCGGCGGCGTGCTCAAGGCGCGATCTTTTCAATCGCGCATGCGGCCAAAGCAAAGCAGGGGAGGGGGACGAAAGCAACGCGTCAAGCCAAAAGGGCAAAAGGCAGCCATCCCATCGACCACAGCGGCCGGTCTCGCCGGCGACCAGCGGAGAGACTGGGGAACGAGCCCGACCACTGGTCCACTGCACCAGAGGAGAGAGGAGGAGGCCCACGGCTCTCCACTCCGGCAAAAGGGTAAGGCTGACGGAAAGAAAAGTGTGCACCAGAGTGTTCCTTTGTCCCTCTGCATCGGAACCGGTGATATTGTTCCGTCCCGTCTGTGCCACGACATTCATTCTTGCGCTCTTCTTTCTCATGTTGGAAATATGACCGGTTCTCCACATTTATTTTTTTAAATAGGTTAAATTTTATCTGTACAAAGCAGGTTTTACATCCAACATCTTAGAGCAAGTACATTGATACACGTAAGCAGTCTTATAAGTCGTCTCATGCAATGTCACGTAGGATTTTTGATGATGTGGAGGAGGGAGAGTGAGGAGAGAGAAAGAGGTCGTTGCTTCGCGAAACATCCACCTCATAAGCGAAACAACCACCTAATAATGAGACAACTTCACAACCATTGTATGAGTTGTTGTTCCCATGCAACTCATGATATTCCTTTTTTATATGCACCAATTAAGGAATTATATAACTCTACTGGATGACTTAAAGACAACTCATTGTACAAGTTGTTTGTTAAGTCGACCTAAAATTACGTGTCAATGTATGAGACGGCCTATCAAAAAATACCAATGTACTTGCTCTATCTTACATGAACAAGCCGTAAAAATTGCATTGCTTTGCTAGGTTCGTCAGTTTGTTCTAAGAAGTGAGTCTAACTCAACCGATTAGGATAGGAAGTGTGATCGTACATCCTGACCATCCAGAAGTTACTCGGGCTTGAATTTGAATGTCTTTTCTATTTTTTTAATGGACAAACCGCCTAATTTCTCTTATTTCTTTAAATGGTGTTCATCTGTCTTAGCTTTTTTTTTAAGGCGTGCTCCTCTTCTTAGCTCATCACAGTCGATGTCTCTCTCCACCACATGGCCTACCTGGTAGAGTAGAATGGCATGAGAGGTACACCGAACACCAAACTAACCACAAACTGTGACAAAAATAAGAAAGAATACTCTCATGTAGTTAGACCTATCATGGAAAGATATAAAGAAGCTAAAAATTTACTAGTACATAATTCTACTTATAAGAACTCATTCCATGTAGTACATCGGTGACCCCCTGTGAAGCGGTGCAGGCCGACGGTGAGGGAAGAGGAAGATGTGATGCAGTGGCGCTTCCCGTCGCCATTGTGTCTGACTGATTGATCTTGGTGTGCGTGCCTCCCGACTTCCTCCTCTCAATTTGTCACTAAAAAACCCTCCGGTCCATGACGGTCGATTTTCGTCACAAATCATTAAAATTTCGTCATAAAACAGTATCTGTGACGAAATTTCATATCGTCATGTATTGAGCGTCACAGATGAAGCGCCATGACGAACTCGTTTTCGTCATAGATTAGTGTGATCCATGACGTTCTCAAACCGTCATAAATTGGTCTAAAGCCCATTGAACCCAGCCCGAAGCCCAAAATCTGTGATGAAGTTGACCGTTATGGATTAACTTGCCACGTCACTTGTAGATGACATGGACGATGAGTTGCCTGCTGACGCAGATGATGTAGCAGCCACATGGCAAATGATGTGGCGGTCATGTGGCAATGTTGCGCTCATGTGGCAGATGACGTGGCACTCATGTGGCGCTCATGTGGCAGATGACGTGGCACTCATGTGGCAGATGATGTGACGTGGCTGATGACGTGGCAGCCACGTGGCTTATGACGTGGTGATGATGACATCATCTTTTACGGTTTGTAAGCAGACCAAATTTAGAATGAGCCTAAAATTGGACAGCTTTTTCAGCCCATATAAATTTCAGCCCATACAAATACATTACAACCAAAACCAAATAAATTTCAATCACAGCCCATACATTCCAAACACAACCCATATACATTTCAGCCCAACAAATTTGTCCCAACAGATTCAAAACAGCTATAAATCCCACAAAAAATACATCCATGAATCATATTTATGTCCAGCGTGACATCAAAACCCCATAAACAATCACCATATCACCATGTATCACCAGAAACAGCAACACTACATATAGACAAGTTTGGTCAAAACACCTGTTGCAGCCACAGAACAGACTGGTTCCTGCAAAGTTAAGTTCCACCAAATTTTAACATACCATCTCGCAACTTAGCATGTTGTCTTCTTGCTTGCATGAATTAATCACTGAAACTAATGGCTTGCTTCTTGATGCATCCAATCCTCGACGTGAAAATAGAACATTGCCAAACACTTGTCAGTGGGCAATTGATATAGAAAATAGAACAGTCTACATTTTATCTTAAAGCCACTCCAACATATGCAAGATAGCCTAAAACAAGTAATCCCAAGTACTGACAAATTTACACACAGAAATAGACTTGCCTCTTACAATAATTTTCTCATTGCCAATTAAACTGAGGTAGTTTGCTGACGCAAAGTTGACAACTTCTTTACCATAAATAAATGTATGTGGTCCGGCAGCACTGTACAAAAGCAGAATAGATTCTGATACGCAGAAGTTAAAATAATATATGATGTCCAACAACAACAGACATCTTGCAATCACAAGTTCAGAACTATTTCACATCATAAACGTATTCCATGCTGCATTCATTTATTTTGATAACAGAAAACAAGACACATCTTAGGGAAAATTTCTGTTAATTAGATAACATATATACATATAGCTTAAACATATTACAGGGAGAAGTTCAATAGAAAGAATGTTCCATTTACATGGGTGGCTTCGGATAGAGCACACCTGTCATAAGGGATGCTCAATAGCTATTCCTCCAACAAGAAGTATCAAAAAAAAAAGCTATTCCTCCAACGAAAATATAAAATACATGCTAGTAGAGTAGTAGGAACTGCTGACTAAGAGAGCTTATCATTGATGAAACTGCTGTGATACTAGTGAAATGCAGTCACAGAAACAGCGTAATATTGGCAGTTACATGCAGTTACAAGCTTATGTGGTGATGGCAAAAAACCTCCTAAGAAATAATATTAGTAAGATACCATCCAGCAGCATACATTAAGTACTCTGATGATTCTAGTGATATCAGAGAAGAAAGAAAATGATCCACGAATCCTGTAGGCATTTAGGTAGAAGGGAAAATGATACTGTATTGCTGCATATTCATGAGTGCATGGTTTGATGTAGTATAACTGTATAATCTAGCGAGAAGAAATGTTCCAAATCAATCCTCACATGACACAATTAAATTAAGTGAAAAACAATGTAAGAAATGCACCTACAATCCGCTCGTCGTTGTCGGGGCCGAGGCGTTCGGAGGGGACGGAGAGGCGGCCGTGAGGGATTAGGACGCCAGGGTGACTGTGGAAGTGACGCTACCGCATCACAGTTGAGGGGCCCTGTGGTGTTGCCGGCTGAATTCAGGCGCCGTCGGCGACGCGAATCTGGGTGTCGTCGGCAGTAGCTCTGGCCACGCGTTCTTGGGCAGCAGCAAGACAGCGAGCTCGGACGCAAACCTTCGCGATGTGCTTGGGGGTAGATCGGACTGGAGCGCGGAGAGGAGGTGCACCTTGAGCGCGGACTGGCCGGCAGGGAAGAGCTGCAGCCAGAGCAGCCCCTGGGGCGCGGCGGCGTTGTTGTTGGCGGACGCGTCGGAGGACGGGGTCGGGGAGAGGACCTTGCGGAGCAGTACCTCCGCCATGGCGCGCAGGTCGGCGGCGGTGGCGGGCGACGCGAGCGACGAGGCGAGCCGCAGCGCCAGGGGCTCCGGGTGGGAGGCACGGAGGCGGTGGAAGGCTGCCTCGGTGGTGGAGCAGTCGGTGTCGGCAGCAGCCCGTCGAACGCCGTCGCGGCCACTACAAGCTGCTTTTGTCGAATCGGGGGATGGAAAGGGACGCCGCGGCCTTCTACCCGCTGCCGCAGCCGGCACTGACCGCCCCCGCCGACGACGGAGGAGGAGGAGGCAGCGGAGGAGGTAGGGTGGCTGTGCGCGAATCTGAGGAGTGGCCGAGTGGGGAAGAGATAGGAGGGAGGAGTGCGGCGCTGACTAGGGTTCCGGAGGGAGCAGTTATATACGATGGTAAGACAACAAGGGCCGTCAGATCGATGATGAATGGCTAAAAATAGCTGGATCATTAAGGGCTGAAATGGGCCTTATTTCGTTTCAGTGCTTAATATTTTTCTTTTTCTTGTTTTCAATTTCTCGCATCATTGTGCAGTAACAAATAAAAATAATTATCTTATATGAACAAATATAGTTGTTATATACAACATAACACATATAAGTTACCTTGTACAAATTTCAATAATTTCCTAACTCATTTACTATTTTTAAAAGTTTTAATGAATTTATGCATGTTTATTGAAAGTAATTACAATTTGTGTTACATGTATCACAAATAATACTTAAAAAATTTGGAAATATATTTCAATCATCTATGTTATGTTTATAGCTCATATCCTGAAAATAGCTAAAAATTCAAATAAATCTAAGGGATAATTCTTCTACTCGCAACCTTATTATAAAATAATGATAATTATAACTAAAACTTATCTAATAATTCTAAAAATTGTCAAGGAACAATTTTATAGATGTACAAGCTTGACATAAAAGTTTTATAAGATTTTATGAAAATTGGAGTATACATTGTTCATAAACTAGATAGGTTCATCACATTGTTTCATATAACTCAATTTAAACATTGAAGTTTGTATTCCCTAAAGTATTTTCTTTCTCATGTACAACTCAATTCCGGACATAAACTTACATTTACTCTTATATTAACATATGGGGATTCACATTGCCATTTGTTGTGCAAAAAATATATTTTTCTATTTTTAAATCACTAATGAATATACCCTTGTGAAGTAAGTTGCAAAATAATTATCTTATATGCCCCCAATATATTTTTCACATGTAACAGACAACATATAAGTTATCACCTAGGAGTTTCAAGAATTTTCAAGTAGATTTTCTATTTTCTATCATTTAAATGAATTTCTGCAAGTTTACCGAAAGTAATTCCAAATTGACCTACATGACTTCTAATAAGATTCAAAAAATTCAAAAAAACTATATTTAGGTTACTATGTTCCATTCTAGCCCACATATTGGAGATTGATGAAAAATTCAATTGTCTTATAGGGAAACTCGGACTTCTACTAGTCACCTTGTTATTAAATAATGATAATAATATATAAACTTTCTCCAAAAAAATATGTAAATTGACATAGAATTATTTTATGGATGTACAAGCTTGACAAAAAATTTTCATAAGATTTTGTGAAAATTGGAGTATACATTGTTCATAAACTAGATAGTTCATCACATTGTTTCATACAACTCAACTCAAACTTCAAGATTTGAATACTTTATAACATATTTAGACTCATACGAACTTCAAAATTGAACAAAACCTTACTTTTAACATCCTATTAACATTTGTTGATTTACATTAGCACTTGTTGTGAAAATGCGTGTTGTGAGCGTCTACGTTGTACTATGTAATTCTAAAAAAAGTTATTTTTCTATTTTTTTAAATCACTAATGAACACACCCTTGTATCTTATATGCCCCAAATATATTTTTCACATGTAAAAAACAACATATAAGTTGTCACCTAGGAGTGTCACGAATTTTCAAGTAGATTTGTTATTTTCTATCATTTAAATGAATTACTGCATGTTTACCAAAAATAATTCCAAGTTGAACTATGTGCACCTCTAATAAGAATCCAAAACTTGCAAAAAAAATATTTAGGCTCCTATTCTCCATTCTTGCCCATGTCTTAAAGAGTGATGAAAAATTCAATTGTCTTGTAGGGGTAATTTAGATTTTTTATGTTAAAATTACATCATAGTAAATAGAATAATATACAAATTTGGTCAAAAAAATTTAAATATTGGTGTGGAGACATATTTTATGCTCACAAGTATATGATAAAAAATTTAAATGATTTTGATAAAGTGACACTATACATTGTTCACAATAGACACAACTCTTATATAGTTTCATACAATTGAAGACAAACATTGATATTTGAACATCTCATAGCATGAACGAACTCATATGCACCTAAATTTTGGACACCGTATCATGTTGACTATAAAATTGTACCATATTAAGTTATATTAGCAATTATCATGAAAAAAACATGTTGTTCAATTCACTATTAAGTTGGAACGAAACATATTATACGCAAAATATTAATACGTCACAATTAACATTTTAAAAATACCATTAAATGAAACGACATGGTTTTAGAAAACTTTGAAAAAAAAATCATCTAATTTGAAGTCTCTATGAAGGAGAAATACCAGTTATAAGTTTTGAATTCGGATTAAAAAGAGAAAAGAACAAATATTCCCGTGAATTATCAAGGGATAGTAAGCCTGCAATTCCACGTGGTGTGATGCTACTGACCCTCGTGACCGCACATCGGAAGTGGCTGGGCGGCTTCTTCTCGGTGCTATAGCTGATAAATAAAAGTCAACACCGAATGCAACCAGAACAATCTTTGTAGTGCAGTGGTTAAGCCTAAGGCTTGGTATGCGGGAGGTGCGGGTTCGATCCCCATGTGATGCATCTCTTTTTTTGCAAATTAGCAGCCGGCGTGGGGGGTGGCGGTGACTGGGCATGGGTCCCTGCTGACCTAGCGCACGGCCCCGGTGGCATGGCGCGCGTCCTGGGTGACCTGGGGGGCGGTTACCGGGCATGGGTCCCCAGTGACATGGCGCGCGGCCCTGGTGACCTGGCGCATGGCCTCTCGTTGGCTAGTGGAAAACTATACAAAACAATTTGAATGCAAAGAAAACAAACAAAATGGTGTGTAACATAATGGTAATGGTGTCTCTAGTTGAGCCAAGAAATGCAAGGTTCAAACATCTTTTTTCCTAATTTCTCTATTTTTTTCAAACATCACTCTATTTTTTCCTCTATTTTTTTCAAACATCACTCTATTTTTTTCTTCTCTATTTTTTTCATACATCACTCTATTTTTCCCCAGATTTCTCCAAATTGACCTATATGTACTTCTAAAAGGTGGCCGACCGCCGCCACCTTTTTCTATTTTTTAGTTTCTATTTTAATTTTCCAAATTTTCCATTCATAACATGACTATTTGTTATTTGTTGATCTTTTTTAGATTTTTTCAATTTTAAAATTTTTCCATTCATAACATGACTATTTGTTATTTGTTGATATTTTTAGATTTTTTTCATTTTTTAAAATTTTTTCATTCATAACATGGCTATTTGTTATTTGTTGAATATATAATATTATATGCTTTAGAAAAAGTTTTTAAATTTAGATTTTAAATTTATTGATCGTGATGATCTCTAATTATTTTCACATATTGTATGAAAGTTTTTTTAATTTATTGATCATGACGAAATGATGAAACACATTGTGGGTTGGATTATGACAAAATTGGCATAACGCATAGTGTTTGGACTTCATATCCAACACTGCGAATCTATGACGAAATCTGACTGTTTGTCATGGATGCAGTGTGCCCTGTGATGAAATCTATGACGAAATTGGCAAAACATCATAGTGTTTGGACTTCATATCGGGCTTCATATCCAACACTGCGAATCTATGACAAAATCTGACTGTTTGTCATGGATGCAATGTGATCTGTGACGAAATCAGAAAACGTCATGGGAATTTCGTCATGGATCACAGGATTTCTTGTAGTGTGTTATGGTGTAGCGTGACTGAAGTTCACTAACCAGAGAAGGGTTAGACACCCCCTAGGGCCCGTGAAGATCAACCTAAAAGTGAATTGTATCTATATAACCAATATAGATGCACCTCACAAAACATCATAACTTCATTTCTCTCAATATGCAAGCTATCCATGTCAGCGTCACGTCACCATCCACTATGACAATTTATTTATGTATCATGCTGACTTTCTATGACTACTTTGCGAGTACCACGCTATAAAAGTCAGTAAAATACATGTAGAATAAATAATTTAAGAGGAGTTCTCTCAATAAGATGAATATATTTTCATTATAATGTTGTTTGCAAAATAATATCATCTTGCAGTTATCTTAGTTTTCTACTTTAAAAGTTCACCTTAAAATTTTACTTACATAATTCTCGCAGCAACTCGTATCAACTAGTCATCACACAAAACTATATAATCGGTACCATTCTCTCCATCCTCAGCTAGCCACGTCATCTAGTGACGTCATCCCACAACACCACCCCCTCTCCCACGGCCGACGCCCCTTCCTTCTCCGTACCGGCGCACTTCAATCCCGCTGCCGCCCCCCTCAACTCCCCACCAACAGCCTTCAATCCCGCCGCCGCCGCCCGCCTCCCTGCCTTCACCCGCGCCTCGACGTCCACTGCCGCCCCTGTGCCTTCTCCACCCGCACCTGGAAGCCGCCACCGCCCCCTGACCTTCCCACCACCGCCATGTCGCCGCCCCCTCGCCTCCTTGCCACCTCACATCCTAACTGAGGCCACCTCTCCTGTCTCCATAAATCCTCTACTGGCGCGGTCCCCTCCCTTCAGCGCGGCGGCCCCGCCCCTCCCTCCAACGCGGTGGCTTGACTTCCCTCCTCCGGTGCGGCGGTCTGGCATCCTCTCCCTCCGCCCGAGGCTCGGACGAGAGGAGGTGGAGAACCTCGCAGCCTCTTCCTCCATAACGACTGTCGCGGGAGATCCAGAGCCCTACCGCCCTTTCCACCCTCGGCACGCATGAGATCGAGTGGCCTCTTCCTCCCCGAGCTCCAGGTCAACGGTGGCGTCCTCAAGCTCTAGATCGACAGCGGCGTCCCCAAGCTCCAAGAGTTTTGCAGCTGAACCACCTCCGTATCGGCATCTGGACCTTCTCCCTCATCCCCACGGCGGTTGGCACTCGAGGTCGTGGCTAGGCTGCCCAACGGCCTCCTCTCCTCCTCCCCGACACTCTCTTCCTTCTGGTGGTGCTCTCTCTACCCTCCATCCAATTAACTTTTGTAATTATGCTTTCCTGGTAGACGGTGAGGAAATCGGTGGGGAGGTCAGGCACAGAGGAAGCACTGAATTGAGGATCTTCAATCTATCCGCTCTATTAAGGAGATGCCCTGTAATTATGCTTTCCTGGTAGATTGAAGAGTTCTCCTACACGGTCCCTTCCCCTGAATCCTTTCAAAATCTTTGCCATGGAAAAATGTTTTTTTAGAAAAGGGCAGGGAATTCTGATAAATCTGTTGTTTTTGCCCGGCAGCAATGGATCCTCGAGATCTGGCCTTTTATATGTCGATGACTATTATGATACTTATTGAAGCGCTAATAGTGGTAAATCTGCTGATATGCATGATCTTCGATACTCAATTGACAGGGTGGTGGATATTTTCCGTGAGACGCCGTATTTTATTATCTAATGATGGAAAAGTTACTAGGATGGGAATTTACCTGTTTTATATGGTGTCAAAATGGCCAATATCATATCTAATGGCATGCTTTTAGGTACAATCATGCAAGATTACAAGGGTGAGTTGACATTGGTCATTGGTGTCTTCATTTTCCCCGCAGCATCCAGCAAGTTCATTGGGAATCTAGGCGGGTGTTGTTTTGGTCTCCATGGTGAGATACTTATTCCCTGCCAATTATATATTTAGTTCCTGGAAGTAATCTTCGCCATTCAGTATGTTTTGAGTCATTGCCGTGGTGAACGTAGAAATTGCCTCACATTGTCACACATCATGAATATCATCTTCATAATTTCTCTCGATGTTTCTATTTATCAATTAAACATCGTATCATCCTCAGTTATCTATTAAGTAAACTATGATTTACCTTCATGAAAAAAGACTCAATTTTTCACACTTTTCCCACGTGCATCAAAATTTCACTCTTTTTCGAAGTGCATTCAATAACCATTGAAAGTTAAGCGACGAATCCCGCAGCAACGCGCGGGGAATCACCTAGTAGGAAAGGAAAGAAATAAGCAAACCCAAAGCAGCGATTGTTCAAGGTCGGAGCAGTCGTGGGATTGCAATGATTCATATATTCTGGTCAACCCATTTCCACCGTACGCCATCTTTATCCAGAGGGATCATTGCGGATCACCAAGAACCAAAAGTGCTAGAGATATAATTCCAGGATCATTCTCACCGGATACCCAATGTGATTTTCATCTCCATTCCAAACCCTCCAAACCTAGTACATGAACAAAGCTAAACTAGTGCATTATCACTCCTAATTAAAGTAGGACATTTGATCCATATATAACCACTACCCCACCCCCCAAATTATCCATTTCTAGACCCCCAAACCCACCCTTCCCTTTTTCATCTCCAAAAGGGCAGGTAAAAAAAAATGGACACCTCATCTCAGTCCACGTGGACCCTACTTGGAAGGACGGATCCCATGAACCCCGCTGTCTCCCGGGCCCCACCACCGGGCCACAACCCCAGCACCACCACCTCCTTCCCTTTCCCGCCATTTCTGACCGTTGCCGCCGCCGGTCCCAGCACTTCAGCCGTCCACCTCTCGAGCACCTCATCCAGGAACTCCCCGGATGCCGCCACGAGCGCCTGCACTGCCGCCTCGTCCACGCGTGCCGTTCCCTGGCTGGTGATGGCCCCGGCGAGCCTCGCGCGGATGGCGGCTGCGGCGTCGCGGCCGCCGTCCTCGTCGAGGGTGACAACGCGCACCGCGATGGACTCGAGGCGGCCGTGCGGGTGCCCGTGCTCGCTGGAGTCGCCGGAGTCGCCTTCGTGGGTGATGTCGCTGGGGACGGCCTCGTCGTCGTTGTCACTGCCGTTCTCGTCTTCTTCGTCGGTGTCCTCCTCGGCGCAGAGGTTGAGGTCCAGGGCTTCGTTTCTTGCCCGCTTGCATTCGCACTGCGGGGACGACACCGTCTTTCTCTTGAGACCGCCGCTTGACGCCGCGTCCTCCAACGACAGCCGCAGGCCGATCACGCCGGCGGCTGCGCTGGAGAGCTTGGACGCCGTCAGTATCACGACGGAGCTGGAGAGGTCGAGCTCCCTGCCGGACGGGTGATCCTTGAGACGCCCCCTCTCCGACGCCGCGACGAGGCAGTCCACGACGTCGCACGGCGCGTTCTCCACGTCGTCGACTACGACCACGAACGCCTGGCCGCCGATCTCGGACGCCCTGGAGACGAAATCGGCGCACAGCTCCTCCGCGCAGCTGAACCTACTCGGGTCAGCCCAGATCACGCGGTCCGCGGAGCCGCAGCGCGCCTCGGCTATCACCGTCGCCATCCGCCGCGCGGCGGCGTGGTCGGTCCCCTTAACGTAGAGCCACACGGGGCGCCGGCCAAGTGCCGCCTCGGCGATCTCAGCGGCGACGGAAACGGGCTGCCACGGGATGTTCCTGCGCAGCCTCCGCTCCAGCTCGCACGCCGCCGCGGAGCCGGAGCCACCAGTTCCCGTGGCGCGGCCGCTGGACGTCGCCGAGTCCGACAGCGGGTGTCTGCCGAGAGCGAGCGCGGTCCTGGCGCCCTGCTGGCACCCCGGGGCCATCACCGGACTCAGGCCCCATCGAGGCAGCGGCGACGGCAGCCACCGCCCCGTGATGCTCTTGCCGTGCTCCATGGGGCCCTCCAAGCCCAGGAACCCCGCGATGGTGGGCTTGCTCTGGCTGCCTGGTATCAAGCAAGAGCTAGACCACCATGGGCACGGAGCAGACGAGCATGGATCAACAGCGCAGAGGTGAAGCTTCCTGCACAGTCGGCTCCATTTCCTTTTCAGCTCCATCAGATACTTCTCCTGAACCACCAAAACAAAATCTGAATTAAGTCATAATAATCTTGTTAAGAACGGCGGATCATGGAAAAGCTAGCATTACTGGCATGTTTCTGTTTACCTCGTGATGAGGTGTTTGATCGACCGGTGGTCTGTCCGGAACGAGCCAGGCGGGGAGGCTGCCGCGTGGACCCTCCGCGCCAGCCTCTGCCTTCACGAGCGACGCCTCCCTCTCGTAGTTCTTGCTGCACTCGGTGCAGAGCAGCAGCTGCGTCTCGTCCTCCTCATCTCCGGCCACCGCGAACCCAGTCGTGTCCCTGGCAGCAGCCATCGAGAACGGACTCTGCCCAGGCTGATGCGCTGCTGTCGCCATGGCCGGCGGCACCGGCGCTGCACTGGCACTGGGCAGGGGACAAACAATGAAGCCATGTTAGGCCGTGACAAAGCTTCTACTATATGACAGTAGTACCTCTCACACACAATGATCAATCTAGCCGTTTGTTCAATGATTCACGATAACTTTCTACAAATTTACTTGATCAGGGCAAAGGGAATGATAGCAAAATAATTGAATCTGGGCAGATAGGTTCTACCAGTACAGGCAACACTGCAAACACAAATGAGAGATTGTGAAAGGTAGCATCGTTGCGAGGAAAAGGGACGCGACGCAGCAGACGAGCAGCGCCGGATCAGTCGGACTGACGCGTCCACCCGCTGCACGCTGCTGCACTGGCGTACCAAAAGGGCCATGGGGCTGTCGCTGCATCAAGATGAAGCCCTTTTCCCGTCAGGCAGAAGCTGATCGGTTTCAGGTCTATGGAATCTCTGCGCTCTGCAGCAACAGGAGAGGAAAATTTTTTTCTTTCACAGGACTACCACATTCAACATCCATTTCTTCTTCCTCTGATCCCTCACTGCAAGATTCCACTTCCTTGACAACCTACGGACGTCATTAATGGCTAGCCAGTCTTGCAGATTGGGAAGTTCTTGCAAAAGCCATGGTCTGCCTTGTCCTTTTGCTAATTCTAAACAGCAATGGAGGACCAGACCAAAGAATGCTGAATGCAACAGTGGCGAGCATGCGCTGTGTAGGGAGGGCAGCAAGGGAGCAAAAGGCAACACGAACAAATGAGCCCGAGCACAGACAGAAACATGGCGGCAGGAGGTGGAGAGCATAGTACTGTAGGAAAAGCAGGTATCTTGGTTTGCAGTTTGCTTGCTGCTCTCACCTTGGGAGGGAGGAAGAAGACGACGGCGTCGAGGGGTGGAGGCTGTTGAGCGCCAGGCCGGTGCCGCTGCCAGTGGGGACCACCACGGCCTGCAGCGCCCAGGCGGCCGACTCCATCGGCGGCCGCCGGCGACGCTGCTGCCACCGCATGTACGTCTGGTAGCTTGCTGTGGCGACGAGCCAGGCGCGGCCGCGGGAGGTGCGGAGGTCGTCGAGGAGGCGCCCGAGCTCCTCGACCATGTGCTCCACGGGGCTGTAGGACGAGGCCGTCGCGTGCGACTGCTCGCTCGGGTGCAGCTCCTCGTCGAGCGCCCACCGCAGGTCGCCGACGTAGACCACGAGCCCGCCGCCGCGCTGCGGCTGGACGGCGTCCACGCTGCGCCGGAGCTCGGCGGCGCGGGCGTCCACGTCGGCGCGGCTCATGAGGCGGACGTGCACGTACGACAGCTGCAGCTTGAGAAGGTGCGCTCCGGCGAGCTCCGCGGGTACGTCGCCGCGCTCCAGGCGCCGCAGCAGTTCGCCGGCCACGGCCTCCGCCATAGACACCGAGTCGCCGACCACGACCGGGTTGCCGCCGCCGCGCCGCCCCTGCCTCCGGACCATCACTTCCAGGACCGCGCGGACGTCGTCGCTGCACGCGTCGGGGACCGGCGCGGCTGATGCCAGGAACTGCGCGGGCCAGAGCGCGAGGCGGCCGCCGCCGCTACCCGCGGCGATGCTGGGGTCGAGGAAGAAGTGCGGAGGGATGGGCGGTGGCGGCGGTGGAGGGGAGGACGAGGACGACGAGGGCGGCGGCATGAGCGCACTCTCCTCTTCGAGGTTGCTCTTGACGGTGGCGCTGGAGAAACCTGCCTCCCGCATGACGCGGCTGACGCTGGGGTCGTCGAGGATGGAGATCACCAGCTGGTCCAGCTCCACCTTGATGGCGAGCAGCGGCTGCGGCTGCGGCTGCTGATGCTGCGCGGTCACCGGCGGCGGTGGGGGCGGCGGCTGCTGGAGCTCGACGCAGCCGCGGCGCTGGTTGGCCTGCGCGCGCTTGAGCGCGGCAACGAGCGCGTTGGAGAGCGTGGGGCTGGGCTGGATCAGCGGCGACGCGAAGTGCGCTGCGGGTGGCGAGTGCGGGCCAGAGGTGGGCAGCCGGTTGAGCGCGACATTAAAGCAGAGCTCGAGCGCGCGGCACTGCAGCGGTTGGTGGTGCTGCTGCTGCGCCGCCGGGGACGACGACGCCGCCGCCCCGGGCGACGGGTGCGAGCGCAGGCAGGCGCGCTTGAGCAGCCCGAACGGCGCCGCCGGCGAGGAGGAGGACGAGGAGGAGAAAGCCGCGGCGAGCGGCTGCGCGCACGAGGCGGCGGCGGGGCCCGTCAGCAGGGCGAACGCGACGTGGAGCGGCGTGACCTGCGCATGCCCTCGCCGGCGTGCGAGCGCGAGCGCGAGCTTGAGCACCGCGGCCGCCTCGGCGGTGAGAGACTGGTGGATGGTGTATGCCCCCGCCCGCATCCCTCACCGTCACACCGCCACCCCTCCCCCCTACCTCTGTGTGTGTCTCACGCTCTTGCTGCTGCTTCTCGCTAGCGACAATGATGATGCAAGAAGACGGCGGCTTCTTTTCCCGCTCGAGCGTTGGGAGGCAGCTGGTGACTGGTGTGTGAGCGAGCTGAGCTGTGCTGAGCTCCTCCTCTTCCCTCTCTACTCTTATGAGATCAAAAAGATGAGGTGTGGCTCAGCTTGGCAATGGCAATGGCATTGGGGTTTGTGTGACTGTGTACGTGGCTAGTAGGCTTAGCTAATGCTGCCGCCTCCTTTTATGGCTGCTTTTCTTTATCGACCACTCTCTCACTGATCCCTCTCTCTCATGGATGTCTTCGCAGTGGGCCAGTGGCTAGAGGGAGAAGAGAGAGGGGAAGCTAGTTTGTCCCGTTATGGAGGGTGGCGGATGCCGCTGCCTTTGCATAGCGGCGTCAGGCTTTGCTCCCTGCTTTCTCTCTCACGCGTAGTGTGAGCGCCCAATGCCATGCAAGCGTCCTTTTCTTTTTGCTTAAGCAGGCGCAGGCAGACTCTGTTTTTTCAGGGTAGGGATCGATCGAGCTTCCCCTTTCACACACATACAACTGTGCATCCATGCAAAAGTGTTCCCTCCCTTCATTTTGCTTCTAAGGTACATAAGTCAGTTGGATTTAAATCAGTCATGTTTGGTTGTTTTGACTTACTAGTAAGGTACACCTGCAACACACATATTAAACAATCTTGCAAATTTCTGATCACATGATGTTAATCCAAGAAAGCGTATGCCCGTGCGTTGCAACAGAAGAATATTGTTTGCCTCCTCGTCATACGCACCCCATTGTCTGCCACGGCTTTGCCGTCATATGCCCGACCTTACCTTTCTCCCATTGCGCACACGCCACCCCGACCTCGCCTCCTGTCGTCCTCACCTCTCAAACCTCATCGTCATCCACCTTGGCCGTGCTGACATCCCCACCTCTACGGCCTCACCATTGCGCTCGCGCAACCTCAACTTCTTCCGCTCCATCGTGCCATCACTGCACCGCTTCGCACCTCCCCGGCCATACTATCATTCACTCGATCTCGTCGTCCCCAACCACATCATCGTTCCTATCATGCACACGCTCCACCTCACCTCGTCTATTGCCATATGCGCATCCCAACCTCATTGTCTTCTACCTTGGTCGCCCGTTATTCTCCCGACCCCTTTGAATACTTGTTTTTGAGTGGCTTGTGAAAGCTACAACTTGTGCATGCGAGTCCAATTTCTGACCATTGTGATAATAATTTTTACAACAACATACAATTACTAACATGTAACTTTATGCCAACCAAACTTAGAATAACTTGATTGCAAATAATTTGTTTAGGCCCAAAGCTTAGACATATCGTAGAGCCCACCTAATCTAACTCTAACATCTTTTCTTAAATAACTCTCTCCACTTCTCTACTTCCCCTTTCTCCCAAACTGCTACCGCCACCCTTTCCTGTCTCCCTGAAGTAAATCTCGCTCTGTTCTTTCCTTTCATCCACCGCAAGAACAAGAAGCTGATGCTTCCTCTCTCCAAATCAGCCAAACAGCATCACCTCTCTCTCTCTCTGATTTCCTACATCGAGCAAGCAACCCGTAGGCAGCAGCTGCTCCTCTTCTCGAATGGCAGGAAGCTAGCAGCAGAGCAGCACACATGGGGTCACATCCCTTCCTCTCTGTTCTTCTCAACCGAAATAAATCAGGAGCTCTCTTTTTCCTGCACGCCACAGCCACAAATCTCAAATCCTTCTGCTACTTCTCCCTGACATCGAGCCTTCACAACCAGCACCAAATCCAAGCACGCCCCTGTAATCTCTCCTCTTGACCTCCCTCGGCCAGCAAATCAGAGCACCCTTCTCTGATTTTCCAATCGCAAGAACCAGCAGCTGCCCTTTTTCCTTTCTCATCCAGGAAGCTACCAAGCAAGCAGCAGCACACCGCCGCACCTCTCCGGCTTGTTCCCCCTCGCGCGCAGCGGCGCAGGCAAGCAGTAGCTAGCAGCGGCTGCTGCCTGTCTCTGCTTTTCCACCTACGCCGCCGCATCAGAGAAGATGGGAGGGGATCGCACCGGAGGTCGCCTCATGGAGGCACCCAACGGCCAGAGCCGGATGCCGGCCTCCCTCGCAACGGGTGAATCCGGTGTCGGCAAGCGCTGGGCCAGGGAGCACCATGGCCGCCGCCGGCTCGCGCCAATGGGGCCCAGCGGGCCGCGCGGGGAGGGGTTCCCGTGTCATTTTTTTTAATGTCGCGGTCAAGGGCGGGTGGTGGGCCCGACGGGTATGGAGGGTGGGTAGACACGGGGTGGGTGGCAAAAACAATTCGATTTTAGCAGAAACGCTCCTCAAATTACGATTTTTATGGTTGTTCCACATTTTTTGTCATGACGCAACCTGAAGGGTGGGTCCGACGTGAGGGGTAAGACGGACCTGAATTGGGTGAGAAAAGTTTTCAATTGTCTTCGCTCCTTATAGTATAGATAAGTCAGTTAATAAGACGATTTTGCCCTTGTCCTATGCCCCTGCCTCTACCCTTGTCCCATGGCCTCCGACGACATTGTCTGTGCCCCTGTTCCGTGCCCTCCGCCAACAGCCACCGTCGAGTAGCAGCGAGCGCGCAGCTGGCCGGCCGCCCCTCCCCGTGCGCCACTCCTCCCCAGCGGGGCTCCAGGACGCCGCCCCTTCCTGCGTGCATCTCCTTCTCGGTAGGGCTCCGGTCGGCCGCGGCGACGACTCCGTGCATGGTGAGGCGGCTCCTGGGCGGCCACCCGGTGTGGCGTGATGGCGGTGGTAGGCCCCTTCCTCCGCGGGTGGCGCGAAGGAGCTTCTCCAGCGACGACGAGACGAGCTTGGGCGCGGCGACACACGGCTGTGACAGTGAGACTGGTCGGGGACGCACGTGACGGTGTGCGATAGGCGCGGCGGGAGGTACTGCTTCGGGTGCAGAATCGTCAGTTGTCGCCGAGCAGATCATGGAGATGGACAACACAGCGCCCGACGAGCGCCACCTCTGCCACATTGGGGTCTCCAGGGGCGATGACCCCATCGCGGTGCTCGGGGAGTCCGACCACAACTTCGGCTTCGGGGCACAGGAAAGTTCCCCAGCAGTGCCCGCCGTTTGCCATGCCGCCGGTGGTCTGGAGCGGAGGAGACCGGGCCACCAGTGGTGGCGGCGCAAAGGAGGGGCGGTACGGAGGAGACCGGGCCGCCGGTGGCGGCGGCGCGGAGGAGGCCGCACCTCTGGTGGTGGGGGGAGGAGGTGCGGTGCGGAGGTGTTGGGGAAGCGGAGGCGACCGGGGGAAGGGCGCGATGGTGAGTCCGTGAGTGGATAGGGTGGTGGTGGAACCCACCCGGGTAGGAGGAGGAAAAAGTGGAAATAAGTCACTTTAAGTAGAGGTGGAGCTACTGATGCAACTTATAAGTCAGGTCACTTTAAGTCAGGACAGTTTGGTTTCACAAGTGACTTATTTTACACTTTTTGCACTTTAAGTCACCCTACTTATGGGAACCAAATAGGGCCTTATTGATACTGGCAGGGAACAACATGCAGAGCCTTTGCAGAATTTTACTTGATTTTCATGAACTGGATCACTTAGGCTAAGGGTTTGTTTGCGCACCCCTAGCCGGCGAGATCCGGCCACTGCATCCCTGGTTAGAGAGGAGGAGGTAAGACGTGAGAGTGGAAGAGGGAAGGAAGGTGGAAGAAGTTGTTTTCGTGACTATGACGCATGGGGTCCGCGTGTAACTGAGAGATGTTTTCCAAAAGCTATAGCAGATCAACCAAACGGTCTTTTGCTTTTCCCACAGCTGCTTTCTCACAACTACTTTTCCACAGCCTACAGCCCACAACAGATTTTGCAAAAGTCACAGCGCAACCAAACACACCCTAAGTTTGGAAAAGGACTAATGAACATATGATGGTCGAGATTAAATGTGTATTATTGAAAAGTTGACATATGCTATGAGTAATGTACCTGTGTGGTATCGGTAGTATATATAAGGGTAACATGTTAAAAATTAAAGAACATAACTAGCATCACAGTGATATTATTTTTGGCACTAGCATAAAGTCTACACCGTAAAAGAGCTCATGAACATTTTGGTAGAGAGTCACTCAGGCTGTCAGGCATAATAGAAACTAGGTGATACCCCGCTTGATGCTGCGGAAATTTCTTAAACAAAATTTTAAGGTGCAATCTGAAAGTAGGAACACCAAAGTGATTTCATGAAAATATATTTTTTTAAACAACATTATACATGGAAGCATGGTAATTGTTGAGAGAGAACCATTCTAAATTATTTTTTTCTCTACTACAAGAATTTTGTAGCATGCTACTAACAGGGGTATCATATTAATCACAGAAAATCGATTGAAGACATAAATATATGTTTAGTGGATGGTGACATGGCGTATAGTGACGATGACATGTGGTATAGTGGATGGTGACGTGAAATGTTTGCATGTTCAGATAAATCTATCCATGACTTATCGTGGGTCTCACCTATATAGTTGTTATAGATTATACCACCTCCACCTACCATCTCGCAACATACATAAGGAGGGCTCACCAGTTGTTGAAATTATTGCGCCTCATTGTCCTTACTAATCCGCTATTAAGCCGGAATAATTATTGGTCATGCGTGCGAGCTGGAACAACAAACACATTTGCATCGTGCCACCATCGATCACCCTGCATCAAAGCCCGGCCGGCCCGCGTGTGACCCCTCCATATCAGTTCATCACATGCTGCGTGTGCACGCCCGCACGGATGCTCCTCGCCACGTGTGAAGGAAGCTCCTGCAGTAATTTTTTTTACTACCTCGTCCATCATGCATGTAATCCTTGTCGTCCAAAATAATTTAAGCACAACGTAAAGCTCGGATGGCAAAGCCTTCACGGTGGTGGGGCTGTCCACCAAGTTCAATTCCCAGGAATTGCACCTGCGTGTCCTATTGGGGGAAGTTATTTCCCCAGCAGACGCACATGTGTGCCAATTCTCAGGAATTGCACCTGCGTGTCTTATTGGGGGAATTTATTTCCCCAGCAGACGCACATGTGTGCCGTGGTTGAGCGACCGGATGGCCCTTCCAGTAGTCTGCTGTTGTAAAAAAAATCTCCTCGTCTGTCCCACGCCAAAGCACATGTCTAAGGTCAATCTTATCTCACATGTGCTGCGGTGCCACTGTGTATAAGTGGGGTAGGGGTTCGGAGATTTTTTCGGCCTGTGTATATACCGTAGTCGATCTGTATATACCGCCGGGATGGCCCTCCCAGTAGTCTGCTGTTGTAAAAAAAATCTCCTCGTCTGTCCCACGTCAAAGCACATGTCTAAGACCAACCTTAATCTCACATGTGCTGCGGTGCCACTGTGTATGAGTGGGACAAGGGTTCAGAGATTTTTTTCGGCCTGTGTATATACCGTAGTCGATCCGTAGATGCCGCCGTATGTGTAATGTTTTTCATTTCACGGACATGCAAATATGCAATGCTTTTCGCTTTCCCAACTACGGTACTCGATCGTGCGTTTCACTTTGTAACGGGGGGTTAAAAAGAAGAGCTGCGCGTGAAGCGTGATCGATCGGGGAATCAGACCTTTAAACAAGCTAAGGAGCGAGCTAGCTTTAAACGGCTGAAAATTACATCATGTTTGTGTTCAGCAGGTACTCATCTTTCTTCTTGCTTTAGCAGCTTATCATGCGAGTGTGTTTTTTTTTCATCTTTTTTTCTGGAAAGAATTGGTTCATGCATGGATTGCAGCCAACTTTAATTTGATCTTGCATTTGCACTTTGTACATATTATATGTTGACCAAGGAACAGTCACTAGGCCAGAAACGATTTGTGCTGACACATGAAAATTAGCATACTGGTAGGCGCAATTGGCATCACCAGCACAGTGATGTATAGGGGCGCTGGGGCTGCGATCGCCAGCAGTGAAGGCACAGTGCTGGCGGGCGACATAAGCCACCCACCAGCACAAATGATTGGCGGGTGGCTTATGTTGCCCGCCAGCTAGTGGCGAATTTAGGATTTTAGCTTAGGGTATACCACTCAAGAAAATTCATATACAATTTAGTCCATTTTACCAATTTAGTAATAATAACAAAATTGACAATATAATTCGGTATATATGCACTAACCACTAAGTAACACAACTCAACTTCAGGTAATCAACCGTGCAGTAGCAGCACATTTGTATGTTTTCTTTAAAAAAATATGTATATATACTTGTATTGGCCGGAATTGCAGGGTATGCCCAGCATACCCCTTAGCTACGCCACTGCCGTCAGTAGAGAGGCACACAGTGCTGGCAGTCCACGTAAGCCACCGCCAGCATATATGGAACCATTAGTGCCGGCGGGTGGACTATGTCGCCCGCCAGCACTATGCCTTCTATAACATTCCGACAACTTCTCCTTTCCAGCCAACCTTCCATTGGAGCTTTGCCCGAGAGGAGCTCGGGAAAAGCTCCAAAAATACCAAATCTAGGGGGAGGTTTTACTCTTGAATTCCTTGGAGGAGGTGGCTATATAAGCTGAGTTTGTGCTATTTCAATCTTATTATTCATCATTCTAGATTGTTTAGAGATCTACATTTAGACCTAGGGTTAGCTAGGAGAGAGAGGAGTGAAGAGAGAAAATGAATTAAAGATTGATTTTTAAGTAGAATTATATGTTCCTAATATAATCGTTCCAATGCTACGTTTGTCATTTTTATCATTAGTTTCATGAAATAAAATCCTAGAATTTAGTTTTATTCTTTTACATATTAATTTAATTTAAGTGAGTTTATATATTTCAGTTTAATTGAGACATATGTTTACATATATATATATATATCATTAAATTAGTTTCTAAAATATTGAATTATTTTGTAGGTTGGTCAAAAAATTGTAGAATTAAGTTTAGTTTATACATGAGTTTATAATAGATTTGAGTTTAATTGAATTTTTAATCATAAAGTTAGTTTTCTAAGATGTAGAATTACATTTTATAGGTTGTTGAAGATGGAACATATTGCATGAATGTATGGCATACATAGACATTCATCTACATTAAGTACAGAGTTATCAAAGTTTCTCAAGGTTGCGCTGAAGCATGCTCAAATTTCTAAGACAAAGCAAACACTACAAGAAAATCGTTAACTAGTGACACAACCATATTTTAGCGTCATTGATTTATGTCGTTCCTGGCTGATCTCGTTATAATATTTCACTTCCGATCAAATTTAGTGAAAAAAACTTTCGTCATTACGGTTTCTACTGTAGCCCGGCATTCCCTGTTCCATACTAGTTTTGTGACTCCATAAACTCCGCAAAAACGTCATAAACCAACATCGGTTCCACATGTAAGTTGAAGCATCCAACATTGGTCCCACATGTAAGTTCAAGTAGCAGTATTCCAACTGCTAGTGCCTTGTCGAAATGTTGCAAAAAAAATACCATAGCAAGGGTTCGAACCCAAGACCTACAGGAACAACAGAACACTATTTACCACTGCAGACTGCTTTGAACATGATGAAATCTCTTGCATCACTGATCTTATTGGCGACGCTCACAACAATGTAAGGAATAAGATTTTCCCAGGGGCGAGGCATCATTGACAGGATAGCCAAAGAACAAGGTTATGGGAGAACAATGGAGGAGTTACAGCTCCAACAAAGACAAATGAGTGGAAAATGTTACAAAGGTCCGGTATACTGATGTATTGCTAAAAGGACCTTCTGGACTACTGTTATTTCTTCCGGTCTGTGAACATTCCGCTTAACGGTCTTTTCCCCTTCCTCAGAAAGTACTCCCTCCATCCACAAAAGAATGCAATTCTCACTTCCCGATAAGTTTATATGAAGATATAAGTGTTAATACTATTTACTATAAATTTGGTCAAATTTGAATTAGTTTGACCAGCACGGATCTCATAGTTGCATTCTTTCTTGGACGAAGGGAGTATTTCCCACATTATAGAAAACTACTCTAATCTTTTTAGGAGCAGATTTGTCAATAATGGTTGAATGGGTTCCTCTGGCCATAAATATCCCAGACAACCAACAAAAGCCCCATTCTCGCCCAGCTCCCTCTTCCTCTCCCCATGGAGCCATTGTCTCCTAGAGGTGTGGCACAAGCCACATCCTCCTCCTCTTCTGATGAAAGGGAGGATCCCCAATTGTCTGATAAGAGGAGGCAAAGCGGAGGC